>OY740802.1:28571452-29171452 GCA_963514005.1 Raja brachyura
CCTGATTTTGAAGCAAGGGATATCTTCCACCAGAAGTGTTCCTTCCAAAAGATGCCTCCAACCAGAAGATACTGGACTCAGCAACTGGTTAATCCAAAAACATCCCCGCGAGGATGGAATGTTGCTGAGCTCGTGCTCTTTACGTCTGAAGCGAGATGTTGAGTGTCTGTGTGGGAACTGTGAAGGTTTGGCTCAGAGGGAGTAACTTCAGTGGCTCACTATTCCTACTGAAGTTGACTGTAGGTTGAATGATGACGTGCACAACACGAGCCCCAGTTTTTTATATCTTTTGGCAGCTGCCTGTTCTCCTCTTGCTGCTTGCGTCGTCTTTCTGTAGGTCAGACGGACCGATAGTTCCTGTTTACGTCTGATGTTTGCATAATACCTTCATTTGGCTATGTAACGGAATGTCCACACTGCATCACAAGCACACCTCCCGCGCATAAACTAATTGGATAACGACACGGATAATTCTGTCTGGAGGGGAAGTATTTAAAGTTTTAAACATTTCCTTGTCGGCTGGGTATAGTTGCCGTGGTGATCATTAGTATTCCAGTTCCCTGAAGCCTCCCAGTGTCACGGTTGCAGATCCTGACATTATATTAACCCAAGGTGGGCACACAAAGTGCTGGAGTGTAGATGGGACATGTGGGTCGGTTTTGCCAAGTTGGGCCGAAGGGCCTGTTTCCACGCTGTATGACTCTACATAGGAAATGTGGAGGTGGGAATCTGGCACAAGACAGAGAGCGCTGCAGAAACTCAGTAGTTCCTCCACTCGAGTTCCTCCAGCACTTTGTGTTTTGCAAATTGAGATTCATACTGGCTGTAGCTTTACTGCAGATTAATACATAACAACATAACAAAGACATATATAATAATTAACAATGCAATACATTATCAGCAAGGTAGACACAAAATGCTGGAGTAACACAGCGGGTGAGGCAGCATCTCTGGAGAGAAGGAATGGGTGACGTTTCGGGTCGAGACCCTTCTTCAGACTGATGTCAGGGGAGGGGGCTGGACAAAGATAGAACGCAGGCGGAGACAGTGACACGAGTGGGGGAACTGGGAAGGGGAAGGGAAAGGAGAGAGAAAGCAAGGGCTATCTGAAGTTAGAGAAGTCGCTGTCCATACCGCTGAGTTGCAAACTGCCCAAGCAAAATATGAGGTGCTGTTCCTCCCAATTTGCACCGGGCCTCACTCTGACAGTGGAGGAGGTCCAGGGCAGAAAGGTCAGATTGGGACTGGGAGGGAGATTGAAGTGCTGGGCCACTGGGAGATCAGATAGGTTAAAACGGACTGAACGGAGGTGTTCAGCGAAACAATCGCCGAGCCTGTGCTTGTCTATGTAGTTCACAGCTTACTGTAGTGTTTAATAGCCTGATGGCTGCAGGGAAGAAGCTGTTCCTGAACCCGGCGTTAAAGTTTTCAGGCTCCTGTACCTTCTTCCCGAAGGCAGGGGTGAAATGAGTGCGTGGCCAGGGTGGTGTGGGTCTCTGATGGTGCTGGCTGCCTTTTTGAGGCAGTGACTCCAGTAAATCCATTCGATGGTGGGCTAGGTACAAGGAACTGCAGATGCTGGTTTACAAAAAAAAGACACAAAGTGCTGGAGTACTTTGCTGCAAAAGGTCAGACAGCATCTCTGGAGAACATGGATGGGTGTTGTTTCGGGTCAGGACCCTTCTTCAGACCCTTCATGAGATTGGTGGTTGTTGGGAACAAGTTGCTTTTGAGCCTGGATGTCGGGTTCTCAAGATCCTGTACCTTTTTCCCAATGGTAGCAACGAGATGAGGGTGTGGCCAGGGTCGTGTAGGTCTGTAAATTAGATATAGCTCTTTGGGCTAATGGAATCAAGGGATATGGGGAGAAAGCAGGAACGAAGTACTGATTTTGGATGATCAGCCATGAGGATATTGAACGGCTGTGCAGGCTCGAAGGGCCAAATGCCCTACTCCTGCACCTATTTTCTGTTTCTATGTCTATGTTTCTATGACGAGCTTCCTTTTTGAGGCAGCATTTCCTGTAGAGCCTTTTGATGATGAGGAGGTCAATATCGGTGATGGTCCGGGCAATGTCCACCACTTTATGCGGTCTCCTTTGTTCTTGAGTGTTTGAGTTACCAAACCAAGTCCTGATGCAACCATTTGTTCCAACCCTTCACCCACAGGGGCATCAGAGTTTAGGTCCAATTCTGCTTGCATCAGATATCATGCAGGAGAGACTGGTAAGTGATGGACAAATAGATGGAAAGTGGGGAATTCTCAAATAGTACAAAAGGCACTGGCAAATCCCACTTTACCTAACCCAGACATCTGATGCAAACAGAATTGGACTTAGACTGTAGGCCGCCGATGAAGGAATTGTGAGCTACAAAACGCAGTGCTAGAGGAATGGAACGGGTCAAGCAGCATCTGGGGAGGGAATGGCAGAAGGCTCCCAACCCGAAACATCATCTGTCCATTCCCTTCACAATGAGCAGTACAGTGGCGTAGCGGAAGGGTTGCTGCCTCACTGCGCCAGAGACCCAGATTCCATCCTGACCTCAGGATGCTGTCTGTTCGGAGTTTGCACGTTCTCCCTGTGACTGTGTGGGTTTTCTACAGGTAGTCGGGTACACTCCCACATTCTAAACACTTGCGGGTTTATAGGTTATTTGGCCTCTGCAAACTCCACACAGACAGCACCCGAGGTCAGGTTCCCTGACACTGAACGCCTGCACTGAACCCGATTGGCATCCTCTCTCCTGCCATGATTTTTCACCATCCTTTTGAATATTAATATGGCTGCTGGTTGTAGCAATGGAGCCACTTGCGGTTCCAATGGTTCCGGGTTGGAACTATAAAGGGCTTGTGTCAGTGATAATTGAGATAAAGTGTTGAGCTTGGAAAAAATAACATGTCGAGCAGCTCGCTCATGATGCTGGGTGCGTGTGTTTTTGCAGTGCCGGTCAAGAGGCTGGGAGAGGCTGTCTAGATAAACTTGGTGATTTATTGCAGTGTATCCTGTAAGCAAGTCCTGGTAACCCAACCATGGTGCACTGGCAGGAGAGAGGGTGGCAATTGAGTTCAGAGTGGGGTGCATTGATCCAGTGGACTTGACACCTCATAGCATTGATCTCCTTGAGCAATATCAAGATGGGACACTTCCAGGCAATCTGTGTGTTATCTGCCTGACTTGATGAAGAGACGGTGATGGATAATTATAGAGTACAACCCATCATTCTTTCCAGGAAGGAACTGCAGTTGCTGGCTTAAACCGAAGATACTGTGGACACAAAAAGCTGGAGTAACTCAGCGGGTCGGATGGCATCTCTGGAGAAAAGGAATGGGTGATGTTTCGGGTCGAGACCCTTCTTCAGACCAAAGGTAGACTGGGTGATCGTTTCACTGAACACCTTCGTTCAGTCCGCCTGGACCTACCTGGTCTCCGGTTGCCAAACACTTCAATCCCCTTCCCATTCCCACACTGGCCTTTGTTTCTTTGTTGTGGGCCTGGTGTTCATTTGCTTTGATGGGCGGCACGGTGGCGCAGCAGTAGGGTTGCTGCCTTACAGCGCCAGAGACCCGGGTTCGATCCTGACCATGGGTACTGTCTGTACAGAGTTTGTACGTTCCTAGTGTGTGGGATAGAACTCGTTTACGGGGATCGCTGGTCGGCGTGGACTCGGTGGGACAATTTACAGAAGCCAATTAAACTACAAACCTGCACGTCTTTAGAAAGTGCGAGGAAACCGGAGCATCCGGAGAAAACCCACGCCGTCACAGGGAGAACCTACAAACTCCATACAGACAGCACCTGTAGTCAGGATTGAACCCGGGTCTCTGGCGCTGTGAGGCAGCAACTCTACCGCTGTGTCACTGTGCAGTCTAGCCTGAAGGGCTATGAATGTAAAGGAAGCAATTCTCAAGGTTTGGATTTTTTTGTGTATATTTTTGTGCATAAAGTTTATGTTTGAAAGAAAATAAACACCTCTTCACCGCAAGAAATTGCAGCGAATTGTGGACGCAGCCCAGATCTTCACACCTTGCACTAAACGTCATTCCCTTATCATGTATCCGTTCACTGTAAATAGTACAATTGTAATCACGCATTGTCTATCTGCTGACTGGTTAGCCGCAACAAAGGCTTTTCACTGTACCTCGGTACACATGACAATAAACTAAACTGAAACTGCTCGCCAGCATTAATGGATAAAATCTGACGTTGGCAGAAAGAGGCAGATACTGCAAAGTTAACCAAATGATGCACTGATTAATGCCTGTGTGAACGATGCAGTAGCAAAGGAACTCTTCTGGAGCAGCTGCCACTCTGTGTGAGGTAGAGAAAGGGGATCTGGTTGTGTGGAAGATTGCAACCTTCACGTGGTCCGGCCTGTTTCGACTAATGCAATCAACTCGACGTGCACAAACGGAAGATCAAATAGAACAAGTTGTCCAACAACTTTAGGCCGTGCACGCCACACGAAAGAAGAAGTTGTGTAATACAATGGAAAAGAGCGGTTATTGCAGACATACTTTGATAACTGATATGGTTGTGGCAAAGAGTTGTTAGCACTTGCCTCATGTTGAAGCCATCTGCCAATGGAGATATTAATACAAAGATAGATACAGAAAGCTGGAGTAACTCAGCGGGTCAGACAGCATCTCTCGGGGAAAATGAATAGGCGACGTTTCGGGTCGCAACCCTTCTTTAGACTGAGTTAGTACATCCGGATTATTTATAGTAATAAAATTGTAGTTAGTAACTCTAGACGAATCAATGACTCACAGAGTCATGGGGTGATATAGCCATACAGCGTGGAAACAGGCTCTTTGGCCCAACTTGCCCACGCAGACAACATATCCCTTCTACACTGTCTGTGTTTGGCCCAGATCCCACAAAAGCTTTCCTGTCCATGTCCCTGTCTACATGTCTCTTAAACGTTGTGATAGTACCTGCCTCAACTACCTCCTCCAGCAGGTCGTTCCATACACCTACTTTGTGTAAGAGAGTTGTCCCTCAGGTACCTCTTAAATCTGTCTCCCTTTCATCTCAAACTTTCCCCCTTCACCTTAAAGCATCGAGTGTTGGAAATGCTGCCTCCACATTCTACCTGGTCTTGGAGGTCGATATTGTAATGTAAAGGGCCTGTCCCACTTACGCGATTATATCGGCAACTTGCCGGCACCCGTCATTGGCGCAGCAGGTGGCCGAAAATGTTGAAAATGTTGAAAATCCAGCGGCGACCAGAAAAAGGTTCGACTCTTTGGGCCACTACTCACGACCATACAGGCGCCACCCCGTGACATGTCCATTAGGTATCAGCGACAAATGCATAGTTTTAATTTAGTTTTAGGTTTAGGTTTATTATTCTCTCATGGGCTGAGGTACAGGGAAGAGCTTTGTTTTGCATGCTTTGCAATCAAATCTAATATTACTATAGATAAATACAATCAGGCCGAACTCAATTACAATAGGTAGGGCTGAAGCAAAGATACATAATGCAGAATATAGTTCTCAGCTTTATTATGCTAGTGTTCAGAGATAAAGTCCAATGTCTGCGATGAGGTTGAGGTGAATCAGACAGGACCCTAGCTTATGGAAGGACTGTTCAAAATCCTGAGGGGAAGAAGCTATCGCTGAGTCCGGTGGTGCGAGCTTTCAAGCTTCTTATCTTCTGCCCAATATGCGCGGGGAGAAAAAGGAATGAATGGAGTGGGAAAGGTCTGTGATTATGAACAACCAAGGAACTGCAAGTGCTAGCTTTAAAAAAAAAAGACACAAGGGGTTGAAGTAACTCAGCGGGTCAGGCAGCATCTTTAAAACATGTACAGGTGACGTTTCAGGACGGGACCCTTCCTCAGACCTTCTTGTTTGTGTTGGTTACTTTCCCAAGGCAGCGTGAAGTGTAGACTTCAGAGTTCACAGTGTGGAAACAGGCCCTTCGGCCCACCAAATCCACAACGACCAGCGATCACCTTGTACGCTAGCACTATCCTACACACTAAGGACAATTTATAATTTACAGAAGCCAATTTAACTACAAATGTGTACGTTTTTGGAGTGCAGGAGGAAACTGGAGCACAACTGGAGAAAACCTACGTGGTCACTGGGAGAACATACAAACTCCATGCAGACAGCACCCGTAGTCGGGATCCAACCCGGGTCTCTTGTGCTCTAGGTGGGGAGTCTGGTCTGTGTGATGGAAACGGACTGCATCCACAACTCTCTGCAATTCCTTGTGGTCGTGGGCAGAAGTTGTTCCCAAACCGAACTGTGATGCAACCTGGCAGTATGCTCTCTATAGCACACCTGTAGAAGTTTGTAAGAGCCATTGGAGACATGCTGAATTTCCTCAGTCCCTTGAGGAAGTAGAGGCGTTGATGTGCTTTCTTGGCACGCTGTGGATCAATATTTCCTTATGTGGCTGAAACATTGCCAGTGGACAAATGGAGTGGCAGAGATTTGGAGTTTGCATGATAATTCTGGGCAGAACGGATAATTGATGGCTCATTCTAATTAATTTTATTTGCACTGGCATTATCTTCGCGGCACCGTGGCACAGCGGTAGAGTTGCTCACTTACAGCGCCAGAGACCCGGGTTCGATCCTGCCTATGGGCGCTGTCGGTACGGAGTTTATACTTTCTCACGACAAAACCCGGGTTTTTTCCGGGTGCTCCGGTTGCTCCGGTTTCTTCCCGCACTCCAAAAATGTAAAAGTTTGTATGTTAATAGGCTTCAATAAAATTGTTAATTGTCCCTAGTGTGTAGGATCGTGCTAGCGTACGGGGTGATCGCTGGTCGGCGCGGACTCGTTGAGCCGAAGGACCTGTGTGTGTCCACACTGTATCTCTAACGTCTACAGTAAAATCTAAAGACTGCAGTCTGGCAGGGTAGGGAGGATGTTGGTTTAATGACTACGGTGCTAAAAGTTTGGTTCTGCATGTACACAGCGCTGGAGAGGACGCTCAGATTTGTTTGTTCACATTTCTGGAGTGGGAACCCACAAGCTTGTTATTTAGCAGCAAGAACACAAACAACAAATATCATGTGGTAACTGACTCATCTCCTGACTGCCCAAACCCTTCCCTGCCACCAACACGGCACAAACCAGCAAAGTGATGCAATATTCCCCGCTTGTCTGGAATAGCGCAAAGCGGAAAGGCGGCACCTTCCAGAGAGACCAGCCCGCCCGCCCCAACCTCTCCAAACACCCGCGGCCCACTGTGACAACAGCGTTGTGGACGCAGCCCAGACCATCACGCCAAGCAACCTCCCTTCCATCGACTCCATCTGCAACTCACGCTGCCTCGGCAAGGCCACCAGCATAATCACGGACCAGTCTCACCCCGGTCACTCCCTCTTCTCCCCTCTCCCATCAGACAAGAGGTACAGAAGTGTGAAAATGCACACCTCCAGATTCTGGGACAGCTTCTTCCCAGCTGCTATCACCAACAAGAGAGCGGTCCTGACCTCCCATCTACCTCATTGGAGACCCTTGGGCTATCTTTAATTCCACTTTACTGTACTTTGTCTTGCACTGCACGCTATCCCCTTTATCCTGTATCTGTACACTGTGGACGGCTTGATTGTGATCATGTGTACTTTTTCCGCTGACTGGATGGCGTGAATAGAAAAAGCTTACCATGGTACACGTGACAAGAGAGGAAACCAAACTAAACGAAACATTCAAACAATATCATTCGATGTCTCCCTGTGTATATTTGATTAATTAAAACACAAGGGTAACATTAAGCAGCATATATATGCCATTGCTAAACTATCCTCTGCAAAACATGCTCTTGCAACTTGCCAAAGGTACTGTAACAGTTTGTTTATCGTCATTCCTTCTTTGATAGTCAATCTGAATCCTGAGATTCCCAATCCTATGGGAGCCCCTTCATGAGGACAGTGATTGTTCAAGAAGGCAGCTGATGGCTGCTTTCCGAAGACCATTTGGGATGAGCGATAAATGCATCTTGTTGATGAGGCGCGTACAATTACAAAGCTTAAAAATAGTTTGGACAGGTACATAGGAAGGAATGATTTAGAAGGATATGGGCCAAATGTAGGCAAACGGGATTAGCTTAGATATCCATCTAAGTTTAATTTTAGTTCCTAGTACAGCGCAAAAACAGGCTCTTCGGCCCATCGAGTCCACGCCAACCAGCGATTCCCCTACACTAGCACCATCCTACACGCTAGGGACAATTTACAATATCTACCGAACATGTATGTCTTGGAAGGAAACTGGAGCTCACAGAGAGAACTCAAGAGGACATGGGGGGAACATACAAAATTCCTTACAGACAGCACCCATAGCCAGGATCGAACCTACTGCAGGTCTCTGGCGCTGTAAGACAGCAACTCTACCCTGGGTTGATGCCATGGGTGGATTGGGCCAAAGGGCCAGCGTCAGTGCCCTATAACTCTCTGAACCCCACTCTCCTGCCTTCCCCCGCACCACCATTGACACCCGTACCAATCTAGAATCTATCTTTCTCCGCCTTAAAAATATCCATTGTCGACCTCCAACAGCCGTCTGTGGCAATGAATTCCACAGATTCACCACCCTCTGACTGAAGAAATTCCTCCTCCTCCCCTTTCTGAAGGTACGTCCTTTTACTCTGAGGCTGTGGCCTCTGGTTCTAGACCAGTGGAAACAAGTTGTTATGAAGTGAGATTTGGTCAACACCTCAGCGAAAACAAGAAGTGAAGTATCAACCATAGAAGGCGGGCCTGATGAAAGAGACAGCGCGAGAAGCAGAACTTCTTCAAGGTGTGAATTCTCGGAGGAGAAGTGGTGGTATATTGAACGGTAAATGGAGCTACAACCGGCAGAATCAAGAACCAGAGGACATAGGCATTGGTTTCAGAGACTTGACAATGATAAACAAAATGATATACAAAACTAAACTAAACTCATCTACACCCTTCACCCATTTTGATGAATGCCAAGTAATTGAGAATAATGGGCCTGTCCCACTTGGCGATTTTTTCGGCGACTGCCGGCATCATTGACTGACATATCAGTTTGCGGCGTGATGGCGTATTGACGCGCGGTGTTTTTGCAAGTGTCGCAACATTCTTTTTGTCGCCGCTGGATTTTGAAATGTTCAAAATTTTTTGGCGACACTGATATGACGCCGGCAGTTGCCAATAAAAACGGCAAGTGCGACAGGCGCTTAAAGCTAGAAGCTCTCCAGAGTGGTGTAGAACGGTGTGTGTACAAGGACTAGCTGTTTAACTGCACGGTTATTAGCTTAGATTGCCACAATGCAATTTTCCTGACTTGTGTTCCTTCCTCTTAGGGCTTGTCAGGTACCTGTACCCAACCATGGATGAGCTGCTGAGATGCTGACTGCAGTTCTAACCCACTTGAAGTGAGTTCATGTGAAAATGTCCTTAAATGGAGCCCGCACCAAGACCTGTTCCATTCCCTTCGCCCCACACCCTCCACCACTTTCCATCATAAGATCTTCCTTCTGTTCCGTGTCAGTGAGCGCCGGGAATACTGAGGTAGTCTGATAATAGTCGGAGGCAGTCAGCACGGAGTTTGTACGTTCTCCCTGTGACCGCGTTGGGTTTTCTCCGAGTGCTTCGGTTTCCTCCCGCATTCCAAAAAACAAGCAGATTTGTAGGTTAATTGGCTTCTGTAAGTTGTCCCTAGTGTGTGTGGGACAGAACTAGTGTAAGGTTGATCACGGTGGGCCTGGTTCCAAGCTGCATCTCTGAGCTAAAACAGATGAACTTCAAGCTGAGCCCCTCCATAACTTGTAACATCCGCATAAATCTTTCACCGGTGTCTCAACACTCGTTCTTCAAACATGGGAAACAGAATTGTGCACAGAATTCTTTTTGCCATCCAACTAAAATTCAACTCTTTGAATCCTGTCCAAGAAGTCCTGGTACTTTGTTTGAATTTTCCAGGAGAGTTTGAGGGGAGAGTATTTTAACTTTAGAGATACAGCATGGAAACGGGCCTTCAGCCCGCGCCGACCAGCGATCACCCCGTACACTAGCACTATCCTATACACTAGGACAATTTACAATTTACAGGAGCCAATTAACCTACAAACGTGTATAGAAAGGAACAGCAGATGCTGGTTTATACCAAAGACGGACACAAACTGCTGGAGTAACTCAGCGGGTCATGCAGCATCTCTGGAGAATAGGAATGGGTGACGTTTTGGGTCTGAACCCTTTTTCAAAGTGCTTTAGTCTGCAACCTACCGACAAACCTGTACGTCTTTGGAGTGTGGGAGGAAACCGGGGCACCCGGAGAAAACCCACGTGGTCACAGGGAGAACGTACTAACTCCGTACCTGACATTATCCACAGTCAGGACGGAACTTTGGTCTCGAGGGCTGTTAGACAGCAACTCTACTGTTGTGTCGCCCCCATGAGTGGCCACATGTAACGGTGTCACTGCGTGACCTAGACTGCAAAGTTAACATCTCAGAACATCTGTGACGTGCTAGGTCCTGCTGATGTCTAATGCTGCGCTCACCACAGGGGCCTGTGTGATGCTTAGTATGCTTGTACCTAACCCTCAATACGTTCAGCTAATGACCTCAACTTCAGTTGCTTGACAACAACTTCTACTTCTTCTTTCGTGTGGCGTGCACAGCCTAAAGTTGCTGGACAACTTGTTCTATTTGATCTTCCGTTTGTGCACGTCGAGTTGATTGCATTAGTCGAAACAGGGTGGACCACATGAAGGTTGTAATCTTCTACCCCTGGACAACAACTGTAACACAAAGAAACCACATTGCTGTAAAAATAAACAAAAGGATGCTTGAGTTATCCAGTGTAATAAGGACCAAGATACCAACAGGTTCCATTTATTTAAAGGGCGGTGCATCTGTGGAATATATTGCCACGGACGGCTGTGGAGGCCAAGTCAATGGGTAATTTTAAGGCGAAGATTGACAGATTCTTGATTAGTACGGGTGTTGGGGTTACGGGGAGAAGGCAGGAGAATGGGGTTGAGAGGGAAAGATAGATCAACCATGATTGAATGGTGGAGTAGACTTGATGGGCAGAATGGCCTAATTCTGCTCCTATAACCTATGAACAGCACCTTCACAGATCAGTAACGTAACATAGAGGCAATTATTTGCAAAATATAACATGCAGCTTGGCCACCTTTTAAAAGAGACAACAATTGTTGTTCCATGGTGTGTACGCAGAAAAAACAGGGGCAGCGTGACATTCAGTGCCTGCGTGACATGAGCATAGCCCATAAACAGATATCTTGATTTGTACGTGTGTGGGCGTTTTAACGTAGGACAAGGTCGTGGTGTGGTCTTCACTGAGGTGTCAGGGACACACAGTGGTGCTGCAGTAGAGTTGCTGCCTTACTGCGCCAGAGACCCAGGTTCAATCCTGACTACGGGTGCTTTCTGTACGGAGTTAATACGTTCTCCCTGTGGCCGCGTGGCTTCTCTCTAGGTGCTACAGTTTCCTCTCACATTCCAAAGACGTGCAGGTTTATAGGTTCATCTGCTTCTGTAATTTGTAAATTGTCCCTAGTGTGCAAGATAGTGATAGTGTACGGGGTGATCGCTGGCCGGTGCAGATACGGTGGGCTGAAGGGCCTGTTTTCGCACTGTATCTCTAAAGGCTAAAAGTCTAAAGTCTACGCCCTCTCGTGTTATAGACAATAGACAATAGACAATAGGTGCAGGAGTAGGCCATTTGGCCCTTCGAGCCAGCACCCCCATTCAATGTGATCATGGCTGATCATCCCCAATCAGTACCCTGTTCCTGCCTTCTCCCCATATCCCCTGACTCCGCTATCTTTAAGTTGTGTAGGATAGAACTGGTGTACTTGTGATCGCTGGTCGGTGCGGTCTAGTGGGGCCTGTGGAGCCCAGGCTACATCTCTAAACTAAACTACATTAAATTAAGATGAATGTTGAAGGATGGGAAGTGCTCCGGGAACTTCCAGAGGACCTTTGTTAGGAGGGGAGAGTTGTAGACCTGGGGGCTGGTTTGCGCTGCAGATGTTGAATGTAGGAATGATCATCTGGGTTGGTGCAGGGACGATGTTGACGATGACTTGGAGCTTCGTAGTGTGCTCAGGTTCAAGCTCCCTCACTTCACGCACATCTAGGTTTATTATTGTCATGTGCTGAGGTACAGTGAAAAGCTTTGTCTCGCATGCTGTCCAAACAGATCAGATCAACCATACATAAACACAATCAGTTCAATCTCAAGTACAATAAAGTACCAAGGGGGAGATACAGAGTGCAGAATATAGTTCTCAGCATTGTAGCCCATCAGTTGCATAGACAATGTTGGATGTCCTCAATGGGGTAGAGGTGAATCGTGTGGTACTCTAGCTGCTGCTCTCTGCCCAAGAAGGAGCAGAAATCCCCTTTTCTTCAGTCATCGGTGACTACCACCTTTAGGCAGGTACATGGATAGGGCAGGTTTACAGGGATATGGGCCAAACGCAGGCAGGTGGGACTAGTGCAGATAGGACATGTTGGTCGGCGAGGGCAAGTTGGGCCAAACGGCCTGTTTCCATGCTCTATGACTCCATGACTCTCTATGCAACAAACCTCCCTGTTTCTAAATTCCAATCCCGTGCAATAAAGAGGAAAAAAATGCCATTTGCCGTCTTATCTCCTTATTGCAACGCCATGCTAACAATTAGTTTTCCATGCACAAACACCTAAGTACCTCCATACTCCATTCCAATGCAGCCTCTGTCAATAGTTCAATGGTACTTTATTGTCACATGTAAACAGATACAGTGAAGATATGTTTTGCATACAGTTCAGTAACAATCCTGCTACACATTAGACAAAATCATTCAATTCAATGATATTTTATTGCCGCATGTTCCTATGTGCAATGAAATGCTTTGTTTCGCACACAACCCGGTAAAACCACACAGCAGAACTCACCTAGGCAGTACACAAGCGTTGCCACATTTTTGCCACCGACAGAGTGGAGGCAGATACGATAGCTTAATGCCACATGGATATGTAGGGATTGGATTATGTGCAGGCAGATAAGAAACATAGAAACATAGAAAGTAGGTGCACGAGTAGGCCATTTGGCCCTTCGAGCTAGCACCGCTATTCAATATGATCATGGCTGATCATCCAGAATCAGTACCCTGTTCCTGCTTTTCCCCCATATCCCTTGATTATGCTAGCCCAAAGAGCTATACCTAACTCTCTCGTGAATACATCCAGTGAATTGGCCTCCACTGCCTTCTGTGGCAGAGAATTCCACAGATTCACAACTCTCTGGGTGACAAAAAATGTCATAATCTCAGTCCTAAATGGCCTACCCCTTATTTTTAAACTGTGACCCTGGTTCTGGGCTCCCCCAACATCGGGAACATTTTTCCTGCATCTAGCGTGTCCATTCCCTTAAGAATTTTATATTTCTATAAGATATCCTCTCATCCTTCTAAATTTCAGTGAATCTAAGCTCAGTCGATCCATTCTTTCATCTTATGTCAGTCCAACCATCCTGGGAATCAACCTGGAGAACCTACACAGCACTCCCTCAATAGCAAGAATGTCCTTCCTCAAATTAGTAGACCAAAACTGCACATAGTACTCCAGGTGTGGTCTCAGCAGGGCCCTGTACAACTGCAGTAGGACCTCCTTGCTCCTATACTCAAGTCTTCACTCTATGAAGGCCAACATGCCATTTGCTTTCTTCACTGACTGATGTACAAACGAACCCAGGTCTCGTTGCACCTCCCCTTTTCCTAACCTGACACCATTCAGATTATAATCTGCTTTCTTGTTCTTGCCACCAAAGTGGATAACCTCACATTTTTCCACATTAAACTGCATCTGCCCACTCACCCAACCTATCCAAGTCACCCTGCAGCCTCATCGCATCCTCCTCGCAGCTCACACTGTCACCCAGCTTTGCGTCATCCACAAACATGGAGATGTTACATTTACATTGGTGTTGGCATCATGCTCGGGATAGACCTTGTGGGCCGAAGGGCCTGTTCCTGTGCTGTACTCTTTAATGTTCTATATTTTATGGCTTGTGTTTTTTCTTATACTACATGCGTAAGTCAGGCTTACAAGAAATATCCCATCACCTTAGCATTAAAACTCATTACACTTGCCCAGTAGCTTAATGTTCTCATAACTGTCCACTATAAGTCATTTCACTCATGCTAATGCAAATATTCCTTATTTTCTTCACATCTCTCCCTATTTTTCAATCTTTTACCTCGACAGTGATGCGATTTTTTTTTCTGTATCGTATCACCGTCCCCACAGCGGCCTAACATCGTGGAGTTGGCGGCCTTTTCGACCCACGGGCGCTCCAAGCCACGGGGGTCTGCGGGACGTTAACATCGTGAAGCCCGCGGTCTCTGGCAAACAGAGGCTAAGTCGGGAGCTCCATGCCACGTAGAGAGTTTCAAACGCCCTGACGCGGAAGTTTCTATCACCCCGACGGGGGCTTCGATCATCGGCTGTAGTGGGCTTTGATCGCCACGACTGCGGATGGTTTGACTGCCCCGACCGCAGGAAACAAGAGGTAGAAGATTGAACTTTATTACCTTCCATCACAGTGAGGAACGTGGAATCCACTGTGATGGATGTTGATGGCAACTTTCATGTGGCTGTGTGTCTTGTTGCTTTTCACTGTATGTCTGTACGGCAACACAAATTTCACTGTACCTTCATTAGTACATGTGACAACAAACTGACCTTGAAGCCTTGATCTTCTCTCCTGCTGGAACTCCAGTGAAATCTCTTTTCCAATTTTAACGAAGAGTTGCAGAACAAAAATGGAGCCTATTGCTCTTTCCACCGGTTTTAGTTTGTTTTAAAGATACAGCATTAAACAGACCCTTGAACCCACCAAGTCCACGCCAACCGCTGATTACCCGTTAACATTAGTTTAATGTTATCTCCCTTAAGGGCTGGTCCCACTTGCATGCGATTGCGTGCGTTTGGCGCGACCAAACGGAAGCGGAGTTCACGAGAAGTTTGCGCTAAGTTCGCGCGTGACGTCATTTGCGTCATGCTTACCAATCAGCTGGGCAGGAGCAGGGCCGACTGAATTTGGGTGTCGCACGGAGTCGGGCTTTGATGTCATCACGCAACGCCACGCGCTAGGCGTACGCCGTCAAGACGCTGCGTACAACCATAATGCGCCTGCATGCCGACAGGCCGTTGGCGTGCAAAGATTTCGGCCACTGCAAGAATTTTGGAGCCCCGCGCGATGTCGGGACCAGCCCCGCACGACTCTGTGCTTCTAAGTGGGACCGGCCCTGTGCGGCCATACGGTGCCCATACGCCTCAAGCGACCACGAGGTCGCGTAATTTGCGAGCCAAGGTCGCGTAAGTGGGACAGGCCCTTTAGTTATCCACCCCCAACACTCTAGGGCAATTTACAGAGGGCTGATTATCTTACAAAACCCCCGCAACTTTGGAGTGTGGGAGGAAACCTGAGCTCCTGGAGGAACCCCACGTGGTTACAGGGAGAACGCACAAACTCTGCGCAGACAGGACCCGTAGTCAGGATGGAACCCGGGTCTCTGGCATTGTAACGCAGCAGTTCTGCCAGTTAGTTTAGAATTTAGACTTTTGACTTTATAGATACAGAGCGGAAAGAGGCCGTTCGACCCACCGTGTCCATGCTGACCAGCGTCCACCCCATACACTAACACTATTGTACACACTAGGGGCAATTTTAGAATGTACCAAAACCAATTAACCTACAAACCTGCACATTTTTGGAATGTGAGAGGAAACAGGAAAACCCGGAATGAACCCACGCGGTCACAGGGAGAACGTACAAACTCCAAACAAACGGCACCCGTAGTCAGGATGGAATC
The DNA here is from genome assembly GCA_963514005.1 of Raja brachyura. The sequence continues at coordinate 28,587,272 of OY740802.1, forward strand.
TGGGACTCTGGCGCTGTAAGGCAGCTACTCGACCTCTGTGCCACTGTGCCGCACTAGTTCATAAGTGATAGGAGCAGAATTTTGGCCATTTGGCCCATTTGGTCTACTCCGCAATTCAATCATGGCTGATCTATCTTTCCCTCTTAACTCCATCCCCCTGCCATCTCCCCATAACTCCTGACACCCATATTGATCAAGTTGTAGTTGTATTGAGTAGGTTAATGACTGTGTGACCATACCGAATGTACTAACGAGAGGCTGTTTTTATGGTGTTAGTGATCATTTCAATTGGCTAATTCACACCTCGTTTGCCAACAGTGTCGTTCTCATCTACTTGAGGATGTAGGCTGACTTGGTGTCGTACTTCAGCCAAGAATACAGTCCCTCTGCTCCACTGTGGCCACAGTCTGCAGTGAAGTGTGTGGCATAGGAAGTGAGCATTCTGCTGACTCAGAGTTGAGAGCCTCACCACTGAGTAAACGACGTGACTGCGCTGGCATTACAGACTCTTGGGACAGAGTGAGGCCACACACAAATTTGAGGAACAGCAACTCATATTTCGCTTGGGCAGCTTACAACCCAGCCATATGAATATTAATTTATTTAGTTTCAAGTAAACTTTGCTCTCCCCATCCATCCCCCACTCTAGTCTTCCTGCTAGTTCCAATGTTTGCATCCATATATCCCTTCATTACCACCCATTCTACAGCCAGCAATGAACCATTGTGAGCTCCACCTTTCCTTGGTCTTCGGTGTCGGATCCGATATATTCTAATCGTCTTCATACCTCTAGTTCCCCTCTCCCCTGACCCTCAGTCTGAAGAAGGGTCTTGACCCAGTAACGTCACGTATTCCTTTTCTCCAGAGATGCTGCCTGACCCGTTGAGTTACTCCAGCATTTTCTGGCTATCTTCTGATTCATGGCTGTCCATTATTCCATCCTTGTTTGGAGATGCAGCACGGAAACAGTCCCTAGTCCGCAGGATAGAACCAGTGGATGGGTGATCATTGGTCAACGTGGACTTGGTGGGCTGAAGGGCCTGTATCTCTTCACAATGGTGTACTCTGGGATGCTGTGGGAAGCAAGCGAAGGGTTTGCAGGTGCCCTGGCAGAGATGTTTGTCTCTTCCTAGGTCACAGAAGCTGAGTCAATGCCCACCATCAACCACCGTTCCATCAGCATTTTGTTTATCTCCGGTGCAAACCAGCATCTGCAGTTCCTTCTTACCCATCAGTTCTATGTCATCCAACTTTCTCATTAACGTCATATACATTGTTATCTGCAATTTACAGAGGCCGATAAACATACAAACTGCACACCTTTATCTTGCCCTAACCGTTATTTCCTTTACCTTGTACACTGTGGACAGCTCGATTGTAATCGTGTGCAGGCTTTCCGCTGACTGGTTAGCACGCAACAAAACGCTTTTAAGTTCATGTGAAAGGAACAGAATTAGGCCATTCGGCCCATAAAGTCTACTCCCCCAATTAATCATGGCTGATCTTTCTTTCCCACTTGACCCCATTCTCCTGCCTTCTCTTCATAACCCCTGACACCCGTACTAATCGAGAATCAGTCAATCGCTGCCTTAAAAATATCCATTGACTTGGCCTCCACAGCCGTCTGTGGCAATTAATTCCACTCATTCACCACCCTCTGATTAAAGAAATTCCTCCTCAACTCCTTCCTAAAAGAACGTCCTTTAATTCTGAGGCTATGACCTCTGGTCCTAGTGGAAACATCCTCTCCACATCCACTCTATCCAGGCCTTTCGCTATTTGGTAAGTTTCAAGGAGGTCCCCCTCATCCTTCTAAGCTCCAGCGAGTAGAGGCCCAGTGCCGTCAAACGCTCATCATATGTCAGCCCACTCATTCCTTGGATCATTCTTGTAAACCGCTTCTGGACCCTCTCCAGCACCAGCACATCCCTCCTCAGATATGGGGCCCATATTTTCTCTCAGTAGTCTTCGGTACATAACACTAAACTAAACAAAAAGCATGGGAGGAAATCAGAGCACCCAGATGGAACCCATGCTGTCACAGGGAGAACATGATAACTTCACACAGACAGCACCCGAGGTCAGGATCGAACCCGGGTCTCCGAGGCAGCAGATCTACCAGCTGTGCCATTGTGCATGGGTGGTGGGCGTATGGAACGAGCTGTGGAGGAAGTGGTAGCAGCGGGTACAACTGCACATTTGCACGAGTTCGGGAATAGGAGAGGCTTAGAGAGATGTTGGCCAAGTGCCAGCAAGTGAGACCGGCTCGGGAAGGCAGCTAGGTTGGCATCGACAGATGGGCCGAAGGGCCTGTTTCCGTTCTGTCTCACCCCATGCCTCTATAACTCTTTCCAAAGAACATTGGCATATATTTGCGGCTAAAGCCTACAGAACCAGTTACCCACACGCCCAACCCCCACAGAAACATCACAGCAATTCTCTCTGATTCACATTGTATTTCCTCAATTGGAAAATACTGGCTTACTGCTTGTCTAATCTAGACAGTGGAACAATATAAAAGGTCGAAGGTTTTACGGAACAGCAGAGAGGAATGTGATTGAAGTTGATAAATCTGCTCTCCTCTGATGGAGACTTTGACTCATGGGCCTGTTACTGATATACTTGGCTTCGATCGAGATGTTTGCAGCTTACAATTCTACTAAACTAAAATGAGGAACTGAGCGTTTGGCAGCGTCCTCAGCTAGAAACAAAATACAAGGTTCAATCTCACAGGCACACAGACTCAGATAGCACACAAAATACATAATTGTACATAATTATACATAAATCCTCCAAGACAATGAAAAATAAGAGACTGTGCGAAAATTAGTTGTGTGCATTTAGTTTAGTTTTAAAATAGACACAAAAATGCTGGAATAACTCAGTGGGTCAGGCAGCATTTTGTGTCTATCTGAGAAAAAGGACGGAGTCTGAAGAAGGGTCCCAACCCGGAACGTCACCTATCCATTTTCTCATGAGATGCTGCCTGACTTACTGAGTTACTGCAGCATTCCATATCTTCCTAAAACTAGCATCTGCAATTTTCAATACATTTCGGCTTAGGTTTAGTTAGGAAATACAGTGTGGACGCAGTCCCTTCGGCCCATCGAGTCCACGACGACCATCCATCACCCCCGTTCGCTTGTTTCATGTTATCTCGCTTTCTCATCCACTCCCGGCACACTAGAGGCAAGTTACAGAAACCAATTTACCTACAAACCAGCACGTCTTTAGAATGTAGTAGGGAACCGGAGCACCCGGAGAAAACCCACGCGGTCACAGGGAGAATATACAAGCTACGTACTTACAGCACCCGTAGTCAGGATCGAACCAGGGTCTCTGGTGCTGTAATGCAGCAACTCTGCCGCTGCGCCAGCGTGCCGCCCCTCAAATCCGAGCAAGTGTGAGATGTTTCACTTTGGGAGTTCAAATGTAAGGAGGAAATGCACAATAATGGCAAGACCCTTAACAGCATTAATGTACAGAGGGATCTTAGGGCCCAAGTCCATAGCTCCCTGAAAGTGGCAACACATGTAGATAGAGTGGTGAAGAAGGCGTTTGGTATGCTTGCTTTTCTAATAGAGGGCATTGAGTATAAGAGTCTGGAAATCATGATGCAGCTTTATAGGACTTTGTGAGGCTGCATTAGAAGTACTGCGTGCAGTTCTGGTCACCCTATCATGGGAAGGATGTGATGGTTTTGGACAGGGTGCAGTGGATTTTTACCAGAATGAAGCCGGGATTAGATGGTATTAGTTCCAGGGTGAGGTTGGACACACTTGGATTGTTTTCTCTTCAGGGTTGACGGAATGACCTGATGCGAATATCTAACATGATGGAAGGGATAGATGGACAGTCAGAACTTTGAAAAATCAAATACTACGGGAAATAGCGTTAGGCTGAGAGGGGGCAAACGTTTAACGGAGATGTGCGGGCAAGTTTTAACAGAGATACAAAAGTGGCATTTAGGAGACTTAGATAGGCAGATGGATATGCAGGGAATGGAGGGACATGGATTATGTGTGGGCAGATAAGATTTGGTATTGGCATGATGTTCGGTATAGACATTGGGGCAAAGGGCCTGTTCTTATGCTATGTTCAATGTTCAAGTTGAGTTTTTGTCTCATATGCACAAGTACAACTGGGCTGTCAACTCTCACGCATTGAGTGTGAGACTCGTGCATTTCGCCAAATTCTCACGCTCTCAAGCTGATCACCGAATTTCTCACGCTCTGTCGTGAGAAATTCTGTGATCAACGAGAATTTAAAAACTCATATCAACTGCATGAGCTGCCGGTGTTGGAGAGCCGGGGCTGAGGGAGGGATGGAAGCAGAAGCAGCGGTGGGAGCAGATGAGGACGGGGAGCCGGGGCTGGCGAGTGTTTGCCGGGCTGGCGAGTCGCTCGCTGCAGCTCCAGCCATGGAGCAGCCTCAGTGCAAGAGTCCCGGGCCGTCGGAGGCGTCGGAAGCGTTGCGCCGCGGCCGTGAGAGTCTCCGTGCCGAATTCGCCAGGTGACCGGCATGGATCAGGCTGCGGCTCGGTGCATCCTGGAGGACAACCAGTGGCTGCTGGAAGTAAGTACCAAGCACTGGGTAGAAACGGTGGAAGATAGTGGCCTTCAAATGGGGGGGGTTGGAGAAAGCATCCTGCTTGCCTGCTAGATTTTCACTTACTGTAACTGCAGGAAAAATGTTCCCGATGTTGGGGGAGTTCAGAACCATGGGGTCACAATTTAAGAATGGGTAGGCCATTTAGGACTGAGATGAGGACAAACATTCTTCACCCAGAGAGTTGTGAATGTGTGGAATTCTCTGCCACAGAAGGCAGTGGAGCCCAATTCACTGGATGTTTCAAGAGAGAGTTACATTTAGCTCTTAATGAAATCAAGGGATATGGGGAAAAAACAGGAAAGAGGTACTGATTTTAGATGAACAGCGATGATCATATTGAATGGCAGTGCTGGCTCGAAGGGCCGAATGTCCTATTCCTGCACCTATTTTCTATGTTTCTATGCTTGAGTATATGGCAATAAAACTCGACCACGATTTTGAAGCATTCATGCATGGTGGAGGTATAATGTAGTCATAGAGTGATACAGTGTGAAAACAGGCCCTTCGGCACAACTTGCCCACACCCGCCAACATGTCCCAGCTAGACCTCCTGCTTTTGGCCCATACCCTCCAAACCTGTCCTATCTATGTATCAGTCTAACTGTTTCTAAAATGTTGGGATAGTCCCTGCCTCGACTACTTCCTCTGGCAGCTTGTTCCATACACCCACCACCCTTTGTGTGGAAAAAGTTACCCCTTAAAAAGTTACCTATTAAAACCACCTCAAACAAAAAACATTGAAATCATACTTCCACAATGCACTAAAACATGATTTTAATACATCAAATTTCAAAAAGTCCCTACCGTGGGAGGGGGAACAATTTGGTTGCTCCCTTCCCTTGCCAGTGATCCCCCCCCCCCCAAGGCCAGTGATCGCTCAGCCCCCCCCACTTTCAAAAACACTCCATGGCCCCTGGTTCAGACAGAGAGCACTGCCAGATGTGAGCGGGGAACTGAGGCCAGTTGTCCTTTATGTCTGGATCCCAATGCTCAGCGCTTCGTGTTTTGGAGTTGGCTAATGATATTGATTTGTAATTAGCCTGATTTGTAGTTCGTTGACAAAACCTTAATTCATTAATCCGCAATATCCAGGGGGATGGGATAAATGTAATATTAAAATGACATGCAAGGTGTCAGGCTGTCTGTCACAACATACAGCCCCGATAACCCATTATTTCCTTCAGTTAACTATTGGGAAGGTAGCACTATTGTCATTTGCCACTCAACTATTATGTTTGTTTACCTCACTGACTATTTCTAACCATCCCCCCCCTCCCCCCCCCAAATTCTTTTGACAGGTTGAATAGAAATGTTCCCAATCTCGTTGATTCATTAATTGACCACGTAGATGAACATCCTCAAGGAGTGTAATCAGATGGAAACTGATTCAGATGCAATGTTTAAGAGCCTGTTCAAAGAAGGGGCATCTTTTAAAGGAGTGACAGAGATACTTGCAGGGGAATGTGTGAGGAGATTAATATTGGTTTTTGTATTAGCTTGAACTAGGACATCTGAAGATTCAAAGTTTAATATAGCAATTGTGCTGATACTGACTCCAACCAACCACATAATGAATATCATCCATTCCGGAGGTTTTATTTTTCTGATGCTATTTAAATTTCACTTGGATTTCAATCACTTCAATGTAAAAGTAGTTGGGAATGGGGAGCATTGGAACAAAAATTTGCCCTCGGTACATATTAACTGTAATATAATAATGTATGCATGTTTGGTAGGTGCAATCAAAACAAAGATATTTTTATCATTGTTGTGTTATGAATACCACAGAAAATATGATGTACTCTCAAGATCACATTTAATAAAATAACATTGCTTAAATATATAGTTATGGGACTTTGCATTTCGGAAAAGCCCAGCTGAAAGGAAGACAGCAAAATACAGAAAATATTGGGGGTGAAAATGACTTCAGGACAGTTTTTTTAGGAAAATGAAGGAAATAGTAACTGAATACTTCTACAGTTGAGTGAATATAATTTTATGGATGAGAAATTGTGTTTAACCAATTGATGGCTTCTTTGACAAAGTAACTAGCATGTTAGAATACAAGAAAGTCAATGGATACAGCAAATTTTGTTATACAAAATGTGGTCCGTGAAGTGCCCCATAAAAGATTACCGCATTAGAAAAGCACCGGTGGACTGGAACGTAATAGGTTAAGTCCAGGGGGTCAGATATGGGGCTTTATGTGTGGGCCAGATATATTGTCAGTGCAGAGGGGCTAGGGGCAAGGCCAAGTGTGCATCCAGAGTCAAGGTCTGGAATAATACTAGGTGTGCAGTCAAAGCTGGGACAATAGGAGTTTTCTGCACTGGGAACCTAAGCAAGTAAACAGCTATGATCAGGGTAGAATAGGGGGCCAGGTGTATGGCTGGACTCAGGGTCAGGAATGAGAGAAGGTATGCAATTGGAGTCAGGGTCAGGTGTTGTACCAGGTGTGCAGTGAGACCCAGGTTGGTCAACATGGGCCAAGTATAAGCCTTGATTATAATCTGATTTCCATACATGAATATACTAAGATCATTCATGTGCTGCACCTGTTGATCAGAGCCTAGCTCTACTGTGGAATGTAATTAGGAATGTAATTTAGCCGAACCTTATTCATTGCTAATCCAATTTAAAGCATAAATATTGCATTCAAGTGTAAGTTAAAAGACTCGCTACAGTATGCACTTGATTGCACAATTTCAAGCTGAAAAATTCAAAAACTCCGTCTCGTCCCCCCCCCCCCCCCCATACACTCCCTCAGGCTTGGTCTCCCACAATTTCTCACTCCCAACTCTCACCGAATGTTGGCAGCAATGAAGTACAATAAAGTCTTGCTTGCAGCGGCATTACAATCCTTCGATACTGCAAGACATTGAGTCCTGCAGCATGGAAACAGGCCCTTTGGCCCAAATTGCCCACACCAGCCAACATACCCCAGCTACACTAGTCCCACCTGCCTGCTTTTGGTCCATATCCCTCTAAACCTGTCCTATCCATGCACCTGTGTAACTGTTTCATAAACATTGCGATAGTCGCTGCCCCAACTACCTGTACCTAATCTGGTAGTTTGTCCCATACACCCACCACTCTTTGTGGTTCTTTGTGATTCCTATTTTAAAATTTCCCCCGCTCATCTTGAACCTAAGTCCTCTGGTCATCGATATCCCTATTCTGGGCAGGAGACTCTGTGCATCTACCCGATCTATTCCCCATGATTTCATACACGTCTACAAGATCACCCCTCATCCTCTTGCTGGGAAGAGAGTCCCAGCCTACTCAACCTCTCTCTGTAGCTCAGAACCTCAAGTCTTGGCAACATCCTCGTAAATCTGGTAAACAGGTTTGTGTCACGGTGCCGCCATGACAGTGGAAATCTGTTAGTCATAACTAGTGAAGCTTGTACCTCCTTCCTCTACCACCCACTTCCGAAAACTATTGACTGTTTAATAAGTAATTTTTTCCTATTAATAACGTTCAAAATGAACTTGATTCCAGGTAAGAGCTTGAATCACACAACGGCCAAGCAAGCACGCCAATGCCTCTACTTCCTTCGAAGGCTTACAACGTTCAGCATGTCCCTAACAACCCTCGCCAACCTACAGGTGTGCCATAGAAAGCGTTTTATCGGGATGCATCACAACATGGTTTGGGAACAGCTCCACCACAGACCACAAGAAAGTGCAGAGTTGTGGACGTAGCCCTGACCATCGCGCAAATCACAACTTCCCTTCCATTGACTCCATCTACACTCCACGCTGCCTCGGCAAGGCCCCCAGCATGATCAAGGACCAGTCTCTGCTCCCTCTTCTCCACTCTCCCATCAGGCAAGAGTTACAGGAGTGTGAAAACGCACGCCTCCAGATTCAGGGACAGCTTCTTCCCAGCTGCTATCAGGCAACTGTACCATTCTCTCACCAGTTAGAGATCGGTCCTGACCTACCATCTACCATATTGGAGACTATCTTTAATCAAGACTTTCCTGGACTTTATCTTGCACTAAACATTATTCCTTTTATCCTGTATCCGTACACGGTGGACGGCTTGATAGTAATCATATATTGTCTTTTCACTGAGTGGTGGGCACGCATTAAAAAACTTTTCACCGTACCTTGGTACACCTGATAATAAACTAAAACTAAACAAAGCGTTTCACATTGGGATAAAACTCGACCCAGGCATCGTGGGCTGAGTGGCATGTTCCAGCACCCTACATTTGAATCCTGTTCATAGTTTCCAAAAAAGAATGGATAAAAGCAGAGGAAGGCTGCTTTAGGACCCACCATCACCAAAAGTGGTTGAAGATCTGTAACCGGGACAAAGAGGTCGCTGATGAAGAGATATGGATTTTTTAGATTACAAATGTGATTTCAAAGACTTCCTTCTCCTTTTCAATACAGTCGTGGGTGTTACTCGTGACAGTGTGAGAAGCAAAAGCCAAAGGCTCATCTTCCTTCCACAGCTTATCATGTACCGTGCTCCCCTAAACCTGCCTTTATTATTGTGCCTAAACCATAACCTGGTACTTTTCATGGCAACTCCATTTCATTCACAGTTACAACAAGGAGTTGCACTTGCATTCGGGATGTAAGCTTAGCTCCCTACCCTATGTGCAGACAGTTTTACATTTCTGCACGTGTAATCATTTGAACTCATTCTATTTCTGACCACATAGTCGTCAATATATTATCTTCATTGCATAAGCAATGATTCACCTCTTTCAAGATGTTATCACTATGCGCTGGAAATAGTGAAGACTTGATTCTGAAAGGTAACATTAAGTATGAGCGGAGTACTTTGTGCATGCTGATGGTCAGATACGACCAACTACTTTTTATGACATTCAACTTTGTGGAGCATGGGAGAGAAGGCATTTTAGGGATATTTTGTCAATCCACGCACCAGTATCATACATACAAAGTTGAGTGATATTGCTGTACAACTGTTCAGGAGATCTAAACATGATAACATTGCAAATGCTTTGTTGAAGTTACTATAGGGCTGCAGAAGAGTTCTGACCCAAAATGTCATCCATCGTTTTTCTCCACAGTTGCTGCCTGACCTGTTGTTACTCCAGCATTTGGTGTCCACCTTTGGTATAAACCAGCATCTGCAGTTCCGTGTTTCTATATTCTTATTATGAGTTCGGTTTTGTGTATGAAGGAACTGCAGATGCTGGTTTAAACCGAAGATAAGACACACAAAAAAGCTGGAATAACTCAGCGGGACAGGCAGCATTTCTGGAGAGAAGGCACGGGTGACGTTTCGGGTCAAGACGTCACCCATTCCTTCTCTGGAGATGCTGCCTGTCCCGCTGAGTTACTCCTGCTTGTTGTGTCTGTCATGAGTTTGGTTTTGTTTAGTTTGGTTTCGTCACGTGTCCTGAGGTACACTGAAAAGCTTTTTGTTGCACGCTATCCAGTCAGTCTTCTTATCGAGTCCACATCACAAGATTAGAAATTGTTCAGCCAGATTTGAACACACTCCTCGGCATCTGCACACAATGGCGTCTTGCGCTTCTTGTGGTTCTTGCGCATAGTGGTGGAAAGATTGGCTGAAACAGGGCTGCCCGACGTGAACGCTCTTTCCTTGACCCCATCCAGAGAATGAAAAGACTATACAGTACATGATTTCAATCAAACCATGCACAATGTGTACAGATACAGGATAAATGGTATAACATTTAGTGGAAGATAAAGTCCAGTAACGTCATATTAAAGATATTTTGGCCAGACATGCAAGTTGTAATGGCATCAAACATATAAAATTGAGTGATATTGCTGTAGAACTATTTAGGAGATCTAAAAAAAAATAAGAGCATTATGAATGCTTTGTTGAAGTTACTATGAGATCTCTTCACATTGGAAATAAAATTGCAATCTCCACGTTAAATGTGAACCAAGAGGTTTTTCCTATAATCTGACTAAAACTGTGCACAAGAGCCAGAAATACAGTGTGTTGAAAAGGGTTTATGGATAGATATAACTCAGTGTGTGAAGAAAATGTGTTCATGGAACAGACAAAGCACTAAAACAGTTCCACAGTTGCTGCAATGGGTAGATGTGTTGGCTTCCAGATATGAGCAGTCGAGTCCAAAATGCCACCATAGCACTAATCAGAAAAACGCAGCTTCAAGCAAAATGAGCACATTTGAATTCTTAAATCCTCCCAGCAGGTTGGGATCGTAGGAGTGGAATACACGAGCCACGGGAGGAATTTACAGAGTCTAGACCTACTTAGTTGAATTGGTGACAAAATGCAAAATGTTCATGCAGATCTCATGAAGCTGGTGATCTTGACATGGACTAATTGCTTCTTGGGAGGACTTCAGGAATTGAAGAACCAAACTCGAGCAGCCATGACAAAAATGCAGAACCATCTCCTAATTCAAATCCAAAACCAAACTTCCCAACAAGGAACAAGGAACTGCAGATGCTGGTTCACACAAAAGGGCACAAAGTGCTGGAGTAACTCAGCGGGTCAGGCAGCATCGCTGGAGAACATGGTTGGGTGACAGTTTGGGTCGGGACCCTTCTTCAGACTGATCAGTTTGCGAAGAAGATATTACAAAAACAACTCCCACCTCTGTCTATTTTACCTAATGATTAAACTTCACCAGCCCTGGCATCTGACTCACAGTAAAGTCATTACCAACTGAGCCACTTCAATAGATTTATACCATGTTCATTATATCATCTTACTCCAACTATCAGTCATGACTACAGTGGCTGATATGAAGAACACTTGCTTGGACTTCTCAAGTTGAACATTTTCCATCTTCCTCTTTGTCTCGGCACCCATTACGGAAGCAAACAACTTCAATAAATGATAATTTCTATTACACACTATTTTCATATCATAAGAGCATCAGCCATGTGAGCAGAATTAGGCCACATGGCGCATCGATTCCAGATGGCCGATTTATATAGTGTCATAGAGTCATACAGTGTGGAAACAGGCCCTTCGTGCCAACTTGCCCATGCTGACGTACATGCCACATCTAAACTAGTCCCACTGGTCTGCTTTTTGCCCATATCCCTCTAAACCTACTCTATCCATGTACCTGTCTAAATGTTTCTTAAACGTTGCAATACTAACTGCCTCAACTACCTCCTCCAGCAGCTTGTTCCATTCACCCACCACTATTATGTTGTACTTCGTGGTCTGGTATCTGTTATAGCATTGTTATGACTCTGGAATAACCACAAGTATCTAGGAGTTTGAAGCCAAGCATAAATCAAGGCTCTGTTTATTTCACGGCCATCAGGAACCAGAGTGCTCTGCCCATAATACGTCATTCCTATATACACATGTTGCTACGCCGGCAAACAAAGTAGTCCTTGCAATATCACAACATCTTAGTGTAAAAAGGTTACCCCTCAGGTTCTCATTAAATCTTTCCCACCCCCACTTTAAACCTGCTTCTCAATTCCCCTACTCTGGCCAAAAGCCTCATCGCGTTTACCCATTAAATTCCTCTCGTGATTTTCCCCTATTTTTCCATATAAATCCCATCCCCCTGCCTTCTCCCCGAGACCCTATCAAGAACCTATCAATCTCTGCTTTAAAAATACACCAATGACTTAGTTTTCACCTCATCTGTGGCAATGAATTCCACAGATTCACCGCCCTCTCGCTATCCAATGTTCCCAGTCACATTGACAACACAACCAATAATTGGCCATTGGAATCACCTATATATCGATGCCCCGACAACCACAATTAGAATGGCACTCATATAACACAGGTTGCAATCACTTGACTTAGCCAGTTCTTGAAACTTAGCATTAGTTGGATATAAGTTGCAGTGGGGAAATCCTGTTCTTCAATATAAGGAAGTACATTAATATTGATATCACCTGCCCAAAACTCTGCATAGTGGCTTCAGTATCAAATTTGCTTTGGTCATTTCCCCTTGGAGGAACCAAGTCAACATGCTTCACAAATGGAGGTGAACCATTCTAGGGCCTCTTCGCACACAACAGCGCCATCTGTTGGTGTTACCTTCAACTGCATAGACATTCTAAAAAGACATAAAGTGCTGGAGTAACTCGGCAGGTCAGGCAGCATCTCCGGAGAACATGAATAGGTAACGTTTTGGGTCGGAACCTTTCTTCAGACTGACCACAGGGGGTGGGAGGTGGGGGAAGGGAAGAAAGGTGGAAGAGAGGAGGGGCGGGACAAAGCGTGGCAGTTAATAGGTAAACACAGGCAAGGTGGGGGGAGGGGTCTGATGGGCAGATGGTTGGACAAAAGCAAGTGACGAAATAATGGTGCGAGACAAAAGGATCGAGGAGTTGCGAGTTGTGAAGCCAGAGGAAGGAATGTAGGTGGAAGAGGAGAAATAGGTACGGGTGTAGGTGGGGACTGGGGAAAAAATGGGAGGGGGAGAAGGGGTTGGTAGAAGTTACCTAAAATTGGAGAAATCAATGTTGATACTGTTGGGTTGCAAACTACCCAAGCGGAATATGAGGTGTCTGCATAGACATAAACAGACTTCATGGTGCCCCTCTCTGGGAGTGAATGCCCAGGAACCATTGAATGGAAGGAAAAATTGTTGACTTTGACCATTGGTCTGTTATCAACTTCCACCAGTTTCCCAACTCTGCACCACCAGACTCGGGAAAATAGGGAGAAGGTAGGAACGGGGTACTGATTGGGGATGATCAGCCGTGATCACATTGAATGGCGGTGCTGGCTCGAAGGGCCGAATGGCCTACTCCTGCACCTATTGTCTATAGTATGGGTGTAGGATAGTGTTAGTGTATGGGGGTGATCGCTGGTTGACACAGACTCGATGGGCCAAAGGGCCTGCTTCCACGCTGTATCTCTAAAGTCTAACAGGAGCAGGGAAGCCCAGGTGACAGGATATGGAGGGTCCCATCAAGAAAAAGGAGGCAAATATCGGATATAGGTAACTGGCATCAAGTGAATTTCTCAAGTCTAGGGGCAGATGAGTCCTCTTACGAGGCAAATCAGGAGGACAAAAAAGGGACACGAGATAGCTGTGACAGATAAGGTAAATGAGAATCCAAGGACATTCTACGTATATTTAGGGGAAAAAACACAGCGATAGTAGAGGGCCCCTTAAATTACAATCAGGGCGTAATCTATGTGGAGGCACAAGAAATGAGAGAGATGGTCAATGGACATATTTGAACAATCTGCATTGAACATGGAGAAACACACGCAAGGCCAGGCAACTTGGGGACGTTAATAATGAGGTCTCAAAGAGAGTTCACATTACAGAAGAGGAGGTGCTGGAGGTCTTAAAAATATTAAGGTCGACAAATCCCTGGGGCATGATCAAGTATATCTCAAAGATATTGTGGGAAGCTAGGGAAAAAAAAATTGTGGAGGTGTTTGTATGAGATCCCATTACCACATTGACCTTTCTGCCCAGGGCCTCCTCCATTGCCAGAGAGAGTTGGCGCAGCAGTAGAGCTTCTTTTGTCTTCTCCATTGCGATGAAGGGTCTCCCAGATGAAAGGTTGACACATTTCTCATATCACACATGCAGCCTGAGCTGCTGCGTACTTGCCGTGTTCTCTGTTTTTTAATTCTCATAACCCAACCCTTGCGAGGACCCGTTGCATTTTAGCAAACCTGCAGTGGAATCCCTCCACATTAACCTATCATTTCTGAAGTGTGGAGGACAGATTCGTCTAGGTGTGAGTGTGCCTGTCTATGTGTGTGCTAGTCTGCGTGTGTGCCTGAACCTGTCTCGGCGAGTGTACATGTGCCTGTCTGTGTGTGAATGCATACCTGTCTGTGTGCGCGCGCCTGTGTGTGTGACTTTCACGACCTCTGCCGAGTTTGCCCTTGACTCGAACTCACAGCATGGCCATCACAAGGTCGTAGGAGGTCGCAGGTAGGTCGTAGCAGGCCGTGATGCTAGTCGTAGGTACTCGTGACATCAAGTAGGTCCGCGTGTTTTTTCTAGCATGATGAAAAATGTCCACGAGTAAAAAAGGTCCCAAATTTGGTTGTGAAAGTGGGACAGGCCCTTAAGGCCTCATGTGGCTAGTGTACAGATGCAGCATGGAAACAGGCCCTATGGCCACCGGGTCAATGCAGACCATCGATCATCCATTCACATTAGTCCTATGTTATCCCAATGTAATAAAAAGGAACTGCAGGTGCAGTTTTATACCAAAGATAGACAATAAATGATGCAATAACCTGCTGACCTTCAGCAGGTCAGGTAGCACCACTGGAAAACATGGATAGGTGAAGTTACAGGTCAGGATCCTTCTTCAGACTGATTATAGGCTGGAGAGAATAAAAAATAGAAGCAAAGAGAAAAAAAACATGACAAATCAGGGCCGGCAACAGATGACCTGATAAGCTGAATGTTGGCTAGGAACAGGTGCAAGAGGGATATATAGTTGCACAGGTTCAATTCTGACCACAGGTGCTGTCTGCGTGGAGTTTGCATGTTCTCCCTGTGACAGTGTGGGTTTGCTCCAAGTTCTATGGTTTCCTAACACATGCAAGTTTGCAGTTTAATTGGCAAAATTGTCTACTGTGCAGGCAGTGGATGGGAAAGTGTGATGTGATAGAACTAGTGTGAGCAGGTGATCAATGGTCAGCGTGGACTCAGTGAGCAGAAGGGCCTGTTTCCATGCTGCATCTCCGATGAATAAAGAAATGGTCACTATTGAACTGTAGGCAAGACAAGCAAACAATTTGTACACAACACATTCAAATTTTAATAAATGCTTTAAATTAACTCCAGCTGCAAAAAAACACAAACATCTGGAGCCGGAAACTCCAGCAGCCAGTTTCAAACTGTAAGCAAGAACGAGTTTTATTTCCACATCAGGTTAGTTCATCTCTAGATGATTAAAGACAGCGCGAGAGTCAGGTGCTGGGACTTTATCACAACAAACCTACACACTGATGCCACAAGCTCACACAAACAGCTTTTGTACCTGCATCCTCTTTTTTTTTGTGGAACATTTTATTGAAAAATAGTTTTTTAAGCTGATGGTGCTCCAGTCTTGTGGAAAACAAAAGAAGCAGAAGGGATGGATGCAGACCTGGGTGACAGGGTGGGTGCGTTACAGTCACATCAGCCGGCCTTCCTTCACTCTTTGCCCAATGACAGAAAGGAAACAAAACTGCTCAAGCTCAAACCTTCAGACTTTACAGATACAGCGCGGAAACAGGCCCTTCGGCCCACCCTGTCCGCGCCGACCAGCGATCGCCCCGCACCGGGGACAATTTACAATTTTTACCAAAGCCAATCAACCTACAAACCTGTACATCTTTGGAGTGTGGGAGGAAACCGGAGCACCCAGAGAAAACCCACGCGGTCACCGGGAGAACGTGCAAACTCCGTACAGACGGCACCCAAAGCGCACTTCTTCCGCCACCGAAAGCGCGAGAGGAGAGTTAACATTTAATGGGGAATATGCACCCTGGAAAAGTCACTAAGAGTTGGAGTAACTCAGCCGCTCAGATAGCATCGCTAGATAACATGGGTAGGTGACGTTTCAGGTCCCGATCCTTATTCCGGGTCCCAACCTGAAATGCCATCTACCCACATTCTCCAGACATGCTGCCTGAACCGTTGAGTTACTCCAGCACTTTGAGTCTTTTTTTTGTGGAAACAGGCATCTGCAGTTCCATTTTGGATAAGGATGGAGGGATTTAAGTAAATGCTGAACAGGTTTTGAGGAAAAACTTAAAATAGTTGCAAACAAGTGTGTTCCTCTCTCCCCTCAGTGGCATCTCACCCGTGTACTGATTTGGGTGGATAACTGGACTGAAATCCTGGAGAGAAAACAGAGATGCAAGGGGCTGCAGATGCAGAAAAAAAGACACAATGTGCTGGATAAACTCAGTGGGTCAGCCAGTGTCTCTGGAGAACATGGGTAGTCAACATTGAATCGGGACCTTTTTCAGGCTCTGAAGTACGGCCCCGAGTTGAAATGTTGCTCATCCATGTTCTCCAGAGATACTGGCTCCGAAGTAGGGTTATAACCTGAAACGTCACCCATCCATTCCCTCCAAAGGAGCTGCCTGACCTGCTGAGTTACTCCAGAACTCTGCGTCTCATCTTGGTGACGGAAGACCCAGACACATATTGCCCAATAACCTTCGTTATATGGGAGAGGCGCAGCTCCAAACATTAAGGGTCTGCAACGTGGCGTATTCCCAGTAACTGCCCAGTCCATGGGTCGGGGGGGGGGGGGGGGGGGGGAGATAGCAACGGTACAGCTGGTTAAATAAAAAGTGATCAAAGCTTCCACACTTGCTGAGATCACCTTGAATCTTCAAAATGGACACCACGCCTGGTAGTTTTGTGTCAGCGATGTTCAAGGTGGAACTGGCCACGAGTACCAGGATAATTGTCGTGGGTTATGGGTAGAGTTAACGAGGCAGAATGATGCGGTTCAGTTATTTAAGCACCGCCACAGGATCTTTATGCACATCTTTGGGATTAAATAATCAAACACAAAAAGAATACGGTGGGGTGGGGCAGCGGTAGAGTTGCTGCCTTCCATCGCCAGGGACCGAGGTGTGCGATCCTGACTGTGGTTGATTGTACACAGTTTGTATGTTCTCCGTGTGACCGCGTGGGTTTTCTCTGGGAGTTACGGTTTCCTCCCACACACCGCAGAAGTACAGGTTTGTAGGCTAATTGGCTTTGGTTAAAATTGTCCCTAGTGGGTAGGATAGTGTTGCTGATCGGCGCAGACTCGGTGGGCCAAAGGACCCGTTTCCACGTTGTATCACTAAACTAAACCCCCCCGTCAAATCTCCACGTACTGAGGATTTAACTGTGACATTAACCCCAAAAATCACAAGCAGGAACCCGTCTCTCTATCTATAAGCACCACCTATTTTAGCCCATGGGTAACAGAGCGCGAGACTGCAAAAAAAACAACTGTATTCTGAAAAACGATGCAGAATTATAGATTTCAGCGTCTGTCTATTGAGAAGCTTTACAGTCAATAGCAAGGAAATTCTGGCACTGCCCTTTAAATCCAGTGGGAATAAACAAATCAAGGATGAGGGGGGACCTCATTGAAACTTACCGGAACGGATAGTGTGGATGTGGAGAGGATATTTCCACTAGTCTAGGGGCAACGGCCATAGCCTCAGAATATAAGGACATATCTTTAGAAAGGTGAGGAGGAATTTCTTTAGTCAGAGGGTGGTGAATCCGTGGAATTCATTGCCACAGAAGGCTGTGGAGGCCAAGTCAATGGATATTTTTAAGGTGGAGATTGATAGGTCCTTGATTAATACGGGTGTCAGGCATTACGGGAAGAAGGCAGGAGAATGGGGTTGAGAGCGAAAGATAGATCAGCTATGATCGAATGGCGGAGTAGACTTGATGGGTTGAATGGCCTAATTCTGCTCCTCTAATTTATGAACTTGTGAATCGTGGCTAACGCAGAGAACACTGGAAAGTAAGTGTGCCTTCACTACTTGGGTGAAAAGATAGCAATAGAAACGAAACACAAACATCAACCATCGACTGAAGCTTCAACCGAATTGCCGGCATGCACTAACGCCACAGTTAAACAACAACCTTGCTCGCTACTGTTGAGATTCTGCACTGAAGGCTCAGCCATGTTGACTGGGAATTTCTTAAATCAAGAGAGGGGGGGAAAGGAAAAATATAAATAAGAGGATGACATTGCTGCTTTAGCAGGAGACCTCCATGGTCCGAGCAGCACCTTGGCTTGTTTCCCTGTTCCTGATGGCATCGGCTTGGCTGACGGTGGGAGACTGGTTGCGAGCGATGTCTCCGGATCCCACGCTCGATACGGAAGTGGTCCTGGCCCGGGCTAGCCTGGTCATGCTGACTGCTGGCACTAAGGGTGGGGAGAAAAGGGGGGGGGGGGGGGAAAGGGGCAGGAAGAAACACACACACACAAACACACACGCACACAGAATAAAAAGATAATTAAAAACAAAGGCCAGTCATTACTTAATCAGCTCTGCTTACAAGCTTACTGGATTAGAGAGCTTCCTGGGGCAAAGTGCAAGGGGGGGGGGGGGGGGGGGGGGAGGAAAGTAGATTGTTTTCTCAAATTGAAGCTTGAATCCCGGATTTGATTTTGTAGCTACTTGTCCACATGAAGCTACTCCAGCACTCTATGTCGTCTTTGATTTTCTCAAGTTACATCTCTATTCTGAACCCTATAACACTTAAGTTATTCAGCACAGAAACAGGCTCTTTGGGACCAACTTAACACGAGTCGTACCCGCTTGCATTTGGTCCAGATACTTTATGGAGATGTACAAGATCTTGAGAGGAATAGATGGGATTAGGAAGCAGAGATCAGCCATGGTTAAAATGGCAGATTAGACTCGATGGGCTGAATGGCCTAATTCTACTCCCAGAACTTGTGAAGATCAGGTAGAAGCTCAGTCTCTTGCTCAGAGTAGGAAAATCGAGAGCCAGAGGGCATAGGTTTAAGGTGAAGGGGGATAGATTTTGCAGGAATCTCAGGGGTAGCTGTTTTTACACAACGGGTAATGAGTGTATGGAACAAGCTGCCAGAGGAAGTGGTTGAGGCAAGGATCATCGCAACATTTAAGAAGCAATTCAACAGGTACACGGATAGGACAGGTTTAGAGGGAAATGGGCCAAATGCAGGCAAGTGGGATTAGAGCAGATGGGACATGTTGGTCGGTGTGGGAAGTTGGGCAAAATGGCCTGTTTCCGTGCTGTATGACTATAACTTCTAGACCTTTCCTCTTCATTAAATTTGTTAGAATTAAAGGACCCGTTTCCAAACTAAAGTAAATCAGAAACCACAGTCCCTTGTCATTTTACCCCATCTCCACATCTCCTTGGCTTTCCTCTACAGGAAGAACGACTCCAAAGCTGTTGAATCTGACATTGAGAATGTCAAAAGTATATATATCCTGCTCGCCTGACACAAAGTTCAATACTGATTGATTGAAAGATACAGCATGGAAGTAGGCCCTTCAGCCCACTGAGGCCATGCTGACTATCCACCACCCATTCCCACTTTCTCATCCACTCCCAACATGTCGGGGACAATTTACAGCGGGCCAATTAGCCTACAAACCCGCACGCCTTTGGAATGTGGGAGGAAACTGGAGCACCTGGCGGAAACTGACGTGGCCACAGTAAGAACGTGCAAACTCCACATGAACTGTTCCCGAGATCGACAGGATCGAACCTGGGTGTCTGGCGCTATGAGGCAGCAACTCTACCAGCTGTGCTACCTTTAATTTGGCCAATTATTTGACACTAATATGACCAATAATTTGACTATTAAAGCAAATCTGTTTGAATTCATGCTTGGGCCATCAGTTCTGGCTCTGATTTGATCTGTACCTTTTCAAACCTCTCGTTTCCCTCTCTGCCTGACTCTCAGACCCAAAACGCCACCTATTCCTTTCCTCCAGGGATGCCGGTGATGTTTCAGGTCGAGCCAACTTCTTCAGAATCTTCAGTGTCTGAAGAAGGGTCGCGACCCAAAACGTCACCTACCCACGTTCTCCAGCGATGCAGTATGACCTGCGCAGTTATTCCAGCACTTAGTGTAGCAAGGAACTGCAGATGCTGGTATATAATTACCTGCTGGAGTAAATCAGTGGGTCAGGCAACATTACCGGAGAAAAGGGATGGGCGACTTTTCGGGTCGAGACCCTTCTTCAGACTAGTCCAGCACTTTGTGTCCTTTTGTGTGGGTAACTGATATCTACAGTTCCTTGTTTCTGCTTCCAGATCGTTTTTCCCTTGTGTCATTTTCAGGCCTTTTTCACTCCAACAGCTTCATTCTCTTCCTACCAATTCGAACTTTCTCCTCACCTACTTGGATTCCCTTGAGAATATTATAAAGGCATCCGATCCCTGCACAACCTCTGCTGGTCCAAAGCGAACAAGTCTGGATTTCTCCATTGTGTCCAAATAACCACAGTAACTGATCTCTGGAGGCATTATTGTACGTCTAATCCTCACACTCTATAACGCCTTCACTTCTTTCTTAAACAGCTGCGGTGCAGATAAGGACACGATGCGATACTCCAGTTATGGATGAAGCCAGTAAAGGTTCCTAGCTCTGCAAATCGATTTTCTGGGTGTCCAAATCATTAACAACCAACAATTTACTTTTGAAAGTGTAGCTACACCTGGTTTATAAATCACAAATTGCAAAGGTGGTCCTACCAACACAAGTCTACCATCTTGCAGACTCTATCGATACACTACCTTAATCATGCTGGTTGCATATTTAACTGGGTACCAGTGAACCTCTTGGATCTTCCAGTGGGAATCTAAAGGACTGATCGATTCCTTGGTTTAATATTCAACCAATATTCAATGAGCTTCAGACTCATTTAACTCTAAACCATGGGTGCTACCATTGCACTACGCCCAATCACTCCAGAATTAAAAATAAAATTAAATCCAGTTCGACACAGGAAGTATTCGAAAAATAAGATCTGGCTGACATGAGGGTCTCCATTCATTCACATTCAGGATTCATCTTGGAATGGGGCGGTGTGGCTGGGAGGAGATTTGCAAGCTGGTTGACACAAATGTACGGGCACACAAAAATCAGGAAGCAAGTCACGATGGCAAACACAGCACAAAGGGCAAAGGGACATGCACGGGACAAGACAAGGCCCAAACAAAGTGATGGAACAGCATTCCGCCGGGTTGGGAATTCCAATGGGCCGGGATCACTGATTTCAATGTTTGTGCCACATAATGATGTCGCTTCCATCAACACATTCCCAGTTTGCCCAGCAGTATTTTGTTTCCTTCCACCAGCCCACTAATTGGGTCTGGCAGGCATTGGGAGATTTTTTCCACACAGGTCCAGCCCTTACCAAAAGCCGTTCCCCGCTCCCCAAGTTGCAGAAACATGTTCTTGAACCTCACTCTCCCTCCCTTTACGGACCCTGCGCTAACAAGGACCAAGGCTTTAGAAGCACCTTAGTTTAGTTTAGAGGTACAGCACGGCAACAGGCCCTTCAGCCCATGCCGACCAACAATCACCCACTAGCTCGACCTTACCTCACTTTCTCACCCACTCCACACATTAAGGATAATTTGCAGAAACCAGTTAACCTACAAACCTGCACGTCTTTGGGATGTGGGAGGAAACTGGGGCAGCTGGAGAAAACCCACATGGTTACAGGGAGAACGTGCAAACTCCACCTGAGGTCACATGAACCCAGGTCTCTGGTCTCGACCGTATTAGCTGTGCTACTCTTACCTTCACCTCTCTTCAAAATCCATCCTTGGCTCAATCTTTGGTAAGTAAGCATGTCTTCCTATTCTCGGCGGCAAATATGTTTTTTAAATGCTCCTAAATTTGCCTTTAATGCACGAGCTGGCTGATTTCAGTAATTTGTATGGAAAAATAAGAATATGAAATTCATTAAAACTGGAGTCTGTTCGGCTCTTACGGTGAACCCAACTTCACGTACTACTTTTGGCTCTGCATTGCCCTTATACCATGGGTCGATAAATATTCCAGGGCTTGCTATCCCAAATGGCTTTTAGCTGCATCCCGGGGACACAGGTCCTCGCCAATTTAAATCCGAATATTCTTCCAAATATTAGAAACATAGAAATTAGGTGCAGGAGTAGGCCATTCGGCCCTTCGAGCCTGCACCGCCATTCAATATGATCATGGCTGATCATCCAACTCAGTATCCCGTACCTGCCTTCTCTCCATACCCTATGATCCCCTTAGCCACAAGGGCCACATCTAACTCCCCCTTAAATATAGCCAATGAACTGGCCTCAACTACCCTCTGTGGCAGAGAGTTCCAGAGACCCACCACTCTCTGTGTGAAAAAATTCCTTCTCATCTCGGTCCTAAAGGATTTCCCCCTTATCCTTAAGCTGTGACCCCTTGTCCTGGACCTCCCCAACATCGGGAACAATCTTCCTGCATCTAGCCTGTCCAACCCTTTAAGAATTTTGTAAGTTTCTATTAGAGTTTTTAGTTTTAGAGATAGTGTGGAAACAGGCCCTTTGGCCCATCGAGTCTGTGACGTCCAGCAATCACTCGTGCACCAGCTTGATCCTACACCCTCGGAACAATTTACACAATTAACCTGCAAACCTTTGGAATGTGGGCGGAATCTGGAGCACCTGGAGAAAACCCACGCGGTCACAGGGAGAACGTGCAAACTCCGCGCAGATAGCACTCGCAGTCAGGATGGAACCTGGGTGCTGTGAGGCAGCAACTCTACCGCTGCGCCACAGAGCTGCCAATGTCCCAAAGTGGTCATTTAAACCAGCTGAAAAATGACCATCAAATGGAGCCAAAATCTTGATTAAATGCATCGAATGACTGGAGCACTTCTGCACAAAGCTTCTTTCGTTAATTAAATGTCAAGTCTCAATGTTTCAAAGGCAATTGTGATATATTTTTTAAAGCCTTTATCCAACAGTTTGATACCAGCTAGCCAAGAGTAGAGAGCTCAGCGCCAACGATTTAATCAAGGAATTAAATTGGGAGATGTGGTCTGAATAAATATGTTACATTGAGCTTGTGTTCAATTGAGCTGCCTGGTCAATGATTTACTCAAAATAACGTCAAGATGGGACCATGGACCGGCAGGCAGAGGGAAGGGGCAAAGGTTAAGGACTGTGGCGAATGTTGAAGCATGATTGTAAATAATGCCAGTAGAGCTACCTGTTTCACTGTGCAGATGGCTTAGCTGAACATACGGGACTGGAGGCAGTGGGAGGTGGAAGGGGAAGGGGAGAGACACACACAGGAAGAGAACCAGGTTATTAGTGATCATAGAACACACATTGCATGCAATAGGCAGCAGCAGATTGCAAAGGTTGCAATACACAGAAGCTGTGGAAAGACGATCGAGAAACTATTTTGGACGTGCCACGCACTCTTAAGCTTCACCTCTCCCTGAAACCCACCTCTTTGACCCAACATCGATGCCCATGTCGTTAGGTTTGGAAAGAATGCTGCCATAACTCCAGGCTAGAACTCTATTCCGTGGAGCCCAGGAGGATGAAGGCTGATCTTATCGAAGATCACGAGAGAAATAGATAGGGTAAATAGGATACTTGCATACAATGGAGACCTGTATATAAATGAGCAGGGTGCAAAGGATGTTGTGAGGACTCGTGGCCCTGAGCTATAGGAAGAGGTTGAACCATGGCGCGCAGGATGATGAGGGGTGATCGTATAGAGGTGTACAAAATCATGAGAGGAATAGACGCACTGAGTCTTTTATCCAGAGTTGGTGAATCAAGAACCAGAGGACATAGGTTTAAGGTGAGGGGGGGGAAAGATTTAATAGGAACCCGAGGGGCAATTTCTTTTTTTTTTTCTTAAACACACAAAGGGTGTTTGGTATTTGGAACGGCCAGCCAGAAGAGGTAATTGAGGCAGGTATGATCACAATGTTTAAATATGGACAGGTGCATGGACAGGGTAGCTTTAGAGGGATATATGGGCCAAACAGGTGGGAGTAGTGTAGATGGGGCATGTTGGTCGGTGCGGGCAAGTTGGGCCAAAGGGCCTGCTTCACGCTGTATGATTATAATATGCTTGCCACAACATGGGCGCCCCATTCCCATTTGATACTGGCCACCTTCTGTAATACTAGGCCACATGTCCAATATTGTAGGACAATGATGGCTGGTATTTTCTGCCACGGTTTTACATGCTGAGACAAAGAGGTGAGGAGCGTTTAGTGATTAGGGATGAGTGCGGTGACTTCAGGGCCTGCCCACCTGGGTGTTATTTGCGCGCCACGCAGATGGCGTGCAACGATTTCGTACATCCCAAAATCCCGGGACAGCGGGCGTGACCGCGCATCACTGCCTACGTCACCAAGCGCCATGCATGCGTAATGCGCACCATGCGCCCAACACGTGCACGGCGCCTGCTTTGTACGTCGTGACGCGTAAATTATGTCGTGTAAATGACGCGCAAATGACGCCGAGGTTGGACAGGCCCTTCAATTGCAAGGCTCCACACAAAACAGTGAGAAAGTCTTGCTGAAGTCCAAACCTGTTTATCACCCTCTGTACATCCATACACCCAGAGCCCAAAGAAATGCAGACAGCATAGAGTGCTGTTCAAATTGACACATTCCTAGCAAATCATCGGTAAAGCTCATCAGGATTATTTTGTTTAGTTTAGAGATATAGCGTGGAAACAGGCCCCGTCGGCCGAGCGAATCCATGCTGACCAACGATCACCACACACACTAGTCCTGTCCTACACTCTAGTGACAATTTACAGAGGCCAAAAAACCTACAAGTCTTTGGAATGTGGGAGGAAACGGGAGCACCCAGAGAAAACCCACACAATCACAGGGAGAACGTGCAAACTCCCTACAGAGAGCAGCCTTTAGTCTGGATCGAACTCGGGTCTCTGGCACTGCAAGGCCACATCTCCACCGCTGCGCCACTGTGGCCATTATCCGAACAATGAGATTAGATGCACCACACGGACATCAGTTAATCTCCTACGATGTCGGGCAAGGAGTCTGAAGAAGGGTCCCGACCAGAAACACCGCCTGTCCATTCCCTCCCACGGATGCTGCCTGGCCTGCAGAGATACTCCAGCACTGTGTGCTATGCTCAGGCAAGAATATGGTAGGTTTCATTACCAAAAGTGTACATCATGGCAGGCTTAAAGTACCACTGATGGGGGGGGAAACAATGGCATGAGCTCTGGCATTGCCTTTGAGATATTATACCAATGTGGGAGAAAGTAAATGCAGAGGTTTCTTTTACAGAAATCTTTAAATTGTTAGGACAAGTAGTAATTCTACTGAACTTTACTGCAGTCAGCGTCAGCCCTGTCAGTAGCCTTATGTGACGCCACACAACACATCGCTTCCCGTTGACACACTTAAAAATAATGAAATAACAACAAATGGTGCATTTATAGGTCCACCACCGATGTTCCGGCAGCCTTGGTTCCAGAGCCTTGCCAAAGCATCCATTTGCCGGACCAACAGAGGTCAAATAATAATGATACAACAATAAGTCTCTTGCCCAGAGTAGAGAACCAGAGGACATATGTTTAAGGTGAGGGGGGGGGAAAGATTAAATAGGAACCCGAGCGGTAACTACTTTACACAAAGGGTGGTGGGTGAATGGAACGAGCTGCCGGAGGAGGTAGTTGAGGCAGTTACTATCGCAATGTTTAAGAAACATTTGGACAGGTAGATAGATAGGACAGTTTAGAGGGATATGGGTCAAACACAGGCAGGTGGGACTAATGCAGATGGGGCAAGTGTAGTTGGTCGGTGTGGGCAAGTTGCGCTGAAGGGCCTGTTTCCACACTATATAAATCTATGACTCTAATACATCTCCGAGTCACTAATTCTACCCCTCCCAAATCGCTAAAGCACCAAAATCTGCAGGGAACAAAAATAAAATAAATATTACATGTAAATTAAATGTGCTTACACGGGACACCATGACTGTCGCTTGGACCTCGCTTAGAAGCCACAGCTAGGGTTAAATGTGCCCCACTTGGACTCGTACCTTTTTCTCCACTCCCCCTACATTCCTTCCTCTAGCTTCACAATTTGCAACTGTTCAATCCTTTTGTCTCACACCTGCCTTTTCATCTCTGGTCTTTGTCCATCCATCTGCCTATCAACCCCCCCCCCCCCCCCCCCCCCGCCCCCTCCCTCCCTCATCTGTGTTAACCCATTACCTGGCAGGCTTTGTCCCAGCCCTGCCTGACTTTTTCCAGTTTTCTCCCCCGTACTACAATCAGTCTGAAGAAGAGTCGCAAACCTAAATGTTGCCCATCCATTCCTTCCACAGACGCTGCCTGACCCGCCGAGTTTAGAGTTTGGAGCGATGCGGCTTGGAAACAGGCCCTTCAGCCCATCGAGTCCGTGCCGATGAACAATCGCCCCGTACATTATCGTATACACTCGGGACAATTTACAACTCTTTCCAAAGTCAATGAACCTACACGTCTTTGGAATGTGGGAGGAAACCGGAGCACCTGGAGAAAGCCCACAAGGTCAAAGGGAGAACGTGCAAACTCCACACAGACATCACACAAGGTTACGATTGAACCCGGGCCTCTGGTGCTCGGCAGATGCGCCACTGTGATGCCAGCCAACGTTCCTCCAGCACATTGTATTTTGCTTCATATTAATAGCTGGAGTTAGTTAATGAGCCCACCCCCTGCACCAGAAGCACTGGCAGGGAACCCTGGTGGAGTTCAGAGTGAACCAGTCTATCCATGCTCATTTTATGCTCAGTACAACTTGCCAGGCCTTTAGGAGGGTGAGTGAAGGAGTGATGGGATCCAATGCGTGCATCAGAGTGGCATACACAGAGAGGTGAGTGCGTTCAAGCCGGGGCTGGTGAAGGAGGGGTCAAGTCTTGAAGAGCAGCACCAGATGACTGTGGCCATTCCCACAATACTACTGGCTGGGGCTCAGCCGCTCCCTGCTCAACCATGCAACGCAGCTAATTATTTCAATCTACATGCACCTCTTGTCACAAATCCCTTCCTCCAGTTTAGAGTACCCACACTCTGACTTACATAAAGGTTATGAGCGGCAGACCCTGGTGCAAGTCAGATGTTATGTTGGTCGGGATGCCATGGGGGGAGCTCCATCACAGGCCTGAGCTACAGGGAGAGGTTGAGCAGGCTAGGACTATATTCCTTGGAGTGCAGGAGGATGAGGGGTGATCTTTCGCAGGTGTACAAAATCATGAGAGGAATAGATCGGGTGGACATAGACTCTTGCCTAGAGTAGGGGAATCGAGAACCAGCGGGAATTGGTTGAAGGTGGGAGGGGAAAAATTTAATAGGAACCTGAGGGGTAACTTTTTTTTTTACACAAACGGCGGTGGGTGTATGGAACGAGCTGCTGTTCGAGGTAGTGAAGCAGGGGTTATTGCAACGTTTAAGAAACATTTAGACAGTTACATGGATAAGATTGGTTTGGAGGGACCAAACGCAGGCAGGTGGGACTAGTATAGATGGGACATGTTGGTCGGCATGGGCAAGTTGGGCCAAAGGGCCCGTTTCCACACTGTATAACTATGACTATGACCTCACAAGCAACTACATACATGATCTGGAACAGTACAGGTGTCAGGGGTTACGGGGAGAAGGCAGGAGAATGGGGTTGAGAGGGAACGATAGATCAGCCATAAATGAATGGCGGGGTGGACTTGATGGGCTGAATGGCTCCTATGACTTATATGAACTTAAAACAGAAAAATTAAACGTCTAAAGGGAAGTTACACATATTAGGAGATAATGATGCATATGGTATTCAGGTCAGTGCTGGCGTTGACAATTTGCCGAATCTTTATCATTCTACACAGTGCCCACAGTTATCAGGAGAAATTGTATTGAAGTATAAAACATTTCACGCGCTCTCTGAAACATGCAGCCAGCTACGGGCTCTGTGGAAGCAGAACATGGACATCAGACATTTCATAGTGCTCTGCTCCCAGCGGTCTACAGACTCACAGGAGATTCTACCACCCAGGGCAATGCTGAGAATGCACAGAGAAGGGAAAATCCTTGGGTTTCCACGGGGGAGACTATTTCTGCCATCAGAAGGCTGCAGCAAAACCCTGCAGCAAAACCCTGCACTGCTCTGGATTAGTCAGAGAAGGTGTGTAGGAACTGCAGATGCCGGTTTACACCAAAGATAGACACAAAAAGCTGGAGTAACCCAGCGGGTCAGGCAGCATCTCTGTAGAAAAGGAATAGGTGATGGTTCGGGTCGAGACCCTTCTTCACACTTGGGTTCTTCAGGTCTCCTATTCCTTCTCTCCAGAGATGTTGCTTGTCCGAAGAAGGGGTTCAGCCCAAAACGTTGCCCATTTCCTTCGCTCCAAAGATGCTGCTGCAGCCGCTGAGTTTCTCCAGCACTTTTGTCCACCTTCGATTTTCCAGCATCTGCAGTTCCCTCTTAAACAACATGTTGCTTGTCCCACTGAGTTACTCCAGCATTTTGCGGCTATCTTTAGTCAGAGACGGGCCTCATTTTAAATGTTTGAGAACAAATGTAATAAATGAATAGATTTTTAATATCGGAAAGTGGGGATTTAAATGATTGACGCTCAGATTTCAAATCGGGTTTTGCTGGCACACAAGGGCTCGGGTAGTCTTATCTGCGTCATCAGAACTAATCACTCTCTTCCTCCGCGGCCCAATTTATCCCTCTTCATTGCGTTGACTTTGTGCTGGATTTCACGGTCCACTCATCCTGCTTGTGGTTCAACACCGTGTCTATTAGCTGGAGGTGGGACAACTCCAGGAAACTATCCTTTATACTTTCGAGATGCAGCGTGGAAACAGGCCCTTCGGCCCACCGAGTCCACGCCTGCCAGCGATCGCCCCATACACTAGCACCATCCTACACACGAGGGACAATTTACAATTTTACTGAAGCCAATTAACCTACAAAGTTGCACGTCATTGGAGTGTGGGCGGAAACCGGAAAAAAACCTCGGCGATAAACCCACGCAGTCATGGGGAGATCGTGCAAACTCCAAACAAACGGCTGTTGTTAGGATTCAACCCGGGTCCCTGGCACTGTAAGGCAGTAACTCTACCACTGCACTATCCAAAGGAACCAAGAGCTCTAAATTGCTCCAATTAAGTGTAATCCAGTGAATCCCACTCCTAAACTCTGCAATCTATTCCCTTTAGAATACTTCCATTTCTATTCCTCTCTTCTTTATTTCTTTTATGCACTCTCTGGCTACACCACTTTGGTCGTCTAGGGGCTCTATCTTTGCACATCTCACTTTTTCTCTTTCTTGCTTCATCTCCTTTCTTTTCATAGCTAAAAAGTTAAAATGGAAGCTGTACTGTAACTGTATCATTTTATATGCCGTTGGTTCTATTTTTGTACATTTACTCCTAATAAATAAAAAAATAAAAATAAAAAAAGAATACTTCCATTCCCTTCTTTAATGCTACAACTGCATTTTGCCGCCTTCAAATTTGTGCAATAAAAAAAAAATCTGAGACTTGCATTAACCAATTACTCACGAGGCATTCTGAATCAGAGGGACAATAGGGAGTGAGGTAAATCAGTCCAAGAGACCATGAAAAATTGAATTAATTCGGCCATTGGGGTTACAAGTGCGGTATGTGTCACATCTTGGATGAGAAGTTTAGGTTAGTTTAGTGATACAGCATGGAAACGGACCCTTTGGCCCACCGGGTCAGCGCCGACCATTGGTAACCCGTTCTCACTGATTCTGCGTTGTCTCACTTTCGCATCCACTCCCTGTACAGTACACTAGGGGCAATTTACAGAGGGCAATTACCCTGCAAACCCCCCCACGTCTTTCAGAGGTGGGAGGGAACTGGAGCACTTGAAGAAAATCCGTGCTGTATCTCTAAACTCATATAGAGCATATAGGCGCTCTTCCTACTTCAAGTCAAATCCTATGCATTCAAAGCTTGAATTTTCCTATTTTCTATCCAAGAGCTGTCGTCCAAGGAAACCCAGGGCTGGTGGCACCATTGACCAGAGACCGCGATTCCCAGAGCATGCATGCATTCCAACGCCATACTTGCGATACTCACAATTAGTGCGAAACACTGCAAACAAGAGCAATCGGACGGTTAGTTCACCACTTCGCCCGCTGGAGTTGCAACACTGCACAATTGAAGCAAAACTGTGACTACACGTTAATCTGGACCCAACTACATGTTCCTCTTGGTCTTAACCTCCGTTGTGAATTTTGAGCAGGTGTTTAAGAAGTGTCCCCCCCCTCTCTCAATATAAAACGGTTGCATCAACACAATGTCTTGCACCCTGGGGTCAGATAGGGAGATGAGGGCAGTGTTCCGCACCGGTTTCTCTCAGGAATACACAACCAGTATTGCGGCAAAATTCATCACTCAGAACTAATGCAGTTTCCATTCCAGAGAAAAACAACACAAGGTCTAATCAGCCTCCAAACTCAAGTTACAAATTTAGCTGGCCAAGGAACAAGGAGCAGAAGACTAATTAACCCTCATGGTCCGGTTTATTCATGAACCAACTCCAGTCACCCACTTCTCCCTCCTATCCCTAATACAGGTCCACCAACAATTTTTACAGCAACTGGCGGTCCAGCCCCTCCTTTAAGCACAAACTTAAAAGAGCGCACAAATTTCCCTTGGAAGTCCTGCCCCCCCCCCTGAAAATGTGGCGCCCAGGCCGGGTGAGGCAGCGGATCCGGACTTTCGTGGCGGGTCGAATTTGTCCCCGTGCGGCCCAGCTGGAGCCGGCAGATCTGCTCACAAGGCCGACCTCTGAAGCCGACTTTGCGGGCCGGTATCCCGGGCCCTCGGCAGGCCGTTCGACTCCTCTCGGAGCCCGTGACCTCTATTGGTCCAGCAAGACAGATAATCCAGAGAGGCTCTGGAAACAAGGGGGCCAACAAATGGGTAGTGGACCTGCACTTTGATGAAGATCTATCAATCTTGTAGTTAAACTAACCGACCTTGTGCACACTGCTGCTTGTGGGAGAGAATTCCACATTTCTCCAAGCAGAATACTGGAGAACTGGTTCCGAAATTCACTCCCAATGTTTTTAAGACTATTTTTCCAGCGATAGACTCTCCAAACCAATGGAAAGTTACCCATTTAATCTTAATCTCTTGAAATCTTTTTCCCCCAACCTTTGCATTCTGGTGACTGCCGCCTTTCCTTGGTGCAGCGTAACCCAAGATGAAGAGCACTGTTGCGTTTGAGGGAGAGCGGATGAAGAGAAAAAGGGAGAGGGAGAGAGAGAGTGACGCAGATGAAGATGAAAAGGAAACAAATTAAAACAATGGAAATGTTAAATTGCCATTTTTTACGTGACCAAATTTGGACGTCTGGTAAGACCACACTGCTTTCCTTTAGACTTTACTTTAGGCTTTACAGATATAGAGTGCAGAAACAGGCCCTTCGGCCCACTGAGTCCGCGCCGACCAGCGATCACCCCGTACACTAGCGCTATCCTACACACTAGGGACAATTTACAATTTTTGTTTTTACCAAAGCCAATTAACCTACAAACCTGCACGTCTTTGGCGTGTGGGGAGGAAACCGGAGCAACCGGAGGAAACCCACGTGGTCACGGGGAGAACGGACAAACTCCGTACAGACAGCACCCGTAGTCAGGATCGAACCCGAGTATCTGGTGCTGTGAGCCAGCATCTCTACCACTGCACCACTGTGTCGGCTTTCTATTCAAGGATGGAAGATACTAAGATGTCCAACAAGATGTTCCAATTTTCTTTCATTTTATTGATTTTTCAGGCTGTGGACATTGCTGACAAAGCCAGCAGTTATTGCCCCATCCATTACTGCCCTTAAACATTAATGGTGAGCTGTGGCAGTACATAAACCAGAATAGCACAATACAGGAATAGGCCTTTCGGCCCACAATGTCCATGCCCAACATGAGTCTGACGAAGGGTCTCAACCCGAAACGTTGCCTATCTCCTTCGCTCCTTAGATGCTGCTGCACCCGCTGAGTTTCTCCAGCTTTGTGTAACCCTCGATTCTCCAGCATCTGCAGTTCCTTCTTTAACAACATGATGCCAAGTTAAACTGATCTCCTCTCCCTGTGAGCGTGTGATCCGTGTCCCTCCATATCCTGTGCATACTTAGAAGCCTTTAAATACCGCTATCGTATCTGTCTCCATCACCACCCCTGCCTCGCGCATCTCCTTTACACATTGGCCCTCTTGCCAAGCCATCCGATCTCCAACGACAGAGCAGTCCTGACCGCCCACCTACCTCATAGGAGACCCTCGGACTATCTTTAGTCAGACATTACCTTGCACTAAACATCATTCCCTTTATCCTGTATCTGTAAACTCTGGATGGCACGACTGTGATCACGTATAGTCTTTCCGCTGACTGGGTAGCACGCAAAAAAGATTTTCACTGTACAACGGTGCACTTGACAATAAACTAAACTAGAATGACTGATAAGGTTGTTTGCAGACAGAACCATGATGAAAGACTGAAAATGGTGGGTTGGTAGTGAGGGGTAACAAATAGGTAGCTTAATAGGGTGGCAATAGAGATTTGATTGTCCACATTGCAGAATCTAAAGGCAACAGATCATAAATAAATCTGAAAAGAAATCAGAAGAAATTTCCATTAGAGTGTGGAGCAGATAAGCTGATCCTTTAAGCAGCAGCTGGATACATGGAGAGAAGGGGGAAAAAAACAAGTTGTGGTGATGCAAAGAGAAGAAAGATGAGAGAAAGCTGTGCGATGCTTTAAATCCCCTGCAATTTCAAGAGATTATGATTCCAAGCAACTACAGTGTTTCACCAGGCAAATTCACCTGCAAATATGAAAGATTCTCACTGTTATTTCACCAGGGTAGCACAGTTCCATTTAATCATTCAGCAAATCCTGCCACACTAACAATACCAGATAATGCTCCAAGAATATGGGGATGCGGTTTACTTTGCAAAGATGATCAGAACCAGAAAGGTTAAACACATGCTGATCCCAGATTAATTTGTCTAAGTGATTCTCACTGCACCGGGGCACCATCAGAATATAGACACAGCTCTCTGCTGGCTACGTTACTACATTGCATTTTGGACCCAAGCAGGGAGCATGTCAAGCTGGCTGCAATGA
Organism: Raja brachyura; assembly: GCA_963514005.1. Next base: position 28,620,473 of record OY740802.1, read on the forward strand.
AACACAAGCTGCCCAACTCTTTGGGGTCTATTCCAGAATCCTTCCACTAAATCAAGCACTGTGCTGAGGTGAGAAGGAGAACGCTACAATTAAATGATCCAGTTGCTAAAGCAAAGTCTTGAGAAACAAGCCGATGGAAAAATAATCACTCCAGTAAGAAAGGTTCAAGAGCTGATACTTACTGTAGCCCATTCCCTGCACAAAGTACTTGAAGGCTTCGGTCAGCTTGCCAGGCTAGGAGGTAAACACAGATATTCATTATAAGTTCAGAAGTCATAGGAGCGGCATTTGGCCATTCGGCCCATTGAGTCAACCCCACCATTCAATCACGACCGATCTCCATTAGTTTGAGTTTAGAGATACAGCAAGGTAACAGGCCCTTCGGCCTACTAAGTCCACGCCAACCAGCCATCACCTGTTCGCACTGGGAACTGGGCCCAGGTGCTCCAGTTTCCTCCCACATTCCAAGGATGAAAGGGTTTGTAGGTTAATTGGCCCTCTAGATTGTCTCTAGTGTGCAGGGAGTGGATGCGAAAGTGGGATGACATAGAACTGGTGTGAACGGGTTATCGATGGTCGGCTTGAACTCAGTAGGCCGAAAGGCCCAAGTCAAGCCCAACTCCTGACAGCTCTCCCATAACTGTGATTTTGCCACTCAAGACAGCAGGAACCCGAGCAAGGTGGCACTCAGTAGCTCATACCTACACAATGACTACATCATTGATGGGTAACTGTATCTGAAGGAATTAAGAAAGATTATGAGGGGTGAAATATTAGTTTCAATACTGGCTGCTATAACGACTTCCATCTTCCAAATGCCTTATTCTCAAAAGCAAGGAGCTAGAAATATTTTGAACAATGCTTGAGCAATGTAAACACTGGGAGATGCAACAAGCTGCAGAGAGTAGATATGCAGAAATAAAGAACTACCAATGCTGGTTAACACTAAAAAGGACACAAAAAACTGGAGTAACTCAGCAAAATATCTCTGTTAGGAAGGCACGGTGGTGCCGTGGTAGAGTTGCTGCCTCACAGTGCCAGAGATCCCGACTGTACGGATGCTGTCTGTACGGAGTTTGTACGTTTTCCCAGTGCATTTTTCCTGTGACCCGCGTGGGTTTTCTCTGGGTGCTCCGGTTTCCTCCCACACTCCAAAGATGTACAGGTTTGTAGGTTAATTGGTTTTCGTAAAATTATTAATTGTCCCTAGTGTGTAGGATAGTTAGTGTGCAGGGATTGCTGGTTGGCATGAACTTGGTGGGCCGAAGGGCCCTTTTCCGCGCTGTATCACTAAACTAAACTTGGGTCAAGCAGTATCTCTGGGGAACAAGGGCAGGTGATGTTTTGACCCTTCTTCAGTCTGATTATAGGGGTACTGATTGTAGTAGACCGTGTAAGGAATGATTGCAGACTGAGGAAGGGTCTCACCTATCCATGTTCTCCAGAGATATTGTCTGACCCACTGAGTAACTCCAGCACTTTTTGTCCTTTTGTTGGCAGTAGATATCTGTCCCAAACAAAGTGAGGCAAGTCGAAGGAATTAAAATCCAATGTCAGCAAAGACAGTCAAGAGGCAACACTGATTCTGCTTACCTGGACAACCTGTGGTAGACCTCCGCAATCTGCCATCTGCCAAGGAAGATTAAGTTAGAGTCAGAGTCTTACAGAGTGGAAACAGGCCCTTCAGCCCAACTTGCCCACACTGGCCGACATGTCCCATCTACACCAGTCCCACCTGTCTGCATTTGGCCAATTTCTCTCCAAACCCAACAGATCCACATACCTGTCTAACTGTTTCTTAAAGGTTGGGATAGTACCTGCTTCAACTCCCTCCTCCGGCAGCTCGTTCCATGCACCCACCACCCTTTGTGTGAAAAAGTTACCCCTCAGTTGCCTATTAAATCTATTACCCCTTCACCTTTGTCCTCGATTCACCTACTCTGGGCTAGAGACTCTGTACTTTAAATATTTTCCTTGAATACATCTTCCCCCCCCTCACCTTAAACCTATGTCCTCTGATTTTTGATTCCCCTACTCTGGGCAATAGTTTACCCGAGCTATTCCTCTCGTGATTTTGTACACCTCTATAAGATCACCCCTCATCCTTCTGCTCACCATGTCCTAGCCTGCTCAACCTCTCCCAAATGTAGAAGGAGAACATGCTTCAAATTTTCTTAGCAGGCTGGAAGCAATACAGACTAGTCCCTTAAACTTTAGCATTGGTTATGGCCCATTGCACTTTAATTCCTGAAGGATAATTAACATTCCTAGTTCTTCAAATCAGGGACATCCAGAATCAATCAGTAATCTATTGCTGCAAACACGGTACGTACAGGCCACAGGACATATTAGAAAGCTATATCTTTAATATGGATGCCATAGGAATAACCCTCTAATTCCCATAACGTATGACGGCATAGGGCCTGTACTCGTTGGGAGTTTAGAAGGACGAGGGCAGACCTCATCGAAACTTACCAAATAGTGAAATGCCTGGATAGAGTGGATGTGGAGAGGATGTTTCCACTAGTGGGAGAGTCTAGGACCAGAGGGCACAGCCTCAGGATAAAAAGACACAGCTTTAGAATGGCGATGAGGAGGAATTCCTATAGCCTGAGAGTGGCGAATCGGTGGAATTCATTGCTGCAGATGGCGGTGGAAGCCAAGTCATTGGGTATTTTTAAAGCAGAGATTGACGGGTTTGTGGTTTCCCCACTACTGGAAACACCCTCTCCACATCCACTCTATCTCGGCCTGGTTTGGCCCAGGGGAGGTCCAATGATAAGCTTGGGCCTGGTAGTTTGGCTGAAGTTAGCTGGTGATCGGGGAGTGGGCTTGGAGCAAAGGCCACACTTACATAGAACAGAAAGCACCAGTGAACTCAGGGAGGTAGACTCACCTTCAGTAGTGTCGTGTTTGTTGGGTTTAGCCTGGAATTGCACTCGACCTGGAGCCAAATGGGCAATGTTGGACAACGTTAGCAAGACACAAATGTATTTAAAATCGGGTTATCACAAACACATCTCATCGAGCTCAAAATAGGCTGTACATACGCGAAAGAAGCACTGTGAAGGTCACGTTACACACTGGTGACTCAAACACTAGCTGTTCCCGCTTCTCGAGATGTTGTCATCATGCTCCTCTGCTGTTGTCAGTACACAGCTCAACCAGTTTTAGGTCAAATTACAACTGATTGCACACCTCAGCCAATTAATATCAAACTGCATCTCATCTTGCATTTACGTACTTTATAGCCTGCTGGTCTAAAAAATACGCTCCTCTCTATGTAATGAAAACCAACTGCAGATGCTGGTCTGCACCAATAATAGGCACAAAGTGCTGGAGGAACTCAGCGGGTCAGGCAGCATCTCTGGAGAACATGGACAGGTGACGTTTCGGGTGGGGACCCTTCCTCAGATGCTTTGGACTTTACTGTAGAATTTGGAGATGCAGCACAGAAACAGGCCCTTCAGCCCACAGAGTCTGCACACACCAGCGATCACCCCGTACACTAGCACTATCCTACACACCAAGGACAAATTACAATTTTTACCAAAGTCAATTAGCCTACAAACTTGTACGTCTTTGGAGCGTGGGAGGAAACCGAAGCACCCGGAGAAAATCAGCGCGGTCACAGTAAGAACGTACAAACTCTGTACAGACAGCACCCACAGTCACGATCGAACCCAGGTCTCTGGCACTATAAGGCAGCAAAGGTACCGCTGCACCAGCGTGCCACCCTAACTGTACTCAGATTCAGGTCTGAAGAAGGGTCCCGACCCTGAAACGTCACCTGTCCATGTTCTCCAGAGATGCTGCCTGGCCCATTGAGTTGCACCAGCTCTTTATGTCCATCTCCTCTCGACTTGGCTTGCTGCTTATCCTTCCACCTTGTGCCATCATCTCCGCTCTCCTGCCAATAACATTTGTTTTTCCTTCTATCTTTCCCTGCCCTTTATTTTACTTTAAACTATTAACTACTTAGCCTCTCACTCCTTCCAGCTCAGATGGAAAGGAATTGATCTGAAGTTATCGATTTCTTTCACTCCTTAAATGCTGCCACCAAATTATGCCGGGAACTCCAGCGATTCCCTACCGTCAGTGATGAAAGTTCTTCTGCAACTTGGGGTTAGGAGGGAGAGATAGATCAACCAGGATTGAATGGTGGAAGAGAATAATGGGCTGAATGGCCTTATTCTGCTCCTAACGCTTATCAGACTCCGTGCCTTATTTTACAGCTGTGTCCCCTTATTCGTGACTCCCCCACTGGAGAGATCACCCCGACATCTACCCTGATAAAGCCGCGGACCTTCACAGACACACGAGAGAGCCTTGTAAATAAGTTATAACACTGGAAACTTGAATCACACACACACACTGAACTGCAAAAAGTGAGCAGATAATTAAAGAAAAGGAAAATCAGCTCAGATTTAATTCATTTCAAACGTCAGACCAAAGAATGCAGACGCCGCGTCACATACCACAGCCTCCACGGCGGGAGAGGTGTCACCAACAACCAGCAAGGCAGAGCACCTGAGTGAAGAAAAAGGTTCAGTCTGACTTCCCCGATTCAATCCTAGTGACCGCTGCACAAACGCTAACACTAGATGTTCCAATTATGGGAATTTTGTTGTTTAATGACTTGAGGGCAAGGAGACTAAGCACAAAAAGGGGGGGGGGGGGCGGGGAATAGAGAATCACCCAATGTTAAAGTGCACGAGGGGGGGGGGGGTTGTGTACCATGTAAAGCGAACATTGGCGCAGCGGTAGACTAGGATGCGCCAGACACCCGGGTTCAATCCTGACGGGTGCTGTCTGGACGGAGTTTGTACGTTCTCCCCGTGACCTGCTGGGTTTTCTTTGGGTGGCTCAGTTTCCTCCCACACTCCAAAGATTCCGTTTTTGGCCTTGGTAAAATTGTAAATTGTGTATGGGGTGAATTCTAGTTGGCGTGGACTCGGTAGGCCGAAGGGCCCGTTTCATCTTAAGAATTCTCTAAAGAATATCTATAAATAAATCGCTCTTATTACAGTGGAGAGAAAAAGACCATTTCAATTCAATTTTCAGGGAAATGTGTCGAGAGACATGGATGAAACGTGGGTAAACATGGGACATCTCGGTCGGAATGGATGAGTTGGGCCGAAGGGCCTGTTACTGTGCTGTTCGACTCTATAACTCTATCACTGTGATTGAAAGCAAAGCTTTAAGAGGCTAGACAAACACCACGAGACTGGAAAAACAAAATGGAGCTCATGATCAAACGGATGGGAACCCGTTTCAACATCAAAAGGGTTGATGCGAACAGAATGTCATTACATAAACATTAATCACCCACAGGTGTAAATGGAAAACTGTGGTTGCAAAGCTATTTATTGCACTGTGAATACCTTCCGGAAACACACCTGTTTAGCAGGGACATACGCCACATGCAGTCTGTCTATCAATATGGTTTAGGTTCATTATTATCACGTGTACATACATAAATACAATCCAGGTTAAACTAAAGTGCACTAGATAGAGCAAATCTTTAGACATTAGATATATATATAGTGCGGAAACAGGCCCTTCGGCCCACCGCCGACCAGCGACCATCTTATTCACTAGCAACAGTGCAAAGAATGGATCGACTGGGCCTGTATTCACTGGAATTTAGGATGAAAGGGAATCATGTAGAAACATCACAAATTCTTAAAGGATTGTTCAGGCTAGATGCAGGAAAAATGTTCCCGATGTTGGGGGAGTCCAGAACCTGGGGCCATAGTTTAAGAATAAGGGGTAGGCCATTTAGGACTGAGATGAGGAAAAACTGCTTCACCCAGAGAGTTGTGAATCTGTGGAATTCTCTGCCACAGAAGGCAGTGGAGGCCAATTCACTGGATGTTTTCACGAGAGAGTTAAATTTAGCTCTGAGGGCTAAAGGAATCAAGGGATATGGGGAAAAAGCAGGAACGGGGAACTGATTTTAGATGATCAGCCATGATCATATTGAATGGCGGTGCTGAATGGCCTACTCCTGCACCTAATTTTCCATGCTTAATATCCTTTTTTTCCCCACCAAAGCCAATTAACCTACAAACCTGTACGTCTTTGGAGCGTGGGAGGGAATCGGAGCACTCGGAGAAAACCCACGCGGTCACAGGGAAAACATGCAAACTCCGTACAGACAGCACCAGTGGTCAGAATCGAACCTGGGTCTCTGGCGCTGGAAAGTAGCAACTCTAGCGCTGCACCGCCCCAAAAGGGAAGATACGGGATGCAGAACATTGTGCTTGGCATTATATCGGACTTCAGTGTCATATCTTGCACTGAATGCTGCATCCTTTATCTGTACACTGTGGACGGCTTGATTGTATTCATGTATAGTCTTTTCTTCGACTGGATGGCACGCAAACAAAAGCTTTTCACTGTATCTCAATACGCGTGACAATAATAATCTAAATTAAACTAACAGAACACTTCCATAGACAATGTCCAATGTCCGCAATGGGGTAGTGGTGAATCAGAGAGTATCCTAGTTTATAGAAGGACTGTCCAGAAACCTGATAGCAGAGTGGAAGATGCTGTTCCCGAGTCTTGTAACAGAATCTTGTTTCTGAATCTACTGCCCGACAGGAGTGGGGAGTAGCAGGAGTGAAAGGGGTAGGACAAGTCTTTGATAAAGTTGGCTGCTCTTCCAAGGCAGTGTGAAGTGTAGATGGAGTCAATGGTGGGTAGCCTGGTCTGTGTGATGGACTGGGCCACATCTACAACTCTGCTATTTCATACAATCTTGGTCAGAACCGTCCCCAAACCTAGCGTTGACCCGACCGTCTGCTTTCTGTGGTTCACCTGTAGACATTTGTAAGAAGTCTGCAATGATTCGATGAGCGACTTTATAGGATAAAAGGATGTAACTTTAGAACAGAGACAAAGGAGGAAGTTCTTCAGCCAGAGGGCGGCAAATCTGCGGAATTCATTGCCGCAGACAGCTGTGGCGGCCAAGTCATTGGGTATTTTTAAAGCGGTGATTGACAGATTCTTGATTAGTAAGGGTGGCAAACGTTACGGATAAAAGGCAGGAGGATGGGAGTGAGAGAGAAAGATAGATCAGCCATGATTGAATGGCAAAGAAGGCTCAATGGGCCAAACAGCCTAATTTTGCTCCGATGACATGAACTTATATGTGGTCATTTTATCATTACTGATGGCGAGACCTTATGTGCAGAAACTGATGCCACATTTGCTCGTCACAGCAGGGAGTTCATTTGGTGGTGAGGTGCCTTGGGATGTCTGGTAAAAGGGGTGTAAAATGGGGTTACATTAATGGAAAGGTTGACATGGATTTATCAGCTGTAGGAAGAATTGTGCAGGCAGGTACAATAACATCGTTTAAAAGACGTGGAGAGGAAAAATTGCGATAAAACATCGAACAGTACATCACAATGTAAATTCCGGACATGATGCCAAGACCATCTCTTAGCTGCCTCAACATGATCCATATCCCCTCCATATACACCCACCCATCCAAAAGTATCTGAAATGTGCTGCAGAGGTGGTGGTGGTGGAATCATTATACAATCATTATCCTTAGAGACATTTAAATAGGTAAGACTTAAAGGGATACGATTCCAATGCAGGCAAATGGGTCCAGTGTAGATGGCCAATAGGGTCAGTATGGACATGGTGGGCCGAAGGGCTTGTTCCTGTGTTACATGACTATGAATCAATGAGGTCTCCAGTGCACAATACAAGATTCAACGCGATTGCAGGGTATCCCCAATATAGGCAACCTTTAAGGCAGTGGTGAGGAATTGGCATGTACATTGAAGATCAGACACTGGTATTGACTTCAGCCTTCTTTGATGATAAAAAATACTCACTGCAGCGTTTTAACCGTGGTTTCATTAACACCAATAATTGGTCTTTCAATCTCCAAGTCTCTGCGACTACAAAAAAGGAAAAATAATGTTGGTAAATTGTTGCATGGCAATTGTAAATAAACAACTATATATGGTTTGTGCGAGGCTTGCATTTCGCACCTGCAACCCACTCCTTCCTGTCACCACAGGATTTGGGTCAGACTTTACCAATGCAAATTACTACAACATTTCTCTGTCTGGCCACGTGTACGGTTGCTGGATGTTGTCACTAGGTGGTTGAGTGGGTCGTGTTTCCAAAGTCTTCATCCCAACACCAATGAGCCGAGAGCGAGGAAGGACCTGCTCCTCTGAGTGCGAGGGGGGACCCCTACCGGGGACAACAAGGTGGGGACTCAACGTCTCCCTGTAGCTCAAGCCTTCAAGTACTGGATTATTTGTGGATTGTTATGGCCCTGTCCCAGTTAGGCGATTCATTTCTGCGACTGTCATAGTTGTAGCAGGTCGACGGAAAAACAGCGACTGGACCCCTCTATGACAATGTCTGCAACAACCTACCACCTAGTCAGCGTCCAGCTACCGGCAACCAGCAACCCATTAGGACGTCCACCGACGGCAACACCTACGTCCGCCCGCAACAAGCTACAACAAGGTAAGACAATTCAGTCGCCGTTTGACGTAGGCAGTCGCCAATGGAATTCATTGAAGCCAGCTCTGGCGACAACCTACAACAAGCCAACTGTCGCCGAAAAGCTTTGAACATTTCAAAATCCAGCGGCGACTAGAAAAACGCTACAATTCATCGGGCGACTAAGGAGACTACTCACGACCATACAGGTGACACCCTGGCGATAGCCTAATCGCCTGTAGTCCCCTAAAAAAAAATCCCCTAAGTGGGACAGGGGCGTTACACACATGGTCTTCTCATTGACTTTCGTCTGTGGTATTTCAATCATTTGTTTCCATTGCTGAACAGATGAAGAGATTGGGATGAAGATACTGGGAACCGAGCCGGTCACGCAGCATATCTGGAGAACATGGATAAGTGACTTTTAGCAACAGGACTGATTCTACGCAATGCGTAGGAAGGAACTGCAGATGTTGGTTTAAACCGAAGATAGACACAAAAAACTGGAATAACTCGGCGGGTCAGGCAGCATCTCTGTAGAAAATGAATCGGTAACCATTTTGGGTTGAGACCCTTTTTTCATTATTTGTTATATATCTCTCTCCATATATCAGAGTCTTTCTCTCGTTTCCCTTTTCCCCGACTCTCAGTCGGAAGAAGGGTCTCGACCCGAATCGTCACCTATTCTTTTTCTCCAGAGATGCTGCCTGACCCACTGAGTTATTCCAGCTTTTTGTGTCTTCGGATTCTACACAAGTTGCAGTTCATACATACTGTATCTTCCTGTGTCATTCAAGGGTGTTGGCTACTCAGCAGAGTTCTGCCTTGTCTTTACATTTCAGATACTAGCAGCAGGTTTCAAAGATCGTAGAACAGCACAGGAATGGGCATTTTACCCCACAATGCCTGTACCAAACATGATGCCCAGTTAAACCAGTCCCATCTGCCTGCACATGATCCATATCCCTGCATTTCCATGTGCCTATCGAAAATCCTCTTAAACACCATCTGCCTCCAGCACTACCCCTGGTGTACCAGGCCCTCACCACTCTCGGTCTAAAGGACTTGCCCCGCACATCTCCATTAAATTTCCCCCCCCCCCCTCTCACCTTATCGCTGTGCCCTCAGTGGTTACGTTACTGGACGTGTAACTAAAGTACTTAACAACTATGAATCCCATCGTGGCCTTCACAAAAAAGCAAACCCTATTAAGGATGGCCATAAAACAACAGGGCTGTCATAAAAACCAATTCACTGCTTCACTAATGTCCTTCAAGTCGTCTTTACCCAGTCCGGATTTTACTAAAGTCAGCTCGAGACTGTTATCGAGACTGAACTGCCACTTAAAAAAGCTTGTCCTTTCACTTATTAAAAGGGTTTACGACGGATAATCAAAAAAACAGATGTGGCACCCGATTCCCATGCACAAATAAATAAATCGTGATGCATCACAGTCTGGGGTGAGCTCCAACCAAAACCACAAGACATTGCAGAGACATGGATATAACCCAGACCATCACACAAACCTTCCACTGACTCCAAACGCTGGTTCTGGGAGTTCCTTCCCGGCTATTATCAGGCAAATGAACCACCCTATCACCCACTAGAGAGCGGTCCTGACCTACCATCTACCTCATTGGAGACCCTGGGACTATCTTTTATTGGACTTTACCTTGCACTAAACATTATTTTCTTATCCTGTATCTGCACATTTTGTCGGCTTCATTGTAGTCATGTACAGTCGTTCTGCTGATTGGATAGCACTCAATAAAGAAGCTTTTCACTGTACCTCGGTACACTTGACAATAGTAAACTGAACTAACTACCTTCTGCATAATCCAGCCAAGAATTTAAAAAAAAATAACTTTTACTTTTTCCAATACTATGTGGTTGTTTAAAATAGGAGTCATTATCCATTACTGGGATGAAGAGTTCCATTTTTAATTGATTCAAAGGATGTGGCCATGGTAGATTGAGCCAGCATTTAATCCCCATCCCCAATACCCTTGGTAAGGTGGTGGAGAGCTGCCTCAGTCCTTGAGGTGTTGGCATCGCCACAATACTATTCAGGAGGGAGCTCCAGCCAGGACTGAGAGCCAGCAACAGTGGATAAACGGCAATCTATTCCCAAGACTGGATAGTGCGTGGCTTGGAGGGGAAATTCCCAGGAGATGGAATTCCCAGGAGTCTTGGTGAGTGGGAAAAAGGTTGACATTGCCTCAACAAAAAGACACACAGGGTGCTGGAATAACTCGGCAGGTTCAGGTTGCATCTCTGGAGAACATGATAGGCTGCATTTCCGGTTGGGACCCTTTTTCAGATCGATTGCAGTCGGGGAGAGAAAGCTGGAAGAGAGGTTGGGCCAGGACAACGCCTGGCAAGTGAGGGGTGGATACAGGCGAGGTGAGGCTAGGTTGGCAGGTGGGTGGACAAAGGCAAGAGATGAAAACCCAAAATGCTGTAAGGTAAGAGGCGTGAAATGCAAAGCCAGAAGGAGGGATTGGGATGGGGTGGGGGTAGCATTGTGGGAAAGATAGGTGCATATCCAGGTGAGGCAACTGGAAGAGAGGGAAGGAGGAAAAAAAGGGGGAAGTGGGTGTTTGTTTGTTAGTTCATTGAAATTGGTGAATAGCGTAGGTTGTGAGCTCCCCAAGTGGTACATGGGGTGCTGTTCCTCCCGTTTGCGTGTGGCCTCACTCCAGCAATAGAGGCAGCCAAGGACAGAAAGGCCAGTATGGAAATGGGAAGGGGTGTTAAAATAGTCAGCCATGATTTTGAAACAAAAACCTATTTATTTTGGAGATACAGTGCGGAAACAGGCCCTTTGATTCACTGAGCCCGCGCTGAGCCGACCATCGATCATCTGTGTACTAGTTCTACATTATCCCAGTTTCACTTCCGACACACTGGGAGTAATGCACAGCAGCTAATTAACCTACAAACCCGCACGTCAACAGGATATGGGAGGAAACCTAGAATAAAGGCGAGGTTATTTAAGACTGTGAGAAAAAACTTTTTCACCCAGAGAGTTGCGAAATTATGGAATTCCCTGCCGCAGAGGGCAGTGGAGGCCAAGTCACTGGATGGATTTAAGAGAGAGTTAGATAGAGCTCCTGGGGCTAGTGGAGTCAAGGGATATGGGGGGAAGGCAGGCACGGGTTATTGATAGGGGACGATCAGCCATGGTCACAATGAATGGCGGTGCTGGCTCGAAGGGCCGTTTGGCCTCCTCCGCCACCTATTTTCTATGTTTCTATGAAACCAGAACAGCCGGAGAAAATCCATATGGTCACAGGGAGAACGTACAAACTCTGCACAGACAGCAGCGTAGTCAGGATCAAACCCAGGACTCTGGCGCTGTCAGACAGCAACCCCACATCTGCGCCACTGTGCCACCTACGCTTCTAGATGACATGGTTTTCAATAACAAATTTAGGGGCGGCACAGTGGTGCATGGGTAGAGTTGCTGCTGCCTTACAGTGCCAGAGACCCAGGTTCAATCCTGAATCTAGGTGCCGTCTGTAGGATTTTGTACATTCTCCCTCTGACCGCCCTGGGCTTTCCCCAGGCGCTCCAGTTTCCTCCCACACTCCAAACATGTAGAGTTTGTAGGTTAATTGGCTTTGGTAAAAATTGTAAATTACCCCTAGTGGTTTGGATAGTGCTAGTGTACGGGGCGATCGCTGGTCGGCGCAGACCCGGAGGGCTGAACGGCCTGTTTCCGCACTGTATCTGTAAAGGTGGCCACCATTTATTTATAAATGCATCCGTACCTGTTGTATGCGTTGACGAAGAGATGCAGGTTTTCCTGGTTGATATCCTGGGCTATGTGGAGTCGATAGGTCTGGATCAGCTCCAGATTATTTTCCAGCTCGTCCTGCATGTGGCAGTGGTTTCGGAAGAAAAATATACAGAGGCAGTCATTAAAATGGACACACAACTTAATTCTCCTCACCATAGTTAATCAGTGACAAAGATTGTTACAATCACAGCCCGGCATTCCTGCAGAAATTAGAGTTAACATTAGTGTGCGCACACTAACATTCTGCAGGTGGTACATTGACCATTGTTGGCAGATAGAGCTGATTTAGACTTTCGACATGCAGCGCGGAAACGGGCCCTTCGGCCCACTGAGGCCGTGCCGACCAGCAACCACCCCGTACACTAGCACTATCCTAAACGCACTTGTGACAATAGTATTTACAGAAGCCAATTAACCCACAAACCTGTACATCTTTGGAGGCAACATTTTGGGTCGCGACCCTTCCTCAGACAGACTAGACTACGGGAGAGAAAACTGGAACAGAGAGGTGGGGGCCGGACAAAATCTGCCAGGTAATAGGTGAATACAAGGGATAGGGGGTTAAATAGCCCATGATGTTCTCTCTTCCAGCACCCCCCCCCACTCTCTTTTCCAGCCTTCTCCTCTAATCCAGTCGATCTGAAGAAGGGTCCTGACCCGAAATGTCACCCATCTGTTCCCTCCACAGATGCCGCTTGACCTGCTGAGTTCCTCTAACATTTTGTATTTTTCTCAAGTATTCAGGATCTACAGTCTCTTGTGACTACAGATGATGCAGCATTGACCTCAATTAGTTTTTTAAAATAGGATCTCACTCTGTGTATGAATATCGATTTCTCTAATTTCAGGTAACCCCTGCATTCCCTCCCCTCACCTCTCTCCCCCCACCCGCACCCAATCGCCCTACCAGTCCCCCTGTTCGCATCCTTGTATCCCGCTGGTTATCACACCTTCCCCAGCCAACAATGGACCATTGTGGGCTCCACCCTCCCTGAGAGCATCTGTGGCCGGTAGACAAGAATGCTGGAGAAACTCAGCGGGTGAGGCAGCATCTATGGAGCGAAGGAAATGGGCAACGTTTCGGGCCGAGACCCTTCGTCCTGACCCGAAACGCCACCCATTCTATTTCTCCAGAGAAACACAGCAACCTTTGACTAAACGTCAGCAAAAGCAGCAACAAATGAAAATTAATAAAAACTGCAGATGACAGCAACCCCAAGTAAAAACAGAATAGCACTTTCAGCATTTTCTATTTTTACATCAGGCAGCATCTGTGGAAAAGGAAACTGAGTTAACATTTCAGGCTGAAGTTGAGTAATCTTCAAAGCAAAACATTAACTATTTCTTTCCACCAATGCTGCCTGACCTGCTGAGTGTGTCAGCTGGTCTATATTACAGCTCGCAACATGTTGCTGCAAAACAGGCTGCATCACGTACTGGATAGCATGGCAGTAGAGCTGCTGCCTTACAGCGGAGCCAGAGTCACGGGTCCTATCCTGACTACGGGTGCCGTCTGAACGAGAGTTTGTACCTTCTCCCCGTGACCTGCGTGGGTTTTCCCCAGGTGCTCTGGTTTCCTCCCACACTCCAAAGATGTACAGGTTTCTAGCTTGGTAAAATTGTCCCTAGTATGTAGGATAGTGCTAGCGCACGGGGATCGCTGGTCGGCACGGACTCGGTGGACCGAAGGGCCTGTTTCCGTGCTGTATCTCTAAAGTCTAAAGAATTGTCCATGACAAGAAGCCCCATCATATGCACATTTATCAAGAAACACGAGTTTTAAAAAACTGTTTTTACTTACTTTGTTTCCCTTCAAATTCTGTTAAAGCAAATTTCATTCCATATCTCGAATTTCAGGGTAGAAATCTGTGAATTTTGTACGAGCAAATTTCCGTAACCCGAAAAACAGTACTTCCGATTTCACAAAGCAGGTATCTTTGGACATCAAGTGCTTCGGGGCTCCCCAGCTCCATGGAAGGAGCAGTTTAGTTTTGTTTAGAAAACAGGCCCTTCGGCCCGCCGAATCCATGCCAACCAACAATCACTAGTTCTATCCTACACACTAGAGACAATTTACAGAAGCAAATTAACCTACAGGCACATCTTTGGTATCGGGGAGGAAACCGAAACACCCGGAGAAAACCCACGCGGTCACGGGTAGAACACCCAAACTCCATACAGACAGCACTCGAAGCCAGGATTGAACCCGGGTCTCTGGCGGTGTAAGGCAGCATCTCCCCCACTGTGCCACCCCAAAGGATGGAAGGTTGTTTTTAAAAAAAAGCATCATGCTTAAGGATCGACACCAAGCAGTGAGACTCCAAAGAAGTATAGGTTTGTAGGTTCATTGGCTTGGTGTAAATGTAAAATTGTCCCTCGTGTGTGTAGGGTAGCGTTAATGCATGGGGATCGCTGGTCGGTGCGGACTTGGTGGGCCGAAGGGCCTGTTTCCGTGCTGTATCTCTAAACTAAACATATACATATCAGCAAGATCTCCTTGATGGAGGTAATGCTGAGAGAACAATTAGCAAATGACAGGCTTATCTGCAAACACTCACATATCTGTAACATTGATTAGACAATGTGGGCCCCATGTCATGGTCCCAGGAATGATTGGGTTAACATATGATGAGCCGTTTGACGGCACTGGGCCGGTACTTGCTGAGGTTTAGAAGGATGAGGGGACACAATTGACACTTACCGAATAGTGACAGGCCTGGACAGAGTGGATGCGGAGAGGATGTTTCCACTAGTGGGAGAGTCTAGGACCAGAGGGCACAGCCTCAGAATAAAAGGACATATCTTTATAAAGGAGATGTGGAGAAATGTCTTTAGTCAGAGGGCGGTGAATCTGTGGAATTCATTGGACAGCTGTGGAGGTCAAGTCAATTGATATTTGTCAGGGGTCATGGGGAGAAGTCAGGAGAATGGGGCAGAGTGGATTAAATGGGCCAAATGGCCTAATTCTGCCCCTATAACATATTAATTTATCTGCAACATGGTGCCAACCACTCCATTGATTAGACAAGGATAAAGGAAGCCAATGATAGTGACTGCCAATGTAACTAGTGCGTTCAGCTGTAACTCACGCTGCTGAAGTGATGACCCAGCACAATGTCATCCAAGTTGGTCGTCCATCCCGTGAGCTGAAAGGAAAAAAGGGAAAGTTACTTCATCGAGAACAGCACTGCAAGGGCCAATATCATCACCTGCGAACACAGTGCTGGAGTAAATCAGTGGGTCAGGCAGCATCTCTGGAGAACACGGATAAGTGGAGAAGGGTGGCACGGTGGTGCAGCGGTAGAGTTCGACCCCGTGCACCGTGTTTGTACGCTTGCCGTGTGACTGCGTGGGTTTTCTCTGGGTGCTCCGGTTTCCTCCAATACTCCAAAGGCAAGACAGGTTTGTGGGTTAATTGGCTTCCGTACAGGATATCGAGGGCTCGGTGGGCCAAAGGACCTGTTCCACGCTGCATCTCCAAGTCTGAGAATGGATCAGGCTCCGCTCCAAGTGGCCGAGCACGCAGATGGGACGCTGCTTGCAGTGGCAGGACACACGCCAGAACAACAGGCCTTTGTGGCCAGGTTAACACTTTAAACTGATGAAGGGACAGAAGTTTAGGGGTAACATGAGGGGGAACTTCTTTACTCAGAGAATGGTGGCTGTGTGGAATGATCTTCCAGCAGAAGTGGTGGAGGCAGGATCGATTTTAACATTTAAAAGTAAAGTGAATAGGTATATGGACGGGAAGGGAATGGAGGGGTATGGTCTGAGTGCAGGTAGATGGGACTAATGGAAAATAAATGGTCGGCACGGACTGGAAGGGCCGAGAAGGCCCGTTTCCGTGCTGTAATTGTTATATGGTTATATGGACTCGACCCAAAACGTCACCTATTATTTTTCCCCCCCCAGAGATGCTGCCTGACCCACTGAGTTACTCCAGCATTTTGTGTCTATCTTCGGTGTAAACCAGTATCTGCATTTCCTTCCAACACATTGTGCCCCTGTATAGTCAGATATTTACTGAACTGTTAGCAAGAAAGGAACTGCACTGCCCCCAGGTATATGTGACAATAGAGTCCATTAACATACTGTTTCTATGCATTCTGTACTTAAAACAGGGATGAAGTACTTGTATGTCTGGCAATAACCTTACCCAGCCGAATGCAATAAAAGCATTTCACTCTACCTTGGTACACATGATAATAAAGAGCTATTGATATCTTCGACAAGAAAGCCACAAGAGCAAGAGACCCCAAACATTAACTCACAGATGCTGCTGATCTGCTGAGCAATTACAGCATTCGCTCAGGTTATTTCTGACTTGCAACACCTGCTATTTGTTTAATGGCAATGCTCACTGCCAAGGCTCAGGATAAATATTTTAGTGCAAGTTACTGGAAGCCGGTTAGTGATAGGGAAGAAAGAATTACACACATACACACTTGAAGGGTATGCATATGGACAATAGACAATAGGTGCAGGAGTAGGCCATTCGGCCCTTCAGCCCTTCGAGCCAGTGCCACCATTCAACGTGATCATGGCTGATCATCCCCAATCAGTACCCCTTTCCTGCCTTCTCCCCATATCCCCTGACTCCACTATTTTTAAGAGCCCTATCTAGATCTCTCTTGAAAGCCTCCAGAGAACCTGCCTCCACCGCCCTCTGAGGCAGAGAATTCCACTAACGTCACCCGTCCCTTCTCTCCAGAGGTGCTGCCTGAACCGCTGAGTAGCTCCAGCATTTCGTGCTTTACCTTCCCTGCGCCCTTCCCAGCTTTGACAACATTGCAGCCGGCGCCGTTGAGAAGCTGGCGGTTACAGCGCGTGCTGCAGGCAGTGTTGCTGTCAGGCTGTGCAGTGAACCCTGGGCTACGACTGGAGGCCAGGGTTGTTCTCGCAGCCTGCTTACTGTAGGAGGACTGTATCAGCGAAGCCACATCGGCTGCAGGAACCCCGCTTTCTTCATCCTCCGCATATATATATATATATATATATACACACACACACACGCCTGAACGGTATTCATATATACACATATGTATATTTATATGTATACAAAAATAAAATCACATATTGCAAAATGTTAGACTGCAAATTTCCTCGTGACAGGAATTGGCAAATGAATGACAATGTTATCCGACAAACCTTTGATGCAGCCCAGTCCATCCAGCCTTTAGCGCACGGGTCAATGTTGATCAGGACAAGTCCCTCAACAAGATTTTGGTGATTCAGCTGCGTAGAACAATACACAGAAGTTAAACATTAGCAACAGTTTAAGATACACAGAGAGGCATTGCACGGAGATGCCCGTGACCCTTGATCCCGAGTTGAGAGGTTCTGGGTTCAAATCCCACTCCAGAGCCTCCTGTGCAATAGTCCAGGCTAACAGACTAAACAGGCTGAGCGGCACAGTGGCACAGCTGCTGCCTCAGAGTCAGAGCCCCAGGTTCAATACTGGCCTCGGGTGCACTTTCTCCCCGTGACCGCCTGGGCTTCCTCCCATTCCCATTCACACCCCGAAAACGTTCGGGTTTGTCGGTTAATTGTCCCTCTGTAAATTGCCCTTAGTGTGTAAGGGGCAGATGCAAAAGTGGGATAACATAGAACTAGTGTGAGCGGGCGATCGATGGTCAGTGTGGACTCAGTGGGCTGAAGGGGCTGTTTCCACGTTCTCTCCCTTTACCCTAAACCAGGGCAGTAGTGAGCAAGGGGCATGCAGAGGAGTCTTTGGGCAAGTGGACAGTTCGGCTTCAATGTTGATCAGGACAAGACCCTCAACGAGATTTTGGTGATTCAGCTGCAGAGAACAACACGCAGAAGTCAAAGAGGGCATTTACTGGACCACAGCAGTCTCCTGTCAGTCCAGAACCAGGGGCCACAGTTTAAAAATAAGCCATTTGGAACTGAGATGAGGAAAAACTTTTTCACACGGAGAGTTTTGAATTTGTGGAATTCTCTGCCTCAGAAGGCAGTGGAGGCAGATTCACTGGATGCAATCAAAGATATTTAGATAGAGCTCTTAGGGCATATCAAGGGATATGGGGAGATGGCAGGAACTGGGTACTGATTGTGGATGATCAGCCATGATCACTTTGAATGGTGGAGCTGGCACGAAGGGCCAAATCATCTTTCCTAGAGCAACTTCGGAGAGCCAAACAAATTATTTTACAACAATCTGCTAATTTCATGGTCACCAAGCATGGAAATTAGCTCTTCAATTTAGATTTATTTAACAATTTAATTTCCCCAGCTGCCAGAGTGGTATTTTAACCCATGAGTGCAAGAATCTGAACTGCAAGCCATGGTCATAGAGTAGCTTCACCACAAGTGATCCAAACATGCCACCGAATCACACCAAAAGCTGCGCCGACAAATGTTGCACCGGATTAGTTGTAGAGACATAGAGCATGGAAACAGACCCTGCACATGCCAACCAACATGCCCCATCTACACAAGACCCGCCTGCCCCCACTTTGGCCCATAACCCTCTAAACCTGTCCTATCCATGTACCTGTCCAAATGTCTTTTAAATGTTGTTAAAGAAGGAACTGCAGATGCTGGAGAATCGAGGGTTACACAAAAAGCTGGAGAAACTCAGCGGGTGCAGCAGCATCTAAGGAGCGAAGGAGATAGGCGACGTTTCGGGTCGAGACCCTTCTTCAGACTTTTAAATGTTGTTCGCCTACCCACCTCAACTATTCCTCTGGCAGCTCATTCTAAATACCCACCACTCTAAAAGTTGCCCCTCAGGTTCCTATTAAATCTTGCCCCACTCACCGTAAACCTATATTTTCTGGTTCGTGATTCTCCTACTCTGGGTAAACGACTGTGCGTCTACCTTATCTATTCCCCTCATGATTTTTGACAGCTCTATGAGATCACTGCTCAACCTCCTGTAGCCCAAGGAATAGTCCTAGACTGCCCAACCTTTCCCTGTAGCTCAGGCCTTCAAGTCCTGGCAACATTATCGTACATCTTCTCTGCACTCTTCCCAGCTTGGCACCGTCTTTCCTGAGGCACGGTGACCAAAACTGAACGCATTGCTCTAAATCAGGACGAGTCGGATACTCACCGCAAATCTGGTAAGGATGTAAGCCCCAGCCCCAACTCCAATTCCAATCACACTCTGGATGCTGCAAGATAATCAGACTACTTCAGTATTCCAGGTGCCCACTAACATGGAACAGAAGGAAGATCGTAAGATGGAAAGTGGTGGAGGGTGTGGGGCGAAGGGAATGGAACGGGTGTTGGTGCGGGTTCCATTTAAGGACATTTTCACATGAACTCACTTTAAGTGGGTTAGAACTGCCGTCAGCATCTCAGCCAGCTCATCCATGGTTGGGTACTGGTACCTTCCAAGCCAAATAAGAAGGAAACACGTCAGGAAAATTGCATTGAGGCAATCGAAGCTAATAACCGTGCAGTTCAACAACCTGCTGGTCCTTGTACACATGGAGTTCTAGGCCACTCGGGTCAAAGCAGCTAATCTGGGAGCTTCTGGCTTTATTCTCAATTACTTGGCCATTCATCAAAATGGCCGAAGGAGTTCAGCAAACTCTAATTCCAATTTTAGTAAGTAGAGAGTAGAGTTTAGTTTAGAGATACGGCCCTTCTGCCCACCATGCAATCACCCTGCACACTAGCACTATCCTACTCACCAGGGACAATTTACAATTTTATCAAAGCCAAAGACCCGACAAATCTGTACGTCTTTGGATTGTGGGTGGAAACCGGAGAAAACCCACAAGGTCACGGGGAGAATGTACAAACTCTGTACAGAGCACCCGGAGTCGGGATGGAAGCCAGGTCTCTGGTGCTGTAAGGCAGCAACTCATCCGCTGAGCCCCACCCCTCCCCCTCGCCCTCCCTCCATGATATTTGGTAGATAATGAAAATATATATTTTCTACAAAAGAAATCCAGATCACAGTTTCAGCTTCCATTGTCAAGGTTGGGAAGAGAAGTTAGAACTGAAGAATTTAAGGTGCAGATCAGATGGACCCCTTCGATCTAGGTATGTTACAAAACATACCTTCAGCGGTGCTGCAGTTCTGCCGCTGGCCGTGTGCGCGACTTTGGCGCCTTTAAAGGGGGAGGGGGGGGGGGCGGGCAGGGTTAAAATGCGGTTTTCCCCTTGCCACCGGAATTATATTTTGTCAGAGTGTGAGCTATTTCTGGAGATTCGTACCGACTGCCGGTAAGTTAATTTTTTTTTTTTCTTTTAAATGGCCCGACTATTTCAGCTCTGCAGTAAAATAAAAATTAGCTCCTAATGCCGTGAACGCCGACAACGGGGACGGATTTTACGTAGGGGACAGGTAAGTGAAAGCTGTTTATTTTTTCATATAAATCTGCTTGTTTAGGTGACTTTAATCAATATTTCATGTTGCGAAATGGTGATTTATTCCCCATATGAACCAGCAGAATTTTACCTGCCGATATTGGGTTTAAATTCACCGCAACCGCAACGTTCCAATACATCGCGTTCCAGAAAATCCCACTCGCAAGCTGTTTAAAATACCCATTAATTTATGGGCAATAAACAATAAATTCCTTCAATTTGGCCTATAAATTCATAACTATGAGATTTTAAAATCATGTTATATTGTGAATTCTTGTGTGAATGTTATTTGGATACTTAGGCTTAAAAAAAAGTTAATATTTTCTTAAGAAATGAATAGATGTTTAGATTTGGTAATTGAATTTTGTAATTAGCTACAATTAGGTAACTAACTAATTATATGCTTTAATTTCAGGTCATCCAAGTAAGATTGTTTCATAGTCGTTTCAGAATGCTTCAATCTATAATAACTGAAAATTTCTTTCAGTTCTCTTAATTTATGGGCTTTTGACTGTCCTCGATCACAACTTTTGTGTTAAGTCAATGGAAAGGCAATGGGGAACAAGATGCTAATTTCTGAGTATGACAATGGCCATAACTCTTTTAATACTGAAGATATGAAAGTGAATTAGGTGTCAAATTAAACTTCTTTGTATGCTTTATCTGATGGGATAAATTGCAGACTTGATTTTTTAAATCTCAAAATTTTGTAACATTGCTATTTGATCAGAGGAACTGGCTCGATGGCTTGAATGGCCGAGAGCCGTTGTATTGTTGAAAGGTAGAACTGGGAAAACCGGCCTTACCCTGTTGGGAAAGGTGGAGCCCCTTCCTGGTGTCCAGGGGCATCAACGTGGCAGACGGCAAAGTGGTGCGTGATCTCATGCATGTCCTCATAGTTAAACAATGTGTTGAAGCAAGATTTATCTGTGGGATACAAGGAGATGTTAACAAAGTAGGAGAAAAGGGGCACAGAGAAAAACATCAGCACATCTACACAACATTCGTACATGCTCAGATAGAATTTACCACAGAGAAACATTACTTTCATGTTCCGCCTGGGTAGCCTACAGCCTAATGGTATGAACGATGAATTCTGGGGGTGGGAGATTGCAACCTTCACGTGCTCCACCCTGTTTCGACAAATGCAAGCAACCTGGCGTGCACACACAGAAGATCAAACAGAACAGGATGTCTTACAACTTTAGGCAAGAAGAAGAATTCTCCAATTTTAAGTAAAGGGCCGGTCTCGCTTGGGAGTCAGTTGCGTGTCACAAAATTTGTACATCCCTAAATCCTGGGGCACCGCCCGCGACCGCGCGTCACTGCCTACGTCACCACGCACGCATCACGTGCGCTGCACAACGCTCGCCATGACACGTAAATGATGTCGCGTAAACGACACGCAAATGACGCCCAAGTGAGACAGACCCTTAACTAGCAAGCATAGTTTTAATTTTACCTGTATCTCACTGCACTCGTGCATGTGGCAATACACTCGACTGGACAACCCCAACAATTAGCCCCCAACCAACATTTCTAAAACAGATCACCTGCCCATTATCATGTTGTTCATAAGATCATAAGTGATAGGAGCAGAATTAGGCCATTCGGCCCATCGAGTCTACTCCGCCATTCAATCATGGCTTCTCCTGCCTTCTCCCCATAACCTCCGATACCTGTACTAATCAAGAATCTATCTCTGCCTTAAATATATCCACTGACTTGGCCTCCACAGCCTTCTGTGGCAAAGAATTCCACAGATTCGCCACCCTCTGACTAAATAAATTCCTCCTCATCTCCTTCCAAAAAGAACATACTTTAATTCTGAAGCTATGACCTCTAGTCCTAGACTCTCCAACTAGAGGAAACATCCTCTCCACATCCACTCCATGCAAGCCTTTCACTATTCTGTACGTTTCAATGAGGTTCCCCCCCCTCATTCTTCTAAATGCAAATATTTTCAAATATTTTTTCAAATATTTGAGGCCAACCTACCTAAATTGCAAGATTTAACTCTGGTTGTATGCTCCACTTCACTCGTATGTAATAGTGACTTTAAAAATGTTATTGGTTGCAGACCACATTGAGAAATTCCTAGTGTTATATAATGTAGCTCTCCCCATTTGGAGAGTCATAGTCATAAGGTGTGGAAAGAGGCCATTCGGCTAAACTTGCCCACACCGACCAACAGGTCTACACTAGTCCCACCTGCCTGCGTTTGGCCCGTATCCCTTTAAACTTGTCCTATCCACACACCTGTCCAAACGTTTAATAAATATCGCTATAGTACCCGCCCCAACTCCCTCCTCCGGCAGCTCGTTCCACACACCCACCACTCTTTGCGGAAATAGTTACCCCCTCAGGTTCCTATTAAATATTTCCTCCCTCACCTTAAACCTTTGGTCTCGATTCCCCTACTCTGGGCAACAGACTCTGTGCGTCTACCCGATCTATTCCTGATTTATGGAGCTTGTTGCTTTTGCTACCTCTTAGTTTCACAGCCAGGGTTAGTACCGAGTCTGTGTATCATTCACTGCCTGCATTTCCTTTAAACCAGGGCACGTCTCAATATTCAGTGGAGTGGATCAAATGGCCCCATCCCAATACATGGTATATCCTGTCAAGCATCCATGACTTCCCCACGACGAGAGTCTGGCTCTGATCCTTGGCTACTGTGTGGAAAGATGGGATGTTTAGTTTATAGATGCAGTCTCGGCCCACCTCGACCATCAATCACCCGTTCATACAAATTCTATGTTATCCCACTTTTGCATGCACTCCCTAAACACTACGGGTAATTTACAGAGAGCAATTTAATTTAGTTTAGAGATACAGCGTGGAAACAGCCCCTTGTGGAGTCCTCACCAACTAGCGATCACCCGTACACTGGTTCTATCATACACACTGCAGTCGGTGCTATAACATGGCTCCTCTGGCATTTTGACTCAGTGGGCTGTTCTGTACATTCTGTACTGACCGGGGGATTGGGTTAATGTACAGTGATAGTATCGATGAGCTGTGTGCAAAAAGGTTTCTCATTGTACCTTGGTACACGTGATAATAAAGAAACCAGTGGACCCGTCTGCCCAGAGTTTGGAATCTACAGGCAATTCATTTTCCAACAAACGCACCTGAAGTTCGGCACCAGACAAGGAGTCTGTTGAGCCAGCATAGCAGCACAGAAGTAGAGTTTTGCTGCCTTACAGTGCCAGAGACCAGGGTCTGATCCCGACTATGGGTGCTGTCTGTGTGGAGTTTGTACGTTCTCCCTATGTCCGTGTGCGTTTCCTCCCACACGCCAAATACATACAGGTTTGTTGACTAATTGGCCTCTATAAATTGTAAACTGTCCCTCGTGTGTACGGTGGAGCTAGTGTGCGGGGTGATCGCGGGTCGGGGCGGACTCAGCGGGCCGAAGGGCCTGTTTCCATGCTGCATCTCTACAGTCTAAAGGAGAGTCGGAGAAACTAAAAAGCCACGGACTTACGATTGAGACCAATGTCGTGGTAGGTCAAGATGACGGGTCTGTTCCCCTTCGGAGTTCCGCGCATGGTCACGTGGAGCACCCCGTGCGCGGTTTCAATGTCATGTTCCTGTGGATGAAGAGCAGAACATTACACTAACCGCAACACCACCCCGTAACAACGCCTGCTGCTATCTCCATCGACCAACAAGCTGCAAAGTTGAAGCATTAAGACACACGGAACTGCAGGTGCTGGAATCTTGAGCAAAACACAAAGTGCTGGGGGAACTCAGAGTGTCAGGCAGCGTCTGTGGAGGGAATAGACAGACGATGCTTCGGATCAAGACCCTTCTTCGGACCAGGTTGAAGGATTAATCCCGATCTTTACAATGGTGGAAAGACCTCATGTCCACCACCATCAAGAAACATGTTCTCCAAGATAATAACCAGTCAACGGCAGTATATAAATTTCAATTTACACTTCACTTCCTTCAATCTACACTTCACGCTGCCTCAGCAAGGCCACAGAATAATCAAGGACGAGTCTCACCCCAGTCTCTCCCTCCCCTCCCATCAAGCAAGATGAACATACGTGTGAAAACGCACACCTCCAGATTCAGGGATTAGTTTCTTCCCAGCTGTTGTCAGGCAATTGAACTGTCTTTTCACAGACTCGAGAACAGTCCTGCGCTAGTATCTACCTCATTGGAGACCTTTGAACTATTTTAATCAGACTTTAGCATGCACTAAACATTATACCCTTTATCCTGTATCTACGCGCTGTGGACGGCTTGATTGTAATCATGTATAATCTTTCACTGACTGGATAGCACGCAAAACAGCTTTTCACTGTACCTCGGTGCATGTGACAATAAACTATTCTAAGGCAGCATTGAAACTTAGAGGCAGTTATCAGGAATGATTAACAAACCAAATCTCGCACCAAACCGCAGAGAGCTATCGGAATTCTGGCAGCTCAGTCAAAAGCAGCCTTTCTGAAACATGGTAGAATGAGAGGGGCTAAGAAGGGACTCTTGCTCTCACTGCTGAGTAGTGGGTAAATGAAGGTCATTCAGGACTCCAGGGCGAAAACATCCCACAGGTGAACACACCAAATGTGGAAGCAGCTCTGCCTCAAACTGGAGAGGGCGGCAGGTGCACTACAGGTGAGTATTCAACGCATCCCCTCTGCCCCTCCCGCAATTCACTCGCCACAAGTATCTGCAACTCACCGATCTGAACCCAGCCGTCTCGGGTTTGAAACATTGATAATTGCTTTAAAGCGTCACTTTAATAGTTTAAAACAAACAGAACAGGCAATTCTCTGGGCACCCGAGAGAAGGTTTTGTCAAGAACTCCCAGATCGGTTAATCGTCAAGAGTCACACACAGACGCACAACGTGTGTGTGCGCAAGGTCAAAACCAATATCCCCAAGTCTGTGTAGTTCAGAGCTTATCTGGAGGTTGTAATGTTTAATAGGCTGATGGCTGTAGGGAAGAAGCTGCTCCTGAACGTTACAGTTTTCAGGCTCCTGTATCTTCTTTTTGATAGCAGGAGTGAAATAAGAGCGTGGCCAGGGTGGTGGTGGGTCTCAGACTCAGATGCTGGCTGCCATTTTGAGGCATCGACTCTTGTAGATCCCTTCGATGGTGGGGAGACCAGTACCGTGATTTACTGGGCAATGCTCGTTCGAGTTGCTGAACCAGGCTGTGATGCAACCAGTCAACATGCTCTCTGCTGTACACCTGTAGAACTTCAATCTCTTTACCTATGTGAAGGGCCAGGCCAGAGGTTCAGACCAAGGCCCCATTGCTCCTTCAAAAATCAACCTACTGGTTTGTAGGTTAATTGGCTTCAGTATAAATTGTAAATTGTCCTTAATGCACAGGATAGTGCTACTGGGCTGTTCGGCACGGACTCGGTAGGCCGAAGGTCCCGTCTCACAGCTATAACTGTAAACTAAACGATAGTCTTTTCACTGACTGGGTAAACGCACAACAAAAAATGCACTAACGATATCCTGCAAGGGATAATTTACAATTTTACCAAAGCCAATTAACCTACAAACCTGAATGTCTTTGGAACGTGGAAGGAAACAGGGAGAACGTACAAACTCCGTACAGACAACACCCGCAGTCGGGATCGAACCTGGGTCTCTGGCGCAGCAACTCTACCGCTGCCTCTCTTTGTTGCCCCTCCCCTCCTCCCAACCCTGTTCTCTCCCATTAATACCAGAAGTATTGGAGGAACTAGAGTGATGGAGGCCAGGCAGCATCTGTGAAGGGATAGGAGAGGTGAGATTTCTGATTGGGACTATTCTTCAGACTCCAGTCAAAATGCCACCTGTCCATACCCCCCCACAGATGCCGCCTGATCCGCTGAGCTCCTCCAGCACTTTGCGTTCAGCTCAAAACTCCAGCATCCACAATTCCTTGCATCTCTCTCACAAATATACGGCTGGGCTGCGAGCCAGTATCTAAATTTAAAACCTTTCCTTCCTCATGTGGAGGTTTCTCCGAGCCGCATGGACGAGGAAGTTTCTTCCTCATTCCGCCTTCTCTCCACATATTACACGCTGTATTTGTCTAGATTTATTGTCACATGTACTATGATAGAGAAAACCCCCATCCGCACACGATCTCTGCATTGCTCCCTTCCTGGTCTCAAGTTTCCTCATTCTGGGGTGGCACGGTTTACTTTAGAGCAGGGGTGGGGAACCTGCGACCTTCTTGGCCATTAAGTGCGGCCTATCGAATGAATCCAAATTTTGTAGGACAAATCATTTTATTTTTATTTAAATGTTTTTGTTCGTCTTTTATTATTTTTATTTTTATCTTAAAATGAACGTATTTAAAATACCAAAGAGTAAAAGAAGATTCAACAAAATACATGCTTTTCAACTACCTATTTCTGTGAATCTACGTTCTCCTACCCAACCCAAATCAAGACGGCCTTAAGGTCACAAATGACGGACACCCATCTAGAAGATCAGCTGAAGCTACGTACCTCCATGTTGCAACCAAATATTCAAATGCTTTCCCACAAAAAGCAGTCACAACAAAGTCATTAAAAGATTAGTTAACTTTAGAATTAACAACATGTTTTCATTTTTTTGAAGTTAGTACATAGTTGTTAGATGCGGCCTTATTAGATTACAGCTAACCTAATGCGGCGTTCCAACGTGAAATGGTTCCCCACCCCTGGTTTGGAGATACAATGTGGAAGTGGGCCCTTCGGCCCACCGAGTGCATGCTGGCCAACAATCGCTTGTACACTATCTTACACAATAGGGTCAATTTACAGAATACAACTAACCTACAAACTTGGACGTCTCTCGAGTGTGGGAGGAAACCGGAGCACCCGGGGAAAACCCACGCGGTCACAGAGAGACTCTATACAGACAGCACCCGTGGTCAAGATCAAAATAAGGTTGTTGGCGCTGTAAGGCAGCCGCTCTACCGCTGCGCCACTGTGCCACCCAGTTCTCCGCATTGTAGCGCACCAGTTCCATAGACAAAGCCCAATGCCCGGATTTATATATACATTTCCAATCTATAATCACTCCTTATGATAGACACAAAATGCTGGAGTAACTCAGCGGGACAGGCAACATCTCTAAAGAGAAGGAATGGGTCACGTTTCGGGTCAAGACCCTTCTTCAGTCTTCTCGATCAGAAATGTCACCCATTCCTTCTCTCCAGAGATGTTGCCTGTCCTGCTGAATTACTCCAGCATTTTGTGTCTATCTTCGATTTTAACCAGCATCCGCCATTTGTTCTTACACACATAATCTCTCCTTGTTTGGGCCCTGTTTGTGAACGTGTTTGTGAGGCAACAGTTAATGGCAGCAACTTGCTGGTCCGTTAGAGCCATCAGCTCCAGGATTACGGGCAGACCCGCTGAATAACAAGACGGCAGAAGCCAGCACGTTGATATCTAGGCCAGCCCTGTCACCACGCATTAACCTCCAAGCTTGGGATTAGTGACCCCATGCTGCTTTTCTCAAACACTAACCCCGTGTACAGCTGGCCCTCGTTCTGGTTCCCATTTACACCACCAAATCTACGTTGCTGTTGCAGTGTAAAGTTGTTTTTGTAGCGATTCTCAACTGTCTTCCACTGTCCCAAAGTGTTTTGCAAAGAGCTAGAATTAGAATCACAGGCCATTCAGCCCAGCGTGTCCATTCGCACCACCAATCACCCACTCACATTAATCTCATTTCATTCCCCCCACAATCTCAAGAAAACCGTTCAGTTTCTATCACTCACCTAATAACAAAGGGGATTTAGTGTCCAATTAACCCACTGACCTGCACATAGTTTTAGGGTTATTATTGTCATAGAGTCATACAGTGTGGAAAGAGGCCCTTCAGCCCACTTCCCTGCGCCAACCCACCAACATGTCCCAACTACACTAGTCCTACCTGCGTGCATTTGGCCCATATCTTTCTAAACCTATCCTATCCATGCATCTGTTCAATTGTTTCTGAAATGTTCTGATAGCACCTGCCTCAACTGCCTCCTCTGGCAGCTCGTTCCATATATCTACCACCCATTGTGTAAAAAAACTTGCCCCCTCAGGTGCCTATTACATCTTTCCCACTCCACACCTTAAACCCAGGTCCTCGATTCCCCTACTTTGTGTAAAAGGCTCAGTGCATTCACCCAATCTGCATCTCTCAGGATCTTATACACCTAATAAGATCCACCCTCTCATCCAGCGCTACAAGCAATAGAGTCCAAGCCTGCTCAACCTTTCCTTATAGCTCAGGCCCTCGATTCCTGGCCACATGACTATAAATCATCGTCGCATGCTTTCCAGCTTGACAACATCTTCCCTTTTACAAGGTAACCAAAATTGAACACAACATAACCACATGTGACAAAAATAACATCCCAACTAAGCGATTCAAAGACGAGTTGAGTCACCCTTCACCACAATCCAACTGGCACCAGCAAACTCCTTCACAAATCAACTAGACACTAAACATGCCAGTCTACCTCATTTCAAAAGATACCACAAATAGTCAGCAACTCAGGCAGCAGCAACAGAGAGGGAAACAAGTTCTGCAACTCAAGTTTACCCGAATTGTTACCATCTCCCCGCAGGTAATACCAGCAATTCCAACTTTACTGCTGGTACTTTTGCCTGCTGCCCTATATTTTTTTAGAGATATAGCGTGATAACAAGCTCTTAGGCCCACCGGGTCCATGCCGACCATCGATCGCACCCCAAACTAGTTTGACATTATCCCACTTTTCCATCCACTCCCTACCCAGGAGGGACAATTTAATGTGGGGTAATTAACCTCCAATCCTGCACTTCTTTGGGATACGGGAGGAAACCTACGCGGTCACAGGGCGAACGTGCAAGCCCCACACAGACGGCAGCAGAGGTCAGGATCGAACCTGGGATGCTGGCGCTGTGAGGCTTTGGAAACGCAGATCTCGAGGCACCAAACCTAAAATATACCAGGCCTGTGAGCTTTACACTGAGGAATGGTTTGACTAAACAATTACAAGCAGGCACATGCCATCAGGGTAGGCAAGGTAGGCACTGCCTACCCTGACTAAAATTATAAAATGGTAATTATTTAATATAAATAGTAAAGTAATGGGAGAATTATGCCTAACGAAGAGATCGATCTCTTAGGTAGGCATAGTTCTCCGTGCCTTTTATCCACAGTACATGTAATACGCGAAGGTCGTGCAGCCCACGTGCCATCGATGCTGCTTCCCGCCGCCAATTTCCAGGGTACTGAAGGCAGCTGAAATTCTGCCTTTGCAACACTGCGAATGCGCAGCAGCCTACTGCGCATGCACAGCGCAAGTTTCTTGGCGGGTTTTTCAAACATGGATTGCCATTATCTTAAGAGTATCTTAAGAAACAAAGAGAGAAGAATGGAGTTCGTGTACAAACGATGTGGTAAGTACATTTCTTGGTTTTTATATGTTTTTAAATACCGTATTTCCCGGCAATGAAGGTGCTATTTTGTACCCAAAAATAAGGCACGAAAATTTACATGTGTCTTGGAAGCCGAAGTTGGAAAATTGTTAGCCAAGACAGATAGACTTGTTGTACTGAGGGATAGCCAAGTCTATCCCTCATTGCTGGCAGCTGATGGGGAGCGGCTGTAAAAGGACAGTGCCGCTGAGGGGAGAGTTCCTTTCACAGCGTGTGAGGAGTCTGGCCCGGGGTAAAGTTGCGGGGAGGGCAGGAGCGTTGAGAAGGAGGGGGTCGGGGATCATGCCAGCAACTCACCGGGGGAGAAGTAGCTCAGGTGACTGTGAGCGACCGCCGGGACCAGACAGCGGAACCGGCCGCCACCTCAGCTCCTTCTGCTGGCCCCTACTCACCTCTGGCACTGCTCTCCATCTGAAAACCTCGCTCCTGCCGCTCGCCGGCCTCACTCATGTCAGCCGCTTCCCACAAATCCTTAAATTCCGACAGCGCGATCAAGGGACCAATTGAGGTTACTCGGCTGTGTGAATTTAAGGATTTGCGGGAAGCGGCTGACAAGAGTGAAGCTGGCGAGCGGCAGGTGAGAGATGTTCAGTTGGCGAGCACTGCCAGAGGTGAGCGGGCCGGCAGAAGGCGCTGGGGTGGCGTCCAGTTCTGCTGTCCGGTCCTTAGGCCGCTCGCAGCCACCCGAGCTACTTCCCTCCTCGGCCACAATGTGATGGCTCCATGCCCGGAGGCCACGGCAGCGGTGAGTGAGTTTCTGGCATGATCCCCGACCCCCTCCTTCTCAATGCTCCTGCCCTCCCCGCAACTTTACCCCTGGGCAGACTCCCCACACGCTGTGAAAGGAACTCTCCCCCTAATTGGTCCCTTGAACAAGTATTGTCATTCAATAAGATCACAACTGATTCAACTTGTCTTGGTGTGCTCCCTTTTTTCCCCACCATCTCTCCACCTGCCACCCATTCAGTAATTCAGAATGAAGGAGATTTGGAAGCCTTGGGCAAATTGCTTTCTTTATTTTTATTTTTTGAGCGTGAGAAATTCTATGTCCCACCAGCCTTCTTTCAAAATTTAGCAACTCAAAATGGGGGTGTGTTTTCATTGCCGGGAAATACGGTACTTTATTACGAGATTTGGCTTTTGAAGACTTTATAAAAGTCGACTGACAGCTTACAGAGAGAACAATCTGCGCATGCGCGGTTTAAGATTTTTTTTAAAGCCGACTGACTGCCTACCCTGAGTAATTAGGCTGGAGTCAGCCATGATGTTGTGAGCTTGTATACATGCCCTGTTTTCTGTTCCAAGAGTCACCAGGCCTGGAACTCAAATTTGTGTCTATCTATAAAGCAAAACAAATTGGACAGCACCGTGGCGTGGTGGTAGAGCCGCTGCCTTAAGGGCCTGTCCCACCAGCATGCGATTGCATGCGTCTAGCGCGACCAAACGTGGTTGCTTGAGGCGTACGGCCTCGCGGGGCTGGTCCCACTTCGATCGGCGGAGGCGTACGGAGTTGTGCGGGGCTGGTTCCGACATCGCGCGGGGCTCCGAAAAACTGACGCTGTCCGAAAATCCCGCGCGCCAACGGCCTGTCGGCCCGCAGGCGCATTGAGGGCGTATGCAGCGTCTTGAAGTCGTACGCCTAGTGCGTGGCGTTGCGCGATGATGTCACCGCCCGTCGTGCCATTGAGTGGTGACGTCACTGCCCGACGCCGTGCGGCGTCCAAATTCAGTCGGCCCGCCTCCTGCCCAGCTGATTGGCGAGTATGATGTCGGGACCAGCCCCACACAACTCCATACGCCTCCGTGGTTCGAATTGGGACCGGCCCCGCGAGGCTGTATGCCTCAAGCGACCACATTTGGTCGTGCTAGACGCACGCAGTTGCATGCTGGTGGGACAGGCCCTTTAGTGTCAGAGACCCGGGTTCGATCCAGACTACGGATGCTGTCTGTATGGGGCTTGTACGATCTCTCCGTGACCAGCGTGGGTTATTTTCTGGGTTCTCCGTTTTCCACTCACACTCCAAAGATGTACAGGTTTGTAGATAGACACAAAATGCTGGAGTAACTCAGCAGGACAGGCAGCATCTCTGGAGAGAAGGAATGGGTGACGTTTCGGCTCAAGACCTTTCTTCGAACAGATTTGTAGGCTAATTTGTTTTGTATATTTTGTAAGTTGGCCCGAGGACAATGTGTGTAGGATAGTGTTAGTGTTCGGGGATCGTTGATCAGCACAGACTCGCTGGGTCGAAGGGCCTATTTCCGTGCTGCATCTCTAAACTGAACTAAAAACATCACGCCAAGCCCACAGAATACAGAGAGAGACCTTACCTGACAGTCAAAATCCTGGAAATTTCTTGAGGAATTCTGTGGAGAAAGGAAAGAAAGCAGCCATCAATATCCCAATTAATTGCAACCTGTCAATGTTTGTAACGATCGCCCAAAGTCAACGGGGCACCAGAGACGCCTCGATCTGTCTGCCAGAGTATCTTCCCACTGGATTACAAGGGCCAACACAAACGATGCACACAGTCAGAATCTTTAATGCAACACAGACTGTGCAAAAAATATATAGAGAACCTCGAGTGAAAGTGAAGTGACAAGGAGCAGCAGATGCTGGTTGGCCAAAGAGAGACACAAAATGCTGGGGTAACTCAGCCGGTCACGCAGCTTCTCTGGGGAACATGGATAGGTGACATTTCGGGTCGCGACCCTTCTTCGGACTTCAGTCTGTTTTTGTGAAGTCAAAGTGACTTGTGTTTTAAACAGGCAAACAGTAGGGTTTCTTATTTTTGAAGTGAGCTTTTGAGGCCCCTTTGTGGCACAGGAACAAGGGCCACAAAGACATGTTTGAGGGTTGATTTAGGCTGTTTGAGAGGCAGCTGCAAGGTGAGGATATTGAGCATATGGAAGAAATCAAGCTTTAAACAAGCCATGGTCTGTACATATCAATACCTGGTACTGATGTATGGAACATCAGTCAGTGAGCTATCCACAGTAGCAGTGGGAATACGGCAATAAATGGATGGAAGACACAAAATGCTGGAGTAACTCAGCGGGAAAGGCAGCATCTCTGGAGAGAAGGAATGAGTGATGTTTCAGGTTGAGACTAGCCTTCACACATCACCCATTCCTACTCTCTAGAGATGCTGCCTGTCCATCTGAATTACTCCAGCATTTTGTGTCTATGTTCGGCTTAAATCTGCAGTTCCTTCCTACACATGTGGATAGAAGGTTGGAGAATGTTCTATTGGAACCATAGAGTCACAGCCCCTATGCCCCACAACATCTGTGCCAAACACTTTGCCTATCTACGCTTTTCCTGCATTAAGACCAAGTCGCATTTCCTGCATCAAGTTTGTCTAAATGTCTATTAAACATAGTAATCGTATCGTGTTCAATTGTCTACTCTAGCAGCATGTTTTAAATATTAATCACTTTTTTAAAAAAAACATACCCCTCAGATTTCCTTTCAAGCACCTTCCTCTCAACCAACGCCCTTGTGTTTTTGAGACTTGCTACTTTGGATATCTATTGCTCAAAAAAATTGGGCTTAAAATATTTGGACAAGAAATAAAACGAGAGGGGTGAGCATCTCTGTTAAAGAGCCGCTGCCTCACAACTGTAGGGATGTGGGTTCAATCCCAGCTCGGGTGCTGACGGTGTCGAGTTTGCATGCTCTCCAAATGTTTACATAGATGCTTCGGCATCTTCTCAATGTATGTTAATTGACCATTGAAAATTGTCCTTAGTGTTGGCGGTGGCAGGAGAATTGTGGGAGCTGTGGGGGGGGGGGGGGGGGGAATAAATTGCAAGGGGGAATAGTTTGCAAGGGAATGGGACTGATGGGTGAGCGCCAACCCTTTGACATAGACTCAATGGGCCAAATGGCTTCATTTTGTGTTGTACTAGGATGTGATGGAGGAGGACATGAATGTTAAGAGCAGGTTTAAGTAC
Source organism: Raja brachyura (assembly GCA_963514005.1). The sequence continues at coordinate 28,654,484 of OY740802.1, forward strand.
ATATCTCATAAGTTATTTTTCAGTGGTAAAAGACTGGTAATTAATACAAAGATTTGCATTTCCATAGTGACTCGAGTTTCACAGTTACTGGTGTAGATACCATTCCAAGAGTTGGAAATGTGGTATCCAATTTAGACACAGTAAGCTTCCACAATAATGAACAAAATGCAAACTGGTAGAGGAGCCCAGACTGAAGAAGGGGACCCGATTAGAAAAGCCACCCGCTCATTTCCCTCCACAGATGCTGCCTGACCCACTGAGTTCCTCCAGCACTGTGTATTGTTGCTCAAGGTTCCAACCTCTGCAGTCTCTGTCTCCATCAATGCACAACCACCAGGTTACCAGGCAGTCACTAGACATATCTCCCTTGTTCATTGATGTATCATTGAGATCAAGCACAGACTGGGCGACCATTTTGCTGAAAACAGTCGCTCAGTCCGCCCTGGCTTACGTGATTTCCCAGTTGCCGAACATTTCCACTCCTATTCCCACACTAAACTTCCTGTCCTGGGCATCCTACACTGTCAGAGTGAAGCCACATGCAAATTGGAGGAACAGCACCTCATATTTCACTTGCACACCCTACAACACAGCGGTATGAATATTGATTTTTTTTTCTCATTTCCAAGCCCTTGCATTCCCTTCTTCTTTCTTTAGTCGAAACGGGGCGGACCACGTGAAGGTTGCAATCTTCCACCCCCCTTGCATTCCCTCTCCCTCCGTCTCTCCCCCACCCTCGTCATCCTGCTAGTTTCACATCCTTTCATTATCACCTGGGGTGGAAGATTGCAACCTTCACGTGGTCCGCCCTTTTTCGACGAATGCAATCAACCCGGCGTGCACAATCAAATAAGATCAAATAGAACAAGTTGTCCTACAACTTTAGGCTGTGCACGCCACATGCAAGAAGAAGATTATCACCTCTTCCACAGCCAACAATAGACCATTGTGGGCTCCACCTTTCTTGAGTCATCGTTGCCAACTCCGATTTGTTCTTTACTTTTTCATGCCTCTAGTTTCCCTCTCCACTGACCCCCAGTCTGAAGAAGGGTCTCCCCCCCGAAACGTCACCTATTCCTTTCCTCCAGAGATGCTGCCCGACCTGCTGACTTGCTGGTATATTTACGTCCACCTAAGATAACAATCCAAGAGAATCCCTGCACTCATATTCATGATCCCCGCGTCACTGCATGGTTCGGGAACAGCTCCATTCAAGACCGCAAGAAATCGGAGAGAATTGTGGACGCAGCCCAGACCATCACGCAAACCAACCTCCCTTCCATTGACTCCATCTACACCTCACCCTGCCTCGGCAAGGCCAGCAGCAGAATCACAGACCAGTCTCAACCCAGTCACTCCCTCTTCTCCCCTCTCCCATCAGGCTGGAGGTACAGAAGTGCGAAAACGCACACCTTCTGATTTAGGGACAGTTTCTTTCCAGATGTTATCAGGTAACTGAACCGCCTTAACAACAACTAGAGAGCGGTCCTGAGCTAAGAACTACCACATTGAGGATCCTTGGACGATCTTTAATCCGACTTTACCTGGCACTAAATGTTAATCCTTTTATCAAGTATTGTACACTGTGGATGGCTCGATTGTAATCATGTAGTCTTTCCACTGATTAGTTAACAAAAGCTCTTCACAGTAACTCAGTACACATGACAATAAACTAAACTAAATAATAAATGACAGCATCCCATGGGTTGTTTAACCACCTCATTGGCCTGCTCTGCTACACCTGACCCTCTGACTCAAGGCAACAGCGCTACTCCGAGACAAGAAGATTCATGGCAGATCAATAAAGAGTGGGATAAACTCACTTAACAGTGCAAGGCCTAGATAGAGTGGATGTGGAGAGGACGTTTCCACTAGTGGGTGAATCCAAGATCAGAGGGCATAGCCTCAGAATAAAAGGATATATCTTTAGAAAAGAGATGAAGGGGGATTTCTTTAGCAAGAGGGTGGCGGAATTCATTGTCAGACAGCTGTGGAGGCCGTCATTGAGTATTTATAAAAGCAGATATTGGCAGATTCTTGATTAGTTAGAATATGGAGAGAAGGCGGGAGAATGGGGTTGAGAGGGAAAGATAGATCAGTCATGATTGAATGGGGGACTAAACTCGATGGGCCGAAAGGCCTAATTCTGCTGCTATAGCTTATGAATTAATTCAAAAATAGAAGTGCATTAAAGAAATGAAAGGTTGATAATTCCAGACAGCTAATGCATGATGGAGATAGTGGAGTTAAATTCAGTGAGCCAATGGTGAACCCAATTCCAATCCGAGTTTAATCCCATCTCACAAACAATATTAAACAAACTAAAGCAATATTATAAAGAGCTCAGGCTGAAACCCGACCAGAAACCAACAACATTGTGCACTAAAAGAACAATCTTGATAGCCATTTATTTTCATGCTACAAAATTATATATTTTTGTAAATTCAGAGTCCAACGCTGGATCATGGAGACTTTGATTTTGGAAGGAATGGTTTGAATTTTATCCCAACTTGTTTGGCTCTTAATTTAGTCTGTCATCTTGGGTAAAGGTTTAGTCTACAATTATAGGAGGACAACACAATGAAAGACCTGCCCCACCCCTGTCATTCCTCCTTCTCCCTGCCCCCAATGGGCAGACGATACAGAAGCTTGAAAGAGCACACCACCAGACTCAGGGATAGCTGCTTCCCCTCTTATCAGGCTGCTGAATGGTACTTCCATAAGCTCGGGTACTGTCCAATTCAGCTCCACCCCATTGTACACACTGAACTATGTCTATGAAACTGGTGCGCTACAATGCTGAGAACTATATTCTGCACCCTGCATCTTCCCATTTGCTCTACCTATTGTACTTGGGTTTGACTAGATTGTGTTTATGTGCAGTATTGCCGGATGGATAGCATATCAAAGAAAGTTTCACCTCGGTACACGTGGCAATAATCAACCCAAACCTAAATGCGTTTCAACAGTGTGCGAACCTTCCTTCCCTCTCCATTCTTTACACCATCTATCCTCCAAGGTCCCACTTGCTTTAGCTCCAGGAACACGAGTACACACGTTAGTCTGCCATCACAAGGCAAGGAACCAGCTCCCACCCCTCGTTCAAAGGGCTGCGCAGTGACGGAGTCCACGTGGTAATTCTGCAGTCGACCAAACCCAAAGGACGTCAGTGCGCTCCGTTTCCCTCCACATCTCAAAGACGTGCGGGTTAGTAGGTTCAGTGGCCTCTGTAAATTGCCTCTGGTGCATAGGGAGTGGATGAGAAAGTGGGATAACGTAGAACTAGTGTGCACGGGCGATTGATGGCCGGCATGGACTTGGTGGGCCAAAGGTCTGTTTCCATGCTGCATCTCTAAACTAAACATGCTACAAGCACTGGAAGGATTGTCCATCAGTTTGGCTTGGTGCAATTATGCTCACTATGTGCAACTGGAACTTAGCAATTCCGATGAGAGCAACAAACAATACCTAACATACCAGATGACGACTTAGCACCTTTTCTTTAAAAGAAAGAATGCTGGACACGCTGAAGTTTCTCCATTGCATGTGGATATTCATGTCTGGACAATTGATCAATTGAAATATACTGCTTGGAATCAGGCCCTTTCGGCCAACCAAGTCCATGGCGATCCTCAATCGCACCTTGACGCTAGTTCGGTTATCCCATCTTTGTATCCACTCCCCACACACGAGGAGCAATTTACAGAAGCCAATTAACCCACAAACCTGCACGTCTTTGGGATGTGGGAGGAAACCCACATGGACACAGGGAGAACGTGCCAACTCCGCACAGACAGCACCAGAGGTCAGGATGGGACCTGCGTCTCTGGCGCAGAGAGGCAGCAGCTCTACCAGCCACAACACCCTGCCGTCAATTAATTATCTATTCTTTGGGGCTACATATAATGCATTGAGCAGCTTGCTAGATAGTGTCAGAAAATAAACCATGTAGGTCCACCAAGTCCGATATAACCATATAACAATTACAGCACGGAAACAGGCCTTCTCGGCCCTTCCAGTCCGTGCCGACCATTTATTTTTCCCTAGTCCCATCTACCCGAACTCAGTCCATACCCCTCCATTCCCTTCCCGTCCATACACCTATCCATGGATATAGTGATTCCTAGATCCAGGAGTTACTCTTACCATGTTGTGTGGAGGAAGCTTCAATGAAGACAGTGGCATCAATCAAAGGCAGAATGTTTGATACTTGGAAGGAAACTTACAGATTGTGGCATTGGCCTGTGCCTTCTATGCGGCAGACGTTATGGTTTGGCTAATGTTGTGCCTCATTGTTGCCACTTCACCATAATACAATAAATGTTAATTGGCTCAGGTAGCCTACTTAAACCAATGCAGCTCTATTAATTTTGTTGACTTGAAATATTTTCCTTCAACTTGAGAGGAACAACATATAGGAGAACCTCAGCAAGAATAGGATGTTTCCTTCCCTTTTGAATTCAGCATTTTAGGCATATAAATTATAATTCTCCGCTTTTGAAATCCATGGCTTTATAGATCCATTCTCACGCTCCCACAGCTAACCCAACCTCTTTGCTGGTTCACCAGTTCAGTAACATTAAATAAACAACCTCCTTACCCCATCCGTCAATAGTGGCTTAATCTCGGTCAACTGTACATCTTGCAGTTCCTCCATCACTCCCAAGTTCTACAAAAGAACAAAAAAAAAGCACGTTACACACAGTAAAAGCACTGAAGACGCAGCATGTGAAAATTGGTTTCACAATAATAATTAAAATGCAAATCTGAAGAGACAAGGAGAAATAGCAGATGAAGCCCGGCTACAGATGGAGAATTTTAAGAATCCGGTGTTAAAACATGTAAACTGGATGAAAGGAAAACGGAAGATTCTCATGAAAACAAGTTGAGCACCAAGATTAACTGCTGACGGAGAGCTGGCGGCAAGTCCCGATTTATATCAGGGGCATAGATACAAAACACTGGAGAAACTCAGCGGGTCAGGCAACATCTCTGGAGAGAAGGAATGGGTGACATTTCGGCTCGACACCCTTCTTCAGTCTCGACCCACAAAAGTCACACATACCTTCTCTCCAGAGATGCTGCTTGTCCGGCTGAGTTACTCCAGCATTTTGTGTTTATCTTTGACTTACACCAGCATCTGCAGTTCCTTCCTGCACATGTAGACACAAGGTGTTGGGTATATGGAACAAGCTGCCATAGGAGGTAGTGAGGCAAGTACAACAACAAACTTTAAAAAGGCATTTGGATAGATACATAAATATCAAAGGTTTAGAGAGGTATGGGCCAAACGTAGGCAGGTGGGACTAGTGTAGATGGGCCATCATGGGCAAGTTCCATGCTGTATGGTTCTATGACAAACTGCAGATGGAATTCTGAAGAAGGGTCCCGACCCAAAATGTCATCTGTCCATCTCTTCCAGCGACGCTGGCTGACCCACTGAGGCACTCCAGCACTTTGTGCGCAAGATCATAATTAGGGGCAGGAGTCAGCCATCCAACCTTGCTCTGCCATTCACCAAGATCATGGCTAATATCCTGCCACAGCTCCACAGTTGCTACTGCTATCAGGGCGGCACAGTTAGTGGTGCAGCTGTCTCACATCGTCAGCGACCCAGGTTCAATCCTGACCACTGTGTGAAGTTCGCATGATCTCCCTGTGCATGAGCATGTACTCCCACAGCTCAAAAAGATACAGGCTCGTGGATTAACTGGTTATTACAAGTTGCACCTCATGACATTGCCATTAGCTTGCCCAAGTTCTCCAGTCTTCCTGTAGAAACAAAGAACTGCAGATGCTGGCTGAGCAAGGAAAGGACCCACAAAATGTTGGAGTATCTCAACGGGTCAGGCAACATCTCCAGATAACATGGATGGGTCTAGAGACCAGTCTGAGGAAGGGTCCCAGCCTGACATGTCACCCATCCATGTTCTTCAGGGATGCTGCCTGACCCGCCGAGTAATGCCCCTGTCCCACTTAGGAAACCTGAACGGAAACCTCTGGAGACTTTGCGCCCCACCCAAGGCTTCCGTGCGGTTCCCGGAGGTTTTTGTCAGTCTCCCTAATGGTCGAAAGTGGTTTCCGTTTTAAAAATCAGTAATTTTTTTAGTCGAAGCCGGTTGCGATGCTAGTTGAAGGTGGTTGCCGGAGGACAAAAACCGCCTGGAACCGCACTGAAACCTTGGGCGGGGCGCAAAGTCTCCAGAGGTTTCCGTTCAGGTTTCCTAAGTGGAACAGGGGCATTACTCCAGCACTTTGTGTCCTTCCAAAGTCTTTGTATCTTTCTACACTGTTAAAAAGAGAAATATTAATTGCGGATCTGGCCCATCCTCAGCGGCTCCACACATAAATGACCACTTTGGTTTCTGAGGGGCTCAATTTTCTCGCTAGTTACTTTTCGCTAAATATACTCATTAAAACTTTGGATTCTGCTTAATCCTATCTGCCAAAGTGATCTCATGCCCTCTTTTTGCCCTCTCAATTTCCTTCCCGCGTTCCCTCCTTAATCCCCTATACTCTTCCAGGGGAATAATTTAAAAAAAAAACCCAGGCAATGTTTTCTACAAAAGCTGGTGACAGACCAGACAAGGAGATATTAGGACAGGCGACTTAAAACTTGAACAAAGGTGGGAAGATGAAGGACGAGCGAGATGGAGAGGTTTTGACATTTCAGACCTCAGGATTGTAGCAGCTAAAGACCCAGTCAAGAGTCAAGAGTGTTTTATTCCTCAAACTCTTACTTACAGCAGCACAACAGACATGTAAACATAGCACTCCGTAGACGTCATGATCGCATTGAATGGCGGTGCTGGCTCGAAGGGCCAAATGGCCTACTCCTGTCTATTGTCATGATAGGTGCAAAGACAAAAACAATGCCCCCAAGTCTATGTATTTCAGAGCTTATTTGGAGGTTGTAGTGTTTAATAGACTGACGGATACAAGGAAAAAGCTGCTCCTGAACTTGGACATTCTTTTGACGGCCGACGGCAGGAGAGAAATGAGAGCGTGGCCAGGGTGGTGTAGGTCTCTGACGGTGCTGGCTGCCTTTGAGGCAGCGACTCCTGTAAATTCCTTCGATGGTGGGGAGGTCGGTGCCCATGGCAGCCTGGGTAGCGTTCACCACTTTTTGAAATCTCCTTCTTTCCTGGGCATTCGAGTTGCCGAAAACGGCTGTGATGCCACCAGTCAAAATGCTCGCTACGGTACACTTGTAGAAGTTTAAGAGAGTGTTCGTTGACGTACCGAATCTCATGAATCTTCTCAGGAAGTCTTCTGAGGCCTTGATCGGCTTTCTTAAAGATTGTTTCAATGTGCTGGGCCCAGGACAGATCTTCGGAGATCTGCACGCCCAGGAATGTGAAGTCTTTGACTCTCTCCACCGCAGAGCCGTCGATGAAGGCAGGTTTGTGGATTAAATTACAAAAAGGGATTCACTTGATGCCAGAACTGGAGGCGGATAATGCCAACAGCGTGGGAACCCATCTGTCAACCTGCAACAGGCTCAGTGTGCCGTAATTGCCCTTCCACATCCAAATGCACTCAAACATTCTGTATTTATGTGATGCTTTCATCTTGGTAAAACATCCTAAAGAATTCCACAGAAGTGCCATGAAGCAAAACAACTCGTAGCTACACACAAGAATCAAAGCTCCAAGGGGTGGGTTGTAAGAAGCAACTGAGGAGAAGGGGAGAGAGTTTAAAGATATTTAGTTTAGAGATACAGCATGGAAACAGGACAAAGCCCAAGTCCATGCTGACCATAGAAACATAGAAAATAGGTGCAGGAGTAGGCCATTCGGCCCTTCGAGCCTGCACCGCCATTCAATGTGATCATGGCTGATCATCCAACTCAGTATCCCGTACCTGCCTTCTCTCCATACCCCCTGATCCCTTTAGCCACAAGTGCCACATCTAACGCCCTCTTAAATATAGCTCACCTATATTTATAGATCACCTGTTTGCACTAGTTCTGTTATGCCATTCCTACAACAGTTTCCAAGCAGCCCACTTCATAGGTTTGAGGAGCAGAATTAGGCTGTTTGACCCATCAAGTCTATTCCGGCATTCAATCATGGCTGATCCATCTCAACCCCATTCCCTCTCAACCCCATTCTTCTGCCTTCTATCCACTGACTTGACCCCCCCCCCCCCCCCCCCCCCCCCAGCCGTCTGTGGCAATGAATTCCACACATTCACCACCCTCTGATTAAAGAAATTCCTCCTCATCTCCTTTCTAGAGGTATGTCCTTTTATTCCGATGGGATGTGGGAGGAAACCGGACCACCCAGAAGAAACCCACATGGTCACAGAGGGAGAGCCCGCAAACTCCGCGCAGAGAGCTCCCGAGGTCAGGATCGAACCGGGGCTCTTGCGCTGTGTTACAGCAGCTCTACCAACTGTATCGATATTTATTGAGGGGATTCGGAACAGCAACAAATGGCAGGGGATAGATAAATGGGAGAAGGGACAGTTGATGCTGGATTACAAAAAAGAAAATGCTTAAGAAGATATGGATAGAAGACTTGCGAATCGTGAAGCCAGAGGAAGGAATGTTGGTGGAAGGGGAAGAAGTTGGGAATGTGCAAGGACAGACTTATAGACATCAAGAAGTACGTGACCAAAGAAATTCCAGAGATATGGAAGAGCAAGGTTAGAGATATTTGAACAAAGTGTTAAAACTGAAGCATTGCTAGACCAGGTGGCAATGGAAACCAGAAAACAGAAGGTTAAATATGTCCTTTGAGTATTGGTTGGAAATTTGGCCCGCAACTTATTACACCGGAGATTCAAGCATGAAGGCTTTTGGACAGCACAAGGAACAGCTACTGTCATTTATTTTGATTTGGGATTCTACTCATTGAGCATCCCTCTTCCCATCAGAACTGCCCCCTCCATCGACTCCTTTAAGTTGAGACTAAAAACTCATCTCTACTCCCAAGCCTTTCTTGATGTCCTCTGAGCGAGGGCTATATGTATGTAGAGATGTTTGTATTTGATCTATGAACCACTGTTGTTTGTTATACTATTCTCATACCAATGTAAAGCACTTTGGCCAACGAGAGTTGTTTTTTTAAATGTACTATATAAATAAAAGTGACTTGACTACTCTGAAGCCATGTTATTTACACTATAAACTAACTTGATTTAGTACACAAGCTGTTGGCATTAGTCAGTGTTGAGTGTTAAAAAAAAAATCACAAGGTCATGGGCTTTTCATGCTGTGGCTAGGACGGCAGCTACAGTTGGTCTTAGAACAAGTGAAAGCCACATCCGTGCAAGACAACCGCACGATAACAGCGTCTGGTTTGGGAAACGCTGGGAAAAAATCAACAGCCGTTCGCTGTCCAAATGGAGATACTGAACAAAAATAATTACAGGCCAAAAGGCTGGTGAGGAGTGAAATAAAGCTGTGTGTTGGAAACAGAGGAGAAACGTAACCTGAAAATACTGGATTACGCTCGACGGGTCAGGCAGCATAACAAAGGGGTCACGGATTTTGTTTATTGTCATGTATACCGAGGTACAGTGACAAACTTTTTGTTGCGTGCGATCCAGTCAACGGAATACATGATTACAATCGACCATCCACAGGGTACAGATACAGGATAAAGGGAATAATGTATAGCGCACCTTAAAATCCAGTCTAGTCCGGTTAAAGATAGTCCAATTGTCTCCAAAGAGGTAGATGGTGGGTCAGGACAACTCTCTCGTGGTTGATAGAATGGTTCAGTTGCCTGATGACAGCGTATTTCACACAGTGATCGTTTATCAGAGAAACATCAGACGTTGCTCTCACTACTAACATTGGCTAACTGCAGGATTGGCAAGGAACGTATAACACACAGACAGTTTAGACTAGATTATTCTTGATTAGTACGGGTGTCAGGGATTATGGAGCGAAGGGAGGAAAATGGGGTTGAGAGGGAAAGATGGATCTGCCATGATTGAATGGCAGAGTCGACTTGATGGGCTGAATGGCCTGATTCTGCTCCTAGAACTTATGAACTGGATGGACTTTGGTGATGCTGATGAGAATAATCACACTCTAAACAAAGCCAATTTCTTAATTTTTCAAGAATGCTCCATGGTTCGGATTCCTCCAGCAGCTACCGAGGGGTCCGTGCCCGCCGCTGAAGACTGAAGAGGAATCAGAGAGGAGGATAGATGGAGACGGAGGTGAACACTGGACGGGGGGGGGGGTCTAATCTTCTGCACCCCCTAGGTTGGCTGCGGGAGGCACCCCTGGGAACAAGGGCTGAAGAGGGCCATGCAAGGAGAGGGACAACGGGATGACGGGAATGGAGGTGACGGCTGCAACGGGCCTTTCTGGCCAGCTGCAGCTGGGACTGTAAAATGGCACCACAATGTAGCTTCTTGCATATGGACTCAGATGTGGGCTGTTCTGGATGATGCTAACGTGTGGTCATAGTCTCGCTGAGCTGTATGCAAACAAAACGTATTTCCCTGTACCTCGGCCCATGTGACAATTAAGAAACAATTGAACCATGGATGAGAGAGTTCAAATCTTCTACTATGCTCTCGGTATAAATTGTTTCCTCACTTCAGTCCTTCTCGCTGACCTGACAGTTCAGGTTTGGGACACTACAGTTAGTGCTAACTTCCCAACACAATTAATTCCATCTATCCCATTTGTTCCCCCATGAAATATTGAAGCATTAAAACCTAGAACTTTCATAAATGTTGTGGACCAGAATCCTCGTTCACATACTCCCATCATGTAGCCCATGCAGTCCCGGCATTGATTCAATAATTGAAGCTGGATTCCTGCCGGGCCAGAACTGCTCACCGCACTCTACCTGTGATTGGACTAATTCACCATCAGTGTCACCACAAGGAACTGCAAATGCTGGAATCTTGCGTGGAACCTAAAAATGCTGGAGTAACTCAGCCGGTCGGGCAGCATCCCTGGAGAACATGGATAGGTGAACGTTTTGGGGAAGGACTCGTGCCTGAAGAAGCCCTGACCTGAAACGTCACCCATCCATGTTCTCCAGAGTCAGAGAGTCTCATAGAGTCAGGAAACAGGCCCTTGGGTCCAACTTGCCCATGCCAACCAACATACCCCATCTACAAGAGACCAGCCTGCCTGCATTTGGCTGATATCCCTCTAAACTAGTCCTGTACATGTACCTGTCCAAATGTTTTTGGAAAGTTGTGATTGCACCTTCCATCCACCGGCCACCCTTTATGTAAAAAAAATTATCCTCAGGCTCCAATCAAATCTTTACCCCCATCCCCACCTTAAACCTATGTTTCCGGTTTCTGATTCTCCAACTCTGGACTAACATATTTGTGCATCTACTCTATCTATTCTCCTCATGATCTAGTAACTCCATAAGATCACCCTCATCTTCATGTGCTCCAAGGAATAGAGTCCTAGGCTGCTCAACCTCTTCCTATAGGTCAGGCCCTCGAGTCCTGGCAACATCCTTGGAAATCTTCTCTTGTACCATTTCCAGCTTAACAACAACTCTGGAGAAGATGGCTAGAAGATGTTTCAGGTCAGGAACCTTGCCTGAAGAAGAGTCCTATCCATCTTTAAGAAGGAACTGCAGATGCTGGAAAAATCAAAGGTAGACAAAAATGCTGGAGAAACTCAGCGAGTGAGGCAGCATCTATGGAGCGAAGGAAATAGGCAATGTCGAAACCCTTCTTCAGACTGATGTAGGGTGGGAGGTGGCGGGAAGACGAAAAGAAGAGGAGCCAGAGGGCTGAGGAAGAGCTGAGAAGGGGAGGAGACAGTGAGGACTACCTGAAATTGGAGAAGTCAATGTTCATACCGCTGGGGTGCAAACTGCCCAAGCAAAATATGAGGTGCTGGCTCCTCCAATTTACGGTGGTCCTCACTCTGGCCATGGAGGAGGCCCAGGACAGAAAGTTCGGATTCAAAATGGGAGGAGACGTTGAAGTGCTGGGCCACCGAGGGATCAGGTTGGATATTGCGAACCGTGCGGAGGTGTTCAGCGAAGCGATCGCCAAGCCTACGCTTGGTCTCACTGATGTAGAGCAGCTGACACCTAGAGCAGCGGATCCAATAGATGAGGTTGGAGGAGGTGCAGGTGAACTTCTGCTGCACCTGGAACGACTGCTTGGGTCCTTGGATGGAGTCAAGGGGGTGGGGGGGGTGGGGGGGGGGAGGTATGGAGGGAGCGGTCTCTGTGGAAAGCAGACAGGGGAGGAGATGGGAAGATGTGGCAAGTGGTGGGATATATTGGAGGTGGCGAAAATGTCGGAGGATTATTTGTTGTATGTGACGGCTGGTAGGGTGGAAGGTGAGGACAGTGAGGACTCTGCCCTTGTTACGAGTGGGGGGATGGGGAGTGAGAGCAGAGTCACGTGGTATAGAAGAGACCCTGGTGAGAGCCTCATCTATAGTAGAAGAGGGGATCCCCCATTCCCTGAAGAATGAGGACATCTACGATGCCCTGGTGTGGAACACCTCATTCTGGATGCAGATGCAGCGTAGAGGCAGGAATTGGGAGTAAGGGATTGAGTCCTTACAGGAAGCAGGGTGGGAAGAAGTGTAGTCCAGATAGCCATACGGGTCAATGGGTTTGTAGTAGATGTCGGTCAGTAGTCTATCACCTGCGATGGAGATAGTGAGGTCATGAAATGGGAGGGAAATGTCGGAAATGGTCCAGGTGTATTTGAGTGCCGGATGGAAGTTAGTGGTGAAATGGATGAAGTCAATGAGTTGTGTGTGGGTGCAGGAGGTAACACCAATGCAGTAGTCGATGTAGCGGAGGTAGAGTTCGGGGATGGGGCCATGGTACGTCTCGAACAAGGATTGTTCGATGTACCCCACAAAGAGGCAGGCATAGCTAGGGCCCATGCACATGCCCATAGCTATGCCTTGTATTTGGGGGAAATGGGAGGAGTCAAATGAAAAGTTATTAAGGGTAAGGACCAGCTCCGCTAGGCGAAGGAGAGCATCAGAGAACGTGGATTGGTTGGTTCTGAGATCGAGGAAGAGACGGAGGGTTTTAAGACCCTCCTGGTGGGGGATGGAGGTGTAGAGTGACTGGACATCTATGGTGAAGATGAGGGAACGGGGGCCGAGAAAACAGAAGTCCTGGTGCAGATGAAGAGGGTGTGAGGTATCTTGAACATAGGCAGGGAGGGATTTAACCGGGGGGGTAGGATGGAGTCGAGGTATGTGGAAATAAGTTTGGTAGGGCACGGACAGGCAGAAACAATGGGTCTGCCAGGACAGTCAGGTTTGTGGATATTGGGAGGGTAAAATCGCTGTGCGAGGCTGGGAAACGATGAGGTTGGAGGCTTGGGAGGGCAGGGAGTTGGAGATTAAGTCAGTGATGGTGCTAGAGATAGTGGCCTGGTGCTAGTCTGTGGGGTCATGGTCCAAGGATAAGTAGGAGGAGGTATCTGAGAGTTGGCTCGTGGCCTCGGCCTTGTAGAGATCAGCGCGCCAGACTACCACGGCACCTCCCTTGTCGGCAGGTTTGATCACCCAGTCTGGGTTGTTGCGGAGTGAGTCAAGAGCTGTATGTTCGGGGGGGGGGGGGGGGGGGGGGGGGGGGAAGAGGTTAGAGTGAGACAGGGGAGTGGAGAAGTTGAGGCGGTTGATGTCCCACCGGCAGTTTCGAATAAAAAGGTCTAAAGCCGGAAAATGGGCAGGAGGTGGAGTCCAAGAGGAGGGGGTCCATTGGAAATGGGACAAGGGATCAACAGTGGGGAGCGAGGGCTCTTTCCTATGGAAGAACGCTGTGAGGCGGAGGAAGAAGAGCTCCACATCGTGGCGGGCGCGGAACTCATCGAGGTGGGGACGGAAGGGTACAAAGGCGAGGCCTCTGCTGAGGACAGACCCCGTTCCGTATCAGAGTGGGGGATGGTGAACACACGGCAAGGATGGGGGTTGGGGCAGAGGAAAGCAGGTGAGTGGACTGAGGCCGAGGCGATGTCTGGTGGGGGGGGTGGTGGGTGGACAGAGAGGATGGGGGTATGAGGACTATAGTGTGGGTGGGAAACAGCTGGGGTCACATGGTTTGAGGGGGAAGGGGAAGGTCCAGTGGAACAACGCCTATCCATGTTCTCCATCTCCAGAGATGCTGCCTGACCCGTTGAGCTTCTCCAGCACCTTGTCTGATTTCATGCTGTGTCTTTTAATCAATCGATCAATGACTCTGGCACAGTGAATGCATCGTGACCGGCCAAGGGAACTCACAGTGCATTCAAATCATGTAAAAATTCAATTACAAATTTTAATTTCCATTAAGTTATTAATATTCCAAACTGTAATCAAAATTATGGAATATTCAGCTATTTTTATTGCAAAGGTTACTTGAATCATCTCCTGACTTAATCCACAGGTCACACTGTTTAATGCAAATGTATCTGTAGCACCATATCAGAGCTTCCAAAATGACGAAGAAGGAACTGCAGACGCTGGTTTAAACCGAAGACAGACACAAAAAGCTGGAGTAACTCAGCGGGACAGGCAGCATCACTGGAGAGAAGGGCTGGGGGTGGGGGGGGTTGAGAAATCCCCTCCTCAACTTCCTCCGATCCCATTCCTTCTCTCCAGAGATGCTGCCTGTCCCGTTGAGTTACTCCATGTCTTTGTGTCTATCTTTCAAAATGACTGCCACACAAAGATAGGTTTTCCACGCATGTCAAACCTGTAACAAACTCTAGCAACTCCACGGTACAGAACAATTAAAACATGCCTGAACAATAGTGGAGGGTAGAACTGGCGTGTGGGTGATTGTTGGTCGGCGCGGACTCGATGGGCCAAAGGGCCTGTTTCCATGCAGTATGTGCAAACTAGGTTTTTTTAAAAAACCACAGAATACATTTTAAAAGACAAGCTGATGAGAGTTCAGGACCGGCAAGACAAGGGTACCTTGGATGATCTAAGTTGTCGCAAGTTTGGTGTAAAAGAAAAACAAAGCAAATACAAGGTTTAGAATGATGAAATCAGACAAGGCCTTTGAGGAATAAAAAAAACAAGTTGGATAGAGCTCAAGCATGCAATTTGCAGGGCCAGAAGGAGCCATAAAAGATTATTGGTAAATTGGATTAAAGAGAAAACCAAGGCATTTTATATCTGCATTAAGAACAAGAGGATAATGGGAGAAGATGGGACCACTCAAGAGTAAAGGAGGGAATTAATGCTTGTAGTCAGAGGATGTTGGCGACTACTTGTTTGCATTCACCAAGGACAAGGGGAAAATGGGATCGGTGGGGTGTACTGATATGCAAGGGCACCTTGAGATCAAGCAAAGATCATGTTGGAACTCTTGAAAAGCATTGTTGGATAAATCCCAAGAGCTGGTGGGATCTATCCAACTGAAAGAGGAGTTTGCAGAAGACTTGATGAAGATCTTTGAATCTTCTCCAGCCACAAGCAGGGTCTCAGGGGACTGGAGAATAATCAATTTGCTCCTTTGTTTAAATAGGGAAGTAGAGATAATCGAGGAAATTAAAGGCCAGTGAGCCTCACGTCAGTGGTAGGGAAGCTATTGGAGACAATTCTTTGGGATGGGATTTACCTGCATTTGAAAGAGAAAGGGCTAAATAGGGAGCGTCAGCATGGCTTTGTAAAGCAGCTCATATCTTACCAAGTCGATAAGTTGTATTAATAAGTGATGAAGGTGATTGATGAGAGGAAAACAGTGGATGTTGTCTACATGGATTCAAGTAAGCCGTGTATTGTACGCTGATCCAGATGACTAGTCCACAGAGAATCCACTGTGACTTAGTAGCTTGGATTCAGAACTGACTTATTTATGGAAGGCAGAGGATAACAGTGGAAGGTAGTTATTGCGGCTAGAAGTCTGGGACCCGTGTTGTACAACATGGATGTTTGCAGGGACACACACTGTGTGTGTGTGTGTGTGTGTGTGTGTGTGTGTGTGTGTGTGTGTGTGTGTGTGTGTGTGTGTGTGTGTGTGTGTGTGTGTGTGTGCGTGTGTGCGTGTGTGTGCGTGTGCGTGCGTGCGTGCGTGTGTGCGTGCGTGTGTGTACACATATATATACACACACACACAATCCTAACGATAAGTAGGTTGGTAGGTTAGTTTAGTTTAGAAATACAGTGGAGAAACAGACCCTTCGGCCCACCGAGTCTGCACCGACCAGCGATCCTTGCATATTAACACTATCCTACACACCCTAGGGACAATTTTACATTTATACTAAGCCAATTTACCTACAAACCGGTACGTATTTGGAACCCGAAGATGTCGAAGAAAACCCACGAGGTCACGGGGAGAATGTACAAACTCCATACAGACAGCGCCTGCAGTCGGGATCGAACCCGGGTCTCCGGCGCAGCAACTCTACCGCTGCCCAACCACGCCGCCCTTAATTGGCTATTATAAAATTCTGAAGATGTGGGTAGAATGGTGTGGTTAGAGAGTTGATGAGAATAGGCTACAGGGAAAACCAGATTGTTCTGTGAGGCAGTACAGATTAGAGGGGCCGAAATGACCTCCTTTCAATATCACAAGGAAACACGGGAAATTATATTCCATGACTACACTGAGATCGGAGTGGCTTTGAAAGGATTCCCAAGGAGCAGTCCATCCTCTTATCCAGGAGTATGCAGAGAGGACAAAGCCATCGCTCCTTGTTTTAAATGAAACTGGAATTATTAATGCATGGGTTTTGAAAGTCACTGCAGGATACAGAAATCAAAGCTGCTCCTTCATCAAAATCCTCAGTCAATAAATCTGACAGCAGACGTCAATGTGAGGCCGTTGAATTATGGAAATTACACGTTGGTGAATCACTGTCGAATGCCAGCAATGTTCCAGCATTATTTTCTATTCCAAAGCTAGCATTGCTTTCCTCTTCCGTCCTTGTTACCTGCCTCTGTCCAACATGGCCGCTAACCCTTTTCTCCTTCATGCCCTTCATTTTTACTGCTTCATCACTGGGTTCTTAGACTCTCCATGGTCCTGGAAGTCCTTGTTAAAGCCGTTTCCCCCCCCCCCCTCACTCTTACTCTCTCTCCCCCCCCTCCCAATCTCTGGGAAGACACAAGACTCAAACCCCTAACCACCATGTTCAAGAATAGCTTCTTCCCAACAACCATCAGGCTCTTAAACACTAACCTCAACTGTGGAACTTCTATGGACTGTCTTTGGTTGCACTGAGGACTTCAGGTTTTTCTTTTGTGCACTAGTATTCATAGACTCTAGTTCATAAGTCGTACAAGCAGAATTAGGCCTTTCGGCCCATCGAGTCTACTCCGCCATTCGATCGTATTTGGTCTATCTTTCCCTCTCAACTTCTTCCTCTTGCCTTCTCCTCATAACCTTCGATGCCATTACTAATCAAGAATGTGCCAATCTACTGACTTGGCCTCCATAGCCCTTCTGTGGCAATGAATTCCACAGTTTACCACCATCTGATAAACAAGTTCCTCCTCATCCCCATTCTACAGGTACGCCCTTAAATTTGTTTATTATTTATTATCTATGTGTATTGTGTTTACAGGTCTGAAATATTGCTGCAAGAATGTAATGTTCATCGCCAGTATATACAACAATGATGCACACTAGTCTCTTGACTATAGAGGCATACAGTGCGAAAACAGGCTCACCAGCCCAACTTGCCCACGCCAACCAAGTTGTCCCATCTATACCAGTCCCACCTGCCTGCGTTTGGCCCACATCCCTCTAAACCCACCCTACATGCCCAAATGTTTTTTTTAAATGTTGTGATAGTACATTGCCCAATTATCTCCTGTGGCAGCCCATTCCTACCACCCTTTGTGTAAATAAAGTTGCCGCTCAAGTTCCTATTAAATCTTCCCCCCCCCCCCCCCCCCCCCCCACCCTTCACCTTCAACCTATGTTCTCTGGCTCTTGATTCCCCTACTCTGGGCAAGAGATTGTGCATTTATCCTATCTACTCCTCTCATGATCCTACATACATCTTATATTATCTAAGTGCATTGTGTTTACAGGCCTGTTAAGGGCCTGTCCCACTTACGGGATTTTTATCGGCAACTTGCCGGCACCCGTCAAAGTCGCAGCAGGTCGGCGAAAACATTCAAAATGTGGAAAATCCAGCGGCGACCGAAAAAGGTGCCACTCTTTGGGCGACTACTCACGACCAAACACGTCGCGGGATGACACCTGTTTAGTCGTGAGCAGTCGGCCAAAGAGTCGTACCTTTTCCTGGTCGCCGCTAAATTTACAACATTTTTGAAACTTTTCGGCGACCTGCTGCAACCACCACGGGTGCCGGCAAGTCCCGAAAAAATAAAATCGCGTAAGTGGGACAGGCCCTGCATGCTGCTGCAAGTGAGAATTGCCAATCCATATGACTATTAAACACACTGGACTCTTAACTCTATTCCTCCAAGCCTGCTGTTTAGACCATGCTTTCAGGATGGTGCTGATCTTTGATAACAACCTCATAAACCTTTGGAATGTTTACACACTTGAAGGACAATAAAGATACAAGCTAATTAAATGTCAACCAGGCAATTATCGTGAGCTGTAGACAACGGGCTCCACAGGTGATCCGAGCAAAGCTCAGACATTTTTTTTTTCGCAGTTCAACAATTTTAAAATGCCAATCTTTTCCTAGAAGGACCGTGGGCGTGGCAAACGGCGCCACTGAAAGTAGTGCAGTTGCTTCGTAGCTCCAGCGACCCAGGTTCAATCCCACCCTCGGGTCCTGACTATGTGGAGTTTGTCCGTTCTCCCTGTGACCACGTTTCCTCTGGCTGTTCCAGTTCTCTCCCACAGTTGGTAGGGTAAATGGCCACTGTAAATTACCGCTAGTGCAGAATCAGATTATGGCTATGGAGAAGAGAACATGGGAAGAGTGTGATTTACAGAGAGGTACGTGGGAAAAACAGAATGGAGAGCCAGCAGAGATGCGATGGGCCAAATGGTCTCCAATGTAATCAAGAAATAAGAAAGGAACCCATCCACGTCCTCCAGAGATGCTGCTTGACCCGTTGAGTTAATACAGCACTTTGTGGCCTTTCACATTCAGATCAGCCGCAATCTCATTAAATAGCAGTGCATGCTAGAACATCCAAGAGGTGCTAATTTGTACGCTCACATGTACTAGCAATTGCCAACTATTTATGCTGCTTAATGTGACCCTTCTGTTTTCATAAGTCACGAGTAGAATTAGGCCATTCGGCCCATTCAGATTCATTTTTATCGTCATTGCACTTTTCAGTGCAACGAAATGGTTTAGCCTGCAGTCATAACATAGAATAAATAACAAAAACACACACTCAACACAGTTTAACATCCACCAGAGTGGGTCCACCAGGCACCTCCTCACTGTGATGGAAGGCAAAAAGTCCCAAAGTCCATGTCTCTTCCTTCCTTCCTCTCCCTCTGCGCTGAGGCGATCCAGGCCTCCGATGTTGTGACCCCACCGGGCGATGGTAAGTCCCGCGGCTGAATCCGAACGGGTCGGTTCAAACTCCGCGGCCCGGGGTGGTCGAAGCTGCCGCCCTCCAGTCCAACGGACGCAGCTGTTGTTGCGGGAGCTTCGGAAAAACAGGTCAGCAACCCGTGACGCAGCCCCGAAGTTGGGCAGCCCCGCGCTGGTAAGTTCTGTCTGGCTCTGCCGCTGCAGCCTCGAGGTCCATCCCAGTTGGAGGTCGCCAGCTCCACGATAGGCCTCAGCGCTGACAGAGACGGAGAGGGGGGGGGATACGGCAAGAATGGTCGCATCCCCCCCCTCCCCCGAAGGAAGAGTCAAAGAACATGTTTCACCCCCCCCCCCCCACATACACAACCAAAAATAAAACAAAACAAAACGCAACACGGGACAATTGGGTCTACTCCGCCATTCAATCATGGCTTTCCCTCTCAACCCCAAGCTTTTACACCCTTACCAATCAAGAAGCCGTCAGTCCCCACTTTAAATAAACCCAGTGACTTGCCCTCCACAGCCGTCGATGGCAATGAATTCCACAGATTCACCATCCTCTGGCTAAAGAAATTCTTCCTCATCTCCTTACTGAAGGTACGTCCTTTTCTTCCGAGTTGATTAGTCAAATAGACACAGGGCGGCATGAAATGATATTTGAACTCATTATACAATACTCAGTTGCTGTCTCTGGGACCTAACTGGGCTCCTTGTCGGCTATCATGAGTGCAGGAAGGAACTGCAGGTGCTGGTTTACACCGAAGAGATGGACACAAAATGCTGGAGTAACTCAGCGGGTCAGGCAGCATCTCTGGAGAAAAGGAATAGGTGACGTTTCAGGTTGAGACCCTTCTTCAGAACATTTATACTTTATAACATTTTATTATCACATGTCACAGTGAAATTCTTTGTTTTGCACACCATACACAAAGTACGTAAAGAGGGGTCACGTTTAGGGAGACGAGGAAGGGTCTCGACCGGAAACGTCACCCATTCCTTCTCTCCACAGACACTGCCTGACCTGCTGAGTTGCCCCAGCGTTTTGTGTCACTCATCAGCTATCATGATCTCCATCTCACTGTCACAAAGTGCTTTGAGAACGCCAAGATGGCAAGGCCGGGCGGGATACAAGTGTGCTTCTTTTATGATTCAGTCGTTCCACAAATAGCCGAGATAAGGAGGCTAAAAATGGCACCGGCTCCCCCGGGCGACGAAGTGGAAAATATTGCAAAAGAGACTCCAAAAAGTACCGGTAATTAATTGACTGTACAGCGCTCTGGGGACATCGCAAAGTCATGAAATGCTTGCTGCCAAAGTGCGCTCTCTAGCTAGCGAGCCACACACACACACACACAGTACAAGTCCCTTCCCTAGCAACACTCTCGATGTTGCCGGATTGATAACTGGAAACATCTCCAGCTGCCAGCGGTTAAACACACACCCGTCCCCACTGCAGCCGACTGATTCTCCCCAGGGATAGCAATGAATACCAACGCTGCCAGTGTTTGTTCTGCCCACTGTCATTGCCTTCGAAGGAGAGATTTAGACTTCCACATTAATACAGGCTGTGGCTCAACGGGTTATGTTGAGAAGGGTTGGGGGGGGGGAGGGGGGGAGTTAAATAGGAACTCGACGGGTAATTTAAAAAAAAAAAATTGTACTCACAGAGGGTTGTGTACGGAACAAGCTCCCAGGGGAGGTAGTTGAGGCAGGTACTATCGCAACAGGTATATGGATAGGATAGGCTTAGAGAGATATGGGCCAAATGCAGGCAGGTGGGACTAGTGTAGATGGGACATGTTGGTCGGTGTGGGCAGGTTGGGCTGAAGGGCCTGTCTCCACGCTGCATGACTGAGATCCGCGGGCTTCCTCAGGAAATCGTAGAGTCAGTCTTACAGCATGGAAACAAGCCCTTTGGCCCAACTTGCCCATGTTGACCAAGATGCCCTATCTGGTCACGTTTGGCCCACAGTTCTTTTCCAAACCTTTCCCATCCATGTACCTGTCCAAATGCCTTTAAGTGTTTCTGTAGAACCTGCCTCGACAACTTCTCTGGCAGTTCATTCCATATATCCACCACCCTGTATATCTTGCCCCTCTCACCTTAAACCCATGTCCTCTGGCTCGATCCCCCTGCTCTGGATAAAATACTGTGCATTCACCCAATCTATTCCCCTCATGATCGTATGCACCTTTGGAAAATCACCCCTCGGCCTCCTGCGTCCCAAGGAATAAAGACCTCGCCAGCCAACCTCTCCCTGTCATTCAGGGCCTGACAGTCACTTGGCACAGTCACAATGCCCAAGCTGAAACTTCCCATTTGAAACACTTTACCCAGCACCTCTCAGAACACCAACATGTTCCTAGATGTAGCCAAATGAATTTGGCACCCTTCCCAGCTATGACCATCAACCATTCTTTGTGAAAGAGTGACTCCCTGGCTGCCAGCTACACTGGCTCAGTTCCCAGGGGAGCCTTCAACCGGAGAATGGGAGCAGGATCCAATGACCTTCCATCCTTCCTTGCTCCAGGGAGGAGGAGAGGAAGCCTACTGTTACTCCATTAGTGTTGCCAGAGTATTTTTTAAATCTAGTATTGCCGTACATCGGCAAGACCCAGCACAGACCTGGCAACCTTTTTGAGACGTACTTGTGCTCGATCCGCCTTGGTCCGTGGGATCTCCCAGTCCCTACCCATTTTATCTCCCTTTCCCCCCGGTCACAGGGAGAACATGCAAACTCCATAAAGACAGCACCCGGGTTCAGGATCGAACCCAGGAGCTCTTGGGGCGCTGGGGGAGCGTCTGGGACCAGAGAGCGCAGCCCCAGAACAAAAGGATGTACCTTTAGATTGGAGATGAGGAAGAATTTCTTTAGCCCAGAGGGTGGTGAATCTATGGAATTCATGGCCACAGGTGGCTGTGGAGGCCAAGTCATTGAGTATTTTTCAAGCGGAGATTGACAGGTTCTTGATTAGTAAAGACGTCAAAGCTTATGGGGAGAAGGAAGGAGAATGGGGTCGAGAGGGAAAGATAGATCAGTGAGGATCAAATGTCAGACCAGACACGATGGGCCGAATGGCCTAATTCTGCTTCTGTGTGTTATGATTTTATGGAAAGGGAACATTGCTTTGCAATATAATTGGGAAAATTAGCATCCTTGACAGTGAAGGTAGTGAAGGTAGAGCTGAGGAGGGCGGGGGGGGGGGGGGGGGTAAATACATACGTCTGGATATAACCCCAACTACCTGATAATCATGCAGAGAATCCATGCCTGCTGACCTTAATGCAGAAGAGGATCGTCGCACTGATGCTGGTGTAACAGGTTTATAATGACAATCTTTTCCTCCGTTTTATGCTTTGCCGCAGTCAACAAACAACCTCAGAGTACAGACACCAAATTAAAATCTTCAACGTCATTATCACAAACAATGTAAACGGCTTCAACAGAAAGCTGGAGGCTGATTGTTTCTCTCTATACACATCAGTGAATTTAAAAGCAATAAGGCAGTTCTCTGACCTGCGAGGGGGAAACTGGCTGGTGCAGAATGAAGGAAGCCCAGGTCTACTCTCCACCCCCCCCCCCCCCCCCCCATGATATTTAAACCTGGAGCAGCCACAGATTTCCATTTTAATAACTGGACAAATGGGAAGGGTGTTGGATAATAAATGTCAGGCGCTTGGAGGCGTGAAGCCAACATTTTGCCCTGTGCTCCCTGAAGGCAGCATTTTAAACCAAAAATTAATGGAAAAATAAAAAGTCGACTGACACAGGAATTTAATAATGATGATAACCCTTGGTATCGATGGCCTGTATCCATGGATGGCATGATGGTGCAGCGGTAGAACCGCTGCTTTACAGTGCCAGAGATCCAGGTTCAATCCTGACTACAGGTGCTGTCTTTATGGAGTTTGCATATTGTCACTGTGTCCGCATGGGTTTTCGCCGGGTGCTCTGGTTTCCTCCCACACGCCAAAGACGTACAAGTCTGTGGGCTAATTGGCTTGGGGAAAATTGTAAATTGTCCCTCGTGTGTAGGATAGTGCCAGTGCACGGGGCGATCGCTGGTCGGCATGAACTCAGTGGTCTGAAGGGCCTGTTTCTGCACTGTATCACCAAGTCCATATCGATCACCCGTTCACACTAATTCTACACTCCCACTTTTTTATCCACTCCCTACAGACTCGAGGCCCTTTACAGCAATCAATCAGCCAACAAATCCACACGCTTTTGGGACATGGGAGGAAACCGGAGCACCCTGAAGAAACCCACGTAGTCACAGGGAGAAGCTGTAAATTCCACACAGATAGCACCCGGGGTCAGGATCGAACCCGGGTCTCTGGCGCTGCGAGGCAGAGCTCTACCAGCTGTGCCACTTGCATCAATAAAAATCTTCCACAAATGCCAAAGTTCGAAGGTCTACACTAAGGGCGGCTTGATTGCAACCATGTATAATATTTACACTGACTGGGTAGCATGCGACAACAAAAACCTTTTCACTGCAGCTTTGAACACGCGAAAATAAAATAAACTAAATTCTGGAATGCCCTGGCAGAAAGAAAGGCAACAAATGTGTTAACAACATTCAAGAGAGCAGGGAAGAAGAATAGAAAACAATGTTGGTCTGAAGCAAAAACAGAAACTGCTGGAAATACAAAACAGGTCAGGCAGTATCTGTGGAACGAGAAGTCGTTAAGATTTAAGTGGCATGACTTGGGGAAGGGAGAACACAAGACTTAAATTGCAGAGAAAATGGAGACTTGGAGAGAGTGGATATGGAGAGGATGTTTTATCTAGTGGTAGAGTCTAGTTCATAACCTCAGAATTGAAGGACGTTCCTTTAGGAAGGAGACAAGAAGGAATTTCTTTAGTCAGATAGTGGTGAATCAGTGGAAATCTTGACCATACATTGCAGTGGAGGCCAAGTCAATGGATATTTTAAAGGCAGAGATTGATAGATTCTTGATTAGTACGGGTGTCAGGAGAATGGGGTTAGGAGGGAGAGGTAGACTAGCCATGATTGAATGGCAGAGTAGACTTGATGGACCGAATGACCCAATTCTGCTCCTATCACCTATGATCTTATGAGACAGGATGGGTGAATTGGACAAAGGTAATGGTTGTGACAGACTGGGAGGGCAGAATTTCACAAGGTGCACAAACACTGGTAAAGACTATTGAGGCAAATGATATATTTGGCATATTGAGGAAAGTGACAATCCTACTGTATAGTGAAGCACACACTCCAATACTTAGTATGATGGTAGGATCATCACTGAACTAAATGCAAAAAATAAATAAACTATACTTGGCTACCAATGACAATAACGCACCATTGAATGCATACACACAAGGCAATTGTATGTACTCATTCAAGGCAAATTCCTTGTATATTGGCCAATAAACATATTCATTGAACCATATTCCTTTAGACTTGAGATACAGCGTGGAAACTAGTCCTTCGGCCCACTAAGTCCGTGCCGACCACCAATCAACCCCGTCACACTAGCACTATCCAACACACTAGGGACAATTTACAATTCTTACCGTTACCAAATAACCTGCAAACCTGTACGACTGTGGGAGGAAACTGGAGGACACCCACACGTTCATGGGGTAACGTGCAAACTCTGTACACACAGCACCCGTAGTCAGGAGTGAACACGGGGTCTACCAGTGCGCCACTCTGCCCATTGTGTAATGTTCTGTGCTCGGCTTTCTTAGAGAGAGAGAGAGAGAGAGAGAGAAAGAGCGATACAGCAAGAAAACAGGCCCCTCGCCCTACTCATCCATGCCAACCTCATTTAACCTGTCCCACTTGCCTGCGCTCGACCCACATCTCTCCAAACCTTTCCGTCCCAAGCACCCGTCTCGAGTGCCTTTGGATTGGGCGTGCACAGCTCCCCACGACACTCCCACTGCGCGCACGGCTCCTCGGGACTACGTTTAAAGTTCCATTTAAATCTTTCCTCTCTAATCTTAAACCTGTGCCTTCCAGTATTTGACTCCCCATCTTATAGGAGTGCGACATGAAGTTAGTTTGTGTAGGAAGGAACTGCAGATGCTGGTTTACACTGACGATAGACACAAAAGGCTGGAATAACTCAGCAGGTCAGAGAGTAGATCAAACATGGCCACTTTGTAATGGAAACAAAACCTTTCCTATCCATGAACCTGCCCGAATGGCACAATTGTACGTGGCTCTGCTTCTGGCATCATTCAAGTGAATCAATAACTTCCCTTACCTTCCAAAGTCCACCAATGGTTCATAAAGAAACCAGGACAGAAATATAGGGAGATTTTGTTTAAAAATGCTGCCACTGGCTGACTGAATGATAACCCACATGATCAGCTAAATCACAGTAGAGGACTCTGAAAAGACAATATGTCGCAACACAGGCCCTTCGGCCCACTGGCTACACGCTAACCATTGATCACCCACTCACAATAGTTCTGTGTTACCCCACTTTCGCATCCACCTACACACCGAGGGGAATTTGCGGAGGCTGAGCAACCTTGAAGGGCGGCACTGTGGCGCAGTGGTAGAGTTGCTGCCTTGCAGCACCAAGGGCTCAGGATCGATCCTGACAACGGGTGCTGTCGGTACAGAGTTTGTGTGACCAGGTGAGTTTTCTCCAGGTTCCTCCCACACTCCAAAAACGACAGGTTTGTAGGTTAACTGGCTTTGGTAAAATTGTAAATTGTCCCTAGTGGGTAGGATAGTGGGGATGTACAGAGTGATCGCTGGTCGGCGCGGACTCGATGGGCCGAAGGGCCGGGTTCTACGCTGTATCTCTAAAGTCTAATGATAAACCAGCATGTATTTGGGATGCGAGAGGGATCCTGAGCAGAAAACCTACGCGGTTACAGGGAGAACGTGCAAACTCAACACAGACAGCACCCGAGACCAGGATCGAACTGTCACGGTATGGGGAGAAGGCAGGAAAATGGGGAGGGTTAGATCAGCCAATGATTGAATGGCAGAGTAGACTTGATGGGCCGAATGGCTCCTATCACCTATGACCTTATGAACGAGAGAAGGACAAAGATCTTTCATTGCTGCTACATTCATTAAAAAGCATCAAGTTCGAATTGATTCAACACACACTGCATAGTCCGCAATGACTCGATTATTTCTTACACTTTCTACAATAAAAGTGTGACACAGTTACAATCACCAACCGTCTCCATCCAGAGAGTGTGAAAATAAATCGAGGTACCACGGGGCGGTTGGCCGCTGTGATAAACAGTGTGCGGTAATAGGATGACAATAAGCTAATTGCAAAGTGAAATTTGCTCACACGTTGAAGCCCGGCTCCCTGTCACTCCGAGTGCCAATCTGCTCTGAATCATGGCTGGCTCTGGCTCTCACCGAGCAACCACAGTCGTGAAAGGCTCGAGTTTAGAAGTCTGTCACAGAGTTATATTTCTCCGTTAAGTACATGAATGAATTATTGTCACATGTACCTTGGTACAGTGAAATTCTTTGTTTTGCATACAATACACAAGTACGCAACGAGTCGCCACGTATAGGCGCCGATAAAGCTACAAGGGCATTAATCATGGTCCCCCTTAATCCTCATCGTCCCCCCCCCCCCCCCCCCACCCACCCCTCCCACGCCGAGTACTATGTTCACCCCCTCCCCTCCAGGTCCCTCTTTCATCTCCGTGACCACATGGGTTTTCCGACATCCTCCTGCACACCATAGACATACGGGTTTGGAAGTCGGTTGCATTCCGTAAAATCGTCCCTAGTGGGTAGGATAGCATCAGCGTGCAGGGCTCGCACACACGGTGGGCCGAGGGGCCCCCGTTTCCACACTGTTATCTCTAAAGTAAACTGAACTAAAACCTTCACCAAAACGTCAGCAGCAGTTGAAAGCTCGTAGCCCACCAGCACATTCCAAAAGCAATTAGGACTAGAGTAATGAATGCTTGCTTTGCAAGCAACACCCAGATCGCCACAAAGAGATAACGTTTGAAGAAACTGAGCCGTGATAATTTGAAACACAAGAAGTGTTGGAATGTTGGAAGAAGGTTCAATAGCAACTTTCAATAAAGGAACTGTGTGAAAAGAAGAACATTTGCAGGGAGACACAAGATGCTGGAAGCTTGAGCAACACACAAATGGAGTAACTCAGTGGGTCAGACAACATCTCTGGAGGATACAGAGAGGCGACGTTTTAGGTCGGGACCCTTCTTCCGGCTGATTGCAGTGTGAGTGAGACAGGGAGGGGATGGTGGAAAAGAAATATTCCCTGCTGAGGATGTATTCTCTGGAACATTAAACACTACTGGAGGAGCTCAGTAGGTCAGGCACCACCCGTGAAGGGAAATGGATGCATACATCAGTAGAAGATCAGCTCCTTTAGTGTATAAGATCATGAGGAAAAATAGATTGGGTAAACGCACAAAGACGTTTACCCAGAGTAGGGTTAAAATAGAACCAGAAGACATAGATTTAAGATGAGGGGGGGGGGGGGGGGGGCGGGGGGAAGATTTAACAAGAACCCAAGGGGGGCAACTTTTTTTTTTACACAAAGGGTGGTGGATGTATGGAACGAACTGCATGAGGAGGTAGTTGAGGCAGGCACTATCACAATGTTTAAGAAACATATAGACAGGTACATGGGTAGGACAGGTTTACAGGGATACGGGCCAAAGGCAGGCAGATGGGGCATGTTGGCCGCTGAAGGGCCCGTTTGCACCATGTATGGCCCTAGGTGGTGGCGTGACAAAGCCTGGTAAGTGGTGGGTGGATGCAGGTGAGGGGGGGGGGGCTGCATTATGATTGGCAAATAATGAGTGGACAACGGCTAGAGAGAGTTACAAGGGCAACAAAAGGAGACAAAAAAAAGAGACCAAAAAGGTGTCAAGTATGGAGAAAAAAAGAGTGAATTGTAAAGACAGAGGAAATCTGCAGAGCTCTGGGCAAAGGATAAGGGAGTGGGATTAATTAGATGATGTTCTTTGTTGTGCAAGTAGGATGGATCAATGTATCAGGATGGACCAAAGGGAAGGGCGCCAACCTAAAACATCACCTATCCACGTTCTCCAGAGATGCTGCCTGACCCGCTGAGTTACTCCAACACGTTGTGTCGGTCTGTGCACTGCCAACATCTGCAGGTCCTCGTTTCTATATTCTGGATCAAGCACTTTTTAGGATGTAATAGATACCAGTAAATAAGGCTGCAGAAAAGAATGGGACTGTTTTCTAACGTGGTAAAGATTTTTTTTTAAATGCAGGAGCAACTCAGCAGGTCAGGCAGCATCTGTGGAAAAAATGGATAGGTGGCGTTTCAGGTCGGGACCCTTCCTCAGATTCATTGCCAGGCGAGGGAACTGAAAGCAAGAAAAGAGCCGGACACATCAGGGCAGCAACACATTTGCTCAGACGGCGGGGTTCCCAGGTAGGCTGATGGTTGGCTAAACATGGTGTGATCCCAAGAGGGAACTATTATCTCAATTGTATCTACTACAAAGAGAAATGCTAAACCTAAAGAGCTTACAGTTACACCAGAGTTAGGAATGAAATGTCTTTAAGACGCCTTGCTCAAGGAAAGAGATTAAGGCCAAGGAGAATTTCTAAGCAAGATTCCTGAAGGCGACACCAGCAACATGATGCATTATTTTAAGAGGAGCTGTCGTGCTCCACCTCATTGTAGAGTGTCTTTCTATCAAAATAAACCAGATTTAAATTCAAGGTCGTGAGGGCTTTTTCCAAGATAAATGGATAAGTTGGCAAATCAGTAGCTGGAGATAAATGCAAGATTGTGGCCGGATTTTAAACATATTTTATTTTGTAGGAACAGGGCAGCCTAGCAGAAACAGCAGTGGAAGCAGAATCCTTTCAAAGCTAATAAAAAGTGTTGAATAATTCTGAAGGGAATGGAACTGAGAGATACACGTATGTGGTAAAATTCTATGATCCCATAAAACGATGCCTTTAAACGATCGGATTTTTCAAAGAGTGCTGCAATATACTAAAATAGATTTGTACAGAGGAGAATAAATCAGAAGGCTGCAAGAATCTTTTTTCCAAATTGACACATTAATAGAGGCAGTTATATATTCTGTGGATGTACTACCCACAGCTACAAACAAGCATTGACGAGCAAGAGTATTGTGGATGTTAGAAATTGGAATTAGATTGGGCAACAGTGCCTGATCTTTAGTTTAGTGCAGAGATACAGCGCAGAAGCAGGCCCTTCGGCCCACCGAGTCCGTGCCGACCAACGATCCCCACACACTAGCATATCCTACACCAAGCCAATTAACCCACAAACCTGTGCATCTTTGCAGCGTGGGAGGACACCGGAGCTTCCCAGAGCAAACCCACGCGGTCACGGGGGGAACGTACAAACTCCGCACAGGCAGCACCCGTAGTCAGAATCGAACCCGGGTCTCTGGCTCTGTAAGGCAGCAGCTCTACCGCTGCAGAGGTACAGTGAATGGTTTTGTTTTGCATGGTGGTCAATGAAATCAGATAATACTATACACCAATACAATTAAGTCAAATTAAAGTACAATAGGTGGAGGGAAAGGAAAGACACAGAGTGCGGAATACAGTTC
Organism: Raja brachyura; assembly: GCA_963514005.1. Next base: position 28,684,447 of record OY740802.1, read on the forward strand.
TAAGCATTGTAGTGCACCATTTCCAAAGACAAAGTCCAATGACTGCAATGGAATAGAGGTGAATCGGACAGTACCCTAGCTTATGGAAAGACTGTTCGGAAACCTGATAACAGAGGCAGAAGCTGCTGCTGAGCCTGGTGGTGTAAGCTTACATGCTGAAATATCTAGAAACAAAGAAGTGCAGATGCTGGTTAAGACACAAATGGACACAAAATGCTGGAGTAACAGCAGGCCAGAGAAGAAGGATAGCTGACGTTCCAACTGAAGAAGGGTCTCGACCCGAAACGTCACCTTTCCATGTTCTCCAGAGATGCTGCCTGACCCGCTGAATTACTCCAGCACTTTGTGTCTGGGCCAGACCAGCATCTGCGCTTCCTTTGGTTGAGCAATTTTAAACTTTATCTGTACTTTACTTAATTACAAGGTTGGAGATTTTTGGTTCCTATTTTAATTGTTCCAGACAGGCTGCATATGAAATCCTATCCACCTGGGTTTGAAGCATAAACCATCATAAACAGATGACGAGACGACTTTAATGATATATCCGTGACCTAGAATCTGACAAAGCACGAGTAATCTTCCCTTTTCAAGCACGATTCAAGTTACAGTGCCCGCCTGCCATCTCCACGTGATGGACTGGGCAGGACTGAGTGACCCAACAACACACCACGTGAGGTATCAGCTGCTTCACAAGCGTGATCACTGTCACGTCTACTGTGTGACTCACACATACGGATCTTTCACGGGTCCCACACTGGATATCAGTGAAGGTAAAGGGTCATCAATTTCAGCAACATAAAACACCTTCACAACGTTCCCCTTCCCCTAGTTAGACCAGGTCACAACAATGAGATGCAGAGGATAGGGGGACTAGTTTAGTTTAGAGATACAGCCTGGAAACTGGCCCTTCAGCTCACCTTTTGCTAAGCCTTTTGTTAACCCTCAAAGGGTGAAAACGAGTTATCTCCAAGTCTCACCCAACTTTTGAATGACTGTGTAGACTCGATGGGCAGCTGGGTGGTGCGGCACCAGAGACCTGGGTGTTTGACCCCAACTACGGGTGCTGCTGGCCGTACAGAGTTTGTACGTTCTCCCTGCGACCGCATGGGTTTTCTCCGGGTGCTCCGGTTTCCTCCCACGTGCCGAAGATGTACAGGTTTGGAGGTTAATTGTTGGTAAAATTGTACATTTTTTCCCTAGTGCTAGTGCTAGGGTAGTGCTAGTGTACAGGGTGATCACTGGTTGGCATGGACTCGGTGGGCCGAAGGGCCTGTTTCCGTGCTACAAGTCGAAAGCGTAATGGCTGAATGGCCTAATTCTGCACCTATGTCTTAGGGTCTGGTAAGTCACAGAGTAGGTGAGGGAGGGATGTAGAGGACAAATGGAATGCCTGTAATAGATTTAGGTTGTGGTTGGGGCGAGAACAAGCTACTATCGAGGATGTTAAAAGAGTGACAAGGAGGTGCAATGCGTTCCAAATAGCTGGTCAATGTCCTAGTGGATAGGGAACCAAAATGCTGCCTTAAATCTGAAACACCATTTTGCCTGAGCAAGAACTAATAAGTAAAACTGAATAGGGTGATTAGAGACATGGAGAGACTTTAGAGATTTAGACTTTTGAGATACAGAATGGAAACAGGACCTTCGGCTGACCAGCGATCACCAGCACCATCCTACACACTGTGGACAATTTACAATTTTACCAAAGCCATGTAACATACAAACCTGCACATCTTTGGAGCGTGGGAGGAAATGGGAGCACCCGGAGAAACCCCATGCGGTCACAGGGAGAACATACAAGCTGGCAGCGCCAATAGTCAGGATTGAACCCGGGTCTCTGGCGCTGTAAGGCAGCAACTCTACCGCTGTGCCACTGTGCAGTTTTGAAACAGAAAATAGAACAGAAGGGTGTTTGCTCAACGTGCCAGCAATCACAGTGGCGCGGAGGGGAAAGTTGCTGCCTCACAGCGTCAGAGACCTGGGTTCCATCCTGACCTCAGGAGCTGTCTGTGTGGAGTTCGCCTGGTCTCCTTGTGACTGGTTGGGGTTCCTCCCACATCCCAAAGACGTGCAGGTCTGGAGGTTTATTGACCCTCTGTATGTTACCTCGTGTGTGTAGGGAGTGGATGAGAAAGCGGGATAAGATAGAACTAGTGTGAATGGGTGATCGATGGTCAGCGTGGACTCGGTGGACCGAAGGACTAATTCCACGCTGTATCTGTAAACTTAGCTAAATTCCCCCTGATCATTCCCGTTCCAAGCAGTTAGCAATAGCAAAGGAATGGCACAAAGAGTCAGTGACGCATCTATTCCGCTCCTCCATTCCAGCAAAATTAGGCCATTTTCCCCACATCCCATCAAATCTGTTCCACCATTCCATCATGGCCAATCTATCTCTCCCTCATAGCCCAATTCCCCTGCCTTCTCCCCATAACCTTTGACGCCCTTCCTAATCAAGAAGATATCATTCTCTGCTTTAAAAACATCCAATGCCATCAAACGCTCATCATACGCAATCTCAACATCACCGGGATTATTCTCGTAAACCTCCTCTGGACCCTCACCAATGCAAGCAAACAAAAGAGAAAGAGAAATCAAAAGGTCAACAACTTTATTTTCTTTAAACCAGAAATGTTTATGCTATTTCCACACTGATGCTGCCCGAACTACTGAGTCTCCCCACCATTTTGCATCAAAACCCTAGACATGTATCTTGCATTGAATTGTCACTGCTTTAGTCTACTCCTAGCCAATCTCTTTTGCTCCACCTCCTATAAACAGTCCAAACGCTACAGCACACTATAATCTTGTCTGTTCTATAGAGTAATACAGCATAGAAACAGGCCCTTCAGCCCACCATGTCCATACTGCCCATTGTACCTATCCACAATTTGAGTCCCAAGAAATACACCAACCACCTCTAAACGTTGATGCCCACGACCAGCCGGATAATGCACGTCTTGGAACACTCTCCATCCTCTCATCCCTATAAACCCCTGTTATATCATCATTCCTCCTAGCCCAGCCTCTTGAGCCAATGGTGGAATGTATTGCCACCGATGGGTGTGGAGGCCAAGTCATTGGGTATTTTTGATTAGTAAGGGTGTCAGGGGTTACGGGGAGAAGGCAGGAGAATGAGGTTGGGAGGGAAAGATAGTTCAGCCGTGATTGAATGGCGGTGTCGACTCGATGAGCCGCACAGCCAAATTCTACTCCAATGACTTATGGACCTGATCATCACCAATCTCTCTTTCCCAGATCCCAAACACAAAACATTAACTCCCCCTTCTTTCTATTTATGCTGCCTGACCTGCTGAGCATTTCCAGCCTTTTCTGTTTTTTTTAATTATTTAATTCAAAAATCAACTTTATTCAGAGTAAAAATATGCAAAACAAAAAAAATAATCATACATTCACAATATCTTTACATTCAATAGCGTCATAGTCAGGAGTGTTCACACACGTCTTTAAACAAAACACCTTTGCCACTCATGTGGCCCCCTGGGGTATTTTTCCACTCAGAGGGCAGTAGGTATATGGAACAAGGAAGTCTGAAGGATCCAGAGGAAGTCTGAAGAAGGGTCTCGACCTGAAACGTCACCCATTCCTTCTCTCCAGAGACGCTGCCTGCCTCGCTGAGTTACTCCAGCATTTTGTGTCTATCTTCGAGCTGCCAGAGGTAGTCGAGGCAGATACTATACAGTAATAGCATTTAAAAAGACACTTGAACAGGTACATGGATGGGAATTTTTCAGAGGGGTTATGGGCCAAATGGGATTTGCATAGATAGGGCATCCTTTTAAAAAAAAACTCTATTCAGAAATATACAAAACAGAAACTCATCATAATTACATTAAACAGTGTCATATTCAGTAGTATTCACACCTGTCTTTCAACGGCATGGATGAGTTGACAGAAGGGGAGGTAGTTGAGGCAGGTACCACAGAAGGTAGTTGAGGGCAGGTTCTATAACAATATTGATAAGCCACTTGGGCAGGTACAAGGAAACGTTTTGAGGGTTAATGAGCCAAACACGGGCAAACGGGATATCTTGTTTTTTTAATTTCAAAAATCAACTTTATTCAGAAATATACAAAACGAAAGCTCGTCATAATTACATTCAAGTGTCATAGACACAAAAAGCTGGAGTAAGTCCGCGGGTCAGATAGCTTCTCTGGAGAAAAGGAATAGGTGGCTTTGGAATACACGGCATGGACGAGTTGGGCCGAAGAGCCTGTGTCCGTGCTGTATGACTCTCCAAACCCAATGTCTTTAGCCAAACCAATGGAGTCACCCATGCCAACATCTCAGTTGGCTCAGCCCTTGGCAACAACACAGGAGGACTATCCCGGGAGCTGTCTCTCTTCCCCTGCTCTATCTAACCACCTCTATCACAACTCCAGTGGATTGTAATTGGAGGCATCCCACCGCTCCTCCCCATTTCCCCGACGGACGACGGCAACTCATAGCGAGTTTAAAGTGGCATCGGGGGACAAGTGCGTGCAAGAGTTGCTATTGCACACACAAAACATGAGACACGCGCTTCCTCCCCCCTCCCTCCCACCCAAGGTCACATTGAACTGAGAGTGTTAGATGGTGCTGATTCTGCAAACATCGAACATTTTTACAGGGGGAGGGGGCAAGAATAAAAAAAAAACACTGATTAACGAGCTTCACAAACTCACCTTGGTGCGAGCACAGTGCCGAAGATGAAAGCGACAGAGCCTCGGATAGAGAACTGCAACTAACTGGATGACACCGTCCTTGATAAACCTGCCCTCCTAACGTCACGCCGGAGGTAGAAAGAAGGGACGGAGGAAATAGTCTTCTTGTGCTAAAATACAGCTTGGATCAGATCCAAGACCCGCATAGGGACATCTCCCAAGAATTGCACCTTGCCTCACGGCACCGTTCGGCGCATCAATCTCCTTCTGCCTCTTGCTAATTTCCGAAAGAAATTACGGCCGGGCTCGACTATAGGAGAGGGGTGTTCGGCACCAAAACTGTATCTTATCCGGCCACTAAAGATCTCTGTGAACCCTTCCTTTCCAACAGTCTACCCCGTCTGCGACCGGGAACACATCAACATCAACAAACAGTTGGGGGTTGGGGTGGGGGAAGGTAAATAACACACTATTAATTTTCACTTGGGTCTTAAAATTCAACCCACTTTCGCCCCCCTATCAGTCGCTAATCTATCCGAGGCGACGCTGGGAATCTTTTAACGTGTTTTATTTTTGGCTCAAAGTGGTTTAAAGTCGAATTATTTGTGTGTGAAGGCGAGCGAGCGAGCGAGCGAGCGGCTGTGGAGTGAATGGGCCACGTGTGCGATGTATCCATTCCTCAACATTCCATGTTGTATCAGTTGATACAAATTGTATCGAGTACTCACTGTCAGCCGGCCGTGGCACGTCGCTGGGATTCAGCCGGAATCGAGCTGTCGTTATCTATCTTTGCTTGCCTCTTGCAGTGGGGATCTGGTGGAAGATTAACTGCGATTGAACGACGGCGTCACGGCTCAGCTGAGAGAGGAATGGATAAGGAGCAAAATGGGGAGGGAACAAAAAAAAGACCTGCAAGCCGCATTGAGGGGGAAGCGTAAGTCGCTGTGGCAACAGGCTGCAGAGAATGACTCCACCAAAGATCAGATAGATCACTCCTGCTACGCAACGGAACGTGGACCTTTTTTTCATCCATTTCCGTAACCCGACCCGACCCGGGTTACGGAGCGTTAATCAACGTTGCGGGGGGACAGTTTGTGTTAATAAATTCAAATTCTGAAAATGAGGAGAAGATTTTTACCAAAGAACTTTTAATTTTACGAGCATGTTTCCGTAATCGGCTTCCGTCTCCGCACTAGTATCTTTGCTCCGCTATGGGATCTTTGGTGCGGAGACGGAAGACGGTTACGGAAATGGGGCCGAAAATTACCCATGAATCTGTCCAAGATCTTTGGACTCCACCTCTCTCTCTCTCTCTCTCTCTCTCTGTCCCTATCCCCCTGACCAAAGATTATAGAGGCTTTGCCCCTGACGGTAAGTAGCTCCACCTCTAAACGCAATACAATAGAAACCTCATCTATTACTTCGCTTCATAGGTTTACCTTCATAGGAAACCTCACCTATTACTTCCTTCAACATTTACTGTTCGGTTGAAAGGAACCAGTAAAAATTGGAAAGAGCCCTGGTTTTCAAGGGAAATTGGACATCTTGTTCGGAAAAAGAGGGAGATCTGCAATTATTATAGGCAGCATGAAGTAAATGAGGTGCTTGAGGAGTATAAGGAATGTAAAAAGAACCTTAAGAAAGAAATTAGAAAAGCTAAAAGAAGATATGAGGTTGCTTTGGCAAGTAAGGTGAAAGTAAATCCTAAGGGTTTCTACAGCTATATTAATAGCAAAAGGATAACAAGGGATAAAATTGGTCCATTGGAGAGACCGAGTGGACAGCTATCTGCAGAGCCAAAAGAGATGGGGGAGATATTGAACAATTTCTTTTCTTCGGTATTCACCAAGGAGAAGGATAAAGAGGGTCTAATTAGGAACAGTCAACATGGATTTATGCCTGGAAGGTCATGTTTGACTAATCTTCTTGAATTTTTTGAAGAGGTTACTAGGGAAATTGACGAGGGGAAAGCAGTGGATGTTGTCTATATGGACTTCAGTAAGGCCTTTGACAAGGTTCCTCATGGAAGGTTGGTTAAGAAGGTTCAACTGTTGGGTATAAATGCAGGAATAGCAAGATGGATTCAACAGTGGCTGAATGGGAGAAGCCAGAGGGTAATGGTGGATGGCTGTTTGTCGGGTTGGAGGCAGGTAACTAGTGGGGTGCCTCAGGGATCTGTGTTGGGTCCTTTGTTGTTTGTCATGTACATCAATGATCTGGATGAAGGGGTGGTAAATTGGATTAGTAAGTATGCAGATGATACCAAGATAGGGGGTGTTGTGGATAATGAAGAGGATTTCCAAAGTCTACAGAGTGATTTAGGCCAGTTGGAAAAATGGGCTGAAAGATGGCAGATGGAGTTTAATGCTGATAAATGTGAGGTGCTACACCTTGGCAGGACAAATCAAAATAGGACGTACATGGTAAACGGTAGGGAATTGAAGAATACAGTTGAACAGAGGGATCTGGGAATAACCGTGCATAGTTCCTTGAACGTGGAATCTCCTATAGATAGGGTGGTAAAGAAAGCTTTTGGTATGCTAGCCTTTATAAATCAGAGCATTGAGTATAGAAGCTGGGATGTAATGTTAAAATTGTACAAGGCATTGGTGATACCAAATCTGGAGTATGGTGTACAATTTTGGTCGCCCAATTATAGGAAGGATGTCAACAAAATAGAGAGGGTACAGAGGAGATTTACTAGAATGTTGCCTGGGTTTCAACAGCTAAGTTACAGAGACAGGTTGAATAAAGTTAGGTCTTTATTCTCTGGAGCGCAGAAGGTTAAGGGGGGACTTGATAGAGGTCTTTAAAATGATGAGAGGGATAGACAGAGTTGATGTGGACAAGCTTTTCCCTAGGGAAGATTCAAACAAGAGGACATGACTTCAGAATTAAGGGACAGAGGTTTAGGGGTAACATGAGGGGGAACTTCTTTACTCAGAGAGTGGTAGCGGTGTGGAATGAGCTTCCAGTGGAAGTGGTGGCGACAGGTTCGTTGGTATCATTTAAAAATAAATTGGATAGGCATATGGATGAGAAGGGTATGGAGGGTTATGGTATGAGTGCAGGCAGGTGGGACTAAGGGAAAAAAGTTGTTCGGCATGGACTTGAAGGGCCGAGATGGCCTGTTTCCGTGCTGTAATTGTTATATGGTTATATGCTGCCTCACCTGCTGAGTTTCTCCAGCATTTTTGTCTACCTTCGATATTTCCAGCATCTGCAGTTCTTTCTTAAACAATACTATACAATAATACTTTATTAGCCAAGCATAAAAAGCAACGGAACACACAAAATACATTTTAACATAAACATCCACCACAGTGACTCCTCCACATTCCTCGCTGTGATTGAAAGCGAAAATAAAATTCACTCTTCACTTCTTTATTCTCCCGCGGTCGGGGGCCCTGAGCCTTCCGTTGACGGGACGATCTTGCTCGCGTAGCCTGGACGTTCAGCTCCTGCATCGGAGGGGATGGGGGATCTCAGCACCCTCGTGATGGTGATCGGACCCCGGGTCGAGGCTGGTCGAACCTCTGCATCATTGGAGCTCCCGACATCTACGGTCTCTACCCGAGATTTGATGGTAAAAACTGCAGGCCGCGGTTGGAGCGATCCCAGGCAAGGGATCCCAGGCATGTCCACGCACCGTGGTGGGGCTCAAGGCCTCCAGCTCCATGACGTTAGGCCACAGAGCGACCGGATATACAACCCGAAAACCAACCGCATCTCCGGCAAGGTAAGAGACTGGAATAAATAGATTCCCCCGACACCCCCTCCATCTCCCCCACATAAAACAAACCAGAGAACATTTACACAAAGTTTTAAAACACACTAAAAATAACAACAAAAAAAGACGGAAAAACAGACAGACTGTCGGCGAGGCTGCCAATCGTACGGCGCCCCTGGTGGTACTCGTGCTGCGATCACGCAACAAAAGCTGCGCTCCATTTAAAAAAAACAAAAAGAGGTTTCAAATATAAAGTGCAGTACTGTAGGTGAGAGAGAAATGTTTACTTTAGACTTTAGAGATACAACGTGGAAACATGCTGATTAAAAATCTGAAGAAGGGTTCGGACCCAAAACGCCTCCAATCCATGTTCTCCAGGGCTGTTTGACTCACTGAGTTACTCCAGCATTTTATGTCCATCCCTGCAATTGTGATAACTTCCAAAATGTCAGATTTTCCATCCTTCACTGCAAACTGTTTATCTTCTGCACATGATAGAGATTAGAAATTAGTGTGCTCACCAGCTTTGCACTGCATTAATATAATACCAGGAACAGATGTGCTATCTCTCTATTAAGTCTTGACCTACAAATGATTCATTCTATGATTCCAGATTAACTAGCCAAACCACTTTTCCCCAAAAAATGAATTCTCACCCAGACTTGAGTTTCACACTTGCTCATTTCACATGAGGATTGTTCACAGAAAGAAATGAGCAAGTGTTTTATGGTCACGTTGAAAGAAGCTTGGAGAGAAAAGAATAACCAATTAATTATTTTGTTAAAAAAGGAAAGTCAATGTTTCAAAAAGTAGATCAGATAGAGGAATGAAATATTAACAGCACAAAATGACACCAATATGAGATCAAAGTCTTGCAGAGTTAGTGGCAGTGGAGAAAGGGAATGGTATGTTAGCATTCATAGCAAAAGGATTTGCATATAGGAGCAGGGAGGTTCTACTGCAGTTGTACAGGGTCTTGGTGAGGCCACACCCGGAGTATTGCGTACAGTTTTGGTCTCCTACTCTGAAGAAAGACATTCTTGCCATAGAGGGAGTACAGAGAAGGTTCACCAGACTGATTTATGGCATGGCAGGACTTTCATATGAATAAAGACTGGATAGACTCGGCTTGGACTCGCTAGAATTTAGAAGATTGAGGTGGGATCTTATAGAGACTTACAAAATTCTTAAGGGGTTGGACAGGGTAGATGCAGGAAGATTGTTCCCGATGTTGGGGAAGTCCAGAACAAGGGGTCTCAGTTTAAGGATAAGGGGGAAGTCTGTTAGGACCGAGATGAGAAAATCATTTTTCACACAGAGAGTGGTGAATCTGTGGAATTCTCTGCCACAGAAGGTAGTTGAGGCCAGTTTGTTGGCTATATTTAAGAGGGAGTTAGATGTGGCCCTTGTGGCTAAAGGGATCAGGGAGTATGGAGAGAAGGCAGGTACAGGATACTGAGTTGGATGATCAGCCATGATCATATTGAATGGCGGTGCAGGCTCGAAGGGCCGAATGGCCTACTCCTGCACCTAATTTCTATGTTTCTATGTATTGTGACAGGTTACTAGGTAACGCAGAGCCTGTTGAAGATGTTGAATGGATTTACTCAGACACGTTTGGGCAGCAGAGTGGTGCACGGGTAGAGTTGCTGCCTTACAGCACCAGAGAACCGGGCATGATTCTGACTACGGGTGCGGTCTGTACGGAGTTTGTACGTTCTCCCTGTGACCGCGTGGGTTTTCTCCGGGTGCTCTGGTTTCCTCCTGCACTCCAAGGCCATGCAGGTTTGTAGATTAATTGGCTTCTGTATATTGTACGTTGTCCCTAGTGGGTGTAGGATAGTGCTAGTGTATGGGGTGATTGCTGGTCAGTGTGGACTCGGCGGGCCGAAGGGCCTGTTTCCACGCTGTATCTCTAAAGTCTAAAGTAAACACAGGGATGAAACCAAACTAATGAGAACAGGAATTTCTAATGGGGTGGAAGATTGCAACCTTCACGTGGTCCGCCCTGTTTCGACAAATGCAATCAACCCGGTGTGCACAATCAAATAAGATCAAATAGAACAAGTTGTACAACTTTAGGCTGTGCACGCCATACACACAAGAAGAAGAAGAAGGGATTTCTAATGAATTTCAATATACCCCTGTATTGTGCTTTTGTACTTTACCTTGTGATATTTGCCTCGGTTTTGCCCCTTGTTTTCCACCTGCTTCATCTAAAAGCAAGTACTCTTTGACAGGGTATGAGTTACTGATGGGTTACTATGGGTCACTGAGTAACCTTGTCAGTGACTCAGAGCTCAGGTATGTGTGGCATGGACAGTGGATGATGAGTGGGGTACAGTGGGATTGAGGGTGACAGTAGATTTTTGACTTTAGAGATACAGCGTGGAAACAGGCCCATTGCCCCACAGAGTCCGTGCCGACCAGATAGATCAGCCATGATTGAATAGCGGGGTAGACTTGATGGGCCAAATGGCCTAATTCTGCTCCTATAACTTATGAACTTATGATCATCACGTGCACAAGCACGAACCAGCAGATTAGGGATATTTTACAATTTACAAAACGTAATGAACTTACAAACCTGTATGTCTTGGGAGTGTGGGAGGAAACCGGAATAAATATGCAGTCTCAGGGAGAACGTACAAATTCCATACAGAGAGCACCCGCAGTCAGGATTGAACCTGGGTCTCCGGCACAGTAAGGCAGCAACACTGCCCCTGCCCCTGCCGCTGTGCCTAGGTATAATAGGTTCCTATTAAAAATGTCACATCTAAAAACCTATCTTCTCTTTATTGGTAGGTTAATTTGGCTTCTGGTAAATAATGCAAATTGTCCCCAGTGTGTAGGATGGTGCTAATGTATGGGGATCGCTGGTCGGCGCGGACGTGAGCCGAAGGGCCTGTTTCTGGCTCACTTATCTTTATTGATGATACAACTGCTGATGGTAGTAGCATTATGAATTCTGAAGTGTATAGACACATCCTATCTGCTCAAGTTCAAACAAATGCCTCACAAACTCATTGGCTGGCTGTTCATTCTACAGCAAGACAATGATCCCAAAAATACTGCTAAAGTAACAAAGGAGTTTTTCAAAGCTAAAAAATTGCCAATTATTGAGTGGCCCTCAGTCACCCGATCTGAGCCCAATTCAGCATGCCTGAAGAGAAATCTGAAGGAGACTAGCCCCCAAAACAAGCATTAGCTAAAGATGGCTGCAATAAAGGCCTGGCAGAGCATCACCAGAGAAGACACACAGCAACTGGTGATGTCCATGAATTGCAGACTTCAAGCAGTCATTGCATGCAAAGGATATGCAACAAAGTACTAAACATGACTACTTTTATTTACATGACGTTGATGTGTCCCAGACATTATGGTGCCCTGAAATGGGGGGACTATGTATAAACACAGCTGTAATTTCTACATGGTGAAACCAAAATGTGTAAAAATTGCCTTTATTAAAATCTGACCATGTGTACTTTAACCACATATGGTTTTCTATTAAAAAATCTCAAATTGTGGAGCACAGTGGCAAATAAATGAATGATGGGTCTTTGACCCAAACATTATGGAGGGCTCTGTATTGCCTCGTGATCTTATACACATCTAGAAGATCATCCCTCATCCTCCAGCGCTTCCATGAATAGTCCTAGCCTGCCCAACCGCTCAGACCCTCAAGTCCTGGCAACATCCTCATAAAGATTGTAGGAAGGTTAAAAAAGGAAAACAGAAAAAGAACATCTTAGTTATGTTTGTGCATAAAGCTAACATTGACATATGGTCATTGTAAACAACTCGTCTTTCGGGAGATTTTGTTGAGGAAATGGGGATTATGGGATTATTGGATCCTTATCCAGCATCTGAGACTTGGTGACCCGCAAGTGTAAACAGCAACAGATTCAGAATGCTGCGTAAGACTGATGAAAGTCTTGGATTACAAAGTATAAATACTGTATATACTCTCTAAATCTGTAATCTGTTTGTTGATGAACGCTCTCACATAATGAACCTTCTTCCACCCCATTGACAGCTGTTCATCATTTTATTGCTTTATCACTAACTAGTCACAAATACAGCAGAAAAGGAAACAAAAAGTGCTGGAGTAACTCAGCGGGTCGGGCAGCATCTCTGGAGGACATAGATGGCCGATGTTTCAGGTCGAGACCCTTCTTCAGAATGATTGTAAAGATGGGGGACAGGCATTTGGCGCAGCCACCTGGGTCTTCTGCACTCCACGATTTCCACCCATTCTCTCCGTCACACACCGGGGTTCTTCCCGTATCCTCGGCGTGACTACCTCACTGTAGGTCCTGTCCAGGAAACCCTTGTTTTCCCGGATGGCCCTGAGATCATCCAGCTGCTTCTCCAGTGCTCTAACACGGTCCTTTAGGAGCTGAAGGTGGACGCACATGCCACAGTTGAAGCAGCCAAAGGCTCCATCTGTGTCCCTGGGCTCCCACATTCTCCAAGTCTCATCTGCCCCGACATGTGTTCACTGCGTTCCGTCTTCTCGACCTTTCTGCGTAGCCTCCTCCCCTCAGCCTCCTCGCCGAAGACTCTCGAGCCAAAGACTAACAAGGCCGTTCCCTCACTGCCGCTCCCCAAGAGCCGTCTTGCTTATATTGACTGATAAATTGCCTAATTTCCCAATTTACAAGCCAAATTCCTCAGTTTTAAACTGTTTTCCCCCTCTGACTCACTTCTAACTCTTCTCCCACTCGGGCTAGAGCCAATCAGTGCTTTTTCCTGCTTTTCTTGCTGCTGTTTCTTCAAAATCCACAGAAGCTCTGAGTTAAGTCTGCCTGTGCTATGCCTCTCTTTTTAAACTGTTTTCCCCCTCTGACTCACTTCTAACTCTCCTCCCACTTGGGCTAGAGCCAATCAGTGCTTTTTCCTGCTTCTCTTTGCTGCTGTTTCTTCAAAATCCACGGGAGCTCTGAGTTTCGAGTGGGTAAGGGTGGTTTCATGTTGGTAGGGGTGGTTTCGAGTGGGTAAGGGTGGTTTCGAGTGGATGAGGGTGGTTTTGTGTGGGTAGGGGTGGTTTAGAGAGGGTAAAGGTGGTTTCGAGTGGGTAGGAGTGGTTTCGAGTGGGTAAGAGTGGTTTCTAGTGGGTGAGGGTGGTTTAGGAGCTGAAGCTGGATGCACTTGCCACAGTTGTAGCAGCCAGAGGCTCCATCTGTGTCCCTAGGCTCCCACATTCTGCAAGCCTCACACTGTCTCATCTGCCCGACATGTGTTCATGTGGTTTTGAATAGGTAGAGTTGGTTTCCAGTGGGCAAGGGTGGTTTCCAGTGGGCAAGGGTGGTTTCCAGTGGGCAAGGGTGGTTTCCAGTGGGTAGGGATGATTTTGAGTGGGTAGGGGTGATTTAGAGTGGGTAGGGGTGGTTTCAAGTGGGTAAGGGTGGTTTCGAGTGGGTAACGATACGATACGATAATACTCTATTGTTAGAACGAGACTGAAATTTGTTTTGCATCACAGAAGCTCCATTAACAGCATCACAAAAGACAAGAGGGGCGAAAAAAGACACGCATCAAGATGTCAAGACAGGATCCCAAAATACCCACATACGACAAAATATTACAATAACTGAAGACCACATTTATGGCTCATCAGCGTACGTTTGATCTTGGATTAAACGCCATGTTTAGTTCACGGATTGACTGGTGCACCAAAGAGCCCCTCATTGTAACCTTATTAAATTTTGGAACCCTATATATCCGGTTTGATAGTAACAAATTGTACTCACTATTGAGAACGTGGTTAGTGTCAGTTTTGATTTAGAAGTGGCAGACAGACTATTGTACCAAATAGTGTTACAATACTGCAAAACACTCATTATCGCGGCAGTAAAAAATAATAAAAGGATTTGTTTACTTGCTCCGAGTGATCTTTGTTGGCGGGGAAATCAAATTCTTTGTTTTGTCTTATTGCAAATCTTATCAGTGTGGTCATTCCATGATAATTGATAGTCTATCGTCACCCCCAAATATTTAAGTGAGACGCTGATTGATTTTTTCGTTATTGGTAACAAGTGAAACTTTATGAGAGGCAGATGGTGAGCCAAATACAACCTCTTCTGTTTTCTTTATGTTAATCTCAAGGGCATTATTTTCAGTCCACTCGGGCAATTTGTTCACGCCGGGTTGGTGCAGTCCGGGGTTGTCTGAGTTTCTTAAAAGAGATAATAGAACTGTATCGTCTGAGTACTTTAGAATATATTGATTTGGTGTATCTGTATGACAATCATCAGTATAAAAGGTAAAAAGCACAGCTGAACTTGCACGACCCTGGTTGTGATGGCAGATGAAAGGGTTTTATTCACCTTTACTCTCTATACTCTGTGTTAGTGAGAAAGGAAGCATACCAGTGGGATTTAGTTCCTGCTGGACCATTTTTGACACCAAAATGTCTGGTTGAATTGTGTTGAAAGCTGACAATACATCTAGAATGAGGGCTCTTGCATGGGTGTTGGGTTTGTCTAAGTGTTTAGAGATAATATGAACTAAGGAGGCAACAGCATTTACCGTGTCACAGCCCTGCTTATAGGCGAAATGATATGGGTCGAGTTTATTTTTTGTGGTGCTGATGAAATGTCGGAGCAAAATTATTTCGAGAGATTTCATAATCACCGATGTAAGGACTATGGGTCTGAAATCCTTATATTCTTTGGGACATGTATTCTTGGGCAAAGGTTTTATATGCAAAGTTTTCCATAACAGAGGGACAGTGTGTGTGTCTACAGAGGCCGGAAAGATTTGTTGCCACACTGGAGCCAGCTGTGTTGCAAAGTTCCTCAAGAGGAAAGCACTGCATCCATCCGGCCCAGCAGCTTTCCTTGTATATGTACGCTGAAATGTTTTATAACCATGTAACAATTGCAGCACGGAAACAGGCCTTCTCGGCCCTTCCAGTCCGTGCCGACCATTTATTTTCCCCTAGTCCCATCTACCTGCACTCAGACCATACCCCTCCATTCCCTTCCCGTCCATATACCTATCCACTTTACTTTTAAATGTTAAAATCGATCCTGCCTCCACCACTTCTGCAGGAAGATTATTCCACACAGCCACCACTCTCTGAGTAAAGAAGTTCCCCCTCATGTTACCCCTAAACTTCTGTCCCTTAATTCTCATGTCATCTTCTACAGTGATGACACTTCTGTCAGAGACAGCCGGTATAACAGATTTAAGGATGTCGGTGCACTTGGTAGAATTATCTAGGGATTCAAATCTGGCAAAAAAGGTGTTGAGTTCATTGGAGAGAAATGGTTTGTTATCTGTCACAATAGATTTAGATGGGGTTGACATTCTTGTCATATATTTAATTGCATCCCACACTTTTTGGAGTTATTGGTGGTTTCCAATGGGCAAGGGTTGTTTCCAGTGGGTAAGGGCGGTTTTGATTGGGTAAGGGCGGTTTCAATAGACAATAGGTGCAGGAGTAGGCCATTCGGCCCTTTGAGCCAGCACCACCATTCAATCTGATCACAGCTGATCATCCCCAATCAGTACTCCGTTCCTGCCTTATCCCCATATCCCCTGACTCCGCTATTTTTAACAGCCCTATATAGCTCTCTCTGGAAAGCACCAGAGAACCTGCCTCCACCGCCCTCTGAAGCAGAGAATTCCACAGACTCACCACTCTATGTGAGAAAAAGTGTTTCCTCGTCTCCGTTCTCAATGGCTTACTCCTTATTCTTAAACGGTGGCCCCTGGTTCTGGACTCCCCCAACATCGGGAACATGTTTCCAGCCTCTAGTGTGTCCAAGCCCTTAACAATCTTATAAGCTTCAATGAGATTTCCTCTCATCCTTCTAAAATCCAGTGTACAAGCCCAGCTGCTCCATTCTCTCAGCATATGACACTCCCGCCATCCCGGGAATTAACCTTGTAAACCTATGCTGTACTCCCTCAATAGTAAGAATGTCTTTCCTCAAATTAGGGAACCAAAACTGTACACAAACTCCAGGTGTGGTCTCACTAGGGCTCTGTACAACTGCAAAGGACCTCTTTGCTCCTATATTCGATTCCTCTTGTTATAAAGGCCAACGTGCCATTCGCTTTCTTCACTGCCTGCTATACCTGCACACTTACTTTCATAGACTGATGTACAAGGACCCCCAGATCCCGTTGTACTTCCCCTTTTCCCAACTTGTCACCATTTAGATAGTAATCTGCCTTCCTGTTTTTGCTACCAAAGTGGATAACCTCACATTCATCTGCATTAAACTTCATCTGCCATGCATCTGCCCACTCCCCCAACCTGTCCAACTCACCCTGCATTCTCATAGCATCATTCTCACAGTTCACACTGCGACCCAGCTTTGTATCATCTGCAAATTTGCCAATGTTAGTTTGAATCCCTTCATCCAAATCATTAATGTATATTGTAAATTGCTGCGGTCCCAACACCGAGCCTTGCGGTACCCCACTAGTCACTGCCTGCCATACTGAAAGGGACCCCTTAATCCCTACTCTTTGTTTCCTGTCTGCCAACCACTTCTCTGTCCATGTCAGCACTCTACCCCCATACCATGTTCCCTAATTTTGCCCACTAATCTCCTATGTGGGACCTTATCAAATGCTTTCTGAAAGTCCAGGTACACTACATCCACTGGCTCTCCCTTGTCCATTTTCCTAGTTACATCTTCAGAAAATTCCAGAAGATTAGTCAAGCATGATTTCCCCTTCGTAAATCCATGCTGACTTGGACCGATCCTGTTACTGCTATCCAAACGTTCGGCTATCTCATCTTTTACAATTGACTCCAGCATCTTCCCCACCACCGATGTCAGGCTAACTGGTCTGTAATTCCCTGTTTTCTCTCTCCCGCCTTTCTTAAAAAGTGGGATAACACTAGCTGCCCTCCAATCCACAGGAACTGATCCTGAGTTTATAGAACATTGGAAAATTATTACCAATGCATCCACGGTTTCCAGAGCCAATTCCTTAAGTACCCTGGGATGCAGACCATCAGGCCCTGGGGATATATCAGCCTTCAGCCCCATCAGTCTATCCAACACCATTTCCTGCCTAATGTGGATTTCCTTCAGTTCCTCTGTCACCCCAGATCCTCTGGCCACTACTATATCAGGAAGATTGTTTGTGTTCTCCTTAGTGAAGACAGATCCAAAGTACGTGTTCACTCATCTGCCATTTCCTTGTTCCCCATAATAAATTCACCTTTTTCCGTCTTTAAGGGTCCAACTTTGGTCTTAACTATTTTTTTCCTCTTCACATACCTAAAGAAGCTTTTACTATCCTGCTTTATATTCGTGGCTAGCTTACCTTCGTACCTCATCTTTTCTCCCCGTATAGTAGCAATGTTACAAAATTTTGAGATTTAAAAAATCAAGTCTGCAATTTATCCCATCAGATAAAGCATAAAAAGAAGTTTAATTTGACACCTAATTCACTTTCATATCTTCAGTATTAAGAAAGTTATGGCCATTTTCATACTCGGAAATTAGCATCTTGTTCCCCATTGCCTTTCAATTGACTTAACTCAAAAGCTGTGATCTGGATCAGTTAAAAGCCCATAACTTTCTTAAAAATTAATAGAACTCAATGAAATTTTCACTTATTATAGATTGAAGCATTCTGAAATAAATATGAAACAATCTTACTTGGATGACCTGAAATTAAAGCATATAATTAGTTAGTTATCTAATTGTAGCTAATTACAAAATTCAATGAGTAGATCTAAACATCTATCCATTTCTTAAGAAAAGATAAACTTTTTTTAAATTGCCTAAGTGTCCAAATACCATTCACACAATAATTCACAATATAACATAATTTTTAAATCTCATTTTCATGAATTTCTGAGCCAAATAGAAGGAATTTAGTGTTTGGTTCCTATAAATTAATGGCCATTTAAATCAACTAGCGAGTGGGTTTTAGTGGAATGCGGTGGATTGGAACGTTGCGGTTAGCGGTGAAGTCGGGAGGAAAAATACTGTTTGTTCATACATTTTGTTTGGACCCCATTTCGCAACATGGAAATATTATTAAAGCCTCCCGAAAAACCAACTTTTAATATAAAAATAAACTATTTACCTTTTTTTCTCCCCTACGCAAAATCCTTCCGGTTGTCAGTTCTCACGGCTTTTGAAGGTGATTTTTAAATTACTCTAGTTAACAAATAATTTAGAGTAATTTAAAAATACCTTCATTCATGAAATGTCGGAGCGATTTTTCTTCCGCAACGAAATCGCCCGACATTCATCGATTATCCCTGCCTGTGGAAAAACAGACCTTTAAGCCCGCCCCCCTCTGAAAGGCGCCAAAGTCGCGCACACGGGGAGCGGCAGAACTGCAGCGCTGCTCAAGGTAAGTTTTGTAACATACCTACGTATTGTATTTTTGGTTGTCTTCTGTTGTTCTTTAAACATTACTCAATCCTTTTCCTTCCCGTTCATCTTTGCTACGTTGTACTTCTTCGCTTTAATTTTTATACTGTCCCTGATGTCCCTTGTCAGCCATGGTCGTCCCTTTCTCCCCTTGGAATCTTTCTTTCTCCTAGGAATGAACTGATCCTACACCTTCTGTATTATTCCTAGAAACACCTGCCATTTTTGTTCCACTGTCATCCCTGCTAGTGTATATTTCCAGTCAACTTTGGCCAGCTCCTCCCTCATGGCCTCGTAGTCCCCTTTATTCAACTGCAACACTGATACCTCCAATCTACCCTTCTCCCTCTCCAATTGTAGATTAAACCTGACCATGTTATGGTCACTGCCTCCTAATGGCTCATTAACCTCGAGGTCCTTTATCAAATCCGGTTCATGACATAAGACTAAATCTAGAATTGCCTTCTCTCTGGTAGGCTCCAATACAAGCTGTTCAAAGAATCCATCACGAAGGCACTCTACAAAGTCCCTTTCTTGGGGTCCTGTACCAACCTGATTTTCCCAGTCTACCTGCATATTGAAATCTCCCATAACAACCACAGCATTAGCTTTGCTACATGCCAATTTTAACTCCTGATTCAACTTGCGCCCTACATCCAGGCTACTGTTTCGGGGCCTGTAGATTAGTCCCATTAGGGTCTTTTTACCCTTACAATTCCTTAGTTCTATCCATACTGACTCCACATCTCCTGTTTCAATGTCACCCCTTGGAAGGGACTGAATTTCATTCCTCACCAACAGGGCATCCCCATCCCCTCTGCCCACCTGTCTGTCTTTTCGATAGGAGGTATACCCTTGAATATTCCGTTCCCAGCCCTGGCCCTCCTGCAGCCATGTCTCAGTAATTCCCACAACATCATACTTGCCAATTTCTAACTGAGCCTCAAGCTTGTCCACTTTATTTCTTATACTTCGCGCATTCATATACAGCACTTTGACCTCCGTATTCACTTCCCCCCCTCGCACCGCTCACAATTGGCCCTGACCTTACTCTGTTGTCCATTCTCGCGTTTTCCTTCCCATTAATTTGGGAATCCGTTGACATTTTTCCTGTAGCCACTTCCCCTTCAACTCCATCTGTATACTCCCAATTTGTCAATCCCTCCCCACCACTATTTAGTTTAAACCCACACGTGTAGTCTTAGCAAAACTGCCTGCCAGAATGTCGGTTCCCCCTCCAGTTAATGTGTAACCTGTCCCTTTTGTACAGGTCACCCCTACCCCAGAAGATATCCCAGTGGTCTATAAATCTAAATCCTTGCTCCCTGCTCCAGCCCCTCAGCCACACATTCAGATCCCTTATCTCCCTGTTCCTGTCCTCACTAGCATGAGGTACTGGAAGCAATCCAGAGATAACCGCCCTAGAAGTCCAGCATTTCAGTCCTCTTCCCAACTCTCTGAAGTAATGTTGCCAAACCTCCTTCCTCTTCTTCCCGATGTCGTTTGTGTCTACGTACACAACTACTGCCGGCTGTTCACCATCTCTCACGAGGATGTTCCGAATTCAGCTCGTGACATCCTGAACCCTGGCACCAGGGAGGCAACAGACCATCCTCGCATCTCGTCTGCCTTGCTTCTATCTTGACAAGCCTTATAAAAATATTGTCTGTTACCATGAAACCACCTCTCATTTTTCTAAATTCAAGGGAGCACTACCCCTGTCTTTCCTCAGAAAATACGGTGATGGCAGAGTTGCTCCCTTGCAGTTGCTGCCTTAAGGGCCTGTCCCTTCAACTTCCACGAGGTAATTCACAATCTCTCCCGAGTTTTCCCCTTGATTCAAACTCGCAGAATGTTCATACCGAGTCCGTAAGAGGTTCATAGATGTATCGTGGCGGCTCGTTATGCCAGCCGTAGGTACTCGTGGCATCAGGTAAGTCGGGACGTTTTTTTCCAGCCCGATAAAAAATGTCCACGAGTAAAAAAATGGTCGGAATGAAAGAAATGGCAACTTTTTACTCGTAAGGAGGGCATCGAAATAGTCGTGGGAATTCGTGGACACACTCGTAGGAGTTTGTGAACATAGTCGTGGAAGGTCGTAGGAGTTCGTAGATTACCACGATCTTGATTTTTTTTAGGTCCTTTAAACTCGGCAGAGGTTGTGAATTAAGTCGTGAAAGTGGGACAGGTCCTTTACAGCGCCAGAGACCGGGGTTGGATCTTGCCTACAGGTGCAGTCTGTACAGTGTTTGTACATTCTCCCTGTGACCGTGTGGGTTTTTCCCGGTTGCTCTAGTTTGCTCCACATTTGAATGTCATGCAAGTTTGTAGGTTAATTGGCCTTGGTAATATTGTAAATTGTCCCTAGTGTGTAGGATAATGCTAGTGTATGGGGATCGTTGGTCAGCGTGGACCAAAGGGCCCATTTCCGCACTATATTTCTAAACTAAATTGTGTATGAAGGAACTGCAGATGCTGGTTCACATAAATGATAGACACAAAAAGCTGCAGTAACTCAGTGGGTCAGGCAGCATCTCTGGAGGAAAGGAATAGGTGATCTATCGGGTCGAGACCCTTCTTCAGACGGAGAGTCAGGGGAGAGGGAAACGAGAGATACAGGTGCACAGAACAAATGAATGAATTATATACAAAATGCAATAATGATCAAGGAAAGGTGGAACCCACAACGGTCCATTGTTGGCTGAGGGAAAGGTGGTAACTAGTTACACAAACAGTGGAACTCAACAGGACGACAGTGAAACTAGTATGATGACTAGGGTGGAGGAGGGACGGAGAGAGAGGGAATGCAAGGGTTACTTGAGGTTAGAGAAACCAATATTCATACGGCTGGATTGTAAGCTGCCCAAGCGAAATATGAGATGCAGTTCCTCCAATTTCCGCTTGCCTCACTCTGACAATGGAGGAGGCCGAGGACAGAAAGGTCAGTATGGGTAGGAAGGAACTGCAGATGCTGGTTTAAACCGTAGATAGTAACTAAATTCTGGAGTAACTCAGTGGGACAGGCAGTGGAGAAAGAATAGGTGACGTTTCGGTTCGAGACCCTTCTCCAGACTGGTATTGGGAGTTAAAGTGTTTGGCCTACCAGGAGATCTTAACGGGAGAAGTATGTTACAAAACTTACCTTCAGCGGCGCTGCAGTTCTGCCACTGGCCGTGTGCGCGGCTTTGGCGCCTTTGAGAGGGGGGCGGGTTTAAAATGCCATTTTCTACTGCCTGTTGAAGTCGATCTTTGTCAGGCTGTTTAGCTCCTGCAGAGAAATCGCTCTAGGTTGCGTTTTATCAAGTTTTTTAAAAACATGGTTGGATAATTTAATAGCAGGAGTAAAATAAAAATCGTCTTCTAAAGCCATCAACGCCGATAACGGGACGGATCTCACGTATGGGACAAAGCAAGGTAAGCCGTTTATTTTTACATGCTTCTTGGGATGCCTTTAATC
Organism: Raja brachyura; assembly: GCA_963514005.1. Next base: position 28,706,656 of record OY740802.1, read on the forward strand.
GAAATTTCACGTTGCGAAAACGTGATTTAGGCCCCATATGAACCGGCAGTGTTTTTCCTGCAGATGTGGGGTTTAAATTCACTGCAAATGCAACGTTCCAATCGATAGCATTCCACAAAATCCCACTCGCAAGATGATTTAAATGCCCATAAATTTACGGGAATTAAACACTAAATTCCTTCCATTTGGCCTATCAATTCATGACAATGAAATTTAAAAATCATGTTATATTGTGAATTCTTGTGTTATTTGGACAATTAGGCTATTTAAAAATGTTAACATTTTCTTAAGAAATTGATAGATGTTTAGATCTAGTAATTGGATTTTGTAATTAGCTACAAGTAGGTAACTAACTAATTATATGCTTTAATTTCAGATCATCCAAGTAAGATTGTTTCATGGGTACACAAAATGCTGGAGAAACTCAGCGGGTGCAGCAGCATCTATGGAGCGGAGGAGATAGGCAACATTTCGGGCCGAAACCCTTCTTTAAGATTGTTTCATATTTGTTTCAGAATGCTTCAATCTATAATAACTGAAAATGTCTTTCAGTTCTCTTAATTTTTAATAAAATTATGGACTTTTGACTGTCCTCGATCACAGCTTTTGAGTTAAGTCAATGGAAAAGCAATAGGGAACAAGATGCTAATTTCCGAGTATGAAAACGGCCATAACTTTTTTAATACTGAAGATATGAAAGTGAATTGGGTGTCAAATTAAACTTATTTTTATGCTTTATCTGATGGGATAAATTGCAGACTTGATTTTTAAAATCTCAAAATGTTGTAACATTGCTAAACTAAACTGCATTGTGTTACGCTGCTGCAAGTAAGCATTTCGTTGTTCCATTGATTGTCAATGAGACACTCTTCTTGACCCTGTTCCTGTACTGTATCACTTGCAAATACATGCCAGTGAAGTCGTGTTTCTGGTTAGATTGACGGGAGTATTGGCCACTCATCTGTATTGCAGCAGCAGCAGGAGGGGGAAGGATACGCCTTTCGCCATTGAGAATAGATGCAGACAGAGGACGCAGGCGTCAATATCCCCCCGCCGGCTTCCGGGTTTTGCTGAGGCTGGAGCCGCACGGCGATCACCCACACCCCGGGGAAGGACGGGGACAGCGAGCCGATGCATCGCGCCCTCTACACCGCTTGCTTCTTCCTCGTCGCCGGGGCGGGCGGCAATGTTGCAAAGGGCAACGACATTTGGGCAGAGGGGATGGCTCAGTACAGGTAAGTGTTTCACCCCCTGCAGAGGAGGAGAAGGGGGGGCTTGAGGGGGATACTCGTGTTTAAGAAGGAACTGCAGATGCTGGAAAATCGAAGGTAGACAAAAGTGCTGGAGAAACTCAGCGGGTGCAGCAGCATCTATGGAGCGAAGGAAATAGACAACATGAAACGTTGAAACATTGCCTATTTCCTTCGCTCCATAGATGCTGAGTTTCTCCAGCACTTTTGTCTACCTTTGAGGGGAAACTCGATTTACAAACTTTTCTCTGAAGGGTGAAAGTTGAGCCACAGTTATTGCCAAAAACAAGATGACTGTCTGTTGTGGAAAGAAATGCATGCTTTTCCAGTGTTGATGCATTCTTCCTAAACCGAATGAAAGGGTTAACTTGCAACCACTATGCATCTGCATCACCTATGCGTCTGGAGACATTTGGCATTAAACCTGGGGAAAGTCAACATTGGCCGGCTGTGGTGGCCCAGACAATGTTCATTGTTGTGTTATGATGCCAGCAATACCTGGTGTGAAAACATGCAGACGCAAGCAACTGCAGATGCTGAAATCTTGAGCAAAGTGCTGGAGTAACTCAGCCGGTCAAGTAGCATCTGTGGAGGGACTGTGTTATGATGATGTTGGCAGCACAGTGGTAAAGTTGCTGGTTCGATCCTGACTATGAGTGCTGTCTGTGTGGAGTTTGTATGTTCTTCCTGGGTTTCCTCTGGGTGCTCCAGTTTCCTCCCATATTCCAAAGACATGCAGGTTCGTAGGTTAATTGGCTTCTGTATATTGTCCCTGGTGTGTAGCATAGAACTAGTGCACGGGCAATTGCAGGTCAGTGTGGACTCGGTGGGCCGAAGGGCCTGTTTACACGCTGGAAACGAAGCCAAGCATTGTGTTCAGCACAGACATTATGGGCTAAAGTCCTGTTCCTACTTTTCTAGGGAAGGTGTGATCTCGAGAGAAACAATGTGGAGAACTGTCTTTTTCATAATTTACCCACCTGTCCATTGTATCAGCCACCACCTCACCCATCTACAGTTCCCATGTTAACATTGTTACCCACCTCCGAACCCAAAAGTGGTGCAAGAAAATACTCCTCAATCCAAGGGAATGAATGAGAAGAATTATTATAAAAATACAAAAGTACTTGTGCAATAACACCAGGATAAGTGCTCAACCAAGAAAACCAAACCCAAAGGCCAAGTAGTATCTAAACTACCTATACATACTTAAGCTATCGTACAATAACTAGCTTCATGTTCAGTAATCAGCTATTTACATGTTGACAGTTTCCCATTCATTCGTTCCGCTCCACTTAACTCTAGGTTTCAGCCCACTTCTCTTCTTTGACTCGCAGTCTGAAGAAGGGTCTCGGCTCGAAACGTCACCCATTCCTTCTCTCCAGAGATGCTGCCTGTCCCGCTGAGTTACTCTAGCATTTTGGGTCTATCTTCGGTGTAAACCAGCATCTGCAGTTCCTTCCGACACATCTCGTCACCACCACCACCACCTACATCCCCTTCTACAGTGCGTGTTCCTTGCTCACCCAGTGACAGAGGTTTGCTGCTTTGTTTTAATCTTCACACATTTTTTTTTTAGAAGTTCACTTCAGTAGGATGTAGTTTTTGGTTTAAATAGCAAAAAAGGTTTTAGCTCGCAGTCTACCCTGCAAGCTGTGGTTTTCTCCCTGTCGTTGGACTTCACTTGACAGACCTCTCAAGAAGTACTGCTCAATGCGATGTCCCTGCACTCACTTTAACAAGCACCTGTTCCTTCCCTGATGTATTCTAAGGCCCTTTGCTGGTGTTATTTTCTGCCAACCACAAGAACAATGCCCCTGTCCCACTTAGGAAACCTGAACGGAAACCTCTGGAGACTTTGCGCCTCACCCAAGGTATCCGTGCGGTTTCCGGATGTTTTTGTCCTCCAGCAACCGCCTTCAACTAGCATCGCAACCGGCTTCGACTAAAAAAAAAGACCGATTTTTAAAACGGAAACCACTTTCGACCATTAGGGAGACTGACAAAGACCTCCAGGAAATACACAGAAACCTTAGGTGGGGCGCAAAGTCTCCAAAGGTTTCCGTTCAGGTTTCCTAAGTGGGACAGGGGCATTACCTTCCGCTGCTGAAACTGATGCGTTTCTGTGTCAAAATGTACTGCGTGCAAATTTGCAGTGGCACTTGGTGTATTGCATCTGTTGTAATACTTCAGTCGTGCTTTGGGCCGAATGCATAGAAGTAGGAAGAGACAATCTGGCCCTTCGTGCCTGCTCTGCCAGTCAAGCCTGGTTTTTAAAATCTGGTTTAACTTATGGGCACCAGAGAGGCAGAGTTGCTGCCTTATAGCCGCAGAGACCCGGGTTCGATCCCGACTACAGGTGCAGTCAGAGTTTGGCCTTGGAAAAATCATATTCTTACTTGCAGCAGCATAGCAGGACTATAGCACGATACACTTAGATAATATGTAAAATTCAATAAATTAATCATCCCAATGCCAGTGCAAATTAAAGCCTGAAGTCCCTAGTGCAACCCAAGACAGTCCATTGCATATCTCCGAAGATCTCTCCTGGTCCCAGAACACTGATGCAATTATAAAGAAAGCACATCAGCGCCTCTACTGTCTGAGAAGATTGCGGAGAGTCCGTATGTCAAGGAGGACTCCCTCGAACTCCTACAGGTGGACGGTAGAGAGCATGCTGACCAGTTGCATCGTGGCTTGGTTCGGCAACTTGAGCGCCCAGGATCGGAAAAGACGGCAAAAAGTTGTAAACACTGCCCAGTCCATCATCGGCTCTGACCTCCCTATCATCAAGGGTCCACACCACCCTGGCCACACACTCATCTCTCCGTTGCCATCAGGTAGAAGGTACAGGAGCCTGAAATCTGGATCATCCAGGTTCAGGAATAGCTTCTTCCCACAGCTATCAGACTATTATATACATCAGTATGTATATATATATATATATATATATATATATATATATATAAATTCATTCTATGGTATATGGACACACTGATCTGTTCTGTACTTGTGCCTACAATATTCTGTTGTGCTGCAGCAAGCAAGAATTTCATTGTCCTATCTGGGACGTATGACAATAAACTCTCTTGTCTTGACTAAAGGACATATAGTGCCGGAGTAACTCAGTGGGTCAGGCAGTATCACTGGAGAACATGGACGGTCTTTCCGCTGTCTGGATAGCATGCAACAAAAAAGCCTTACCTTGTACATGTGACAATAAACTAAACTAAACCCGGGGGCGGAACAGTGTAGCTGCTCACAGTCGGAGACTCGGGTTCAATCCTGACCATGGCTGTTGTCGGTGTGGAGTTTGTCGTTCTCCCTGTGACCGCATGGGTTTTCTCCAGGTGCTCATGTTTTCTCCCACGTTCAAAAGACGTGCTGGTTTGTAGCTTAGTTGGCATCTGTAAATTGACATATAGGACATAGAACTGGTGTGAGAGGGTGATGGATGGTCAACGTGGATCCAGTAGGCTGACGGGCCGGTTTCCACTCCGTTCCTCTACACTAAACTAAGTTGAGGTTATTCTCATGTACACAACGCATACAATGAAAACCCAGCATCACAGGCATGTAAACACATGGAAACACGAGTCATACATATGTTACTCATGCTATCTACAAGAAGGTGAAAAGAAAAAGCAAGATGTTTGCGCAAAATACAATCAGAAATGGTCTGTTTATCTGACGTATAAGTTTGCATTAGTGAAGTAATTTTTAAGCTAGATTCTGTGTGTGGCCATGGATTACTTGCTGTTGCTATTTGCAGTTCCTTTTGATTCATCATCTGGAATAAATTCTGATATGGGTAAAGTTGGCATTGGCAATGTCGCCTCCCCTTCCCCTAAGAACGCGAATGGTTTCACAGTTGCTTTGATTCTATCGGGGTTGAAAGGACAGTTGGTGCAACCAAACATCTGTGTGTGTTTTTTTTCCTCCCTGCAGAGAGCGTGTTAAAGGAATGTTTTACCATGCTTACAACAACTACTTAGAGAATGCCTTCCCGTATGATGAGCTACGACCTTTAACCTGTGATGGCCAGGACACCTGGGGAAGGTAAGCTGTTAACTCCATGGCCAGATTTGTTTCAAAAGACTGTTACACATTAGAGTTTAGAGGTACAGCATGGAGATTGGTTTGTGTGATGGTCTGGGCTCACACAAACCAACCTCCCTTCCATTGGCTCCATTTATACCTTGCACTGCCTCGGCAAGACCAGCAGCATAGTCAAGGATGAGTCGCACCCTGGCTACTCCCTCTTCTCCCCTCTCCCTTCAGGCAAAGGTATAGAAGTGTGATTACGGACACCTCCAGATTCAGGGACAGTTTCTTCCCAGCTGTTATCAGGCAACTGAACCATCCTACAGCAACTAGAGAGCGGTCCTGACCTACCATCTACCTCATCGGGGACCCTCGGACTATCCTTGATTGGACTTTACTGGCCTTACATTGCACTAAATATTATTTCCTTATCATGTATCTGGCCACCGTGAATGGTTCGATTGTAATCATTGCTGTCTGGTTAGCACGCAACAAAAGCTTTTCACTGTACCTCTGTACATGTGACAATAAACTAAAACTGAAACGGGCCCTTCATCCCACCAAGAATGCACCGACCAACAATCGCCCCGCACACTAACACTATCCTACACACTAGAGGCAATTTTACAACTTACCGAATCCACATAACCTACAAACCTGTACGTATTTGGAGTGTGGGAGGAAACCAGAGCACCCGGAGAAAACCCACTTGGTCACAGGGAGAGCATATACACTCCCTACAGACAGCACCCGTAGTCAGGATTGCTGTAAGGCTGCGCCCCTGTGCCAGCTCGCATGTGTTTCCAGAATCTTCTGTTCTCGCTTCCCATTTTTATTCCCCCACTGGTGCTGGGTTGGTTGAGGGATCAATGAGCTTGTAAACATGGTGGAAAATGACCAGCAACCGAAGGCTTTGTGCTTCCTGAGCCACAAAACTGTACAGAAATTTCAGGAAGAAGGAAAATTCGATGAATTTTAAATGCATTTTGTCAATAATTGATTCAGCGTTCCCTGCCGTGTAAAATGTTATTTGTATTTTCTGCACTTTACAGCTTTTCTCTGACACTGATTGATGCCTTGGACACACTTCTGGTAAGTGGCTGCTCGCATTCCCTTTAATTGGGCTCTCCGGCCTCATACAAACTCCACTTGCTTTTGGCTTGTTTTCTCTCTTTCGTTTTCTTTCTTTTAAAATCCTTTTATTCGTTTTTTTTCAAAAGCATGTTTAAAAGATAACTTATATGTATAAAAACAAAAAGATAAACAGAAAAAAAAACAAAAAACTAAAACAAAACCCCCTTAAACTAGAAAAAAAGCAAAACAGAATCTGGGCTGCAAAGAGTTTCAACAATTTAAGTCCCTGTTTGGCGTCAAATCCGTTCCCCCATGTAAAGGTAAAATAATTATTATAACAGTTTGAGAGGGGACAATTTATGTTGTATGAAAATGTTGAATAAATCTACCCCAAGTCCTATCAAATTTAACCAAGGGTTCATCAATGTCACTCCTAATTTTTTCTAAATTTAAACATGATATCGTTTCAGAGTACCAATAGAGTGTGGTCGGAGGATTAGACTCTTTCCATTTAAATAAAATGGATCTTCTGGCAATTAATGTGGTAAATGCAACCAGCCGATGGCAGAGTGGGACAGATGAATAGAATCTATCATTGGTAGCCCAAAAATTGCAGTAATAGGATGAGGTTTTATTTCCACCCCTTTCCTTTCCCAGTCTCCACTTTGTGTTTCATGACGCTGTTATAAAAATAATAAGGCCTCTAAGAAATTGTTTGTCACCCAGCTTTTCTTCTGTCTGCAAGCTCTTGGGTCGTTTAAGGCACCTTTGTCGAGCCTAAATCCACCCCTGTTCCTAATCCCCGCTACTCATAGCAAGCAAGGAGCGGCATGATGGTGCAGCGGTAGGGTTGCTGTCTTAACTAGGTTATTACAATCAGTCTGGAGAAGGCCCCCGACCTGTAACATCACCTATCCACGTTCCCCAAAGATGCTGCCTCACCCACTGAGTTACCCCAGCACTTTGTGTCGATCTAAGTGAAATGAGTTCAGTTTCTCATTCATGTAGAAAAAGAAAAATCAACCAGGCCATTCCCATAGGATAGGTTGCAGGATGAGGTCGGAAATCCCGATCTCCTAAAATTTCCCTCCTGGGAGAGTTGGTGGGTGGGTGCAGGCATTGGGTGGTCAAGTTCTATTTCTTCCTGCCAGTGTTTTATGGGAACGTTCCTTCTCGAGAACATCGAAGAATTACTCCCCAGTGATTTTATTTTTCTTTGCAGTGGAGGTGTTGAGAGGTTTTCTGAGGGACTGGAAAAATGGATAAGTGGCAGGACTCTTGTATCTGGCCCTGAACTGTAGTCCGGGTAAAAAAAACATGAGGTAGGGTCATCTCCACTGCCAGAAAGAGACCTGTCTGCACTAGCTTTTAAACATAGAACAGTGCAGCACAGAACAGGCCCTTCGGCCCACAATGACAGTGCTGAACAGGATGCTAAGGTAAACTGATCTCATCTGCTTGCACATGATCTATATTCTTACATTCCCTCCATATCCGCGTGCCTGTCTAAAGGTCTCTTAGTGCACTATCGTATCTGCCTCCAATACCACCCCTGGCAGCATGTTCCGGGGACTATTTTGATGCCATTGCAATTGAGTTCGATTTAGGTGAAGGGGTGGGAATAGTGTTGGGAATGAAAATGATAAAGCTGAGTGAATCTGAAGGAGAGTCCCAACCTGAATTCTTGCCTGTCCGTGTCCTCCAGAGATGCTGCCTGACCCGCTGAGGTACGCCTGCATTTCGAGATTTATGCGAGGTGGAAGATTACTATGTCTCTTAAATAAATCTACATGGGGGGGGGGGGGGGGGTTCAGGTCTGTGTGTTCCTTCCTGTTCTGTTCAGCTGCTCTTCTGGTAGTGAAATAGTCATACAGCGTAGAAAAAGGCCTTTCAACCCAACTTGTCCATGCCGACCCACATGTCCCATCTACACAAGTCCCACCTGCCTGCGCTTGGCTTGTATCTCTCTAAATCTGTCCTATCCATGTACCTGTCTAAATGTTTTTTTTTAAATGTTGTGTTATTTATTACCTGCCTCAACTACCTCCTCAGGTAGATCGTTCCATACACTCACCACCCTTTGTGTGGTTTTAAAAATACAGTTTCCTATTTGCTCCCCTTTAAACCTATGTCCCCTGGTTCTCGATTCCCCTACTCTGTGCATTTACCCCGTCTATTCCTTTCATGATCAGATGACTGCGTGAAAGACCTGGACAGAGTGGACGTGAAGAGGATGTTTCCACTAGTGGGAGAGTCTAGGACCAGAGGGCACAGCCTCGGAATAAAAGGACGTACTTTTGGAAAGGAGATGAGGAGGAATTTCTTTAGTCAGGAGGTGGTGAATCTGTGAAGTTTATTGTCACAGAAACATAGAAAATAGGTGCAGGAAGGCCATTCAGCCCTTCGAGCCAGCACCACCATTTAATATGATCATAGCTGATCATCTAGAATCAGTACCCCATTCCTGCTTTTTCTCCATATCCCTTGATTCCATTAGTCCCAAGAGCTATATCTAACTCTCTCTTGAATACATCCAGTGAATTGACCTCCACTGCCTTTTGTGGCAGAGAATTCCACAGATTCACAACTCTCTGAGTGAAGAAGTTTTTCCTCATCTCAGTCATAAATGGCCCACCCCTTATTCTTAAACTGTGACCCCTGTTTCTCGACTCCCCCAACATGGGGAACATTTGTCCTGCATCTAGTTTGTCCAATGCTTTATGAATGTTACATGTTTCTATAAGACCTCCTCGCATCCTTCTAAATTCCAGTGAATACAAGCCCAGTCGACCCATTCTTTCATCATATGTCAGTCCTGTCATCCTGGGAATTAACCTGGTGAACCTACGCTACATTCCTTCAATGGCAAGAAGGCTTTGGAGACCGAGCCATTGGGTATTTTTAATGTGGAGATTGACAAATTCTCAATTAGTAAGGGTGTCGGGGGTTATGGGGAGAAGGCAGGAGAATGGAGTGGAGGGGAAAGGACAGATTGAATGGTGGAGTAGACTTTGGGCCGAATGGTCTAATTCTGCTCCTGAAACCAATGAATGTTAACTGATGAATTGCTGCAACATGGTATGAATGATCATCTGTTGTTCCAATCTGTGTTCAGGTGCTGGGTAATGTGACTGAGTTTCAGAGAGTTGTCCACATCCTTCAGGATGGGATGAATTTTGACATCGATGTCAATGCATCCGTCTTTGAGACCAACATTCGAGGTAAGTCAACAATGATGAGGCGACGTTTGGAGCACTGTGTTCATGTTTTGGTCACCCTGGTATAGAAAGGATGTCATTATACTGGAAACTGGTGCAGAGAAGATTCCGAGGATGTTGCCAGGACTCAAGGGTTTGACTGTAGGGATTGTTTGGGCAGGCTGGGGTTTTATTCTTTGGAGAGCAGGAGCTTGGGTGATCTTACAGAGGTGTATAAAATCATGAGGGGGACAGGTAGGGTGAATGCATAGTCTTCTACCCAGAGTTGGGGTGGTCGGGATGCTGTCTCACAGTGCCGGAGGTCAGGATTGAACCCGGGTGCTGCCTGTGCGGAGCTTGCACGTTCTCCCTATGGCCACGTTTTGTTTCCTCCGTGCTCCAGTTTCCACCCAAATTTTAAAGACGTGCGGGTTTGTCGATTAATTAGCCCTCTGTAAATTGCCACTACAGTGCAGTGAGTGGATGAGAAAGTGGGATAACCTGGAGCAAGTGTTAAGGAGTGATCGATGGCCCGGGTGGGGCGACAGGCCTGTTTCCATGCTGTCTCTCTAAACCAAAAAGGTGTAGGCTAGAACTGCCATATTAAGAGGCATTGTGGAGGCATTTGTGTGGATTTCCCAGTTCAAAGAAATGGGGAAATAAGGAGTCAGTTGGTGGGTTAATTAGTTGGTTGGTTGTGTTTCGTTTATTGTCGCGAGATGTTTTAATGTTAAACTTCTTCTTTAATGCTATGTTGTATTTTTATTAGTGTGCTGCAAGGACATCTGAATTTCCCCTGAATAAGGGGATTAATAAAGTATTTAATATTACAGTGAAAAGCTTTTTATAGTGTGCTTTCCAGTCAGCGGAAAGACTATACATGATTACACTTGAGCCGTCCACAGTGTGCAGATACAGGATAAAGGGTATAACGTTTAGGGGTTTAGTCACTTGACCATTAGCTGGTATATTCACCGCCTTTCTTGAATTGCCGATTTGCAGTCCCTCCGTTTTGCTGCAGGCTGTGACGTGGTGTGTTTTGTTGCTGTCCCCAGTGGTGGGGGGTTTGTTGTCCGCCCACCTGCTGTCCAGGGAGGGTGGCATCGCGGTGGAGCCCGGCTGGCCCTGCGTGGGACCGTTGCTCAGACTGGCGGAGGAGGCGGCTCGCAAGCTGCTACCAGGTGAGGTCCTCTAAAGGCTGCTCCTTGCCGCTCCGTTCCCTCCCGCCCGCCCTAGGGCTCTTCCTGACCTGCTTTCGTCTGCTCCCGGCCGGCACGGTGGCACAGCGGTCGAGTTGCTGCCTCGAAGCGCCAGAGACCCGCGTTCGAGTGCTGTCTGTGCGGAGTTTGTACGTTCTCCCATGGGTTTTCTCCGGGTGCTCCAGTTTCCTCCCACACTCCAAAGACGTACTGTTTCTGGTTAATTGGCTTCAGTAAAAATTATAAATTGTCCCTGGTGTGTTGGATAGCGCTAGTGTGCGGGGGTTGCACAGCTCGGTGGGCTGAAGGGCCTGTTTCCACGCCGTATCTCTAAACTAAACTCTCCACTGCTTGGAATGACTCTAGATCACTCGTTTTCATCTTTCCCACAGCCACCAATAGACCATTGTGGGCTCCACATTTCCTTGCTGGTTGCTTTTTACATATCTTTCATTCATTTGTTCTATGTACCTTCTATATCTTTAGTTTCCCTCTCCCCCGAGTCTGAAGAAGGACCTTGCACAAAATGTCACCTATTCCTTTGCTCCAGAAATGCTGCCTGATCCTCTGAGTTACTCCAGCATCTTTTCTCTATCTTTGCATCTGATCTAGTCACTGGGCTTGCTATCTGCCCATTACTTCCTCCTTTTGGTATCTTGAAAGGAGCGTGGCCCTGTTTGTCTAACTGTACGATGGTTTGTCCCACGACAAATCTGTCTCTCTAGTCTCTCTCTGTGTCACTCTCTGTGTCTGTGTAACACCTCTGACAGAATTTCTGAGCCATCTAGTGGCTAGCAGAGTATTGTCCTTTAAGCCATTTTAGGTTGTATTAGTTTTGTGATGGTAGAGTTTCATAAATATGTCTACTTCCATCGAGATTCATCCCTGATCATTGGTGCTAACTGCACGTTTTAATAGTGACATAGCATTTTGGGGAAAGTCAGGAGACTAAATGAATGGTTGCTATTATTTGGCACATTCTGTGTTGCGGGTGCCGTGAACTTCTGGACATTTGTTTATCCAGCTGCTGTTTCCCACCACAAAACAAAAATTAGTTGAACAAAAATGTTCCATCTATTTTTCAATCCAGTCTCGGATTTTAGTTTCAAGAATGTTAATGGCCCAACTTTTATTGCAGGGATGTAGTTAGAACAGGCTCTTTGACACATAATGGCCGTGCTGTACATGGCCAAGTTATGACACAGCAGTCGAGACCCGGGCTCGATCCTGACGATGATTGCTGTCTGCACATTGTTTGTACGTTCTCCCTGAGACTGCGTGGGTTTTCACCGGGTGCTCCGGTTTCCTCCTACACGCCAAAGACATACAGGTTTGTATGTTAATTGGCTTCAGTAAATTGTCCCAGGTTGTGTGTGTGTGTTGGTGTGCAGGGATCGCTGGTTAATTGGCTTCTGTAAATTGTCCCTAGTGTGTAGGATAGAACTAGTGTATGCGTTATCCGTGGTCGGTGGGCCGAAGGGTCTGTTTCCATGCTGTAACTCGAAACTAAACTTAAAAATATAAAAATGCTGTAGGTACTGTGAATCTTAGAAACACTTTGTGTTCTCTCAGTGTTTATCAGTGCGCACTGTTAAGGCCTCCAATAATCCGAGTCTCACCACTGACCTATGAGATGTTTTATTTCTTGTCGTGCTTATTTGAGGATAGCCAGATACAGGGTATGTGTATAACACAAAATTCCCTCCGACATGTATCCTTGGGGGGGGGGGGGGGCTCTGTCTGCATTGTAGATTGTTTAGCCGAAGGCACGTGAATTGGCGCTGTGTGTCTTGGTGAGGAACATAATGTTTTCTTGGGTATCCTTGTCTTACTGCTGGTGGTCCCGGGAGAAGGATGAGGATGTCTGTCAGAACAGTACTGGTGAGTCAGTAGATAGTTACAGTGCACCATCGATGGGCTGAATGCCTTTGATAGAAGGGTGTAATTCAAGGAAGACACCACATCCTGGATTCAGTGATTCAGTTCAATGATTCAATTATACTTTATCGTCACATGTACCAAGGAGAGTGCGGTGCGAAGAGAGACACAAAATGCTGGAGTAACTCAGCGGGACAGGCAGCGTCTCTGGAGAGAAGGAATGGATGAAGAAGTGTCAGACTGAATAAGGGTCTCGATCCGAAATGTCACCCATTCCTTCTCTCCAGAGATGCTTCCTGCCCCGCTGAGTTACTCCAGCAATTTGTGTCTATTTTCGATTAAAACCAGCATCTACAGTTCTTTCCTACGCAGTGAAATGCTTTGTTTTGCGTACAACCCGGTAAAATCATCAAATAGACCTCACCCTGGCAGTGCACAATGGTCGCTGTGTTTTGGTACGGATAAAGTTAAAAAAATTCACCAAACTATCCTAACTACTGACTGCCACCGCACATGGCAGCAGCCCCCCCCCCCCCCCCCCCCCCCAACTGAGTTGTCCTCCATTTGAAGACCTATGAAGACTTAATTCAACCTGTGTGTACACTATTGCTGCCACATCAGAAACCTGGCTTTAATCCTTCACCACCTGCCTGCGTGTGGCCCATAATCCCTCGAAACCTGTTTCAACTCCTTTCTCCTGCCTTCCCCTTAACCCCTGACACCCGTACCGATCAAGCATCTGTCAATCTCCACCTTAAAGATACCCATTGTCTTGGCCCCAACAGCCGCCTGGTGCAATGAATTACGCAGATTCACCACCCTCAGGCTGAAGAAATTCCTCTTCATCTTTTTAAATGTATGTCCTTTTAGCCTGAGGCTGTGCCCTCTGGTCCCAGACTCTCCCACTAATGGAAACATCATCTCCACATCCACTCGGATGTCTCTTCGCTACAATCATGCCGTCTTTGAACCTGGATCTGCTTGAGTCTCCCGTATGTTCATCCCTGATTTTAAGAAAAAGAGCATCTGCAATATCAGTCTTGAATTTGGTTTTATTCAGTGTCACCCTGTCCTCGAAATTTAATATGAAACAGTGTTTCAGAATTACAAATTCCATTCCTTTTGCACGCAGAATTCAATGATCAGACCAAAATATCTAGAGGTGTGTGCTGACCAGCAATTTCCCCGTACACTAGCACTATCCTCCATACTAGGGACAATTTACAATTTTACCAAAGCTAGTGTGTCTTTGGAGTGCGGGAGGAAACCAGAGAGCCTGGAGAAAACCCACGTGGTCACAGTGTACAAACTCCGTACAGACAGCACCCGTAGTCAGGATCACTGGCGCTGTAAGGCAGCAACTCTACCGCTGCGCCACTGTACCGCCCTGCTCCTCTGGCAGCTCGTTCCGTATACCTACCCGCCACTGAATGGAAAAAATTGCCCCTGATGTTTCTGTTTAAATCCCTCCCTCTCATCTTAAACCTATGTTCTCCGGTTCTTGATTTCCCCTACCCTGGGTAAAAGACTCTGTGTACTCACCTTTGCTCCCCTCATGTTATTAAAGCATTCCAGACTCCGACGGGAATGCCGTTTGGGACAGTGAACCTTATGAACGGGGTTAATCCCAGCGAGACCCCCGTCACCTGCACGGCGGGCATTGGCACCTTTATCCTGGAGTTTGCCACCTTGAGCCGTCTGACGGGCGACCCGGTGTTTGAGGAGGTGGCGAGGAAGGCGCTGGACGGGCTGTGGAACAGCCGCTCTGACATCGGCCTGGTGAGTGTTTCCCAACCCTGCTCCAGGGTTGATGTCTTTGGTTTCTTTCTCCGCTGCTGCCATTATCCACTGTGATGCCCAGTCATACGGCACAGAGCACTCTCACTTCACTGCTTCCATTGGGAAGAAAGTACAGGAGCCTGAAAACTAACGTCCAAGTTAGGGAGCAGCTTATTCCCCACAGCGATCAGGCTATTAAACACTGTAACCTCCAAATAGGTTCTGAACTATATAGTCAAGGGCGTTAGTTTTGCCTTTGCGCCATTATTGTACATATGTATATAATGCACACACATGCACAGTGGAGACGATGTTTCCACTAGTGGGAGAATCTAGGACCAGAGGCCATCGTCTCAGAATAAAAGGACTTACCTTTAGAAGGGAGATGAGGAGGAATTTCTTTAGTCAGAGGTTGGTGAATCTGGAATTCAATGCCACAGAATGCTGAGGTGGCCGTCAATGGGTATTTTTAAGGCGGAGATTGACAAATTCTTAATTAGTAAGGGTGTCAGATGTTATGGGGGAAAAAGAAGGAAAGAATGGGTTTGAGAGGGAAAGATCGATCAGCCATGAGTGAATGGTGGAGTAGACTAGATGGGCCGAATGGCCTAATTCTGCTCTTAGAACTTCTGAACTTGTATATATCCATCACATATATATACACAACTTTGTTGTTTATTATGGTGTTTACAGAATACTATGTTTACATATCTGATGTGCTGCTGCCAGTAAGAATTTCATTGCTTTGTTTTGACTTGAAACAGGCACTTCAGCCATCATTAACATGCTAACTATGCTGATCCCATTTGCCTGCATCAGCTCCATTGCCTTCAATGCCTCTGAACATTTTCTTGTCACTATCTTTGGGTAGAATTGGGTAGTTTTGCTAATTATAAATCTTGATGTAACTGTATCCTCTTAATGGTTCCACAATGACCTGCAATTAAATTACTTGAGTTCCTCCAGCACTTGCTTTTTTTTTCCCAACCCAAGGGCAGCACAGTGGTGCAGCGGTAGAGAGCAGCCCTACAGCGCCAGGGACCCGGGTTAGATCCTGACCATGGGTGTTGTCTGTACGGAGTTTATACTTTCCCCCTGTGACCCTGTGGGCTTTCTTCAGGTGCTCCGGTTTTAGAAACATAGAAACATAGAAAATAGGTGCAGGAGTAGGCCATTCTGCCCTTCGAGCCTGCACCACCATTCAAAATGATCATGGCTGATCATCCAACTCAGTATCCCGTACCTGCCTTCTCTCCATACCCCCTGATCCCTTTAACCACAAGGGCCACATCTAACTCCCTTTCAAATATAGCCAATGAACTGGCCTCAACTACCTTCTGTGGCAGAGAATTCCAGAGACTCACCACTCTCTGTGTGAAAAATGTTTTCCTCATCTCGGTCCTAAAGGAATTCCCCCTTATCCTTAGACTGTGACCCCTTGTTCTGGACCTCCCCAACATTGTGAACAATCTTCCTGCATCTAGCCTGTCCAACCCCTTTTCTCCCACAATCCAAAGGCGTTCAGGCTTGTAGGTGAATTGGCTTCTGTAAATTGTCCCGAATGTGTAGGATAGTGTTAGTTTACGGGGTGATCGCTGGTTGGCGTGGGCTTGATGGGCCGAACGACCTGTTTGCTGTATCTCTAAAGTCTAAAAATTGCATCTGTGGGTGATGTCCCCAAAAAAACCTGAGCAGCAACAAAGTAAGGGGCAGGTTGGTTAGTATTGTTATTATTGTCTCGTGTACGGAGATGTGGTGAAAAAGTTTGTTATGCTGCTATCCCAGCAACCCATACCATCTACGAGTTGATTCATGCTATATATATGAATACATCCTATAGTGCAAGAGAGAAATAGAGTGTAGAATATGGTGTTATAGCAACAGAGAAAGTGCAGATGAAAGGAAAAGGACAAAAGCTGCAACAAGGTAGATTGGAGGATTGGGGGTACATCTTTAGCATATGAACTCCATTGTGGAGCCACAATCCCACTACCTTTGGTGACTGCAGGTTTAGCGTCTGTTTTAACTTTTTTTCTGCAGTCCCCTTCACCACTTGACTTTTGTTCCAAAGGTTGGAAATCATATCGATGTGTTAACCTCAAAGTGGGTGGCACAGGACGCTGGGATTGGGGCAGGAGTGGACTCCTACTTCGAATACCTGGTGAAAGGAGCCATCTTGCTGCAAGATGAAGGACTGATGTCGTCTTTCCTTGGTAAGATTTGTGCTTTTATGAAACTTGTGTTGTCGTCTCCACCACTGTAAGGGATTAGCTATATGGCAGGTGGAGCAGTGGAATATGATGCTCGTGTTGTGCTATTTTTATTAAGAAAAGGTATTAGACTTTACTTTAGACTTTAGAGATACAGCGTGGGAAGAGGCCCTTCGGCCCACCGAGTACATGCCGACCAGCGATCACCCCATACACTGGTGTTATCCCAAACACTGGGAAAATTTGCAATTTTACTAAAGCCAATTAACCTAGAAAGCCAAGCACGTATACATAAAAGGAATTTACCTTGGTGCTTTGTTCACAAGTAACAACACGATATAAGTTAGACAATTAAAAATAAAACATTATAATTTAAACATGTGAAGAATGAAATACAATACCAGAGCACAAGGAGGCTACAGACTTTTGGCTGTTGAGTAGAGCTACTGATCGTGGGGAAAAAAACTGTTTTTGTGTCTGGCTCTGGCGGCTTTGACAGTCCGGAGTTGCCTTCCAGAGGGAAGTGATTCAAAGCGTTTGTGGCCAGGGTGAGAGGGGTCAGAGATGATCTTACCCAGCTCGTTTCCTGGCCCTTGCCGTCGATGGGAAGGTTGCAGCCAACAACCTTCTCGGCTGATCGGACGATTCGCTGCAGCCTCCAGGTGTCGTGCTTGGTGCCTGAGCCGAACCAGACCATGATGGAGAAGGTGAGGACAGACACTATGATGGCAGTATAAAACTGGACCATCATTGCCTGTGGCAGATTGTGTTTTCTCAGCTGCCGCAGGAAGCACATCCTCTGTTGGCCCTTTTGGCCGTGGAGTCGATGGTGGCCTCCCATTTAAGGTCCCTGGAGAAAATGGTTCCAAGGAACTTAAATAATTCCACAAACATTTTTGGAGTGTGGGAGGAAACCGGTGCACCCGGAGAAAATCCATAGGGAAAATGTACATACTCGGTACAAATAACACCCTCTGTGGCAATTCACATAAATTGGGAATCACTAACCTTTGTAAGAATAAGTTTAGAAAACTGTTCACTAACTGGCCAGCATGGCGGCGTAACGTACGTTCTCCCTGTGGCCTTGTGGGTAATTTCTGGGCGCTCCGGTATCCTCCCACATTCTAAAGACATACAGGTTTGTCGGTTAAATGGTTTCGGTAAATTGTCCCTAGTGTGTTGGATAGTTCCAGTGTACGGGTTGATCGCTGGCCAGCACGGACTTGGTGGGCCGAAGGGCCTGCTACCATGCTGCATTTCTAAAGTCTAAACGCATCGGTTTTTGATCTGACCATCTCAAGAAGTGGAAAGGAGTCTTTTATCACAATGACATCAGCGTGAATTAGTGGAAAGTGATTTAAATCTCTGGGGAAAGTGGATGCTCGTACAAAATGTATCTGAAAGAAATCTCCGTTCCATTAATAATCAGAACTTTTGGGCAGTGATTACCACAGAACATTCTGGACTAGATGCTAAATTATCAACACTAATCGAGAATGCCTCCTTTTTTTTCATGATGCGTCTCAATTGTCTCACAGATCTCATAAGTTCATATGTTATAGAAGCAGAATCAGGCCATTCAGCCCATCGAGTCTACTCTGCCGTTGTATCATGGCTGATCTATCTTTCCCTCTCAACGCCATTCTCCTCCCTTCTCTCCGTAACCCCTGACAACATCTCTTATTGTACGTGGTTTGTACGGATATACATTTTGATGGCATCATCTCTATTTAATTAATTTATTCCTCTTTTTCCCTTTGTAGACTATGAGAAAGTGATTACGAATTACTCCAAGTTTGATGATTGGTATGTCTGGGTTCAGATGTACAAAGGCACCGTCTCCATGCCGGTATTTCAGTCTCTGGAAGCTTTCTGGCCGGGACTGCAGGTCAGACTCTGATGGACTTGGTTGCAACCTTTTTTTTGTGACATCTTAAAGCGTCAAGAGTATTTTATTCTCGTATGTCCCAGACAGAACAACAAAATTCTTTCTTGTCACACAGCCCTTCGGCCCAGCTTGCCCACTCCAACCAACATGTCCCATCTGCCTGCGTTTGGCCCATATCCAAAGTGTAAACCTGTCCTATCCATGTGTCAGTCCAAATGTTTCTCTGATGTTGCGATAGTACCTATTAGTCTACTTGTTAACATTTTTGAAGATGACCTAGAATTTCCTCTTCACATCTGCCAGAAAATGGCAACACCTGTAGATACAGTGGTAAAGAAGGTGAATGGCATGCTTGCCTTCATCGGTTGGGGCATTGAGTATAAGAGTCAGGAAATTTGACACAGTTCTACTGAATCATCCTGGTTCTCGAGTTCTTTCTCTGATCATCTTTACCTTTCCATCTCTGTGATTATTAAAAAAAAAACGAATCACTTGGGGTTTGAATATTTCTGCACACAGTGGTGCAGCTGGTGCGTCACAGGGACCCGGGTTCGATCCTGACCTCGGGTGCTATCTGCAGAGTTTGTACGTTGTCGGATTTCCATCGGGAGCTCCGGATTCCGCCCACATCCCAAAGACATGTGGGTTTGTGAGTTAATTGACTTCTGTAAATTGCCCCCACTGTATAAGGAGTAGCTGAGAAAGTGGGATAACATAGAACTAGTGTGAACGGGGGTGATCGATGGTCAGCATGGACTTGGTGGGCCGAAGGGCCTGTTTCATGCTGTTGCTCTAAACTAAGTTTGCCTTTAAAGCCTTCATCTTTTGCACCTAAGTGGGGAGTCGGTGGGCATCTCTGAAAGAATAGGTTATTGGAATGGATATCGCCGAGAGTTAGCGTAGGTTCTATGGGGGCCATCGTAAAGAAATAGAACATGGAGAGTAAATGCAATAATTACAAATATGCTTCTGGGGAGAAAAACAATTACGTGGAGGCAGAAGGAACAGGATCATTGTAGAAAATCACTGGTTTTAGTCTGGTTTAGTTAAGTGATACAGTGTGGCAACAGGCCCTTTGGCCCACCGAGTCTGTGCTGACCATCGACCACTCCATACACTTTTTCTATCCTACACACTAGGGACAATTTACAGAAACAATTAACCTACTGACCTCCATGTCTGTGGACCGTGGGAGTTAACCGGAGAAAACCCACGCGGTCACAGGGACTACGTGCAAACTCTGTACAGACAGCACCCGTAGTCAGGATTGAACCCGGGTCTCTGGTGCCGTGAGGCCGCAACTCTACCACTGCCCAGCCGTGCTGCCCCTTGTTGCCGTCCTGTTGAATGTTCTGGCTCAATATCCTGGCTTTGAGTTGTCCATCCGTGGTCTTAATGTAGCTGTGAAGATGGACTGGAGTTCTGGAATCTTCAGTGATCTTTGCTGGGTTTGAACCTGGGACAGACAAGGCTCTTTCATCTTCCCTCACAGAGCTTAATAGGCGACATTAGCAACGCAATGAAAACCTTCCACAACTACTACCAGGTTTGGAAACAGTACGGGGGGCTGCCTGAATTTTACAGCATCCCTCAGGGTTCGACTGTGGACAAGCGGGAAGGTTATCCACTTCGACCAGGTGAGAAAAAATGGACCTTCCATTAAACTGTCGTGTTGCCCTTGGGAGGTCCTGAAAGCAATTGGCGCCTGAGAGACGCGAGGAACTGCAGATGCTGGAACCTTGAGCATAACAGAAGTTGCTGGATTAACCCGGTGGCTCAGGCAGCATCTCCAGTGGTTCAATGATGCTGTTATTATCTCGTGTGCAAACACACAGTGAAATTCTATTCTTACTTACAGTCCAGTAAAGTATTGTCGTACCTAAGCATATCCCTTTTTGCATTCCTCTCCAAACATCTCAAAGCATTTGTAGAAACTAGGAACTGCAGATGCTGGTTTATACCATACGATGGAAACAAAATGCTGGAGTAAATCAGCAGTTCAAGCAGCATCGCTGGAGAAAAAGGACGGGTGACGTTTTAGGTCGGGACCCTTCTTCTGATTCGAATCGTCACCCATCTTTTTTTCTCCAGAGTTACTTCAGCACTTTGTGTCTATCTTACGGTATAAACCAGCATCTGCAGTTCCTTGTTTCCACCCATCACTCGCCAGACTTTGTCCCGCCCCCACCTCTTTTCCAGCTTTCTTCCTCCCCTGCCCCCTAAACTACAATCACACTGAAGAACGGTCCCGACCCAAAACGTCACCCATCCACACCCAGATATGCTGCCTGACCCACTATGAGTTATTCCAGCAATTTTTTTTTTTAATGCAAAATTGGGCTGTGGCTGACTGATAAATTTTAAACTGTAGGCCGAATTCAATCACACACCTCCACCTCCAAGTGTGTGGAAGAAACTATGATATAGACTACACTGACCCCAGCAGGCTTGCTACTTTGTGATGGGACCATTTCAAATTACTGTACTGCCCAGGGTATTCATTCTTAGCATTTGAACCAACACGGGAATGATTAAGTTAAGGTGTGAGGAGCTTTTGATGATTCTGGTCCTGTACTCGCTGCAGTTCAGAAGGATGAGGGGGAACCTCATTGAAACCTACCAGATAATGAAAGCTTAAGAGTTGACGTGGAGAGGACGTTTCCACTGGTGGGAGAGTCTAGGGCCAGAGGACACAGTATTAGAATTTAAAGACGTACCTTTAGAAAAGGGATGAGGAATTTCCTTCGCCACAGGGTGGTGAATCTAGAATTCACTACCACCGACAGCCGTGGAAGCCAAGTCACTGGGTACATTTGAAGCTGAAATTGATAGATTCTTGATAAGTAAGGGCGTCAGAGGTTATGGGATGGAGGCAGGAGAATGGGGTTGAGAGGGAAAAATAGATCAGCCATGATTGAATGGTGGAGCAGACTCAATGGGCTGAATGGCCTAATTCTGCTCCTATGTCGCATGATCTTATGAACACAGATGTTCCTCCCAATGCACTTCAATTGTCAATGACCAGACTCACCGTCACACAATTACCCTCCATGTGATCCAGAAGTAACCATCTCAATCTTCTGGCATCTTTTCATTTCCTCTGCTGTTGTTGCTCCGGGTTATTTGATCTGACGCTAAAGAGACCAGCGGGCCTGGTTTGTTGTTGCAGAGCTGGTAGAGAGTGCGATGTATCTGTATCGAGCCACAGGAGACCCAACCTTCCTGGAACTGGGCAGAGATGTGGTTGAGGCCATTGAGAAGATAAGCCGTGTGGATTGTGGCTATGCTACTGTAAGTACTGCACCAGTTTACGCTATTGTCTTCAGGGATACAGCATGGAAAGAAACTCTAGAGGCTACTATGTTCATAGACTACATTATTACCTCTGTCCTGCGTCAATCACCAGCTTGTGTAATTGCTCAATCGTGGAGAAATGCAGCATGGAAACAGGCTTTTCAGTCGCCGACTGGCCATTCAGTTATACACTAATCCTACCGTAACCCATTTTATTCTCCCCACCACTCACCTACACACTCAGGACTCCAGGGACTGAGCTAATGGGAGGGATTGGGCAGGCCAGGACTTAATTATTTGGAGCAGTAGGAAACGGGGTGTTGTTGTGGAGGTGTATAAGAGTATAGAGGCCTAGATGGGGTGAATACGCAGTCTTTTCCCAGGTTTGTGAATCATGAAAACTTGCTTGACTTGACTCTTGAAGGCATGGGTTGGCTCAGTTTAGTTCAGAGATACAGCGTCGAAACAGACCCTTCGGCCTACCTGGCCTCGCCACCAAAAATCACCCAGTCCACTAGTTCTTTCTATTCCACACCCTAGGGATAATTTACAGAAGCCAATTAACCTACTAACTTGTATGTTTTTGGAGTGTGGGAGGAAACCGGAGCACCCGGAGAAAACCCATGCGGCCACAGGGAAAAACATACAAACTCCGTACAGACAAAGTCAAAGTCAAAAGAGTTTATTGTCATGTGTCCCTGACAGGACAATGAAATTCTTTGCTTCAGCACAACAGAACATAGTAGGCATTGACTACAAAACAGATCAGTGTGTCCATATACCATTATATACGTAAATACACACATGACTGAATAAATTGATAAAGTGCAAATAACAGAAAAAGGGGTATTAATGTTCAGAGTTTTGTCCGAGCCAAGTTTAATAGCCTGATGGCTGTGGGGAAGCACCCATAGTCAGTATCAAAGCCTGGTCTCTGGCGATGCAAGTCTACCACTGCGTTACTGTGCTCCCCTCAGCAGTGGGACCAAAAATTTATAATGCTAGTTTTCCTGGTTGAGTGTTTGTGTTTGATAGACCTGATGACTAACAAGTTGGTGGAGGACTTGTGTCTGATAGACCTGTTGACTGACTCTTTTGGCATTGAAGGTCCGAGATTTGCGTGACCACAAGTTGGACAATCGTATGGAGTCGTTCTTCCTGGCCGAGACGGTGAAGTACCTCTACCTTCTCTTTGACCCGGACAACTTCCTCCATAACGACGGCAGCTCCTTCCACACGGTGACCACGCCCTACGGCGAGTGCGTGCTGGGGGCGGGCGGCTACCTGTTCAACACGGAGGCGCATCCCATCGACCCCGCGGCCCTGCACTGCTGCAGCCGGCACCGCCAGGAGCGCTGGGAGGTGGAGGCGCTGATGCAGGAATTCCACAGTGCCCGGTACGAGAGGACGGGGTCCCACCACGCAAGTTCCCCGGTGCAGCGTTCCCAGCACGGCAAGAGCAAGAGGACAGCTCAAAATGGGGACAGGGCAACGAAGAGAAGGAATAAGAAAGGAGGCTGTGTGTTGAGTTGTCCCAGCCAGCCGTTCAGCTCCAAACTTGCAGTGTTAGGTCAAGTGTTTACAGACTCTTCCTGATCTACGCCTTAGATCTTTATTTATTAAATTGTGGAATAAAGTTTGTCTGTTTTGTATGTGATTTTTTTTTTTGTTTTGGTGTCTGAAAACCGACCAGATAATGAAAGGGGGGAACGCGGAGAAGATGTTACCAGCAGTGGGGGAGTTTAGGACCAGAGGGCAAAACCTCGGTCAAAGTAAGTACATTGAAAATGGAGTTGAAGAGGAATTTCTTTAGCTTGAAACATAGAAAATAGGTGCAGGAGGAGGCCATTCGGCCCTTCGAGCCAGCACCGCCATTCATTGTGATCATGGCTGATCGTCCCCTATCAATAACCCGTGCCTGCCTTCTCCCCATATGCCTTGACTCCACTAGCCCCTAGAGCTCTACCTAACTCTCTCTTAAATCCATCCAGTGACTTGGCCTCCACTGCCCCCTGTGGCAGGGAATTCCATAAATTCACAACTCTGGGTGAAAACATTTTTTCTCACCTAAGTCTTAAATGACCTCCCCTTTATTCTAAGACTCTGGCCCCTGGTTCTGGACTCTCCCCACATTGGGAACATTTTTCCGTGAGGGTGGTGAATCTGTGGGATTTGTTGCCATATGCAGCAGTGGAGGCCAAGACATTGGGTGTTTTTAAGGCAGAAATGGATAGGTTCCATATTAGGAAGTGTGTCAATGTGGTTGAGGGGAAAAATAGACCAGCCATGATTGAAAGGCAGAGTAGACAATGGGCCGAATGGCTTAATTCTGCTCCTACGTCTTCTGGATTGATTGATTGAAAGATACAGCATGGAAACGGGCCCTTCAGCCCACTGTGTCTGCGCAGACTGTCAATCACTCGTTCATGCTAGTTCTATGTTATTTCATTTTCCCGTCCACTCACTGCACACTAGGTAATTTACAGAAGCCAATTAACCTGCCAATCCAATGTGGATGTGGGAGAAAACCAGAGCACCGAGAGAAATCCCATGCGGTCACAGGGAGAGCGTGCCAACTCCGCACAGGCAGTGCCTGAAGTCTGGATCGAACCTGGGTCTCTGGCGCTGTGAGGCAGCAGCTCTACCTGCTGCGCCACTGTGCAGCTCACAGGAGAGCAAGAACAGGGGATATCTCATCATCTGTAGGGATTTAAATCACTAGGCAAGGGATGTGATTTCCACAAATGGACCAGACATTTGTTTACAGCAAAAGCTTTTCCAACCAAATAGATTTTTACTTCTGAATACAGCAGTCACTTTATTGTAATATAGAAATGGGGAACTGCAGATTCAGTTTTCATGAAAGGGCACAGTGTGCTGGAGTAACTCTAGTGGGTCAGGCAGCAACTCTGGAGAACAAGGATAGGTGACGTTTTGGGTCATCAAATATGAAGGGGTCAAGGAAAGAGCATTCACGTCGCGGTCCTGTTTTCACCAATCTTTCCACCACCACGCCCAAGAAACGCAAGACACCATTGTATGCAGATGCCGAGAAGTGTGTTCAGCTTTAGCTGTACAATTTCTAATCTTGTGATGTGGACTCGATAAGAAGATCAAATATGAAAATGAGGTGCAGTCTCTGGCAATGGGAGAGACCCAGGACACAAAGGTCAATGTTGGAATGGGAAGGGGAGTTAAAAGGTTTGCAACTGCGAGATCCAGCGGGCCTTGGCGGACCGAACGAAACGCTTACCAAGTCTACGCTTGACCTCGCCGATGTAAAGGAGGCCGTGTCGGGAACACAGGACGCAGTTGATGAGGTTAGAGGAGGTGCACGTGAACCTCTGTCTCACCTGGAAGGTCCCTGGGTGGAAGTGCGGGAGGAGGTGTAGGGATAGTATTACATCCCCTGCAGTTGCAGGGGAAAGTACCTGGGGAGGGGGTGGTTTGGATGGGAAGGGATGAGTGAACCAAGGAGTTGCAGAGGGGGCGGTCTTAGTGGAAAGGGGTGGGGATGGTATGATGTGACTGGCGGTGGGATCACGTGAAATGTGTTTATCAAAGGCAGTAATTTGATCTCAGAATGTAAAGGAGAAAGCCTGGCCCTTTGTTCTTGCTCCAGCTCCTTGTAACTTGCTGTCTGATGAGGCTCTCTTCCCTGCTTCTTTTTCCCTTTGGCCTGCATTAGTGTGTTTCTTGCAGCCTTTTGGAAAGTTATTTTTCGATTGGTTGGCAAATAACTTAGCACACCATTTGAAAACAATCCCCCTTCCTCTCTTTATCCCAACCACTGCAAGTATAATATCTCACCATTTTTAGTTCAGTTAATGTTTGACCCGGACGACTTCCTCCATAACAACGGATGGAAACTATGGTTTCTATGTTTAGAGATGCAGCGTGGAACAAGCCATTCGGCCACTGAGTGCATGCCAAGCAGCGATCACCCATACACTAGTTCTATCTTACACACTACAATCACAGAGGCCAACCTTGGTGATGGTGGCTGCTTTTCCCTGAGGCAATGTGAACTGTAGATAGAGACAGACAGGGCGGGGGGGGGGAGACTGATTTGTGACATGTCCTGGGCTTCTTCTTTCGTGTGACGTGCACAGCCTAAAGTTGTAGGACAACTTGTTCTATTTGATCTTCCGTTTGTGCATGTCGAGTTGATTGCATTAGTCGAAACAGGGCGGACCATGTGAAGGTTGCAACCTTCCACCCCTTGTACTGGGCTTAATCCACACAACTCTCTGCATCTGCTTAGCAGTTCTTTAGACTTTATAGTCACAGAGCGGAAACAGGCCCTTCAGCCCACCGAGTCTGCGCCGACCAGCGATCACTCCATGCACGAGCACTACTTCACACACTAGAGACAATTTGCAATCTGCCGAAGCCAATTAACCTACAAACCTGTACGTCTTTAAAGTGGGGGGGGGGGGGGGGGAGGGGTCCGGAGCACTGGGAGAAAACCCATGCGGTCACAAGGAGAACACACACACGTGGTACAGACAACACCTGTAGTCGGGATCGAACCCGGGGCTCTGGCGCGGCAGGGCAGTGACTCTACTGTTGCACCACCCCCCAGTTCTGTCATTGTCCCTATAATTCGTGCCTTCCTGGTGGGTGTGGAGAGGCAATGGAATTCTGTTCTGTCAGAGGAGAGCTGGCCAAAAGATTGCTGCAGCACAAAAGGGGTTTGTTAATTTGACGTACTGACATTACACTTAAATAGACCGGCATAAACCAGCTGAGAAATTGAAGGTTTCCGACTGTAGATGTAGCAACAGCAGGAAGTGAACGCCACAGCAATCTAATCAAAGTGATGGTTTGAAAGGAATAATTAAGTATTTTATGTTTATCTGTTCTCAGATATTGTATGCTGCAATGCACTTGTAAGGCAACAGCTATTAGCAGAGAGGAAATACTTAATTCAATCTCCCTGTTTGTTAGCCTCTAGATTAATGGACAGTCAAGCTAATAGATTTTATAAAAAATCTTCACCATTTTATGCCATAGAATATATCAGACATATGTGCCTGAGAAACAAGTGTCCACAAGTATTGTCTTTCACTCAACCTTCATTTCCCATCAACGGCATTACTTGAAAGATGTATTCCTAAATGTTTTATCGACCCTCTAGTTAAACTGCATTTATTGATTATTTCTATAACTAATAAAATTAATTATTTTAATGGAGACACAAGAGCCTACAGTTGCTGGAAAATGGTTGGTAATAGCTTACATTTGGTCATTTGTGCACAACTTGGAAACAGGCCCTTCGGCCCACTGTGTCCGTGCCAACCAGCAATCCCCGTACTTAGCACTATCCGACACACTAGGGATAGTTTACTCTCTTTGCTGAAGAAAATTCACCTACAAATCTATACGTCTTTAGAATGTGGGAGGAAACCTGAGCACCCGGAGAAAGCCCACGTGGACACGGAGAATGTATAAACTCCGTACAGACAGCACCCAGAATCAGGATCGAAGCCGGGTCCCTGACGCTGTAAGGCAGCAACACTTCCGCTGCACCACCGTGCCGTCCTATAGATTCTTGGGTTGCGGCAAGTTCCAAGTGATCAATCGTTATTTTTCCCAGGTGCTCTCTTCTGCAACCGCAGGATATACAACACCTGTCCCTATACCTCCTCCCTCGACTCCATCCAAGGAAGTAAAGTTTGATGGTAGACCCAAAATGCCGGAGTAACCCAGCGGGACAGGCAGCATCTCTGGAGAGAAGGAATGGATGATGTCTCGGGTCGAGACACTTCTTCAGACTGATGTCAGGGGAGTGGGTGGTACAGAGATAAAATGTAGTCGGAGACAGTAAGATGTAGGAGAACTAGGAAGGGGGAGGGGATGGGGAGAGAGGGAAAGCAAGGGTTACTTGAAGTTTAAGAAGTCAATGTTCACACTGCTGGGGTGCTAGCATTGAATTCTCTAATTTTAAGGAACTTCATCTTACACTGCCATTCTACGTTCCACTGATCTCCACATTGTTTCTCTTGAGATCACACTTTCCCGAGTCAACAATGCACCTACCAGGTACTACCCTGCCTGAGTTCATTTGTGGCCGGCACTGAATGGTCCTGGTCTTTTGTCGCCTCCAGCACTTCATCCCACCACCCCCCCCTTTCATTGTGAAGAAGTGTCTCAATCTGAAACATCACCCATCCTTTTTCTCCGGAGATGCTGCCTGACCCGTTGAGTTACTCCAGCACTCAAAGTCAAAGTCAAAGTCAATTGTATTTTTCACATGCACCCGAAGGTGCAGTGAAATGAATTTGTCAGCAGCGATACACTTAAAACGAACACACAATACACAATCAGATTTAATACAAACATCCACCACAGCATTCTTCACTGTGGTGGAAGACAACAAAGTTCAGCCACCCCTCCTCCTTGTTCACCCGTGGTCGCAGCCATGAACCCTTCGTAGTCGCCGCTACGGATGGACGGCCGGATGTACAGGCCCTCTCGTCGGGATGATCAAAACTAAGACAGGATGGGCAAACACACTCTGTGGCTTGGAGGTCCCGAATCGGGACTTTCCTACTGGAGACCGTGGCTTCTGGATGTTATAGGCCGCAGGCCGGCGGTCAGATGTCTATTTTTGGGTTGGGCGTTTGGTTGAGGAGGAATGAGCATTTCTCCAGCTCGGGTTCGGGAGGTCTATGGTGCAGGGTGGATATTCAGCATTCCTGCACCATGTCCATTGTATTCCATTTCAAAATGTTTGACTGGAATCTAACAGTCATGTGTGTGATATTGTCGATAGGGATGATGCTAAAGTGGGTGGTATTGCAGAATGCAACAATAACTTTGCGCTACAAAGGTGGTTGTTGAAATCTACAAATCAATGCGTTCCCAGAACCATTTCCGACTGGGTGTTCCAATTCATACCTGTTGTGGTCCCACATAGGAGATTAGTGGGCAAAATTAGGGCACATGGTATTGGGGGTAGAGTGCTGATATGGATAGAGAAGTGGGTGGCAGACAGGAAACAAAGAGTGGGGATTAAGGGGTCCCTTTCAGAATGGCAGGCAGTGACTAGTGGGGTACCGCAAGGCTCGGTGCTGGGACCGCAGCTATTTACAATATACATCAATGATTTGGATGAAGGGATTGAAAGTAACATTAGCAAAGTTGCAGATGACACAAAGCTGGGTGGCAGTGTGAACTGTGAGGAGGATGCTATGAAAATGCAGGGTGACTTGGACAGGTTTGGGGAGTGGGCAGATGCATGGCAGATGAAGTTTAATGTGGATAAATGTGAGGTTATCAAACATAGCAAAAACAGGAGGGCAGATTACCATCTAAATGGCGTCAAGTTGGGAAAAGGGGAAGTACAACGGGATCTGGGGGTCCTTGTTCATCAGTCTATGAAAGTAAGCATACAGGTACAGCAAGCAGTGAAGAAAGCGAATGTCATGTTCGCCTTTATATCAAGAGTAGTTGAGTATAGGAGCAAAGAGGTCCTTCTGCAGTTGTACAGAGCCCTAGTGAGACCACACCTGGAGTATTGTGTGCAGTTTTGGTCCCCTAATTTGAGGAAGGACATTCTTGCTATTGATGGAGTGCAGCGTTGGTTTACAAGGTTAATTCCCGGTATGGCGGGCACTGAGAAGCTGGGTTTGTACACTCTGGAGTTTAGAAGGCTGAGAGGGGATCTTATTGAAACATATAAGATTGTAAAGGATTTGGACACGCTAGAGGCAGGAAACATGTTCCCGATGTTGGGTGAGTCCAGAACCAGGGGTCACAGATTAAGAATAAGGAGTAAGCCATTTAGAACGGAGAGGAGGAAACACTTTTTCTCACAGAGAGTTGTGAGTCTCTAGAATTCTCTGCTTCAGAGGGCGGTGGAGGCAGGCTCTCTGGATAGTTCAAAGAGAGATCTAGATAGGGCTCTTAAAGATAGGGATATGGAGAGAAGGCAGGAATGGGGTACTGATTGGGGATGATCAGCCATGATCACATTGAATGGCGGTGCTGGCTCGAAGGGCCGAATAGCCTACTCCTGCACCTAGTGTCTATTGTTTATTGTGTCTGTTGGATACCTTTTACATGCAAAGGGAGAGTTTGAGGGGGAAACTGCAGGCGCTGAACAGAAAGGTGATGAGCAGGTGGTGAATCTGTGGAAACCGTTCCCTTCTGCCATCCAGCCAACCTGCTATCCATGCTAGTATCTCCCCTTTGATACCATGGGCTTTCATCTTATCTAGCAGCCTCACGTGTGAAAAAGGAATGGAGACCCAGAGGACAAAGTTAGGGGGAAAGATTTAATGAGAACCTGAGGAATCACTTTTTTACACAAAGGGTGGATGGAACGAGCTGCTGGTGGAGGGAGTTGAGCAGGTTTGAGAAACGTAGACAGGTACATGAATAGGGTAGGTTTTGAGGGATATGGGTCAAACGCAGGCAGGTGGGACTAGTGTAGATGGGACATGTTGGTAGGTGTGCGCAAGTTGGGCCGAAGGGCCTGTTTCCACGCTGTATGACTGTGATTCTTAGTCAAATTGGGACCTTTCATTAGCTATAGATACAAGGAACTTCAGATGCTGGTATACAAACAACAAGCCACAAAGTGCCAGAATATGCCTGAAGAACATATTGGTCATATATAAATATCTGAACATATTCAGATCGGTCTGAAGAAGGGTCTCGAGCCGAAACGTCACCCATTCCTTCCCTCCAGAGATGCTGCCTGTCCCGGTGAGTTACTGCAGCATTTTGTGCCAGACTATGTGTTGGAATCACACAGCTGTCTGAGCTGCCCCAGTACTTTTGCCCTTATTTAGAAATATCGGGCAATTAAAGTGAAAAACAATTCAGGCGAGGCTTTAAAATTAAAACATGTGCCCCGTGTGAGGCTCGAACTCACGACCTTCAGATTATGAGACTGACGCGCTGCCTACTGCGCTAACGAGGCTCTGTACTGAATCGATGTGAAGCGGCTTCAGAGACTGGAGCCGATGGTGCGGGTGGGCCCTTCTGTGTGGGTAGTGGTGTGGAATACACCGAGGCCGGTAGTGGCTGGTGTGTGTGTGTGTGTGTGGCTTCTGCAGAGCTGCGAGCCGCCGGCTGGAGACGCGGGGAAGGGAGGGGTGGGTGAGATTAGAGTGAGGGAGGGGGGGGGGGGGAGAGGGTAGAAGGAGGTGAGATTAGAGTGAGGAGAGGGTCGGGTGAGGGGGGAGGTTAGAAGCAAGTCTACCCCCCCGGCAACAAAGCCTTGCCCCTTATTACTGTGTGTACGAACTGAAGCGACCAATGGACGATTAAGCATGGAACTCATATCATACCAGTGTTACCGTAGTTAGTTAGTTCCATGCTATTCCATGCATACTATTCCGTTCCATGCCATTTGCAAAAGCAACTGAGAGGGAGTCAGGCAGACAGGGCAAGGTCAGGGAATCGTGAGTGGAGCAGCGGGGTCGGGGGTCTGCGGGAGGGAGGGGGAAGAGGCAATAAAATGAACCAAGGAACTGCAGACACTGATTTGCTGAAGGCACTGAGTACTGGAGTCAGTACTGCGGGTCAGGCAGAACGTTTCAGGTCGGGACCGTTCTTCAGACCGATTTGGGGTAGGAGAGGTGGAAGAGAGGAGAGAGAAAGCTGGAAGAGGGGGGGGGGGGTGCAGAAAGGTTACACGGAGTAACACACGAGGTCAGCGAGCGTCTACTACTTAGTAACCAGTGGGCAGTAAGTATCATTGCAATTACATTTACATTCTGGAAGAGCAATGAACTGCAGATGCTGGTTTACAACAACAAAAAAACACACAAAGTACTGGAGTAACTCATCGGGTCATGCGGCATCAGCCTGAAGGGACCCGGCCTGAAATGCCACGCATCCATGTTCTCCAGGGGATGCTGCCTGACACACTGAGTTATTCCAGCAATGTGTCATATTGATCATAGACTCACTCAGATTCATTCAGCGTGGAAACAGGCCCTTCTGCCCAACTTGCCCACACCGACCAACATGTCCAATCTACACTAGTCCCACCTAGCTGCCTTTGGCCAATATCCCTCTAAACCTGTCCTATCTATGTACCTATGTAGGAAAGAACTGCAGATGCTGGTTTAAATTAAAGGTAGGCACAAGATGCTGGAGTAACTCAGCGGGACAAGCAGCATCTCTGGAGGAAGGGAATGGGTGACGTTTCGGGTCGGGTCTCTAAGAAGGGTCTCGACCCGAAACGTCACCCATTCCTTCTCTCCAGAGATGCTACCTGTCCCACTGAGTTACTCCAGCATTTTCCGTCTACCTATGTACAGTACCTGCCTGAATGTTTCTTAAACGTTGCGATAGTACCAACCTCAACTATCTCCTCTGGCAGCTCGTCCCATACACTCACCACCTTTTGTGTAAGCAAGTTATATTTGTTGAGCCCCCTACACTAGAACCGTTCGCCTTGTTATCGATATGGGCCATGTTAGCTCAGTGTTATTTGCAGTTCATTAGGGAGATGAACGGTTGTGACCAGTAAACGCTACGGGACGAAAGAAAATATATCTGGAACACAAGTGAACAACAGAAACTCGTTGACACAAGGAACTGCAGATGTTAGAATCTTGAGCAATAAGTAACTCGGGGGGGGGGGGGGCAGGCAGCATCTGTTGGGTGGGGTGGACAGACGGCGTTTCAGGTCGGGACCCTTCTTCAGACTGATTGTATTCGATGGTGGTAGAGGTTGAGAAAGTTGGGGAGGAGGTTGGGGTGGGACAAGGCCTGGCAAGTGATCATCTTGTGTGGAAGATAGACACAAAAAGCTGGAGTTACTCAGTAACTGGCAGCTGCAGTTCCTTCCTACATACAGGTGGTGGTGGGGGGGGGGGGGGGGGGCTGGGGAGCCTTGCCCTTGATGCGTGCACAAGCTGAAGAAGGGTCCCGACCCGAAACATTGTCTGTCCATTCCCTCCCAATATACGGCCTGAACCCCTGAGTTACTCCTCCTGCTCGTTGTGGCTATCTTAGGTATAAACCAGCATCTGCAGTTCCATGCACATTAAGCTCATTTAACTCGTGCTCGTCCATAGCTTATATCCCTTTAGTCTGACATTATACACTTTTGCAGGTCTTTGTGTCCATTCACAATTAAGCAGGGAACTAACCATACCTGACCCGCTGATTTACTCCAGCTTTATGTGTCTTTCTCTAATCCCATTTTACCCGTGTTCGTTCCATAGTTCCTATGCCTTAGTATATTATATTTCATAATTTTGCAGTATTTTTGTGTGCATATACATAGATATATATTATATATATACACATACACAATATACATATATATTAAGCAGGAAACTAATGATAACTAAAGGTATATAGTAGAATTTCACAGCTCTTGTATAAGATCCTACAAACCTAGTGCCCCGTGTGAGGATCGAACTCACGACCTTCAGATTATGAGACCAAGGTAACAAAACGCATAGCATTGTCTTCAGTCTGAAGAAGGGGTTCGGCCCGAAATGTTGCCTATTTCACCCGCTGAGTTTCTCCAGCATTTTTGTCTACCCTCGAATTTCCAGCATCTGCAGTTTCTTCTTAAGCATTGATTAGTACTGTGCATTCGTTTTTGTTTCATTATTGTTACACTAACACTACGGGTGCTGTCTGCACAAAGTCTGCACCTTCTCCCTATGACCACGTGTGTTTCCTCCGGGTGCTCCGGTTTCCTCCCACACTCCAAAGACGAAAATAGACACAAAATACTGCAGTAACTCAGCGGGACAGGCACCTCTGGAGATAAACAAGGGGTGGCGTTTCGGGTGGAGACTGTTCTTCAGACTGATGTCAGGGGAGAGGGAGATACATAGATAAGGAGGTGTAAGGTGTGAAAATAGGACAAAGGGAATGGAGATCAAGGAAAAAGTAGAATAAATCATTGTTAGCTGGGAGAAAAAAACAAAGCAAACAGTGATAAAATGTAGTCGGAGACAGTACTGGTAGAACTGGGAAGGGTGAGGGGATGGAGAGAGAGAGGGAAAGCAAGGGTCACTTGAAGTTATAGAAGTCAGTGTTCATACCGCTGGGGTGTAAGCTGCCCAAGCGAAATATGAGGTGCTGTTCCTCCAAGTTGTGCTGGGCCTCACTCTGACAATGGAGCAGGCCCAGGACAGAAAGGTCAGTGTGGGAATGGGAGGGGGAGTTATAGTGTTTAGCTACCAAAGACATACAGGTTTGCATGTTTGTAAGTTAATTGGCTTCGGTAAGAATTGTAAATTGTCCCTAATGTGTGGGATAGTGCTAGTGTATAGGGATTGCTGGCTGGCGCTGACTCAGTGGGCCGAAGGGTCTGTGTCTACGCTGTACCTCAAGTCTAAAGGATGCTGCCTGAATCTCTGCATGTTTCCAACATTTTCTCATTTTGTTTCAGAATTCCACCATCTGCAAGTTTATTTTTGAGTTCCATCAGTGTGCAATGAACACAGAACAGGAGGCGGAACCGTCAAATATAAAGGGGTGGAGTTTGCTCTCAGAGGAGACTGTGGCGGTGCTGGGGCCAGGGCCAGGTGGAGCAGCCTTCGGACACTCTGCAATGTCTTCGGCAAACGGTGGGCAAGCTGGCGCCGGTGCCCACGTCCCGTCATGGGTCCCTCCATCTGCATGTCCCCTCTGCTCTGGAGGACTGCCAGTTCGTCTTCCAGCGCAGGGATGCTCATCGGACACCTCTCCAGCGGCCGTACGAGGGTCCCTTCCATGTCCTGGAACATGGCTCATCTACATTTGTCCTGGACATGGGGGGTCGGCGTGAGGCTGTTTCGGTTGCGCGGCTGAAGCCGGCGCATATTGACATTGGTCGGCCGGTGCTGGTAGCGTGGCCCCGTAAGCGAGGGCGCCCGCCGTCTAGGGTACCTCCTCCGCTGGCTACTCCGTCCCCTGCACCTTTTGGTCAGTTGCCTGTTCCTGTGCCGGGCATAGTGTGCACCCGAGCTGGCCGCCGTGAACGCCCTCCTGTCCGTTTCGTGCCTCGGGTACTTTTGGGGGGCGGGGGGGGGGAGGGGTCCTGTGGCGGTCCCTGGGGGTTAGGCCACTCCTTGGGTCATCCCCCTCGGCTATTGAGGGACAGGGGCGTTGGTCTGCCACGGGGTTTCCCGGGGTCCCGCTCGGGGGTGTATGTGTTCTCGCTGTGTGATTAAAAACTACTGTTTGAACCTGCCTGACGTCTGCCCTTTTCCTGACCTCGTCCAGGTTGCTACAAGACACTGTTTTGGGAGTATCCCAATTGCCTTATTCATCATCATGTCTACCTGTGTTGGCACTGTCGGGAAACTATGATCTTGTACCCCAAGATGGACACAAAATGCTGGAGTAACTCAGCGGGAGTTACTTAACTGGTCCAACATCTCGCACTTAAATTCCATCTGCCAGTCCTAGGTCCAGTTTCCCAGTTGATTAGTTCCCTGCTTAATTGTGTATGAATGAACTGCAGATGCTGGTTTAAACCGAAGATATACAGAAAAAGCTGGAGTAACTCAGCAGGACAAGCAGCATCTCTGGAGAGAATGAATGTGTGACCGGAAACGTCACCCATGCCATCTCTCAAGAGATGCTGCCTGTCCCGCTGAGTTACTCCTGCTTTTTGTGTCTAAGGAGCATCCTGGACAATGCAGCACACCTCCTCCATGACACACTAGTCAACCTGAGAAGCACCTTCAGCAACAGACCGGTTCCACCAAAATGCAGGACAGAACGCCGCAGGAGATCCTTCTTCCCTGTGGCTATCAAACTGTACAACCCCTCCCCCTTCTGAAAGGCAGGACTTCGAGGGTGGTTATCTCTGGATTGCTTCCAGTACCTCGTGCTAGTGAGGACAGGAGCAGGGAGATAGGGGATCTGAATGTGTGGCTGAGGGGCTGGTACAGGGAGCAAGGATTTAGATTTATAGGCGACTCGGATCTCTCCTGGGTTAGGGGTGACCTGTACAAAAGTGACGGGTTATGCCTTAACTGGAGGGGGACCGATATTCTGGCAGGCAGGTTTGCTAGGGCTACATGTGTGGGTTTAAACGAAATAGTGGGGGGGAGGGATTGACAAATTGGGAGTATAAAGATGGAGTTGAAGGGGAAAGTGACTACAGGAAAAATTACAAAAGATTCTCAAATTAATGGGAAGGAAAGTTTGAGAAGGGCTACAAGAGTAAGGTCAGGGCCAATTGAGAGCGGTGCGAGGGGGGGATGTGAATACGGAGGTCAAAGTGCTGTATATGAATGCGCAAAGTATAAGAAATAAAGTGGATGAGCTTGAGGCTCAGTTAGAAATTGGCAAGTATGAAGTTGTGGGAATTACAGAGACATGGCTGCAGGAGGGCCAGGGCTGGGAACGGAATATTCAAGGGTATACCTCCTATCGAAAAGACAGACAGGTGGGCAGAGGGGGTGGGGATGCTCTGTTGGTGAGGAATGAAATTCAGTCCCTTGCAAGGGGTGACATTGAAACAAGAGATGTGGAGTCAGTATGGATAGAACTAAGAAATTGTAAGGGTAACAATACCCTAATGGGACTAATCTACAGGCCCCCAAATAGTAGCCTGGGCATAGGGCGCAAGTTGAATCAGGAGTTAAAATTGGCATGTAGCAAAGGTAATGCTGTGGTTGTTATGGGAGATTTCAACATGCAGGTAGACTGGGAAAATCAGGTTGGTACAGGATGCCAAGAATGGGACTTTATAAAGTGCCTTTGTGGTGGAGTCTTAGAGCAGCTTGTATTGGAGCCTACCAGGGAGAAGGCAATTCGGGATTTAGTGTTATGTAATGAAAAGGATTTGATAAAGGACCTCGAGGTTAATGAGCCATTAGGAGGTAGTGACCATAACATGGTCAGGTTTAACCTACAATTGGAGAGGGAGAAGGGTAGATCAGAGGTCATAGGGCCATGAGGAAGGAGCTGGCTAAAGTTGACTGGAAAGACACACTAGCAGGGATGACAGTAGAACAAAAATGGCAGGTATTTCTAGGAATAATACAGAAGGTGCAGGATCAGTTCATTCCCAGCAGGAAGAAAGATTCCAAGGGGAGTAAGGGGCGACTGTGGCTGATAAGGGACATCAGGGACAGTATAAAAATAAAAGAGAAGAAGTACAACGTAGCAAAGATGAGCCGGAAGTAAGAGGATTGGGTAATGTTTAAAGAGCAAAAGAAGATAACTAAAAAGACAATATGGGGAGAAAAGATGAAGTACAAAGGTAAGCTAGCCAAGAATATAAAGGAGGATAGTAAAAGCTTCTCCAGGTATCTGAAGAGAACAAAATGGGACTGAAGGCTGATAAATCCCCAGGACGTGATGGTCTGCATCCCAGGGTACTTAAGGAAGTGGCTCAAGAAATCGTGGATGCATTGGTGATAATTTTCCAATGTTCTATAGACTCAGGATCAGTTCCTGTGGATTGGAGGGTAGCTAATGTTATCCCACGGGAGAGAGAAAACAGGGAAAATTAGACCAGTTAGCCTGACATCGGTGATGGGGAAGATGCTGGAGTCAATTATAAAAGATGAGATAGCCGAACATTTGGATAGCAGTAGCAGGATCGGTCCGAGTCAACATGGATTTACGAAGAGGAAATCATGCTTGACTAATCTCCTGGATTTTTTGAAGATGTAACTATTAAAATAGACAATGGAGAGCCAGTGGATGTAGTGTAGGGTGAATTGGACGGGTCGGGGGAGTGGGCAGATGCATGGCAGATGAAGTTTAATGTGGATAAATGTGAGGTTATCCACTTTGGTATCAAAAACAGGAAGGCAGATTACTATCTAAAGTTGGGAAAAGGGGAAGTACAACGGAATCTGGGGGGGTCCTTGTTCATCAGTCTATGAAAATAAGCACGCAGGTACAGCAGGCAGTGAAGAAGTGAATGGCATGTTGGCCTTTATAACAAGAGGAGTAGAGTATAGGAGCAAAGAGGTCCTTCTGCAGTTGTAGAGAACCCCAGTGAGACCACACCTGGAGTATTGTGTGCAGTTTTGGTCCCCTAATTTGTGGAAGGACATTCTTGCTATTGAGGGAGTGCAGCATAGGTTTACAAGGTTAATTCCCGGGATGGCGGGACTGTCATATGCTGAGAAAATGGAGCAGCTGGGCTTGTACATTCTGGAGTTTAGAAGGATGAGAGTAGATCTTATTGAAACCTGTGGAAGCTGTGGGAGGCTCTCCCAGTCAAGGATAGGCCTCGTCAGCCACAGCAAGAAATGCAGCCACAGATGAAACATTCCCCTCTCACCAACTAGAGAGCAGCGGGTCAGTGGAGAAAATGGATAGGTGACGTTTCCCAAAGGTCCCGACTTGAAATAGCACTTATCTTTAGATCCTGAGTGGACAAGCCAGTGAGAAAAGGAGAGGAGAGTTTTTAATAAAATGAGATGGGAGGAGTGGAGAGAGAAATGTAATGTTGCACTTTAAAATATTATAAGATCATAAGATATAGGAGCAAATTAGGCCATTCGGCCCATCGAATCTACCCCGACATTCCATCATAGCTGATCTATCTTTCCCACGATCACCCCATTCTCCTGCCTTCTCCCCATAACCCCTAACACTGAACATTGGGGCTCACCGAATGATATGCTGCAATTAGAGTCATGGAGTCAGGCTGCTGAACCAGGCCCTGCGGACCCAACTTGCCCACACCGACCAACATGCCCCATCTACACTAGTCCCACTTGCCTGCGTTTGCCTCATATCGCTCTAAACCTGGCCTATCCATGTAACTGTCTAAATGTTTTTTTTACAGATTGCGACAGTCCCTGCCTCAACTCCCCCGGCAGCTCGTTCCATACACCCACCACCCTTTGTGTGAAACGGTTACCCCCTCAGCTTCCGATTAAATCCCCCCACACACCGCTGGTTCTTGATTCCCCTACTCGGGGCAAGAGACTCTGTGCGTCTACCCGATGTATTCCTCTGTGAATTGTAATGTATTTAGAAGCATCAGTTCAACAGCTTCTCGGATAATATAAGAAAGTAGAAGTTCTGGCGTGGCTCCGTTGCTTTGTGGCGAGCACGAAGTGTAACCAAACGCTGGGAACATTTCATACGCTTCCCCACGCCCTCCCCATGAAGTGTCTGTGCCTTGACGTCAAGGTGTTCACGTGATACAGTTTGTTACATCGCTCTGTGTTTGGACACATCAGGAACAGCACTGTCCGCTTCAGTTGATCATTCTCGGCATTCTCCAGCCCTGAAAATGCCTTCTGACAAGTCGTTCAAACAGAGAAGAAGCTTTGGTAAGTGGACGTGCCCGTGAGAAAGGGAGAGTTTGACAAAATTAAA
This sequence comes from Raja brachyura, assembly GCA_963514005.1. The sequence goes on from OY740802.1 coordinate 28,745,740, forward strand.
TAGGAGAGGGGAGGAAAACGCGAGAAATGTAATGTAATGTAGCACTTGGCGAAGAGTCTTGGCTCGGGTCTTTGTTTGTGTGCGTCTCTCCTTCCTTCTGCTGGGCTTACTTGCCTTTGACCTCCTCTCAGCTGACGAGGGTATGGAGTGATGCCGGTAGACAGCTGCGAAAGAGGGGAGAGATCACTGGAAGAGTACGTGCTGGGGGAAGAGAGGGGGCGAATCAAGCGATCGGTTGCAAGCAGCCTTAGCTAACAAAGGGACGCTCTCTACCCGTGTCGTTGGTAGCCCGAGGACAATGCATCACAAATTCTAACCCAACTCCTTAACGCTCAGCGTTACAATTGGAACAAAACCTCGATCACCCCGTTCTTTACCCTCAATCCGTGGCAACCCCCAAGTAACTGGTTCGAAATGACCCAAACACTAACCTGACAGCAATCCCCAGCAAAGGACTTTCAAAAGGATTACGAATACTTGTGTTTATTGTTACTGTACTTTGGAAGCCATTTTACAGTAAAGTCACCTCCTTTTTCTAAGAACAACTCTCTCGACAAAAGATAATTCCTCCACCTTATTGAAGATTTCTTCTGTTTTCGTTCCCATTTCACCATCAATTGGAAACGTAGTTAAAAAAATAAGCTGATCTTAGATCACCTGATCTAAGCAACAATGTTTAAACATGTTTCCTTTCTTTAAAAAAAAAACCCCAACGAAATGACATTTGACCGTAGACTAGACGGTGGTTATTTTTCTACAAATGTCGTTACTTTCTAACTCTAAAAGTAAACGATGCCAGTTTACTTAAACAATAACGGCGGTGATTATTTCCTCCTCATCTCCCCTGTTCCGGAAGTAATTCTGTTATTTTTTTTAACCATTGATTTAAAATGTTGTTACAATCACAATTTATAAGACAGAACAGTCAGCCGTGACAAATGACGTAAGACGTAATAGATGAATGCATGGTTTGACATCCAGATATAAATACACAGACTTGGCTGGGAGGGACACTGTGATTTCAATGCAATTTCGTCCATTTTTCGATGGTGCATGCAAAATTACTTGCGGCGTTCGGCACTAAAACCAGGACTTTCAAAGCAATAATCCCGCTGTAAGGTTTACTGAACGCACAAAAAAAATCCAAACTATTTTCTCCTGGAGATTTGGGCTTTGCTTGCTTTTCCTAAATACCTTCTCAAGCTTTAGGCCGCGATAGAAATCAGAAAAAATGAAACATCTGATTTTAGCTACGACGTCATGTTTTTTTCAGCACTGTACATTATTTTCTCCTCGTCTATCAGTGGATGACTGGCGACATGTTTCCCACTCCCTAAAAACCCAATCACAGGAATATTGTGATTCACTTAAATTATTTTCATATAATGTCATCTCTCCCCCCCCCTTCCCAGTAGGAGTCAAAGCAACCAGTCTTGTTCATTTCATGTCGCTGTGACCCGGTTTAACCTTACAATCATTCCAAGGAATGGGATTGGAATTGCATTTGAAATGCATCGGTACTGAGACAGTGGCACTGCACCGCTGGCTATTAATTCCTGGATTGACTAAATCTGCCAATTTCATTGTTAATGTTCTGAAAGGAGGGGGAATCGTTGGTTTCATTGAAGACAATGAAACATCTTGGTTCCAATATGGCCGAGAGCTATTGATTGCCCGATGAGCGGTAGTTCATTCTCGGGGCTGAGGCCGTTTGTTTGATTGCTGGCCTTCGCCATGTACTGCCATCCTTGCCTTGTGATGAAGGCTGGGGTCACGGGAGCATCTTTCTGTTATGTGCCCTTTCCCCACCTGTTACCAAGAACACCCCCCTGCTGATGTGCAACAACAACAACCAGCAGGTTATTCAGCTCTATCAACTCCAACTAAATCCCAAACTACCAACTGCCTTGATTGCATTGGGGACCAGGGGGTCATTGGTTTTGTCCTAGCACTTCATTGCTTGTTTGTTTTTATATATTGCACTTCATTATGCTGTTTATTATCGTGTCTACTGAGTACTGCGTTTACATCTCTATTGTGCTGATGCAAGTAAGAATTTCATTGTTCAGTTTTGGGACATATGACGAAACACTCTCGACTTTCAACAAAGACACCACATACACACACACTCCCCTGGTTAATTGAGGCAACAGATGGCACGGCATTGCCCAGCCAACCTTCGGTTGCCACCACCTCTCCAATTGGGGGGATCCCAGACCCATAGACAGAACACAACATAGAACAGTACAGCACGGGAATAGGCCCTTCGGCCCACATTGTCTGTGCCGAGCATGATCCCAGGATAGGTTAATCTCCTCTGCCTGCTCATGATCCATATTCCTCCATTCCTGAATAATTTGGCCTCTGGCATATTATTATCTGGAGTAGTTAGAACACTATTTCCTGTTCCCCCTCACGCCTGACCAGTGATATTCGGGCCCAATCTGCCCCCCCAACGCTGGAAATATGTATTCACGTTTGCAATTTGCAGCGTTCCCTTGGGATTCGACAATACCGTGTTTTGCAGTAACCGGATAAAATTGATACCGAATTTGATTCTATCTGATTTAATTAAATAAATCTACCACCCTGACAACCTGACCAGTTTAACGTGTTTCTTTTTTCTTTGTGTGGTACAGCTGACCGCGTTAAAGAAGTCCAACAGATTAGGGACCAGCATCCTAACAAGATACCAGTAAGTCAAGTGTATTGTGATAAGGGTTGAATTGTTTGCTTTGCAACCGGGTAGATTCCTGTTGTTGGAACAAGGCTGGGAATTTATTGAATAAATTGGGGATGGGAGTAATGGGATGAGTACTGTTTAAAAGGGACATCACGGTTGAAGGGCCGAACGGACGCCAGTCCAGGTCATTTACCAATGACTGAGTTAAAGTGTGTATTAATGTTCTCTGGTTGTTTTATGTGTGGGGGGGGGGGGGTCGGGGGAATCTTTTTTTCAATCTCTTACCTTGTCGGAGATGCGACTGTTTTCCGGATCGTATCTCCGGTCGCTCAGCGGCCTAACATCATGAAGCTGGAGGCCTCGCTCGGGACTGACTTTGAGCCCCACCGCGGGGACTTGGACTTACCGTTGGAGCCGATCCCTTGCCTGGGATTGACGTTCCAACCGTGGCCTGCGGACTTTAACATCAAGGAGCTCGCAGTCTCGGATAAGAGGCCGAGTCGGGCGGCTCCAAATACCGTTCGACTAGCAAAGGCCCGGGGTACATTGCCCAGCAAGGGGGTGGGGGTTGGGCTGAGAATCCCCCCTCCGATGCAGGAGCTTGCTCGCCCCGACAAGGAGGCCCGCCGCCAGCTACGGGAGTAAGATCCTCCTGTCAACGGACGGTTAGAGTCCCCCGACCGCTGGAGGAAAAAGAAGGGAAGAGATTGAACTGTTTTTTGCTTTCCATCACAGTGAGGAATGTGGAGGCGTCACTGTGGTGGATGTTTATATTAAAATGTATTTTGTGTGCTATGTTGCTTTTTAGTGGTATGACTGTATTGCAATCAAATTCCTCGTATGTTGTAAAACATACTTGGCTAATAAAGTATGATTATGATTATGAAAGGGTTCCCAACCGAAACATCACCGCTCCATTTTCTCCAGAGATGCTGCCTGACCCCGCTGGGTTATTCGAGCATTTTGTGTCTATCTTTGGTATAAACCAGCATCAGAAGTTCCCTCCTAACCATAATTTCATATCAGTTATTATAAGGTCTTGAAACTGCCCACTGCTTGGGTCTGTATTGTGGACCATGCATTAAATCACATTAATTATTTATTATCTAATGATCTATTATTCACTCCTTTTTATTATATGAACGTTTTCATTGATTAGCTGAAAGCAGGATTCAGGATGTATTTGCAGAAGATAATAATCTGCCTATTTGTTGTTTATTTGTTAACTATTAACTAGTTTTCGAAGTGCCTTCAAATAACTCGCCTGTGTTAGGTGGGTGTACATTACTCGGGAGAATCGAGGGCCAGTGCAATTTCTGCAGCCTTGCGACTAACAAATGGGATTGTAACCGGCTTCGAGACGGCATTACATCATTGCTTTTTACCGCATTGCGTTTTGGGAAGGGAGTCGAGGCTGGAGCACGGAGTCAATAGCCTCTCTCCGCCGCCGCTCTTCCTGAGAAATCTGATCCTCCCCCAGATGCCAGGAAAATAAACCTCCCGGCACCACTATTCAAATTAAAGAGCGTGCTAATGTGTTGGAGACTTGTCTTAAAAGGGCCACGTCCCTCGGTTGTTGTAGTAATCGCTTTAACTTCCCGACTGTACAAAAATTTGCAAAAAACGATCTAAATAGTTTTATATTCATGTCATAGAATCGTACAGTGCAAAACCGTAAGCTAGATCTATGCTGACATTGTATTGGCGTGTATGTATGCATATACTTACACATATATGTGTGTGGTATATATATATATATATATATATATATATATGTATATATATATATATACACACACCATATATATATCCATACACCGGTGGGTGAAAATGTATATATAATGTATATACATACCACACATAGACACGTATATATATATATAAATAAACACACACACAAGCATTGATGGACACAAAATGCTATATCTGAAGAAGGGTCATTTCCTTCTCTCCAAAGATGCTGCCTGCCCCGCTGAGTTACTGTGTGTGTAAATACGTATGTGTGTATGTGTGTGTGTGTGTGTGGTTATTGAGTCGTGCAGCACAGAAACGGACTCTTGACTATTAGGCACTGATCTGTACAAATCCCATTTTCCAGCGTTTGGTCTGTAACTTTCTGTGCCTGGGTGATTTGCAGACTCATTCTTACACTCTATTTAGTACCCGCCTCCACTAGTTATTGAGGTTTTTTTTATTCTTGTGATTTCAGTTCACTGAAATGCGCGACTCCAAATGGTATCTAAAGTGTTGCTTTGCCAGTTAACCAGTAATCTAAAGAAATGTGGTGATCTAAAGGACGTACATATAGAAAGGAGATGAGGAGGAATTTCTTTAGCCAGAGGGTGGTGATTCTGTGGAATTCACTGCTACAGACGACTGTGGAGGCCAAGTGTTATGATATTTTCAAAGCGGAGATTGACAGATTCTTGATTCATGTCAGAAATTCCGGGGAGAAGGCAGGAAAATGGGGTGGAGAGGGAAAGATAGATCAACCATGTTTGCGTGGCAGAGTAGACTCGATGGGCTGAATGTCCTAATTCTGCTCCTATGACTTATGGACTATCTTATCAACACAGACCTTTTAGCTCATTGGAGCCATCCTGGCATCCCATTTCTCCCCCATCCCTCCTTCTTTCGACCTATCCCTGACATTAGTTATTTCCCATAACAGTCCATGATGATCAGGGTATTGATGGAACTGTGGAACTAGCACAGAAGAGGAAATGAGGCCTGGGGCAGAAGACCCATGATTGGCATTCTGCGCATGTTGTTCCATTGTTTAAAAATGGTTCTAAGAGTAAACCTAGCAATTATAGACCTGTTAGTTTGACGTCAGTGGTGGGCAAAATAATGGAAAGGATACTTGGAGATAATATATATAATTATCTGGATAAACAGAGTCTGATTAGGAACAGTCAACATGGATTTGTGCCTGGAAGGTCACGTTTGACTAATCTTCTTGAATTTTTTGAAGAGGTTACTAGGGAAATTGATGAGGGTAAAGCGGTAGATGTTGTCTATGTGGACTTCAGTAAGGCCTTTGACAAGGTTCCACGTGGAAGGTTGGTTAAGAAGGTTCAATTGTTGGGTATTAATAGTGGAGAAGCAAGATGGATACAACAGTGGCTGAATGGGGGATACCAGAGAGTAATGGTGGATAACTGTTTGTCAGGTTGGAGGCCGGTGACTAGTGGGGTGCCTCAGGGATCTGTGTTGGGTCCACTGTTGTTTGTCATGTACATCAATGATCTGGATGATGGTGTGGTAAATTGGATTAGTAAGTATGCATATGATACTAAGATAGGTGGTGTTGTGGATAATGAAGTAGATTTTAGAAGATGAAGTCTACAGAGAGATTTAGGCCATTTGGAAGAGTGGGCTAAAAGATGGCAGATGGAGTTTAATGCTGATAAGTGTGCGTTGCTACATCTTGGCAGGACAAATCAAAATAGGACGTACATGGTAAATGGTAGCGAATTGAGGAATGCAGTTGAACAGAGGGATCTAGGAATAACTGTGCATAGTTCCCTGAAGGTGGAATCTCATGCAGATAGGGCGGTAAAGAAAGCTTTTGGTGTGCTGGCCTTTATAAATCAGAGGAATGAGTATAGAAGTTGGGATGTAATGTTAAAATTGTACAAGGCATTGGTGAGACCAATTCTGGAGTATAGTGTACAATTCTGGTCGCCAAATTATAGGAAAGATGTCAACAAAATAGAGAGAGTACAGAGGAGATTTACTAGAATGTTGCCTGGGTTTTAGTACCTAAGTTACAGAGAAAGGTTGAACAAGTTAGGTCTTTATTCTTTGGAGCGCAGAAGGTTAAGGGGGGACTTGAGAGAGGTCTTTAAAAGAGTTGACATGGATAATTTTTTACATTGAGAGTAGGGAAGATTCAAACAAGAGGACGTGATTTGAGAAATAAGGGACAAAGGTTTATGGGGAACATGAGGGGGAATTTCTTTACTCGGAGAGTGGTAGCTGTGTGGAATGAGCTTTCAGTGGAAGTGGTGGAGGCAGGTTCGTTTTTATCATTTAAAAATAAATTGGATAGGTATATGGACAGGAAAGGAATGGAGGGTTATGGTCTTGAGTGCAGGTAGATGGGACTAGGTGAGAGAAAAGTGTTCAGCACAGACTAGAAGGGCCGAGATGGCCTGTTTCCGTGCTGTAATTGTTATATGGTTATATAAAGAATGATGGGACAGGATTGAGGGGCTGAATGTTTCCTTCTCCTGATTTTGTGTGCTCTTCAGGCTTGTCTTTGATTTATTTTGCCATCAACTTGCACTGAAAAGTAGTTTACAGTGGCCAATGAACCTGCCAGCATGTCTTAGTGGGATGTAGTAAGAAAGTGAGGCACTTCAGGAAACCCATGGAGTTTAGACCAGGGGCCTCCAAAGCTTTCAGCACGAGGGCCACATTATATATTTGGCACATTTTTGCGGGCCACACTGACACACTCACTCACACACACCCACACACATGCGCATGCACACCCACACTCACACCCCCACACCCATACACACTCAGACACACACCCACCCACACTCACACTCACTGGGGCCACCACCATCGCTGTCGCCGATCTTCACTGTCTCCACGGGGTCATCGACGGTAACCTGTCAGGAGCTGCACACAAACCCTCAACTCGATAGCCCACGGCAAACTGACGAGTACTTTCCCTCGCTGCCACAGAACCCGCTAAATAGCCTGTTGCACGGAACATGTTAAGAGTTTGCGACGGGCCGGATGTGGCCCGCGGGCCATAGTTTGGAGACCCCTGGTTTAGACCAATAGCTTCTCCAATGTCTTATGCAAGATCACCATTTTGGACATTACATGGGTAACATCATATGTTGTTCAACTTTCCTCTGCCCTGGTTTTGTTACGGCTTCTATTCTATCAATGTATTTACCGAGACTCTGTTTTGATGACAGGTAATCATTGAGCGATACAAGGGAGAGAAACAGCTGCCAGTGTTGGACAAGACCAAATTCTTAGTTCCGGACCATGTCAACATGAGTGAACTTGTCAAGATTATCCGGTAAGTGTAAGCTTCTTGGTTGTCGAGAATTCTCTGCCTCAAGAGCGCAGTGGAGGCAGGTTCTCTGGATGCTTTCAAGAGAGAGCTAAATAGGGCTCTTAAAAATAGCGGCTATGGGGAGAAGGCAGGAACGGGGTACTGATTGGGGATGATCAGCCATGATCACATTGAATGACGGTGCTGGCTCGAAGGGCTGAATGGCCTACTCCAGCACCTATTGTCTATTGTCTTGCTCAGAGTAGGGGAATGGAGAACCGGAAGATGTAGGTTTAAAAGTGAGGGGGATAAGATTTAATAGGAACCCGAGGGGTAACTTTTTCACACTGCACAGTGGTAGAGTTGCTGCCTCAAAGCATCAGAGAATCGGGATCGATCCTGACCATGGATGCTGTCTGAGTTCTCTGTGACCACGTGGGTTTTCTCCAGGTGCTCTGGTTTCCTCCCACATCCCAAAGTGCAAGTTTGTAGATTAATTGGGCCCTGTAAATTACCCCCAGTGTGTGTATCCCACGATAGTGTTAGTTTACGGGAATGGCCGCTCGGCACGCTTGGTGGGCCGAAGTCCTGTTTCCGCGCTGTATCTCGAAACTAAACTAGGATGCGAAAGTGGGATAACATAGAACTAGTGTGAATAGGTGATTGATGGTCAGCGTGGACCTGGTGGGCCGAAGGGCCTGTTTCCACGTTGTATCTGTAAACTAAACTAATTCTAGCCAAACCAGTTGAATTGCCATGACTTTGAAACCTACGGCGCAGGCACGGGGCTGGTATGGATGTGTACAATAACAGTAACATTAAATGAGAACTTACCAGTTTGATCTTGATTTTATGACGAGTTACGCTGGTGATTACGTGAAGAAGACCCGCCAGGCCGCATGTGAACCAACCTTCAAAGCAGCGGTATGAAATCACAAATAACAACACTGAAGTGACAAGATGAGTGACTCGAGAACTACCATATGATCCTTTATGAGAGAGGGTTGGGCGTGGCGGGCACGTAATCACCAACGCAACTCCTCATAAAATCAAGATCAAACTTCAAACTGGTACGTTCTCGTTTAATCTTACTATTTTACTTCGGAGTCACGTGAGTGATTCCGTGAAGAGTTCAAAGCTTTGTGATTTCATGCTGCAGATTACAAATCTCGGCATCCCACTCCATTGATTGATTCGAATGAGAAATTAATGCATTAGTAGTAACATTGCATTTAATGCAGTAATAAGGTTTATTTAAAAATATAAACAAATAACAGTACCCCTTAATCCCAGGGCATTTAAACAGAACTTAAAATGGCATTGCAAACAGCCCTGGATCGACAATCGGCCGATGATAGAAATTCTGAAACATCAGCTCATTTGCGCAGCCGGAGGCCGACAAAATATGGTCAATGGGCACATCCTTCGCCTTGGCCGCCGACGTAGCTACTGCCCTAGTGGAATGAGATGTAAACACATCAGTGTTATTACCTGCATCAACCAAGACTTGTTTCAGCCATCTTGAAATAGTGTTAACTGACACTCTCTTATGTGGTTTTTTTATAACTGATAAACAATCCTGTCTCCATGTTACATAAACCCTCCGTAGCTGCAATGTATTGCATCAGATGTGTTTTTACCCATAAGGATGGATCCGTGGGATATGCTGAAAAAACTATTTTGAACCCTGTGACACCTGGCCTGCTTTGTTTGAGGAGGTCATAAATGTAAAACGTAACATTGTCTGCAGCAGTTTCCATTCTATCTAACTGTAATTTTTGTAACGTCTGTACCCTTTGTGCTGAAACCAACACCATAAGCATGGTCACCTTCATGGTGATTTTTGTCAAAGACAATGATGAGACAGGAAACCACTCACGTAGTATTCTGAGGACCATACTCGCATCCCAAATAGCCATATATCTAGGTTTGGGAGGTCTGGAATTGAAAATCCCCGTCATTAATCGAACAACTAGAGGGTGAGATCCAATTGAATGTTTGTCTGACTTCATCACTAAATATGATGATAAAACACTTCTTGCTGTATTGATTGCACTATAACTTAGTCCTTCATCACAGTAGAGGGTTGACAGAAACTCCAGAACATGTGAAATACGTGCTGTACAATAATCAATATCATTTTGTACACAGTAAACTTCCCAATTTTTTACATAACAAATATACTGCTTTTGAGTACTTGATTTCCAAGATGCAGTAAGCATGTCCACAGTTCGACCCGACAATCCATGCTCCAGATATGGCCTTCTTAGAATCTGCAAATTAACAAATCAATACGGTCATACAATGGATGGCATTCACCAGTTACCAGATGCACCAATAAGTCCCTTCGTTTGGGAACAGCCATCAGGGGTTGTGTCATCAGCTGCAGGATCAAAGGATACCATGGCTGGGTAGGCCAGTCGGGTATCACCAGTACCCCTGAAGCATCATCCTGCTTGATTTTAAGCTGACAACGATTTATGAGACAGAACGGTGGAAATGCATATATATATATACATACCACCCCAATTCAGCGAGAAAGCGTCAATCGCTACTGCCCCAGGATCTGGTTCCCATGACACATATTTGGGAAGCTGGTGGTTAAGTCTGGATGCAAACATGTCGACATCTGGCGTTCCGTTTTTGTCAATGATCTCTTTGAACACATCCCGATTCAACATCCACTCTATGTTGTCAATAACCTTTTGTGACCTGGTATCTGCCACAGCATTGAATTTCCCTGGCAGATATATAGCTGAGAGCCAAATGTGTTTGTCAATACACCAGATCCAGATTTGGTTTGCCAATCTGTCACAAGATACCGACTTGATACCACCCATGTCATTAACATATGCAACTGCCGTAGTGTTATCAATTTGGAGCTGAACATGCAGACTGCTTTTGTTAGAACAATAAGCCTTGAGCCCATAAAATGCTCCTAAAAGCTCTAAATGGTTAATTCGCCATGTCTGCAGAAGCAAAGCTTCTTCCATACTCCACCTTCCTCCACAACTTGAAGTTGTATCCGTGGCACCCCACCCAAGGGCACTGACATTAGTCTGTGAGACCATGGAAGGTTGTTCCAGCACCGCTGTGCTGAAACTAATGGAGACATGTTGGATCCACCATAAAATATCAGTAATTGCTTCTGCTGATAATTGCATGGGCCTATCATAATGACCCAATTGTACCCTGAGTGCCTGTTCCTTTGCTCTTTGTAATTGCTGATAATGCAAAGGCCCAAATTGGACTGCTGGAAAGGCTGCTATCATTTTCCCAAGCAGCCTTGCCACTTGTCTAATTGAAGATTGACGCTTGTTTAAAAGCTTTATACAATCTTCAATCAGCTCTGCACTTTTCTCCCTGGGCAAGTTAATTACCATTTTAAATGAGTCAATTGTGACCCCAAATAATCAATTGTGGTAATTGGTGTCAATTTAGATTTTTCCAAATAAATAACAAACTCCAGTTTTTCAAGTGTGAATTTGACAATTGCCACTGATGTTTCAGCTAACTCTTTTGTTTGTCCAATAATTAAAATACCATCCAGATAGGTCATAATTACATGGCCCTGACCTCTAAGTAGCCCCAAAATTGGTTTTAACAATTGATCTCAAAATGGGTGTTACATAGCAACCCTAGAGCCTCTTGGTGTGTTCTGGTCACATAACCACCATCCATTGTTCTTGCGAACACCGTAATGCCAGCAGCCAATAATTTTAGGATCCTCTGAATTTTAATCTCTTGACTTTGCATGCCGGGTCCCATTTGACCCCATATAGCCTGATTCACAGTAGGAACTTTTAACAACTCACAGTTGCTTGGAGGCTCATGTTTTTTCGCTGTCTCATCCATAGTAAGCTCCTGGAGCTGATGAGAAACCATGTAATTTATTGTAGTAGCCAGCTCTTCACCTAGTGGCTCCCCTGCTCCTGATGGGACAGCAAATGGTAGTGCCAGTGGTGGAACATCTGGTAACTCCACTGTTTCTCCTGGCTGAACTTCCCCATCAGATTTGGGCTCAGGACTGATCTGACCCATCGCACTCCCTTCAAAAGTAAAAGGGTTATCTGGCAGCACTGTTGCTACTGGCACCTCTTTCTCTGAGCGCTGACACTCCTTCTCTTGGAGTGAAGTTCTCTGGAGGACTGAATGCAACAGCTCCTCTACTTGAGATAGGCGTGAACACACTCTATCCAGCCCCAGTGAGGAGTCATCCCCCGACTCCGTGGGCCTAGCAGACTTTTCAGGTGCCTTGTGCCCTAATGGCGATGGCTCTGTGCTGTGTAGCACTAAGTCTGCAGTCGCTAACTCTGTAGCTAGCGACTGTACAAGGGTACGAGGCAGGGCTTCCATGCCTGAGCTGTCGCGGCTGGTGCTACTCATCGCTTTCCCTTCCCTGTTTTTTCCATGCTAGCGATCGGTAGATAACGTACCGGCCAGCACGAACTCGAACTCCAGTGAAAGTTTTTACTTACCTGGAGTCTGAATACTTAACGTTGGAGGAACTCTGATCCTCGCAGCCTCCGTGCGTCAATGCTGCTGACGTACTGGTGCGCTTGCGGCCTGGCGGGTCTTCTTCACGGAATCACTCACGTGACTCCGAAGTAAAATCATATGGTACGTACAATGGATAATATACAATAGTAGTAATGCACATTTTTTTTGTTAAAACTGCCATTCAGCCGTATCTCATTGGACATTGGAGCTAGTTTTTCAAGTGTAAAATTCATTAAATTCAGAAACCTAACCCTGAACGCTGTGGCACGTGATTCCTGTTCTCCTGTCCCGTCTGAAAATCTTTTGCTAGTACAGTTTAGTTCCCTCTAGGGATACAGCGTGGAAACAGGCCCTTTGGCCCACCAAGCCCATGCCGCCCATTGATCACCCGTTCACTGGTAGTATGTTATCCCACTTTCCCAACCTACATGCTAGGGGAAATTTACAAAGGGACAATTGACCTAAAAACCTGTATGTCTTTGGGACATGGGAGGAAAACGCTGCACCTGGAGAAAACCAACCTGGTCACAGGGAGACCGCACCCGAGGTCAGGATGGAATCCGGGTTTCTGGCGCTGTGAGGCAGTAGCTCTACCACTGCACCACTGTGCTGCCCTAGACTTAACACCATTCTTCCCTGAAGTAAACAAAGAAGGAAGAGTAAGAGTGAAGGAGAAAATGGGACAAGTTGCTGAGGATGTAAGGTCTGGATGAAATGACAAGTGGAATGAGCTGATGGTACACAGATAGGTTGTGAGCAGTTTGTAGCGAGGCTTCAAGGGGAAAGGGAGTGGCACAGAGCGCAGCGGTAGAGTTGTGCCTTACAGTGCCAGAGACCTTGGTTCGATCCTGACTACGGGTGTTGGTTGTACGGAGTTTATACATTCTCTTTGTGACCATGTGGGTGTCCTCCTGGTGCTCAGGTTTCCTCCCACAATAACCCAAATTGTAAATGATCCCTAGTATGTAGGATCGTGCTAGCGTTTGGGGTGATCGCAGGTCGGCTCAGACTGGGTGGGCCACATGGGCCTGTTTCCACGCTGTAGCTCTAAAGGACAAGGTAAAAGATGCAACAGACTATAATGTGGAGAAAATATCAGGCTATCCACTTTGGAAGAAAAGAATAGAAAAAAATGGTGGTAGACAAAAGTGCTGGAGAAACTCAGTGGGTGCAGTAGCATCTATGGAGCGAAGGAAATAGGCAACGTTTCGGCCGAAACCCTTCTTCAGACTGGGGGAGGTGGCGGGAAGAAGAAAGGAAGAGGAGGAGCCAAAGGGCTGAGGGAGAGCTGAGAAGGGGAGGAGACAGTGAGGGCTACCTGAAATTGGAGAAGTCAATGTTCATACCGCTGGGGTATAAACTGCCCAAGCGAAATATGAGGTGGTGCTCCTCCAAATTCCGGTGGGCCTCACTCTGGCCATGGAGGAGGCCCAGGACAGAAAGGTCGGATTTGGAATGAGAGGGGGAGTTGAAGTGCTGAGCCACCGGGAGGTCGGGTTGGTTATTGCGGACCGAGCGGAGGTGTTCGGAGAAGCGATCGCCAAGCCTACGCTTGGTCTCACCGATGTAGATGAGCTGTCATCTAGAGCAGCGGATGCAATAGATGAGGTTGGAGGACGTGCAGGTGAACCTCTGCTGCACCTGGAACGACTGCTTGGATCCTTGAATGGAGTCAAGGGGGGAGGTAAAGCGACAAGTGTAGCATTTCTTGCGGTTGCAAGGGAAAGTGCACGGAGAGGGGGTGGCGCGGGTGGGAAGGGACGACTTGACAAGGAGTTACGGAGGGAGCGGTCTTTGCGGAAAGCAGACAGGGGAGGAGATGGGAAGAAAAAATTGATGTTTGGTTCTGAGAAACCTGAACTATTGGTATTCAGAGTGGATGTGTATCTTTCTATACAAATTATTGAAAGTTAACATGCAAATCCTGACCTCAAGTGCGGTCTGTGTGGAGATTGCACATTCTGCATGTGACCATGTGGATTTCCTCCTGCATTTTGTGTCTGTCCTCAGATCTCTTCCATCCTTTCCCACTGTATTCGTATCTTCCCGTAAATGTGATGACCGCAACCAACTACCTCCTCCGGCAGCTCATTCCATACACCCACCACCACTTCTGACCCCCCCAGAATACTATTAAATCTTTTCCCCTTCAGCTTAAACCTATGTCCTCTGGTCCTCGATTCCCCTACTCTGGGCAAGAGACTGTGCATTTATCCTATCTACTCCTCTCATGATCCTATATATATGATCTTATATTATCTACGTGCATTGTGTTTACAGGCCTGTTATGCTGCCGCAAGTGAGAATTCCATATGACAATTAAACACACTAGACTCTTAACACTTTAAAGATATTCCTCGAAGCCTGCTGCTTAGACCATTCTTTCAGGATGGTGCTTATCTTTGATAACAACCTCATAAACCCATGGAACTTTTACCCACTTGAAGGACAATAAAGATATAAGCTAATTAAATGTCAACCAGGCAATTATCAGGAGCTGTAGACGACGGGCTCCACAGGTGATCTGAGCAAAACAGTTCGGAAAATTTGCTTCAAGGTTCAGCAATTAAAAAATGCCAATCTTTTTCCAGAAGGACCATGGGCCTGGCAAACCAGGGTGGCAAACGGCGCCACGGAAAGTAGTGCAGTTGCATCGTAGCATTTATTCCCCTCATGATTTTATACACCTCAATAAGATCACCCCTCATCCTCATGCGCTCCAAGGAATAGAGTCCTTCAACTCCAAGGAAAATCTGAGGAGGTAAATTGGTAGATGCCAATTCAGATTGGGACCCTTCCTCAGACTGAAGGGTCTTTTGGTTTTGGTAAGCTATGGTATAAACGAGCTTCTGCAGTTCCCTTCTACACAGTCTTTTAGTTTAGTTTAGTTTGAAGATACAGCCTGGAAACAGGCCTTTCGGCCCACCAAGTCTGCACTGACCAGTGAGCACCCACACGCCAGTTCTACCCTACACATTAGGGGCAACGTACGTACAAACCTGCACGTCTTTGGAACGTGGGAGGAAGCCGGAGCACCCGGAGAAGAAAAACCCAGATTCTAACCTTCACTTACATACGAGGGCAATAGTTGGGGAATACATGTGTGTGTTTCAGTAAGCTTGCTCGTGATTTAGAATGTAATTCAGAGATATCATGGGGGGCATACTGAGCTTTTTTAAAAAACAAGACAATAGAACTGAAAATCTTTTTTAAAATTTTTTTAAAAATATATTTTTATTAGAGGCCATACATATTACAAATAATATAACAATTTTTTACAGATATACTCATTACATCTTTCCAAAATTATATAAATATTACCAAGCCATGTATATAGGCCTCCATTTTTTTTATAGTATGAAAAAGAGAAAAAGAAAAAAGTATAAAGAAAGAATAGGGAGTAATTTAAAGAATATGATTATACTTGATTAAAAGGGAAGAAAAAAAAACAAATTAAAATTAAATAAAATAAAAAACAAACAAAAAAAACGCAAAAAAACCTATAACTAGTAAACAATTATTATACGAGGAAAAGAAAACAGTATGCATCATCAATGAATGGAACCATTTCTAATTATAATATATAGAGACAAGTATATAAATCTAAAATTAAACATTTTTGTTTGATCTTCCCACCGGGTACTTATTGAGTTTCAATGCCGAGCCCAGCTACCCCTTCATATAATCAGTGAATGGAGACCATATTTGTTCAAAAAGCTCAAGTTTATCCATTAGGATAAACCTAATTCTCTCCAATTGCAACGTCTCCAACATTTTCAGAACTGAAAATCTAGTTGGAAAAATAACTCCGCGGGACAGTCCGCTTATGGAGGGAATGGACAGATGACATTTTGGGTGAGGGCCCTGCCCCGAAATGGTTTTATCTTGCACTAAACATTATTTCCTTATCATGGATCTGTACACTGAGAATAGGTTGATTGTAATCATGTGTAGTCTTTCTGCTGACTGGACAGCACGCAACAAAAGCTTTTCGCTGTACCTCGTTACACGTGACAATAAACTGAACTGACAATCTGTCCATTCCCTCCAAAAAAGCTGCCTGAGCTGCTGAGTTACTCCAACGCTTTGTGTTCTGTTCAGGATTCCAACATCTGCAGTTCCTTGTGTCTCTCTGATAATCTAGTTATTCTTTATTGTTGAAAGTATTTCTGACCACCAATAAGTGGTTGTAAACATCTTCTCACTCTTTGCCCTAAAGATCAGTCAATATCACTGGAGAAAAGAGACTGAGGTAAAAATGTAAAAAAACACTGGAGATGCTGGAAATCTGAAATAAAATAAAAAATGCTGGAAACACTCAACAAGTCAGGCAGCATCTGTGGAAAGAGAAGTTATTAATATTAAAAAATAGGTTTTCTCTTTCCTGGTCCTGATGAATGGGCTAGGATTAGAACCATAAACATTAGCTTGGTTAATTAGACTTTAGCGATCTCCTTACACTAGCACGATCCTACATACGGGACAAATTACACTTTTTTTTTACAAAAGCCATATTAACCTACAAACCTGTACGTCTTTGGAGTGCGGGAGGAAACCGGAGGTTCCGGAGAAAACCCACGTGATCGCAGGAAGAACGTACTTACTCCGTACAGACGGCACCCGTAGTCAGGACCGAACCCGGGTCTCTGTCGTGGTAAAGCAGCCACTCTACTGTTGTGCCACCGTGCCGCACCCTATCATCTTTAATCATCACCTGAGTTTTGTAAATATTTTGTTGCCCCTTCTCCACATCTCGAAACACCATCTTCCTTTCTTTATAGCCCCTTTGGGGAAATAAAATCCAAATGAGTAAAGGGAATTATTTGAGCCAATGATAAAATTGAGACAAAACCAAAGAAGGATTTATTAATTCAGGTGGGCAAGTTTGGTGAAAGATGGAGGATTTAATGATGAAGTGGTTGGGAGGGAGAGAGAGAGAGAGAGAGAGAGAGAGAGAGTGTTGGAGTGATCTAGGGAAGGGTTTCCAGACTTTGTGTTGGGCATATATCCACTAGAAGAATGGAGGGGCGGGTGTGAGGGATGCCGGTGGTGGGAATTGAAGGAATGCAGAGTTCTCCAAGGGTTGTAGGAAGAGAGCAAATTATTGGATTGAAGGTCACGGACGTAGTTGAGTTGAATTTTTAGGTTAGAGATACAGTGCGGAAACAGGCCCTTCGACTCACCGAGTCCATGCCGACCAGCGATCACCCTGTACACTAGCACTGTCCTAACACACACGAGGAACAATTTCCAATCTTTACCAAAGCCAATTAACCTACAAATCTATACGTCTTTAGACGTGGGAAGAAACCAGAGCACCGGGAGAAAACCCACGCATATCACCGTGAAAACGTACAAACCCCTTATAGACCACGCATCTGTTGAGTTGCTGCCTCACAGCGCCAGAGACCCGGGTTCAATCCTGACCTCGGGTGCTGTCTTTACGGAGTTTGTACGTTCCCCCTGTGACCGCGTGGGTTTTCCCCGGGTGCTCTGGTTTCCTCCCACGCTCCAATGATGTGCAGGTTTGTAGGTTAATGGACCTCTGTAAACTAACCCTAATGTGTAGGATAGAACTAGTGTGAGGGTGATCGCTGGTCGGAGCAGATTATCCACAGAATATCCTCAGGAAAGGTTGGATGGCTTTCATCATTGAATCTGATGGATTGGAGTGATCTTATACTGCAAGATACATCGTCATTGAAATCGGAGGGTTAGATTACTGATATTTACCATGTGATTTGAAGCCAGCTGCTATTTATTAACTAAAATAACCTCTCTCCTGTTGTTGGTGAGCATCAGAGCGGTGAAGTTTATCGCACAGACCTAGAGTAGCCGTAGCAATGGATCACTAGGAGTGACACCAGCATCTTGTAAATCTGTAACACAATGTCCCAACTTCTAGACTCATGACTCACTGGAGGAGACATTCTGGTTTTGACACGGTGAGGTGGATCTTGTCCGTGCTGGGAATTTTATAAGTTCCCTGGTAAACAAGGGGTGCCACAGTGGTGCAGAGGTAGAGTTGCTGCCTCACAGTGCAAGAGACCTGGGTTTGATCCTGACTACAGGTGCTGTCTGTGTGGAGTTTGCATGTTTACCCTGTGACCGCGTGGGTTTCTCTGGGTGCTCCGATTTCCTCCCACACTCCAAAAGACGTGCAGGATTGTAGGTTGATTGGCTTCAGTACAATTGTAAAATCATGCAATCTTGAAGTTAATTGGCTTTCATGAAATAACCCCTAGTGTGTATTTAGTTTAGTTAAGTTCTAGTTTAGAGATGCAGCGTAGAAACAGGCCCTTCAGCCCACCGAGTCTGTGCCATCGAGCGAGCCCTGTGCACTAGCTAGTTGATATATGTCCAACACAAAGTCTGGAAACCCTTCCCTAGATCACTCCAACACTCTCTATCTCCCCCTCCCACCCACTTCATCATTAAATCCTCCATCTTTCACCCTGTCCTACACCCTCAACGTACAATTTTACCGAAGCCATTTAACCTACAAACCTGTACGTCTTTGGAGTGTGGGAGAAAACCGGAACACCCGGAGAAAACCCACGCAGGTCACGGGGAGAACGTACAAACTCCGTGCAGACAGCACCTGTGGTCAGGATCGAACTCGGGTCTCTGGCGCTGTGAGGAAGCGGATCTACCCCAGCACCACCGTGCCGCTCCCTAAACGAAACCACGGTGAAGTTAATGAGTGAAAACTCATTACATTGACCGCGCTGCTGCTCGGTGATGTCCCACAACACCGACACCTCTGGGTGCTCAACAAGGCGACTTGGCCGGAGTTTTATCTCGTTAAAGCAAAGATAGGGGGGCAGCATGGTGGTGCAGCGGCGGTGTTGCTGCCTCACAGCGCCAGAGACCCGTGTTCGATCATGACTACGGGTGCTGTCAGTACAGAGTTTGTACATTCTCCCTGTGACCGCGTGGGTTTTCTCCGGGTGCTCCGGTTTCAATCCACTCCCCAAAGACGTGCAGGTTTATAGGTTAATGGATTTCAGTAACGATTGTAAATTGTCCCCTAGCCTGTAGGATATTTAGTGTGTGGGGTGATCACTGTGGACACGCTGGACCGAAGGGCCTGTTTCCACGTTGTATCTCTAAACTAAACCACAATCATATGTGTAGGCAAGATAGTCAAGAGTGTTTTATTGTCATGTGTCACAGATGGAACAATGAAATTCTCACTTGCTGCAGCACAACAGAATTTACAAAGTATGATATGACAAACGATAGCGAGAAAAGCAAAGCTCAGTGTTTATATATACGCATATTCACAACATACCCACATATATGTGTATATAAATATATATATATATACATATACACACACACACACACACACACACACACACACCTTAAAAAAACAAACAGAACAGTGCAACAATAATTATAATTATTGTACTGCAGAGCCTGTACGAGGTTGTGGTGTTTAACAGCCTGATGGCTGTAGGGAGGAAGCTGTTCCTGAATACTGGACGTTACGATTTTCAGGCTCCTGTACCTTCTTCCCGATGGCAGTGGTGAAATGAGTGTGAGGCCAGGGTGGTGTGGGTCTCTGATGATGTTGGCTGCATTTATTGAGGCAGCAACTCCCTTCGATGGTGGGGAGGTCAGAGCCGGTGATGCACTGAGAAGGAACTGCGGATGCTGATTGAAACTGAAGCTAGACACAAAAAGCTGGAGTAACTCAGTGGGTCAGACAGCATCTCTGGAGAAAAGGAGTGGGTGAGGTTTTAGGACGAGACCCTCCTTCAGACCCAATCACATGGTCCGGGAAGAGGTGCTTCATGGGGATTGTAGATTTCCATGTTTCTATGAGGCTGTAGTCCAGACTCCACCAATAGCATTCACATCTCTACGCAACCAAGTAGGTCAATGAATAAGCCCAAGGTTCAAGGAGGAGGAAATTGCTTCTTCCAAAGTTATCTATCTCTCTTTAAAAATAAAAATCAAAGAGGAAAGGTTGGAAGGCAGTGATGTTTGTATTGGAAGGTATTTTGTGTCAACAAGCCTTGGAGGGTACGTTGGGTGCTCAGATATTGTGTCTGGACTTCAGCCAAATCACCACATGTTCCAAGTGGAGGTCACTGGATACTTGTTGATGGGAGAAATCATTCTGGTGTAAAGAACGTCACCAAGAATTATTAACCCTTCCTGTGAATTGGGGTAGGAAGGAAAATAAAATCGTGCAGCTAAATGTTAACTGTTCGAAAATTTGGAGAGCAGGAAGATACTACGCGGAACAGGCCCTTCAGCCCACGACATCCGTGCTGAACATAATGGCAAGTTAAAGTAATCTCCCGCATTTCCGTGTACAGGTCTACCGCCGATTTTCCGCCAACTGGTGGTCCGGCCCCCACCTGTAATCCGGACAAGGCCGTGAACTCGGCAAAACGGATAATCAAGAATGGTTCTAGAACCAAGGGTGCCAGAATATTGTTGGTAGACCCGTACTTACCTAAAAGCCTCAAACTCTGCTGTTGTATCTGTACCCATCACCGCCCCTGACAGCACGTTCCAGACACCCATCCCTCTCAGCAAGAAAAAAAACCATGTCCCGAATATCTCCCTTTAACTTTGCTCCTCTCACCTTTAAGCTATGTCTTTGAAATTTCCACCCTGGAAAATGGTTCAGATTGTCTATCCCATCTATGGGTGAATGAAAAAACAAAAAATCGTATTTTATTTCAATACAGCAATCCATTAGAGCCAATTACCTCCCCTGGAAGATTGTTCCACACACCCACCACACTCGGAGTGAAAAAAAGTTGCCCCTATTAAATCTTTCCCCTCTCGGCTTCAACCTATGTCCGCTGGTTCTTCAGTCCCCAGCTCTGGGTAAAAAGACTCTGCCCTACTCTGGGTGAAATAATCCAGATTAGTCTCTATTCTTGTATTAAAGACTTCAATGCAGAGTGAAAATAAGCTTCGCTTGGCAGTTACTGAAGCTTCAGCTGCAAAAAGAATACATTGGGACGAGTGAAAAAAAATGCCCCTCAGTCCCTATTAAATCTTTTCCCTCTGACATTAAACCCATGTCTTTGTTTTCCAGAGATGCTGCCTGACCTGCTGAGTTTCTCCAGCACTTGTGTCTTATTTTAAAGCATTTATCATTTCCAAGATTGCATTTAACACCTCCCCATTTCCTTTCCTTTCTTCCCCTCCCCTCCCCTCTCCTCTCCTCGCCTCCTCGACCCCCCCTCTCTCATCTCCTCTGACCCCCCCCCCCTCCATTTATCCTTACAAAAGATAGACATAAAATGTTGGAGTAACTCAACGGACGAGGCAGCATCCCTGGAGAAAAGGAAGAGGTGCTCAACTTATCCTCGCCAAACTCCGATTGACAAAAATCCTTAATTAAAGTAGGTGCCCGAACATATGTAACACCGTAGCAGATTTTTACCAATCTCAAATTAAGAAAAGCTAACAAAGCCTGCGGCTTTAAGTGCATTTAAACGCTGACCTCATCCAATGTTAGTAGAACAAGCTGGAGAAGCTAAGCTGGGGTTTATTTTGTTCCTCGACTATTCTCCTTCCCTAATTACTTGTGGGCTAAGAGACGGTTTGATCCAATGCAGACGACAATTAAGAATCAACCACATTTCACTGGGTTTGAACAAACCTATGGGGCTGGGCAAGAACGTAGGACTCTACTCTTCACAAGAGCTCTTCAGCCCACAATGTCTGTGCCGAACAAAATGCCAAGATAAACAACTCATCTCCAGTTTTAGAGATACAGCGTGGCAACAGGCCCTTCGGCCCATCATGTCCATGCCGACCAGCAATGATCCATACACTAGTTCTATCCTACATTCTTGGGACAATTTACAGAAACCAATTAACCTACAAACCTGCACATCTTTGGAGTGTGGAAGGAAACCAGAGCATCCAGAGGAAACCCTTGTGGTCATGGGGAGAACGTACAAAATCCGTGCAGACAGCACCTGTAGTCAGGATCGAACCTGGGTCTCTGGCGCTGTGCCACTGTGCCCCCCCCCCCCCCCTCATAAAAGAGAAACAGAGCTCACCTTTCAAGTCGAGGACAGTTTCCAGCATATGTCTTTATATCAGGTCTTCAACATATGCTCTTCAAAAATGTTTTTCAACCTTAAGCAACCCTACCCTTTTCCAAATCAATCTACACTGAAATAGTTAAACGTTTCAGTAAAATAAGCCGATGATTGTAATCTGAGAATGGGATCTGGTGTCGGGTGGACATAGCTGGAGGCATTTTTGATCGTTAATAGCTGAACATTTTGGTTCAAAATAATAACCTGAACTGGTAAACACATCAAATATTTATGCCATTTTTAAAAGTGTCTGCTCTGCTGTTAGCGAATACACCAAATTGCATGATAGGGTGTGAGCAAGTGCCGTATTTATTACCCTTTGCATGTTGTGTTCAGCCCAGGCTTTGAGCCACTACTGCCTCTGTGGTGAGTTAGAGAGTTCCAATGGTTCCCAGGAATCAGTAGGTAAACGCTATGGTGAGTGTTTGTCGGCATTGGACCTGTACTCGGTGTAGTTTAGAAGAATGTGGGGGGAACTCATTGAAACATACAGAATACGATACGATAGAACTTTATTTATCCCAGGAGGGAAATTGATCTGTCAACAGTCATAAAACCCAAAATACATGAAACATGAAATTAAAGTGACGAGTGGAAAGAATTTGGGATGTGCAAAAATTGGAGGGGGGGGGTGGGGGGAAACTGAGAGTCTCAGTCCACCCCATGACAGAAGGGGGAGGAGTGAAAAGCTTGGATAGAGTGGATAAGACTTTTGCCTTCCATCACAGTGAGGAGGTGCCTGGTAGACTCACGGTGGTGGATGTTAAACTGTGTTCATTGTGTGTTCTGTTATTTTATTTTCAGTCATGACTGCAAGGTACGCAATTTCGTTCAAACTAAAAGTTTGAATGACAATGAAGGAAACTTTAAACTTGATATACTTTATGTTGAGAGGATTTTTCCACTAGTGGGAGAGCCCAGGAGATCATAGCCGCAGAATTAAAGGACGTTCTTTTAGGAAGGAGATGAGGAGAAATGTCTTTAGTCAGTGGATAGTTCCCAGATAGAACAATGAAATGAACCATAAAATTCTTACTTGCAGCAGTACAACAGATAAAAGTGAACATGGTAAACTGTAAGCAATATAATAAACAAGGAAAAAGCACAGACAAACAATAGTGCACAAAGTCAAAACCAATGTCCCCAAGTCTATGTAGTTCAGAGCTTATTTCGAGGTTGAGGTGTGGTTGAGGCTGTAGGGAAGAAGCTGTTCCTGAACCTGGATGCTACAGTTTCCAGGCTCCTGTACCTTCTTCCTGATGATAGGCGTGAAATGAGAGCGTGGCCAGGGTGGTGTGGGACTCTGACGATGCTGGCTGCCTTTTTGAGGCCTGTAAATCCCTTCAATAGTGGGGAGGTCAGTGCCCGTGATGGACTGGGCAGTGTACACCACTTTTTTTCAATCTTATTCACTCCTGGGCGTTCAAGTTGCTGAACCAGGCCGTGATGCAACCAGTCAATATGTTTTCCACCGTACACCTGTAGTCCTCTGTGACATACTGAAGCATAGCCAATGAGCAAGTGTACAGAAATAGTCCACGGAGCTCACAGGCAAGAGATGCCATGTTTTGGTGCCATTTTCAAAGTCACAGTTCCGCGCTCTAGTTGTTACAAGCGGTGCCCGATTCCAGGCGAGCCCCAGGCTGCTGTACGGCCTCCAGCCGTCACCTTCCTTGGATGTGTGGATCGGACAGTGAACCGACGTCCCTCTCCTCCGCCCGTCCACCTTTGTTCCCCTGAGATGCCTCCCGCAGCGGCAGGCCAGGGCCTCGTTCCCTCTCCTGTCCTATGGGCCCCTCTCCTCGTCCGTCAAGTCCGTTGTCATCGTCGCCGGCTCCATCCTTGTGGTCTCTGGTTTTCGGGCTAGAGTGAGACCCGGTTGGCGGGCTCCCCCCTACTGATCACCGCCCGGCCGGGTCTTCGTGCGTCCGATCGCGGGGGACGAGCAGGGGTAGGCTCGGCAGCTTCCCACCGACAGGCGGTTCGCTGGGAACTTCTGCTGCCGTGCAGCCCGCTGGGATCACTTGGGCCTGGTGACGAAGACTAAACAGGGATTCCATTCCCATGGTGGGACTTGATGGAGAACATATAAATAGTAGGAATGCCGCACACCCGGACTTCTTATCCGCGTGGTACTGCTCACTGCATTGGCAATGCATCTCTGCCCACGTTCCTGTATTCCCTTCGCAGCTAAAGCCCCGGGAACAGCGAAGTAAAGCTTATTCTCGAAGCTAGACGTGAAATGCTGGAGTAACTCAGCGGGTCAGGCAGCATCTCCGGAGAAAAGGAATAGCTGACATTTGGGGTCGAGACCCTTCATCAGACTGAGAGTCAGGGAGGGGAAAACCAGCAGCTTTTTTTCACTCCCTATTCAGCACAAGAATAAATTGGATGAATACACAGAGTCTTTTACCCAGAGTCGGGGAATCAAAAATCAGAGGGCATAGGTTTAAGGTGAGAGGGACAAATGTAATCGGAACCTGAGGAGCAACTTTTTCACTAAGGGGAAGGTGGAAATGTGGAATGAATTGCCAGAGAAGGTATTTGTGGCAGGTTAACAACATTTAAAGACATCTGGAGATGTACATGGATAGTTTAGTTCAGTTTATAATTGTCACATGTACCGAGGTACAGTCGAAAATTTTTTGTAGCATGCTATCCACTCAGCGAAAAGACTATCCATGAATTACAATCAAGCTGTCCACTGCATACAGGTACAAGATAAAGGTTATAACGTTTGCTGCAAAATAAAGTTCAGTAAAGGCCGATTAAAGATAGCTTTAAGATCTCCAATGAGGTATATCGTAGCTCAGGACCGCTCTCTAGTTGGTGATAGGATGGTTCAGTTGCCCCATAACTGATGGGACGAGACTGTCCCTGAATCTGGAGGTGTGCGTTTTCACACTTCTGTACCTCTTGCCTGATGGGAGAGGAGAGAAGAGGTAGAGCTGTTGCGGTACAAGGGCCTGTCCCACTTACGCAATTTTTTTGGCGAATTGCCGGCACCCGTCATAGTCGCAGCAGGTCGCCGAAAATTTTCAAAATGTTGGAAATCCAGCGGCGTCCAGAAAAAGATCGTGGGGTGACGCCTGTGTGGTCGTGAGTAGTCGCCCAAAGAGTCGTACCTTTTTCTGGTCGCCGTTGTATTTTCAAATTTTCGCCGAAGAAATTGCATAAGTAGGACAGGCCCTTTACAGTGCTGGAGACCCAGGTTTGATCCCGACCTCGGGTGCTGTCCCATGGAGACATTGTGGGCCGAATGGCCTGTCCCATTGCCGAACTGTTCTATGTTCTACAACGGTTCTATGAACAACACGTCAGCACAGGGGCTCGAGTAATCTGTCACCATTTTTTAAACTCGTCTTTCCCCTGGATTGCTTTTCACATAAACAAAAGAAAATCTTCTACAGAGACGGTGGGATTATATTACACAGTCTTGCAAAAAATAAATATTTAACTCCACGCAACAGCTGCTGCTTTTGGCTTAATCAGCAGTAAGATTGCAAAGATCTTTTTCTGCCTTTTGTGAGCACCAGTAAATTCAGCTAATGTTTATTTATGTTCAACTGATAGCCCGGAGTTTGAAACCGATCTCACTATTTTCAGAGTTCTACCCAGTATCCTGGGCTTTTTATCTCTTCTTGTAAGACATCTGCCGAGGACAGATTGACTTTAGACTTTAGAGATACAGCGGGGAAACAGGCCCTTCGGCCCATCGAGTCCGCACTGACCCACCCCGTTCACTAGCACTATCCCACACACTAGGGACAACTTACAATGTACAGAATTGTACAAACCTTTCTTATCCATATACCTGTCCAAATGTGATCAATATTGGCTTTGGTAGTTAAAACTCTTGCCTTGTGAAGGAATATATTCAGAAATTACAATCCTGGTTGCTCAGCAATTTAAAGTGACCTGAAATTGGAAAGTACATATCCTGCATGTATTGTCTTTCTGCTGACTGGTTAAGGGCCTGTCCCACATTCCCGAGGAATTCACGAATTCTCCTGAGTTTTCCCCTTGATTCAAACTAGCAGAATGTTCGTAACGGGTCTGTAGATATATCGTAGCGGCTCGTTATGTCAGCCATAGGTACTCGGGGCATCAGGTAAGTCAGGACATTTTTTCCAGCCTGATAAAAAATGTCTACGAGTAAAAAAAATAGTCGGGAGGATGCCCCGAGTATCTACGGCTGGCATTACGAGCTGCTACGATATATCTACGGACCCATTATGAACATCCTGCGAGTTTGAATCAAGGGTAAAACCTCGGGAGAATTCGTGAAGAACTTGGGAAAATTTGTGAATGACTCGGGAAAGTAAGACAGGCCCTTTAGCACACAACAAAAGCTTTTCACTGTACCTCGGTACACGTGACAATAAACTAAACTGAACTGAAACCGCCAATGGTTACTCTTTAAAATTCATTAACCTGGTGAGAAGGGAAAGATTTAATAGGCACCGGAGGGAAAACCTATTGTACATGTGACAATAATAAATGAAACTGAGTCGGAACAAGGGTCCCAACCCGAAATGTCACCTATTGTTTTTCTCCAGAGATGCTGCCTGACCCGCTGTTACTTCAGTGCTTTGTGTCAATCTTTAAACTAAAAGGAGCAGCACAGTGACGAGTTGTAGGTTAATTGGCTTCGGTAAAATTGTAAATTGTCCCTTGTGTACAGGGTGATTACTGGTCGGCGCGGACTCGGTGGGCCAAAGGGGCCTATACCTGCGCTGCATCTCCAAACTAAACTAAAACTTCAGTAGCATCAACCGAGTTTGCAGTGATTACAATCCCCATTCTTGTTGTCGACGTTTAAAGGTTGTCCCCTCTTTTAGAGTCATAGTCATACAGCGTGGAAACAGGCCCTTCAGCCCAACTCCTCCACACCGGCCAACATGTCCCAACTACACTAGTCCCACCAGCCTGCGTTTGGCCCACTAAACCTGTCCTATCCATGTACATGTCCAAGTGTTTCTTAAACACTGTGGTAGCACTTGCCTCAACATTGTGATAGTACCGGGCTCCGGCAGCTCGTTCCATACACACACCATCCTTTGTGTGAAAAAGTTACCCCTCAGATTCCTATTACATCTTTCCCCCCTCACCCTTGTCCTCTCGGTTCTCGATCCCCCTACTCTGAGCAAGAGACTCGGTGCGTCGACCCGATCTATTCCTCTCATGATTTTGCTCTTCCCACAGGCGCAGACTACAGCTGAACCCCAACCAGGCCTTCTTCCTGTTGGTCAACCAAAGGAGTATGGTCAGCGTCTCGACCTCCATCTCGGAGATCTACGAACAGGAGAAGGACGAGGACGGCTTCCTTTACATGGTCTACGCCTCTCAGGAAACCTTTGGGTGCTGAGGATCGACTCAAGCGGCAGACTCACGGCAAAAGATCCCCGCAATTCATTAACTGGTCGTGGAAGAGAGAATTTCACTGTGTTTTTAAAAAAGAAAACAAAAAAAACAAAAGGTCAGGATTTCCATCCTGCATTCTGTCATTCACACGTACTAAGGTCACATAGTGTACCGGGTGATGTAAAACATTGAACAACAGCCTTCTCTCACTTGTATCTATATGATTGGCAATTGTTTATTTGCTACTTATTGGTCTTCATTTTCGTTTGTGTTTTTTTATTTTTCATTTCTTTTTTGTAATTAAAAAAACAAATGTGATTTAATGCATGGTCCACCATAACCCAAGCAGTGAGGAGTTTCAAGACCTTATGACGACTGATATGAAACGATGGATCGGAGGGGAACTGCAGATGCTGGTTTACGCCGGAGATAGGCGCAAAATGCTGGAGTAACTCAGAGGGGTCAGGCAGCATCTGTGGAGAAAAGGAAGAAGGGCCTCGACCCCGAAACGTCACCCCTTCCTTTTCTCTAGAGATGCTGCCTGACCTGCTGAGTTACTCCAGCATTTTGCACCTATCTTCTATGAAATTACGGAAGCTGTCTCGGCCGGAGACAGTGAGAGAGGGATATATATACATAGCTATATATGTTAAAGAAAATGTACCAGTGATAGAACTGATTCAAAGACCATATTGAATATTGGTACTGAGAGTGCGGAGATAGGGTGTTGGAGGGAAGGGGCGTGTGTGTGTGTGTGTGTGGGGGGGGGGGGGGGGGGGGAGATAAGAGGAATGCAAAAAGCAACTTGAAACAGCGTAATGCTTTTTCCTGGTGTTCACAATCAGCTATTTTGTGTAGAATTTGCTTTTAATGCACTTTATAACCAGCACGGGTGTTTAGGAAGACCCACAAACTCTCACGTTGCAGCATAAACCAAGCAAGTTTTTAACGTAGATGACCAGCGACTGTTTATTGTGACACTATTATGATTCTTTACTATTTGTGCAATGCTCTCCAATTGCGTTGGGTAATATTTAATTTCTAATGTAGTTACAGCACCTGTTAATGTGTGTGATAAAAAGGAAATAGCATTCATGGAAATTCTCATCATTGTTGATTTTTATTTCTCCTTTTGGAACAAAATGACATAATTTACAAAAAAAAAAGTCCAATACAAAAATTTTGATTTAAACAGCCCCATGTCTTCTTAATCCATTTTGTATTGCGGTAAGGTGGCCTCTCTTCAACCAAAACTTTCTATTACTTCAAAAGAGTTGTTTAGTTTAGTTTCATTTATTGTCGTGAGTACCAAGGTACAGTGAAAAGCTTTTTTGTTGCATGCTATCCAGTCAGTGGAAAGTCTATACATGATTGCAATCAAGCCCTCTACAATGTACCGCTATAGGATAAAGGGAATAACGTTTAGTGCAAGATAAAGTCCGATTAAAAATAGTGCAAAAGTCTCCGATGAGAACGATGGGAGGGCAGGACGAATCTCCAGCCGGCGAGAGGATGGTTCAGTTGCCTGATAATAGCAGGAAAGAAACCGTCCCTGAATCTGGAGGTGTGCAATTTCACACTTCTGTTCCTCTTGCCTGTTGAAAGAGGGGAGAAGATGGAGTGACAGAGGTGAGACTGGTTCTTGATTATGCTGGTGGCCTTGCCGAGGCAGCGTGAAGTGTAGATGGAGTCAATGGAAGGGAAGCTGGTTTGTGTGATGGTCTGGGCTGCGTCCACAATTCTCTGCAGTCAGAAAGGTTTAGAGGGATCTGGGGCAAACACAGACAAATGGCACTTCTACAAACACTTCCCCCCCCCGCCCCCCCCCCCCCCCCGCTAACTTTTCCCAGACCCCACCCCACTCCCTGGATGACCTTGCACCAGACTGTCCTCCACCACACTAAAGTCTGTTAACTAGTTCCACAGTTTACAAGTACGTATCCCTCTTGGGCTCACACCCGTTTCTATATCTAGCCTTTGTCCAACGGTCTGCCTGTCAGGGAGCCACCTCGTCCGAGGTCATCGGTTAGTGGTCATGATTTTCCAGCATCTTTACACTTCCACTATGTTTTCCCCACTCCCCCCCTACTGCAAGCAGTCTGAGGAAGGGTCCCGACCTGAAATGTCACCCATTCATGTTCCTCAGATTCTGCCTGACCCGCTGAGTTATTCCAGCACTTTGTGTCTATCCTTTCTAAATAGGGCATATCGGTTGG
Source organism: Raja brachyura (assembly GCA_963514005.1). The sequence continues at coordinate 28,775,608 of OY740802.1, forward strand.
CATGGACAAATTGGGCCGAAGAACCTGTTTCCGTGCTGTATGTCCCTATGACTATGAATCTTGCTACGTGCAGGCATGGAGTGCTTCATTTGCTGGGGAGTTCAATGGTACTTTTTTTGTCACGTGTACAAATGCACAATTAAATTATTTTTTTGCATAGTTTAGTAAAGTATTGCCATACCTAAGCACAGTCCCCGATTAGCAGAGTGCACATAAATAGTCCACTGAGACCACAGGTGAGAGTCGCCAGGTTTCAGCACCATTTTCAGTCGTCCGGTCCGCGCGCTTGGTCTCCTGGAGCGGTGCCCGATCTAGGCGAGCCCCAGGCTGATGCAGGGCCTCCACCCGACGCCTCTGTCCGGATTGTCCCGCAAACCGACATCCCTCTCCTCACCTCGCCACCGTCGTGCCCTGGGTCACTTGTCGCAGCCAACCTTGAAGATGCGCAAGGCAAGACCCCGGTTCACCCTCCTATCGGCCCTTGCTCCTTGCGCCCAATGTCGTTGGTTCCCTCCTCTCCATTTCTACAGTGTTCAGGACACGAGCAGAGGACGGGCACGGCGGCTCCCTCTACAGGCTCCGGCCCCTCAGGTCTTGTTGCATTTGACTGGGGGCAATGTGAACGCAATGGGACATTACATGATTATTAGCCAACATTCCTACTTCTACCCTTAAAATGGAAAGAAGGCTATTGTTGGATCAGCTGAAGCTGGTGACACGTGGGACTGCCGCAAGGATCTTTTGTGATGATGTCCAAGGGCTGGGACTAGCACAACCAACTTCTTCGTGCAAGGTAAGAAGCCAACCAATCTCCAAATCATTTGGAGAAATTAATGAAAACAAAGTCCTATCAAATTGGATAGGTACATGGATAGGAAGGCTTAGAAGGATATGGACCAAATGCAGGCAAATAGGACTAGCTTAGCAGGGGCATCTTGGTTGCCAGGGACGAGTTGAACTGAAGAGCTGGTTTCCGTGCTCAGTGACTCAATCAGAGATATTCCCTTTGTCCTATCCATACCTTGCCCAAACCCTCTACAACTTAAAACACATTTGTTTTCTCATTTTGCCAGTTCTGACAAAGGTTCTTCGAGGGGCAACCTTTTCACTCAGAGGTTGATGGGCAAGTGAAATTATGCAGTTGAAACAGGTACGATAACAACATTTTAAAGACATTTGGACATGGATAGGAAAGGGATATGGGCCAAATACAAGTGGGTGGGACTAGCCTAGATGGGAATCTAAGTTTTAAGGGTCTAATTCTGTTCTGTATGCCTGTGACAAACATAAACCACTGTTCCCAAGTGTCCACCTTCATTAAATGGTTTCTCATTTGAATATATAAATTGATAAAAAAGAATATTTAGAAACAAAGGAACTGCAGATGCTGGTTTACAAAAAAAGATACTAAGTGTTGGAGCAACTCAGCAGGACAGGCAACATCTCTGGGGAACATGGATAGGTGACGTTTTGGGTCGGGACCCTTCTTCAGACTACAGAAATAATATTTGTTGAAGGAAGAAGGGTCCTGATCCAAAATATCACCTATCCATGTTCTCCAGAGAAGCTAACTGACCTGCTGAGTTACTCCAACACTTAATCTTTCCTTGGCAAACCAGCATCTGCAGTTCCTTGTTTCTACATCGCGAATCATTTCAATCCAGTTCAGGATTTAGCAATGTTAACCGCTGACTTTTGAATATGAAAAATTGCTGAGAGCAATCTAACTATCGTGACCTGCTGAGGAGACTTGGCTGGATACCTCAATGTGAACGCACAATTCTTCAGACGTTGCAAATCCTTGACCTGAAACATTAACAACGGAAGCTGAGTGCTTCCAGCATTTTGTATTTATTCCCTCAGCTGCTGATGGGATCAGGTGCATAAGAGCTTTCACATTTGTCCAAGCAAAATGCAACTAAACCACACTCCACACTCCTAGGAACCAGTCTGGTGAACCTTCTCTGTACTCCCTCTATGGCAAGAATGTCTTTCCTCAGATTAGGAGACCAAAACTGTACGCAATAGTCCAGGAGTGGTCTCACCAAGACCCTGTACAACTGAAGTAGAACCTCCCTGCTCCTATACTCAAATCCTTTTGCTATGAATGCTAACATACTATTCGCTTTCTTCACTGCATATGCCCACTCACCTTGCCTATCCAAGTCACCTTGCAGCCTCCTAGCATCCTCCTCACAGCTAACACTGCCCCCCAGCTTCATGTCATCCGTAAACTTGGAGATATTGCATTCAATTCCCTTGTCCAAATCATTAATATATATTGTAAATAGTTGGGGTTCCAGCACTGAGCCTTGCGGTACCCCACTAGTCACTGCCTGCCATTCTGAAAAGGACCCGTTTACTCCTACCCTTTGCTTCCTGTCTGCCAGCCAGTTCTCTATCCACATCAATACTGAACCACCAATACCGTGTGCTTTAGGTTTGTATACTAATCTCTTATGTGGGACCTTGTCAAAAGCCTTCTGAAAGTCCAGATATAACACATCCACTGGTTCTCGCTTATCCACTCTACTAGTTACATCCTCGAAAAAGTCGTCAGACACGATTTACCTTTCGTAAATCCGTGCTGACTTTGTCCAATGATTTCACCACTTTCCAAATGTGCTGATATCCCATCTTTAATAACTGACTCTAGCAGTTTCCCCACTACTGATGTTAGACCAACTGGTCTGTAATTCCCCGTTTTCTCTCTGCCCCCCCCCTCCCACCCCCCGGTGGGGTTACATTAGCTACCCTCCAATCCTCAGAAACGACTCCAGAATCTAAAGAGTTTTGAAAAATTATCACTAATGCATCCACTATTTCTGGGGCTACTTCCTTACGTACTCTGGGATGCAGCCTATCTGGCCCTGGGGATTTATCTGCCTTTAATCCATTCAATTTACCTAACACCACTTCCCGGCTTACCTGGATTTCACTCAGTTCCTCCATCTCATTTGACCCCCGGTCCCCTGCTATTTCTGGCAGATTATTTATGTCTACTTTAGTGAAGACAGAACCAAAGAAGTAATTCAATTGGTCTGCCATGTCCTTGTTCCCCATGATCAATTCACCCGTTTCTGACTGCAAGGGACCTACATTTGTTTTAACTAATCTTTTTCTCTTCACATATCTATAAAAACTTTTGCAGTCAGTTTTTATGTTCCCTGCCAATTTCCTTTCATAATCTATTTTCCCTTTCCTAATACATCCCTTTGTCCTCCTCTGCTGGACTCTGAATTTCTCCCAGTCCCCTGGTAGGCTGCTTTTTATGGCTAATTTGTATGCTTCATCTTTTGTTTTGATACTATCCCTGATTTCCCTTGTTATCCATGGATGCACTACCTTCCCTGATTTATTCTTTTGCCAAACTGGGATGAACAATTGTTGTAGTTCATCTATGCAGTCTTTAAATGCATTCCATTGCACATCCACCGTCAACCCTTTAAGAATCAATTGCGAGTCTATCTTGGCCAATTCACGTCTCATACCCTCAAAGTTACCTTTCTTTAAGTTCAGAACCCTTGTTTCTGAATTAATTATGTCACTCTGCATTCTAATGGAGAACTCAACCATATTATGGTCACCTTTGCCCAAGGGGCCACGCACAACAAGACTACTAACTAACCCTTCCTCATTACTCGATACCCAGTCTAGAATAGCCTGCTCTCTCATTGGTTCATCTACATGTTGGTTTAGAAAACTATCCCGCATACATTCCAAGAAATCCTCTTCCTCAGCACCCCTGCCAATTTGATTCACCCAATCTATATGTAGATTGAAGTCACCCATTATAACTGTTTTACCTTTGTTGCACGCATTTCTAATTTCTGTTTGATGCCATCCCCAACTCCACTACTACTGTTAGGTGGCCTGTACACAACCCCCACTAGCATTTACTGCCCCTTAGTGTTTCGCAGCTCTACCCATATCGATTCCACATCCTCCAAGCTAATGTCCTTCCTTTCTATTGCGTTAATCTCCTCTCTAACCAGCAACGCTACCCCACCTGGTACAAACTCCATACAAACAGCACCCGTAGTCAGAATCGAACCCGCGTCCCTGGCGCTGTAAAGTAGCAACTCTACCGCTGCGCCACTGTGTCGCCCTGTACCTGCAGAATTTTGCTCAGTAGAATGAGGTGTGCTGTTAAACTTTAGGTAGAATATTCCATTACACAGGATAATAATGTAAACCAAAAATGTCAGCTGCCAGAGGCTTGGATTAGCTTTATCAACAGTATCTTACAATCATTTAGCAGAGAGTGTTATAACAGAAGATTATAAGGAAAAGGATGTATTTCTACATTGTTAATGATTGACAATAATATTTCAGCCCAAAGATCACACACACGCACTCCCATGTATTTTTACAGCAGGACCAACTCCACTTCTTAGAAATGTGGTCAAGTTTCCCAATTTAGCCGAACAGCTGACACACACTACATCAACCCATCTAGAATAGACAGCCGTCAGTCTGACCTGGATATTATTTAGCCTTTAAGACCGCCACGCTTGAGCCCCTTAGTACCAGGTCCAGAAAATATAGCTGGGTGGCTCAGACCAGAGAACACCTGAGAAAATGAAATCCGTTTGCAATCCACAGGTGCCCGTGTATTGGAGGCACCCACCATTAGTTAAGTATTAAAGAGGGGGAACTTGTATAAACGTGAATACGGAGCCTGAAGCATCCAAATTCTCAGGCTGGTCTTGTTCCAGTGCAATGACTCTCGTTGTTTAGAAAGTAGAAAATAAAACTAAAGGACCAACTTTAAAAAAAATAAAAAAATTCCTACAACATTTCTCGTTGACAGCAATTTGAACTTTTCTTTCTGTGTTTCGAGCTCCGTAATAACAAATACATTTGAGTGATTGAGTCCAGCAATCCATAGCTGTACCGCGATGAGAGTAAAGGGACATCAGTTAACGATGTCCTCAGCAACAGTATCTTCCCAATACAAAATAATATCAAGGATTTTAGCTTTGGTGCAAGTTGTCTCTTATCTAAGAACAATGTGTGCTTCTTTCCCATCCTTCGATTTTAAATGAAGTCCCACGACGAGATGATACTCTCTCCGGATGAAGGCATAGAAATAATCAGATACCAGCAGAATCTGTGGAGGAACACGAGACACAGCCAGTCATCACATCAGTGTTAAATAACAATGACTCAAACTATCTTGTAGTGACTTCATAAAAATGCCTGTAAAGTGATACACTCTTAATTTATGTGTTCGACTGAACTATTCCAGATATGTGGGACAATTTTTCTTTTCACGTGCTGCCAGGGGTGGTGGTGGAGGCAGATACGATAGTGGCGTTTAAGATGTTTTTAACTAGGCATGTGGCTAGGCAAGGAATGGAGGGGGTGTGGATCATGTGCAGGCAGATGAGATGAGTTTACCTTCGCACAATGTTCAGCACAGGCATTGTGGGCCGAAAGGCCTGTTGCTGTACTGTTCCATAAACTAACATCCAGGGGAGCACGGTGGCAAAGCTGGTAGAGCTGCTGCCTTACAGCACCACAGACCCGGGGTCGATCCTCACCTTGGGTGCTGTCTGTGAGAAGTTTGCATGTTCCCCCCGAGACACACATGGGTTTGCTCCAGGTGTCCCCGTTTCCTCTCACATTCGCAAGGCGTGAGGGTTTGCGGGCTAATTAGCCCTCGGTAAATTGCTCAGCGTGTGTAGGGAGTGGATGCAAAAGTGGGATAACTTAGAACTGGTGAAAACAGGCGATTGATGGTTGGTGTGGACTTGATGGGCCGAAAGCTGCATCTCTAAACTAAACTAATCCAATGCCTATAACAAAAAGGACCCATGTACACAGAGGTTTTTCATAATTATCTATATCAATATATACTGTACATCGACAATATGCTTTGGCATTAGTAACAACAGGCAGGATTTGGGGGTCTATTGGGTATAAAATTAAAAACTGTTACTGACTCAACCAGAGTGAATATTTTTTATTTATTTTTTCCCCATTTCTGAACAATGCATTACGAGAAATGCAGATGAACAGACCTGCTCTGCTGTACATATTGATCATAAACAAAGTTCACATGAGATGTCACTGCACCAGTCATCCTGACCGGGAGAAACTACCAAGTCTATCTAGCACAACAGGCTGTGACCTAAACCCGATCCTTCTTTCAGCATTTACACCGGACTTGATCCTGATGTGGACTCAAGGAATTGCAGACGCTGGAATCTTGTGCCGTACGCAAATAGCCGGAGTAACTCCGTGGATCAGGCACCATCAGTCTGAAGTAGGCGCCTGACCTGAACCTTTGCCTACCCATGTCCTTGAGAGATGCTGCTTGACCCGCAGGCTTACTCCAGCACCTTTTGATCTCAAGGCATGCAGTTGGATCCGGTCGGACGGCCATTGTCCAGCACAGATGTCAAGTACCATCCCGCTTAGTTTCACTGTTCATTTCCACTTGCTCTCACCTTCTCCACAGCCAACAGTGGACCATTGTGGGCTCCACCTTTCCTTGATTATCAGTGCTGGCTTTGATTTGTTCTTTTCATACTTTTCATTTATTTGTTCTTTGTACCTTTTCACACCTCTAGTTTCCTTCTCCCCTGACTCTCAATCCGAAGAAGTAGACCCAAAACGTCTTCTATCCATGTTCTCTGGAGATTCTGCCCGACCTGCCGAGTTACTCCAGCATTTTGTGTCAATCTTTGGTGTAAACCAGCGTCTACAGTTCCTACACCCTTCTTGAAATGCCATCTTACACGAGGGCAAAGATGTGGACAATCATTCCCCAATCTACACAGGCAAACCCATTCACACATCAGTGCCAATAGTACACATTTAATAATTACGGACAACCCCCACTATACAGGGGAGGGGGAGAGACGGTGGGTGCGTTCCTTAAAACAGCCGACAATGTGATTTTCTGTGACCAAAAGCCATGTCATCTGTTTAAGAAGGAACTGCAAACGCTGGAAAATCGAAGGTAGACAGAAATGTTGGAGCAACTCAGCGGGCGAGGCAGCACCTATGGAGCGAAGGATATAGGCAATGTTTCTTTGTCTGAAGAAGGGTTTCGACCCGAAAAGGTTGTCTATTTCCTTCGCTCCATAGATGCTGCCTCACCCGCTGAGTTTCTCCAGCATTTGTCTGCCATGTCATATGTGCCTGTTATCAAACAACCAAACCATCCTATCACCAGTTAGAGAGTGGTCCTGACCTCCCATCTACCTCACTCGAAACCTTCAAACTATCTTTAATCGGAGTGTATTGATCTTGCAGTAAACGTTGTACCCTTGATCCTGGATCTGTACGCCGTGGACAACTTGACTGGATTCATGTGTTGTCTTTTCTTTGACTGGATAGCACTTAACAAGACAACTTTCCACTGTAGACAATGGCAATAGACAACAGGTGCAGGAGTGGGCCATTTGGCCCTTCGAGCCAGCACCGCCATTCAATGTGATCATGGCTGATCATCCCCAATCAGTACCCCACTCCTGACTTCCCCCCATATCCTCTGACTCCGCTATTTTTAAGAGCCCTATCTAGCTCTCTCTTGAAAGCATCCAGAGAACCTGCCTCCACCACCCTCCGAGTCAGAGAATTCCACAGACTCACCACTCTCTGTGAGAAAAAGTGTTTCCTCGTCTCCGTTCTAAATGGCTTACTCCTTATTCTTAAACTGTGGCTCCTGGTTCTGGACTCCCCTAACATCGGGAACAAGTTTCCTGCCTCTAGTGTGTCCAAGCCCTTAACAATCTTATATGATTACTTTGGTACACATGATAATAAAGCTAAACTAAACTAAGAAACACGAACTGAAGAAAAAAAGTAAAATTTTGGCCTTTTAAAAAAAAAATCTCTTTTCTGCCTATATAAATTCCATGAAACCAAATATTGTTCTGTATCCCAAACCTTTGGTAAGTGACTTGTGAATTGTGTAAGGGGGGATTTCCGTTACGCCCATGGGCATAACGTGGGGCCTGTACTCTTACCTGGCCAACGTTGAATACCAAGGTAATGGCATAGTAGAAGTTGGAATTTGCACTCCCAGAATAGATCCACAGATGCCATAAAATTGGGAACAACACCGACGAAGAGATCAACATGCACGATACCACAAAGATGTTCCGGAGGACTGAAAAACACACAGAGATTTATTTAGCTTCTTTATTTTTGTTTAGATTAGCTTAGTTTAGAAATGCAGCAAGGAATCCGATCCAATGAGTCAGTTAGTACTTACATCGGTAAAGGTGATTCCACATGGGTAGGAAGGCCATATACAACGCCACATCACCCACGGTAGGGTAAGACTTAAAAATCGCAATGATTGCAAGCTGAACGAACATGAAGAACATGGGGTGGTCTCTGCAAAAGGTATAAAGAGGAGCCTTTGTGTGAGCATGTGAGCATTGTTCACCATGTACCCATTGGGCCAAAGGGCCTGTTTCCATATCTTTCAAACGAGCAATTCAAACACTGCATATAAGGTATAGAATATGAAAACACACACCTCCAGATTCAGGGAGTTTCTTCCCAGCTGTTACCTAGCAACTGAATCATCTTACCAACAACTAGAGAGCAGTCCTGAGCTGCTATCTACCACATTAGAAACCCTCGGACTATCTTTGATCGGACTTTACCTTGCACTAAATGTAATTCACGTAATTCCCTATATCATGTATCTGTACTCTGTGGATAGCTTGTTTGTAATCGTGTATTGTCTTTCCGCTGACTGGTTAGCACGCAACAAAAGCTTCTCCCTCACCTGGGTACACGTGACATTAAACAAAGCGAACTAAATAACCAGAGTTACAAGCCACACGCTGTAGTCAATTCATAACGTTAGCTTCCCAGCGATAGATGTGATGCTTTACTAATCTGGTAATAAATCTAAACATAATAAACTTGCAAATAAACTTGCATTTGAGTGATGCAGCCCGAAATATGAAGAATCATTTAATTACATTTAAAGATAATTTCTTATAACCAATTTTATGTTAGTTTGTCTGTGATCTGTCCAGCTTATCAATGCTGAAAGACCTGGATAGGGTATGTTTAGAGGAGTATGTGCCAAGTGTGCCAAGTGTGGGCGGTGGGTGGGACTAGTGTAGATGAGGCATGTTGGCCAACGTCGGCAAGTTGGGCTGAAGAGCCCGTTTCCACGCTCTACGACGTCAGGATTAGCACCAGGTTTGTGTCGATTTAATTGATTTCAGTCAGAGCAGAAATCTGACCATAATTTAATACTGTACACATACATTTAGAAGTGTTTGTGTGGGCTGTTCTTGTTTTCCTTATTGTTATCCTTTCCATCAATAGAACAAATTAAGAGGTCAAGAAGCATGTCGATGGATCCATTCATTATAATTAAAACACAAGCGATGTTATTATTTGAAATTCCACCGTTAATATTCTAGAATGCTTCCTAATTTCACACTCAACTGAATCAGATTTTCAGTTTAAGTGGATAGAAAAAAAGTGGACCAGAATTTAGGGTTTTTCATAACTGTAGGATACTCTAAAGTATATTATGGTCGTGCAGGTGCTTTTGAAGTGTCGTTGCTGTTGAAATGTACTTGAAGGCGGAAGGCACTTGCAAGTCCACAAGCAAGGCAGAACACACGCAAATCACTGCATTTCATGAAATGTACTGTGCACAAAGTGGCTGCTAAAATTTTAACAGTGCCAATTACTGTATAGGTCCACCACCGAATTTCTGGCACCCTTGAATTTCAGGCCTTTCTGGATTATCAATTTTGGCGACGGAGGTCACGGCCTCCGAGAGGAGTCCAGTGGTTCCGGAACTACCCGCTTAGGCCACCCAGGGCCAACGTACCGACTCGCAAAGTCAGCCTTGGAAGTCGGGTATGGGGACGGATCTGCCTGCTGCGGCTGGGCCAGAGTTCCAGAAGCCCGGCCGCAGGAGGCAAATTCGACCAACTGATCGACCTGGGAAATCGCGATGAGGTCGAGATCGGCCACATTCAAGTGCACTCTCATAATTCTATCCGGATTTAAACTAAACTAAGATGTTGCCTGCCTTCCTGAATATTACCAGCAGATTTGTGGGGTTTTTAGGAACAAAAGTGGAGTTAGCATTTTAAATAGTAATAAAGGAAATCTTACCTTAATTTCACGGCTAATGGAAGAGTATAGAAGAATACGTTGATTTGAAATACACACACAAAAAACAAGCGAAAATGCTCAAACATCTCAGCAAAGAAGTACCAAAATAATCCAATGTTTGGTGTAAGATCTGGAACAGAAAGGCTAGAAGAAACAGAAGATTTAGTTTAGACATGGAGCATGGAAACAGGCCCGTCGGCCCACTGAGTCCACAACGACTCGACAATCACGAGCCTCCCCAATGACTTGTTCTCTCCCATCTGCTCAATAATTTCATCCAGATTCTCCAACCTGATACCTACACTGGGGAAAACTTATGGACAGCAATTCACCTCTCAACCAGCATGTTTTGTGGGATGTGGGGAACCATGTGGTGACAGGGAGGATATTGAAACTCTACACGGACAGCACCAGAGGTCAGGATCAAGCCCAGATTGGTGGTGCTGTGAGGCAGCAGAGCTACCTGCCGTGCAAATGCGCTGCCCAGAGAGCATATGGAAGAAGCACTCCTGCTCGTCCTAACCCATAAGGCACAAGGATTCATTCCTCCCCAGCTTCTTTTAGCTGCGGTTTGCCAAAACTGTGCTTATAAACAAAACAATTTTTAAAACAAAGACTGGAAACTTCTACAAATGCCCAGACCATCTTTCTGGAACTAGAATTTGCATTTTATCTTGTGACAGGTGCGGCAGCACAGTGGCCCAGTGGTAGAGTTGCTGCCTTATGGGCCTGTCCCACTTAGGCAACTTTTTAGGTGACTGTGCGGTCGCCACATGTTCGCGGGTGGTTGCCGGGGAGTCGCCTTAGTGGTCGTGAGTAGTTCCCTCATTCTTGGAACTAGTCGCGGCTTCATTCTGGTCTGCGCTCATTTTTCGCCGACCAGAATGAAGCCACCATGGAAATTAGCGCGAATTCTCATGCAGTGGTAGGTTGTTGCAGGTTGTAGCCGGTGCTGACCGGTGAATTTCACCGGTTCATTGGGGAAAAAAATGTAAACAGTAGTTTCAGAACCAAGGATAACCGACCGGTAATGCTAATGTCCGCCAAGCTTCACAGCCGTGTATCTCTGGCTGCTTAAAAGTTGTCTCCACTCCTTCTTCCCACCCCATCTCCCCCCCTCTTTTAAAGGACTTAAGTGACCCTTCCCGTACACTATGCTTTCAATGTCTTAATTACAGCGCCAACTTTCCTGTTCATCATGGAGTGTGTCTGCATCACATTGGCTTTGCACCGTGTGAATTTCACTCAGACATCGCTCCCCCATTTGCCTTATCCCCCGCCTGTATAACTGGCTGGTGAAGGAAGCGATGTGCGTGTGCGTGCGTGTGTGTGCGTGAGCGTGTTCCACTCTGACAGTCGCCGTTCCAGTTGCCGGTTTTTCAGCGACCTGCTACGACTTGACAGTTGCCGGCAGTCACCTGAAAAACCGCCCAGGTGGGACAGGCCCATTGCAGTGCCAGAGACCCGGGTTCGGTCTTGACTACGGGTGCTGTCTGTACAAAGTTTGTGCGTTCTCACTACGATCTGCGTGGGTTTGTTCCCGGTGCTCCAGTTTTCTCCCACACTCCAAAGACGAACAGGTTTATTGGTTAAATGGCTTTGGTTAAATAGTAAGTTGTCCCTAGTGTGTGTAGGATAGTCTTAGTATGTGAGGATCGCTGGCTGTCGCGGACTTGGTGGGCCGAGGGGCCTGTTTCTGTGTGCATCTCTAAACTAAACTAAATATAAGACCCAACTCATCTGCTTTTAAGTGTGATTAATGAAAGGGAGGAAAGGCTTCTGGATGTCTAACAAAAAAAGTGACACCCTGTATCTTGGCTCAGGTAAGGATATCAGTAGATTGACATGGTACCCCTGGCATTTGTAGTGCAGGCATAACTATGATGGAGCAGTTATAAATGTGAGGGTAAGACACTTCAAGAGAACCTCTGTTTCTTTGGCTGGGGTGCAGGGTGGGCCTATTTTAGAAAGTTCACTTTGTTCCCATTATCTCTGCACAGGTAAATTAACTATCAAAGTTCTTGGCCACTGGTTTTATGATTTATATCAGAGGTATTCATCTAAAATTAAATGTCCCATTGCCTTTCAACTTTGGACGGTAGCTGTTAAAGCACACCACCCGCCTTTTAATTTAGTTTAGAGGTACAGTACAAAAACAGGCCCTTCGGCCGCCGAGTCCACACCATCCATCGATCACCCGTTCACACTAGCTCGGTGTTATCCCTCTATCACCTCCATTCGCTACACACAAGGGACAATTTAACAGAGACCAATTAACCTGCAAATCGGCACATCTTTGGAATGTGGGAGGAATCCGGAGCACCCGGAGGCAACCCGGGTGGTCAACGTGCAAACTCCACACAGACAGCACCCGAGGTCTGGATCGAAAACGGGGTCTCTGCGCTGTGAGGCAGTAGCACTACCAGCTGCGCCGCATTAAATGAAAGCTTAAAAAAAACTTGGATAGTAAGTAATTATTTCAGAAATTGAACTTTAGCTGACATTTAGTTTCAGAATAGTTTTTTTTTGCAAGAAAAACTCACATGAAGCCATATGTTGAGGGGATGAAAGTCCACGAACTCAGCAAGAAAAATGACAAGCATAAGCTGACGAGCAAACAGCCGGTAAACATGACTGCATATTTGACCAAATAGAGCAGGAAAGTAGTATTGTGGAGGTTCACCGTTAGATGGTGTTTCTGTAGGAAGAGGAAAAGATGATCAATATGTACATTTTGATGCATTTCAACTGATTCTTAATCACTCTTTTTCTCTCAACCTTTAAAAATATTGTATTTAAAGGTACCTCATGATGGGTATTTAGCTAAAGTGCTGCTGTTTGCTTGGAGCTCCTCTGACTGAGGTGCAGCAGTTAGAGAAAGAATAACCTCCATTTAATTCACTCTGGACAATAGACAATAGGTGCAGGCCATTTGGCCCTTCGTGCCAGCACCACCATTCAATGCGAGCATGGCTGATAATCTCCATTCGGTACCCCGTTCCTGCCTTCTCCCCATATCCCCTGACTCCGCTATTTTTAAGAACCATATCTAGCTCTCTCAGAGAACCTGCCTCCACCGTCATCTGAGGTAGAGAATTCCACAGACATGCCTCAACTTCAACCATGGATCTTGCATTAGCTAATATTACGAGAATGATGGTTACATCCTTAAAACGGACTTTAATAAATATATCTTGCAAGGAACCACTGCATGTGATTTTCCTAAACCCATCTACATTTTGGAACTCAGTGACACAATACACAATCAGTAAGGCAACACCAACCTGTTTTCTGGCAAGTATTTTCAATGTCATGACATTTTAGTAAAAAGATGCATCTAAAAATGTCTCTTAAAAGTATTATCACCCAGAGGGTGGTGGGTTTACAGAATAAGCTTCCGGAGGAGGTAGTTGACGCAGGTATCATAACAACAATTGAAAGACATTTGGACAGGTATATGGATAATAAAGGTTTAGAGGGATATGGGCCAAACACAGGCAGGCTGGACTAGCATAGATGGGGCATCTTGGTCAGCATGGGCAAGTTGGGCTGAAGGGCCTGCTTCCGTGTTTAAAATTCTATAGCTCCACAGATTCAGAAACTGTAGCTTCCCAAAGTAATTGATTCTCATACGAAAACCTTGTGGGTTCTTGATGTCAGCAGATTGTGACCAGAGGAATCAATGGCAGGTGGAGCAGAAAATATCATGTGCCAGCCTGATCCACATTATGCCCAGCTAATCCCCAGATATATGCACTTTCCAGCAGAACAGAATATCATCTGGAAGGAACCTTTGACCGCTTGTCCAAAAACAAGGAGACAATAACATCACATACATCCTTTGCACATTCATACTTTGACAAAACTAGCTAACTTAAATCAATCCCTAGATCTACTGAAGATGCTGGAATCGACAACAAAAAATAAATTGCTAAAATTCAGCAGGTCAGGCAACATCTATGGATGGAAATGGATAATGACATTTCAAACCCTTTTTCAGATGCTGTCGAGCCCACTAAGTTCCTCCACCAATTTGTTTTTAACCTGAGATATTCTCGGCATGCATAACTTCAGTACCTCAACACACAGATTTAATTTTCTTTTTCAAATTATTTAATAATGTACCATAATAACAGAGATTTAAACTCCCACTATCGCATTCCCCTTTAAAACCAATTGTCTGCTCAACTCATGTCAGCTATTTGAAAATCAAGTGCATTAAACCTAGAAGATCTTTAGTGCATGGTTCAATAAACGTCCCCCAAAATACTGACTCAAGTTTGTACAAGGGGCCATTCCTGGAGACTTGGTGTGCTGACAAGCAATATGATCAGTGAGTAGACAACACAGTTAAGTCCATTTCTCTCCTTTGCAATGCAGCAGAGACTTGACCGAGCCCTCATCTGCATGTACAGACCACATTGCATTGATAGGTCACCCACCATGACCTCAGGGATGGGCTATTTGCCGTCCTTTAGGAACGGAATTGTCCACACTGAAAACCTGTCAGTAATAACATGAAGCTACCATTAAGAATAAATCACCTGTGCAAGGTACAGCACTGCTGGGGCAAACAATGCAACAGGATATAGAGATTGGTATGCAGCCAAGGCCAAGAATATTGCACTAATAAAGGCACTTCCTGAAAACAGAAAACAAGTCAGTTCAAGTCAAGAGACAATTAACAGCCGCAGTCAACTTTAAAATGCTGCCTTATTGAGCAATACATTACATACAATGACAAAAGCCAATGATATTGAGGACTGGTTTTCCAAGGATTGACTGGAAGGTTCACTGAAAATCAAAATTACCAGCAAATTTGCAATGCAGCATTTTCCATTCTTGTTTCCGATTTGTATTTTATTTCCCTTTTTCAGCAAATTTATACTTTTAAATAAAAATATGAAATTGGATATATATTTCTCATTATAATTTTTCCGTTTTCCTTCCAAAGCCTTGGTTACTGGGTGATTTTTCAGCTCAGCTAAATGAACATTTGTGTCTTGTGAGCTTGAAAGGCAAGTGGTAGCCCGAATCCACGGCAACCATCGGCTACTCGTTCACACTAGTTCCACGTACCTACCTACACCCCAGCGGCAATTTACATTTCACCTACAAACCTGCACGTCTTTGGGATGTGGGAGGAAACTCGACCGCCCACAGACATAGCACCCGAGGTGTGGATCGAACCCGAGGCTCTGGCGCTGTGAGGCAGCAGCTCTACCAGCTGCGCCACTTGTCCGCCCAAGAAAAAATTGTTATGTTCTAATTCCCCCCTTGCTTTTATTGCTTCAAATTATTGACATTTTAAGTGACCTCAATGTTCTAGTCGGAATCTTAGAATAATGAACAAAATCACAACTAATGATTACAGACTGCCAAGGACAGGCTTGGCACACAAAATAGATATAACGTTTTGCACATTTGTCAAAGAAATAAGAAACACTCACCTTTCACAGTGGCTAAAATAAAAACTGAAATAATGGCATTGTTGATAGCACAAGTCGACTTAGCCACACAGGTGAGCACAGTGTATGGGTTCAGGAGATAGCTGGAACAGAACAGAAAATTGCTTTTACATGAGGTAATAAATGAGGTAAATCACATCATACATTAGAAATCTTTCCCTTCTATCTGTACCTGAAACGCATGATGCTATCAGTCAAGAGCATAACATTGAGAAAATTGCCAGTTTGTGCTCTGTAATTGGAAAAATTATACCAAAGGCAGATACATTTAAACATATAACCAAATAGCTACAGGCAATCATTTGAGTTTGCTTTGTGATAAGCAAAACCAAACTTACAAGATAACTGAAAGCTGATGTATGCGATTGCCAGGCATAAGTTTGAGCGCATTATTCCGACAATAGGTAAATTAAACTTCTGTAGTAATTAGACCAGCGCGTTATTCTAAAAACAAGTGAGTAAAACCCGATGTGCCTGTATAAGACAATTATACACTCTTGACTTTCAGAAGCTCTACAATGTATTTTAATGCTTTTCACTATGCTGTGTTGAATTCTGAAATCTGATAGTTTGCTGCTATTTTGGCATCATTCTAAGCCTCATCCTTTGATCTACCAGGTATATTTAAATTCTCTTGATAGCTGTAGCTAGAACCACATTTTAATTGATAACTATATATAGCCTACAAACTATGCATTAATTCTTTAAATATAGCTATTTCATGTACACCCTCATGCCTGTCAGGGTAAAAATACAAACTGCAGTAGGAACACAGCAGATTAGACATTATCTGTGGAGGGAAATGGACAGACGATGTTTTGGGTTAGGAAGATGCCCTGACGTGAAACATCCTTTGTCCATGTCCCTCCACAGATGCTGCCTGATCTGCTGAGTTCCTCCAGCAGTTTGCTTTTTTGACTCTTGATGCCTGGGTTCTTAGTCTATCAAAGCAGGCATCCACTTAATGCTTTCGTGATTTGTTTAGGTTTACTTTAGAGAAACAGTGTGGAAACATGCCCTTCGGCCCACCGAGTCCGCGCCGACCAAATACCATCCATACACCAGTTCTATCCGACACACTTCACAATTGTAAAGGGACAATTTACAGAAGGCAGTTAACTGTAAATCTGGACATCTTTGGAGTGCGGGTGGAAACCGGAGCACCCGGAGAAAAACCCACACGGGCACAGGGGAACGTGCAAACTCCATGCAGACAGCACTCATAGTCAGGATCAAATCCGGGCCTCCGGTGCTGAAGCAGCAACTCTGCCACTGTACCGCCCGAGATTAGTTTAGTTTAGTTTGTCACATGTACCGAGGTACAGTGAAAAGCTGTTTTGTGGCATCTTATCCAGTCAGCGAAAACTGGGATTAACACCCATACAGACAGCACCCATGGTCGGGATTAATGGCCTGGGTCTCTAATTTATGTGGAATCACTTAAACGTATTCGGCTAACTTCCTAATTCATTTAATTTTGTTAGTTAAATGGTTATATAAAACATCAGCCAAATACGAGTGTAGGTGGATACATTAAATAATCATTTGTATTCACCGTACGAGTCGATGCCTATTGACCAAGTCGAGTAATAGTTATATTAAGTGGGTTAAGCATTTTTTTGTAAGGAGTGCAAATGACAAGTTCATGATTAGTATAGTATTACTATAATCTGGTATCGTGCAGCTCTACATCCGAGTTAAACTATGTTAACTATAAATAGCTAATTGCACCATTTATCAACGACTCACCGCTCTGACCTACTTTCAACTAGAATTAAAAAAAATACCGGATGGTTTTGAAAAAGATAATTGTCTGTGGCCTTCGCCCTGCTGCCCCCGCACACGACAGCGATGAAGATGGCACTGGCTACCATCGATTGGTAGAACATCTGCAGCATCTTACTGCAGATGTTGAAGGAGCGAAGCCTTCTCAAAAAGGACAGCCGGCTCAGTCCCTTCTTGTACAGGGCCTCAGCGTTCCGGGACCAGTCCAAGGTATTTGTACTCCCTGGTAAACTGCACATCCACACCATTGATGGAGACAGGGGATAGGGGTATTCCTCTCCTCCTAAAGTCCACCATTAACTCCTTACTCTTGTCGGTGTTGAGCTGCAGGTGATTTAGCCCACACCACTCAACAAAGCCGTTGACCACACCCCTGTATTCAGCAGTACCTGCCTCAACTACTGCTGGCAGCTCATTCCATATACCCACAACCCTTTTTGTGAAAAAATGACCTCTCACATTCCTCACATTAAATCTTTCCCTCTCACCTTAAACCTATGTCCTGGTTGTTGTTCTGCTACTCTGGGTACTCTGTTCCCCTCATGATCTTATACACCGCGAGACGATCATCCCTCATCCTCCTGCGCTCCGTAAGAAAGTTCTCGCCTCCCCAAACTCTCCCACATCCTCGTAAACCTTCTTTGCAGTCTTCCCCTTTTAACAACGTCTTCCCATCTTTAGCGAGGGGACCAAAACTGAACACATTGCTCCAAATTAAGTGCAGACACTGGCTGCTTGGCTTTCTATGTGGCACAAATGACTAAACGTCCAAGTATTTCATTGTCTGAAATATGCTCTGGTGTGTCGAGACTTTAAAAGGTGTAATGTAATCACTCCAAAGTGCTTTACTTTAACCACAGGTACTTCCAGGGTTTACCAGCTGGTACAAAGGTAGATGCCAATGTTAACAGGATCTGAACCCAAGTGTCATGCTGTACATAACTTGTGTCATGCTACACATCCAGTGGCATTTGGCCATCCGAGTGACCACAAATATATCACAGTGGTCACTATATACACAGATATCACAGTACTGATAATGACAATATACTTTCTTACTTACAACAGTGCTACCTTAAGGGGAATATGATACATTTCTTTCGGAGTCCTGACCAGTGAGATGACATCACAAGCATATTTCTTGAATTCAAATGCAATCCGCTGTTTTCTAAACTGAGAAATAAAAATTAAATTAAAAAGCTTCAGTGTCACAGTTATAATTTAATTCTAGTCATTCAATTTAAATTTCTTTGAAATGCATTCTCGCTCGCGGTGATCAGTCAATCTTGCCGCTGGTTTGCTGCATCTGGGACAATCAAATATTACGACAGCAGCACTTCAAACAAAACAAGAAAAATTGGGATACAAATTGCTGGAGCAACTCTCTGGAGAACATGGATTGATGACGTTTGGGGTCAGGTCCCTTTGTCAGTCTGAAGAAGGGTCCCGAAACAAAACATCACTTATCCGTGTTCTCCAGAGATGTGGTCTGACCCACTGAGTTGCTGTGTCGAATTTTGGTAAACCAGCTTCTGCAATTCCTTCACAAATCCGAGTGTCTCCAAGAAGAATTGGTTTTTACTTCTCCTCTCCTTCCCCAATTTTTTGCCGCTTTAGATTTTAGACTTCAGAGATACAGCGTGGAAAAGGGCCATTCGGCCCACATAGTCCGTGCTGACCAGTGATCGCCCGATACACTGACACTATCCTACACACTGGGGACAATTTACAATTGCACGTCTTTGTAGTGTAGGAGGAAACCGGAGCACCTGGAGAAAAGCCACGTGGTCACAGGGGGAAAATGCAAACTTTGTACAGACATCACCCGTGGTCAGGATTGAACCCGGGTCTCTGCTGCTGTAAGGCAGCAGCTCTACCACTGTGACTCCCCAATATGTTCTTGCTTGATCTGAAGATTTTGTTTCATATTGCAGACATGATGTCGATTTTATGATGTTGTTGTAAAATCAAATGCGGTGCTGATGTACTAAACCAGCAGCGCCTTGGATTTTTTCATTTTCAAATCTTTTTAACTGGTGTGAACTATCTTTGAGGCTGAGGTTATGCAAATACCGCTGATTCACAAAGTCAGTACCTGCTACCCAGTCGTCATTCTCACCCACAGAATAAGGGATAAGCATCTCCTGTTAAAGGCAGGAAATGCTCCTACTTGAATCAGCACGTTACAAACTAAAAATAGAACCTGTTAGTGTGCAGATTGTGGCATCATTATCCACTATAAACACACGTACAAAAATATTAAACACCTGAACCCCCCCAAAAATGTATAGGTTTAACAAGACCTGCACACAGACTTTCGACATCCAACGTGGAAAAAGTCCCTTCGGCCCACCGAGCCTGCGCTGATCAGTGCTCACCCCGTACACTAACAATATCCTACACACTAGGGACAATTTACAATTTTACTGAAGCCAATTAACCTTTCTACGACTTGAGTGTGGTAGGAAACCAAAACACCTGAAAAAAACCCACACGATCACAGGGAGAACGCACAAACTGCCTACAGATAGCACCTGTGAACATAGAAACATAGAAAATAGGTGCAGGAGGAGGCCATTCAGCCCTTCGAGCCTGCACCGCCATGCATTGTGATCATGGCTGATCATCCACAATCAGTTACCTGTGCCTGCCTTCTCCCCATCCCCCTCGATTCCGCAAGCCCCAAGAGTTCCATCTAACTCTCTTTTAAATTCATCCAGTGAATTGGCCTCTACTCCCTCCTGTGGCAGAGAATTCCACAAGTTCACAACTCCCTGCGTGAAAAAGTTTGTTCTCATCTCAGTTTTAAATGGCCTCCCCTTTATTCTTAAAATGTGGCCGCTGGTTCTGGACTCCCCCAACATTGGGAACATTTTTCCTGCATCTAGCTTGTCCAGTCCTTTTATAATGTTATATGTTTCTACAAGATCCCCTCTCACCCTAAATTTCAATGATACAAGCCCAGTCTTTCCAATCTTTCTTCATATGACAGTCCCACCACCCCGGGCATTAACCTAGTGAAGCTACGCTGCACTCCCTCAACAGCAAGGATGCCCTTCCTCAAATTAGGAAAACAAAACTGCACACAATAATTCAGACGTGGTCTCACCAGGGTCTTGTACAACTGCAGAAGGACCTCTTTACACCTATACTCAAATCCTCTTGCAATGAAGGCCAACATGCCATTCTTCACTGTCTGCTGTACCTGCATGTTTACTTTCAGTGACTGGTGTACAAGGTCACACAGGTCTCGATGCACTTCCCTTTTTCCTAATCTGACACCATTGAGATAATAATCTGCCTCCTTGTACTTGCCTACAAAGTGGATGACTTCGCATTTATCTACATTATACTGCATCTGCCATGCATCTGCCCATTAATTCAACCTGTCCGTCACCCTGCAACCTCCTGGCATCCTCTTTGCAGTTCACACTGCCACCCAGCTTTGTGTCATCTGCAAATAAGCTAGTGTTACTTTTAATTCTATCATCTAAATCATGCATATATATTGTAAATAGTCAAGGCCCTGGCAACGAGCCTTGCAGCACTCTACTCGCCATTGCCTGCCATTCTGAAAGGGACCCGTTTATTCCTACTCTTTTGTTTCCTGTCTGCCTACCAATTCACTATCCATGTCAATACCCTACCCCCAATACCATGTGCTCTAATTTTGCCCACTAATCTCCTGTGGGACCTTATCAAAGGCTTTCTGAAAGTCCAGATACACTTCATCCACTGGCTTTCCTTCATCCATTTTACTTGTCATATCCTCAAAAAATTCCAGAAGATTAGTCAAGCAGGATTTCCCTTCATAAATCCATGCTGACTTGGATCAATCCTTTTACTGCTATCCAAATGTGCCGTTATTACTTATTTAATAATTGACTCCAGCATCTTTCCCACCACCGATGTCAGGCTAACAGGTCTATAATTCCCTGCTTTCTTGAAAAGTGGGATAACATTAGCTACCCTCCAATCCACAGGAACTGATCCTGAATCTATAGGACATTGGAAAATGATCGCCAATGCATCCACAATTTCTTGAGCCACCTCCTTGAGTACCCTGGGTTGCAGACCATCAGGCCCTGGGGATTTATCAGCCTTCAGTCCCAACAGTCTACTAAAAACTATTTCTCACCTAATGCAAATTTCTTTCAGTTCCTCGGTCTCCCTAGATCCTCTGTCCTCCAGGGAGATTGTTCGTGTCTTCCATTGTGCAGACAGAACCAAAGTACCTGTTCAACTATTCTGCCATTTTCTTGTTCCCCAAAATAATTTCACCTGTTTCTGCCTTCAAGGGACCCACATTTGTCTTTACTAATCTTTTTCTCATAACATACCTAAAGAAGCTTTTACTATCCTTCTTTATATTCTTGGCGACCTTACCTTCGTACTTCATCTTTTCACCCCATATTGGCCTTTTTGTTACCTTCTGGTGTCCTTTGAAAGTGTCCCAAACCTCTGGCTTCCCGCTACTTTTTTGCTATGTTATATATCTTTAGTTTTATTCTATCCCTAACTTCCCTTGTCAGCCACGGTTGCCTCTTACTCCCCTTAGAATCTTTCTTCCTCTTTGGAATGAAATGATCCTGCATCTTCTGGATTATGCCCAGGAATTCCTGCCATTGCTGTTCCACCGTCATTCCTGCTAGGATCCTTTTCCAGTCGACCTTGGCCAGCTCCTCTCTCATCCCCTTGTTCAACTGCAACACTGACACTTCTGATTTAACCATCTCCCTCTCAAATTGCAGATTAAAACTTATCATGTCACTACCACCTACTGGTTCCTTTACTAAAAGTTCTCTTATTAAATCTGGTTCATTAGACAACACTAAATCCAGAATTGCCTCTTCTCTGGTAGGCTCCAATACAAGCTGCTCCATCTCGGAGACACTCTCGAAGGCACTCTGCAAACTCCCTTTTGTGGGGGGGTCCAGAACCAACCTGATTTTCCCAGTCTACCTGCATATTGAAATCTCCCACAACGACAGTGGCATTACCTTTGTGACATGCTGATTTTAACTCCTGCTGCAATTTGCACCCTATTTCCAAGCTACTGTTTGGGGGCCTGTAGATAATTCCCATTAGTGTCTTCTTACCTTTACAATTCCTAAATTCTATCCACAGCGACTCTACATCGTCAGTCCCTATGTCACCCCTCGCAAGGGACTGAATTTCATCCCTCACCAATAGAGCTACCCCACCTCCTCTGCCCACCTGCCTGTCCTTTCTGTCGGATGTATAACCCTGAATATTCAGTTCCCAGCTTCGAACCTCCTGCAGCCATAATCCCCACAATGTCTTATCTACCAATCTCTAACTGAGCCTCAAGCTCATCCATTTTGCTTCTTAAACTTTGCGCATTCATATATAATACTTTTAATCCATTGCTCACCTCACCTTTCACATCGATTCCTATTACACTTGGCCATACTCTCCTATCCCTTCGTGAGCTTTCTGTCCCGTTAATTCTGGTGTATTTCTTAACTTTTCCTATACTCTCTTTCCCTTTAACTCCATCCTTGTATTTCCAATTTGTCAGGATCGCACCCATGCCTCTGGCGCTCCACGGCAGCAACTCTACCGCTGCGCCTCTGTGCCGCCCTGAGCCATTTCCATCTTTTGGAGCACAAAAAAAAAGGATTCTGATGAAGATCTATGCTTGGCTTTTGCGACAATGTGAACTGGAGTTTTTGATGAGGAGTGTCTGGAATGACTATGAATGGGAAAGGGCTTTATCGTTAGAGCCAGCTACAAAGTTATACATTTATAACACATTATACAATGTTCTTACCACAATCCTGTTGAAATCCTCTGCAACAATGTACAGTGCAAGTGCAGTGAGAATGTCCATCGCCTGCAGGAACAAAATGCACTTGGCTGTCAAAAACAGCTCACACAGCAGTCGTTAAAAGTGTCATGAACAGACAATATTTGGTAACATTACTTACCATAAAGACAAACTCTGCATAATCAATAAGAAAATGGAACAGGTATATGATCAGTGGAGTCTGTAAAAAAAACCCATAGTAAATGTACTAGCTAACAGAAAGGATAACTTTTCATCAAATAACCAAAAAAATGATAAAGATAAACCAGCAGAGTTTACTAGAGTAGTTTAACGGGACATTGAGTCAGAACCACCCCACTTACACGTGCATATGATTTAAATAACCAATTTAGACAAGGATGGCCAGTCAGGGCTTTACTATGGTTAAGAGGGGAAGCCATGTATTCTGGAGCATCATAAGTCATAGCGCACTTGTTTTGTTGGTTTAATATCACTTGGTAAATGAACAGCTCTGCACCCGCTCCCTGAGTTTAGTTTAGACTCATAGAGAGTCATAGTCATACAGCGAGCAAACTGGCCCTGCTGCCCAACATGTTAGACCCACCTGCCTGCGTGTGGCCCATATCCCTCTAAACCGGTCTTATTCTTGTACTTGCCCAAATGTTTCTTAAAGTTGCGATAGTACCTGCCTCAACTACTGCCTCCGGCAATAGTTACATACAACCACCATAACCTTTGTGTGAAAATGTTACCACTCAGGCTCCTATTAAATCTTTCCTCCCTCCTCACCTTAACCTATGTCCTGTGGTTCTCAATTACCCTACTCTGGGCAAGAGACTCTGTGCATCTACCTGATCTATTTCTCTCATTTAGTGCACCTCTATAAGCAGGCACGGAAATCGCTATCAAAACATGGGGGTGATACAATTTCTTGGCGGCCGCGCGCACACTCGCACACACACGCGCACGCTCACACACGCGAGGCTTCGGCCGTGGGCCCTATGGACAGTAACATCGGGAGCTGACCTGGTGGGCGACCGACTCCAAACTCCAGCAACAGCAGCTTCGTCCGCCCCGAAGGGTGGGGCTTGAATCGGCCCGTTCGCGGGGGCTTTCATCAGCTGTGGGGGCTTCAAATCGGGAGCCTTGATCGCCTCGATGCAGCAGTTTGATTTTAAGCCACGCCGGGCGCTGAAAGGACCCGCGAACGGGCCAATTCAGCCTCAGAGTCTGATAAAGTCTGGATTACAAAACATGGGGGGGATTGTCCCCCACCTCTCAAAGCATGGGGGGGGGGGGGGGACGTGTGTCCCCCCGTTCCCCCGCAGGATTTCTGCCCATGTCTTTGAGATCATCTCTCATCCACCTGCTTGAGTCCTAGCCTGCTCAACCTCCCTGTAGCTCAGTCCCTCGAGTCCTGGCAACATTCTCATCAATTTTCTCTGCACCGTTTCCAGCTTGAACGTTTAGTTTAGTTGATTTTAGTTTATTGTCACGTGAAAAGCTTTTTGTTGCATATCACGTGGTACAGTGAAAAGCTATTTGTTGCGCATCCAGTCAGTGGGAAGACAATACGCTACACTGACACTCAAATCCATCACATTCATTCAGCAGGATTGACAGCTGGTTCAGAAAGAGAGATTCTACAGTGTGAGGATGCCTACATTTCGTGATCCAAACAGGTATCAATCTAAAAACACCAATTGACTGTCAATGCTGAAACCGTGCAGACTATAAAATGACCTCAACCAAATTGTTAGAGTTAACAGGCAACTTATGCAGTGTGTGCATTTAAAGATTAGCCCACAAATGCACTACATCAACTAACCGGAAAGTCACCAATCCACATACTCCAGAGATGCTGCCTGACCTGTTGAGCTTCGTGCCTTCAAATTACTAGAGCATTGCAGATACATGCTCACGGTTAGCAATCTCACATAACTCCTTATGGAGGCACAGATTGCCACTCCTGATCTGGTTATTACTGAATTTTAGGATCTCGCATACGGATTGTTTAGTCTATAACTATGATTGCAGCATTCCAACATTGTTGTACACTTTATCCTTTATTTGTGCACTATGGGAGGCTTGATTATATTCATGTCAAGTCGCTCTTTGATGGATAGCATGCAAACAGAAGCTTTCCACTGTACCACGGGAGACGTGACAATAATCATCATCATATTTTATTAGCCAAGTATATTTTGCAACATACGAGGAATTTAATTTGCCACACAGTCATACCAATAAAAAGCAACAGAACACACAAGATACATTTTAACATTAACATCCACCACAGTGACTCCTCCACATTCCTCACTGTGATGGAAGCCGAAAAAAAGGTCAATCTCTTCCCTTCTTTGTTTTCCCAGCGGTCAGGGGCCTCGAGCCTTCCGTTGATGGGGTGATCTTGTCTCCCGCAGCTGGCAGTCGTGCCATCCGCATCGTGGTGATCAAGCTCCTGCATCGGGGGGGGGGGGGGATCTCAACTCCCCCACTCCGGGCGATCGGACCCCGGTCGGTCAAACATTCTGCGTCATTTGCAGCTTCCCGACATCAGTCTCTACCCGAGACTGCGAGCTCCTCGATGGTGAAATCCGCAGTGAATAGGTTTCTAAGATGCAAATCAGCTTTACCAAATGTAGACACAAAGTGCTGAGAGTAACACAGCAGGGCAGGCAGCATCTCTGGAGAACATGGATAAGTGACGCAGGACCCTTCTTCAGACTGATTGAAGGTGGGCGTATGGGGGGTGGGGGGGCTGGGAGGAAGAAAGCAGGAAGAATCCCCACTAGCTACTCCCATCTGCCTGCACTTCATCAATATCCCTTGGAAGGCCTGGTGTCAACTTTTGATCCAAGACTCACCTGCGGTTATGAAGAAACTGATTTGATGTCATTCATTATTTCAATTAACCTGAAGTCAGCACAGTGGCACAGCAGGAGGGTTTCTGCCTTACAGCGCCAGAGAACGGGGTTCCATCCTGGCCATGGGTGTTTTCTGTACGGAGTTTGTACGATCTCCCTGTGATCATGTAAGTTGCCTTTAGGTGCTCTGGTTTCCTCCCACACTTCAAAGATGTACAGGTCTGTAGATTAATTGGCTTCCGTAAATTGTGAATTGCCCCTATTGTATCGAGCAGTGCTAGTGTACGGGGTGATCGCTGGTCAGCGCGGACTCGCTGTATCTCTAAAGTCTAAAGTCGTGCCTTTTGTAGTACAACCTCTTTGAAACCAACAGCCCACTAACTGGAGTCTGAAGAAGGGTCCCAACCCAAAACGTCACCTATCCATGATCTCCAGAAATGCGGACCCCCGCTGAGTTACTCCAGCACTCGGTGTCCTTTTTTGGAAACCAGCATCTGCAGTTCCTTGCTTTTACTTCTTCCGTTTTACAAATTCACAGGATATCTGCATGGGAACTAGTCTGTGAACAGGATGGAGTGTAACATACCATACATGCTAGGGCATCAGAAGACAAGCAGCGGAACCGCCTGCCAAGTTATAAATGAAGCAAGTCATCAATAAACGGTGCCATAACATTAATCAAGGTTCTCCATCAACACACAGCTGGCAACATTATACTTACTTCATGGAAGACATTTCCAGAATATGGGGATACTCCTAGATCCAGCAAAGCAAGCCCTTCCACCACTGTAACAGAGGGAAGCAAACACGACTTGATCCAGTTGCAAAATGTAGAGAGATTAAATGATTAATCTTTATTCATTTATGGGGCTTTCTGAGCCAACGTCATTAAACATTTATAGTAGTCTGGGGCTATTCCGCCAACTCAGAAGCTTCCCATGAATTCTGGATCCAGGCAAGCAGCGTTTTATTTGCAGAGACATTGCTCGTAACCCCGCCCACTTCACACAGAGGGTGGTGGGTATATGGAACGAGCTGCCAGGGGAGTTAGCTGAGGCAGGCATTTGTAATTTAACTTAACCTTATTTAAGGCACCAAGAATAAAGAGGGACCCAGCGTGATGGAGAGTGCAGAGAACAACGAGGGACAGGGTGGGGGGGGGGGGGGGGGGTAGAGTGAGAAGGAAGAGGGGCCAGAGGGACTACGTTGAATACTTTTGTAACTTTGTCGGGGCCCTGCACGTGGCCACTCTGCATGCTTTGTGTATTGTACGCAAAACAAATAATTTAACTGTACAAAGTAATGTGACAATAAAGTATCAGTCAATAGAAGTTCAACGAGTAGAGCTATTGCCTCACAGAGCCAGGGACCCAGGTTTGATCCTGACTTGGGGTGGCTACCTATGTGGAGTTTGCACATACTCTCTGTAACTACGTGGATTTCCTCCGGGTGCTCCGGATTCCTCCCACATACCAAAGGCGTGCGGGCTTGTAGGTTGATTGGCCTCCGTAAAATGTACCCGGAGTGTGCAGGGAGTAGATGGGAAAGTGGGATAGCGTAGAACTAGCGTGAGCGGGTGATGGATGGTCGATGGTGTGGACTTGGTGGGTCACAGGGTAACAGCTGTTTCCATGCTGTGCCTTTCAACAATTCAATTCAACCAATCTAGATGAGCACTTTAACTGCCAAAGCATAGAAGGCTACAGAGCACAGTGCTAGTGAATAGGAATATTATAGATGGGTTTATGATGGTCAGCATGGATGTGGTGGGCCAATCTCATTCTTTTGGATTACTTATCCAGCAGCATGTTGACTGCACTACAACACCCTTCAATGACTTACTAGTTAGTCCCAGTGGTTCATATGGTTATTTGATGTACCTAAGCATGGAGGTACAGCAGGCAGCGAAGAAAGCGGATGGCATGTTGGCCTTTATAACAAGAGGAATCAAATATAGGAGCAAAGAGGTCCTTCTGCAGTTGTACAGAGCCCTAGTGAGACCACACCTGGTGTATTGTGTGCAGTTTTGGTCACCTAATTTGAGGAAGGACATTCTTGCTATTGAGGGAGTGCAGCGTAGGTTTACAAAGTTAATTCCCGGGATGGTGAGACTGTCATATGCTGAGAGAATGGAGCAGCTGGGCTTATACATTCTGGTGTTTAGAAGGATGAGAGGGAATCTCATTGAAATATATAAGATTGTTAAGGGTTTGGACACGCTAGAGGCAGGAAACATGTTCCCGATGTTGGGGGAGTCCGGAACCAGGGGCCACAGTTTAAGAATAAGGAGTAAGCCATTTAGAACGGAGTCGAGGAAACACTTTTTTCTCACAGAGTGGTGAGTCTGTGGAATTCTCCGCCTCAGAGGGCGGTGGAGGCAGGTTCTCTGGATGCTCTCAAGAGAGAGCTAGATAGGGGTCTTAAAAATAGCAGAGTCTGGGGATAGGGGGAGGGCAGGAACGGGGTACTGATTGGGGATGATCAGCCATGGTCACATTGGATGGCGGTGCTGGCTTGAAGGGCCGAATGACCTACTCCTGCACCTATTGTCTATTGTCTATAGATCAACATGTTTCCCTCAACAAATAGAATTATCTTGTCCAACCATCTTACCACTTGCTGCAGTGTCTTGTTGTGCAAAATAAATATTCCAGCAATTAACCGCAGACCCATCACTACCTTTCATGTCCTGCTAGTCACGGCAGAATGATTGTTGTAAGCTTTGCAGTTCTAAGGTGTCATGTTTGAATAAGGTGATAAATTGAGTTAATACACTCAATTGCGGGCCTGCATAGATGACACTCGGGCATTATTTTAAGGAATAGCGGCTGGATTTTCCCCAGTGTCAAACAATAGTTATTCAGGAACTAACATTACACAAAACAGGTCACAAAGGTTGCTGCATTATACCAAACATTTTTAGTGTTAAATACGCAGCGGGGTCACAGAGGGAGCTGGATGACTCCACAAAGCAACCGAACGGTCTCAATGGGCTAATGATTTCACGATGACACAAGAAACTGCAGATGCAGTGATCTTGAGCAAACCACAGTGGACAGCACAGTGGTAGAGTTGTTGGCATACAAGCGCCAAGGAGCCGGGTTCGATCCCGACGACAGGTGCTGTCTGTAAGGATTTTGTATATTCTCTCTATGATCATGTGGGTTTTCTCCGGGTACTCTGGTTTCTTCCCACACTTCAAAGACGTACAGGTTTGTAGGTTCATTGGCTTGGGTAATTCAGTAATTGTAAAACGTCCCAAGAGTATGGGGTAGCGCGGGTGTGCGGGGTGACCGCTGGTTGGCCGGCACGGACTCAGTGGTCCCGTTTCTGTACTGCATCTCTACTCTAAACTAAGACAAAGTGCTGGCGGCACTCAGCAGGTCAGGCAGCATCTATGGAGGGAATAGATACACAATATAGATAGACAATGTTTCAGGTTGGAATGTTCTTCTTCAGACTGTCTGAAGTATGATCCAGACCAGATCTGAATCTATACAATACTAACCTCAACTCTGAACTTTGGCAATTTTTGGTTGCGCTAAGGACTTTGGAGTTTTCTTGCATGCAAGGCATTATTAATTTATTGATTTTTTATTTATTATATATCATCTATGCACCGTGTTAACAGGCCTGCAATGCTCCTGCAAGTAAGAGTTTCATTTTTCCATATGACAATTAGTTTTTAGTTTTAGAGATACAACATGGAAATATGTCCTTCGGCCCACATTATAAAGTCATCCTTGAGATGAGATAATCTGCACTAAAAGCAGAAGCCCACGTTTGAAATTCTGTCTTTAGGATGTGGGAGGAAACAGAGCACGAGGAGGCAAGCCATGTGGTCACAGGGTGAACGTACAAATTCCACTCAGAGAGCACCCTAGGTCTGGATCAAACTCCAGTCTCTGCCGCTGGGATGCAGTGACTCTACCAGCCGCGCCACCCTTTTCTTGTATCCCCAGTAAAAAACTTTGTTTTGCATGGCATCCTAATAGATCAGATAACATTGTACATAAAATTCCTCCTTCTCCCTGCATCTGTTTGGCGGGGAATGCAGAGTCTGCAGGGGTGTGTGCAAAATGGGTTCTTCCCTGCCATTGTTGGGCTTCTGAACGGTCCTTCCATTAGCCAGAGTACTGTGCAATTCATCTCTACCCCATTGTGGACATTGGACTCTCTCTGGAAAGGTGCAGTACAAAGCTGAGAACTATGTTCTGCACTCTGTATCCTTTTCTTCGCTCTACCTACCGCACTGCACTCAAGTTTGAACTGAATGTATCTATGCATAGACGCAAAAGCTGGAGTAACTGAGAGGGAAAGGCTGCATCTCTGGAGAGAAGGAATGGGAGACGTTCCGAAACGCCACCCATTCCTTCCAGGGATGCTGCCTGTCCAGCTGAGTCACTCCAACATTTTGTGTCTATCTTCGGTTTAAACCAGCATCTGCAATTCCTTCCTACACATTGTATCTATGGTATATCCGATTTGTTTGGATAATTGGCAAAGCAAAGCTTTTCACTGCACCGTGGCACATGTGGCAATAATGAACCCAAAGCTGAATACAATCAAAAGGCAGCAGACCATGGTGCTGCATATATCCTCAGGCAGAAGGTCTGGCTTGCCCGCTGTCCACAAGAGGCAAGTTGCCGAGGCCCATAGAAGAGGGCGAAGAGATCCAAGATGGCGGCAGACGCAAGGAACAAACGGTCAGTAAGCGGACAGGCTGTGGGAGGCAGCGCAGGGCACCTCGATGGTGGCGAGAGAGTGGGCCGCTGGAGGCTCTGCAGCAGCCTGGGCTCGGCTGACTCTGATGTGACCTGCAGCAGCAGGGAGCAGTGTGGAGGCTCCAACGGTTCGTTTCGTCAGTCCCACCCTGCAAAGCTGCCAGGACAACTGGTCTTCTTGGCCAGATGAAGAACACAGCACTTATTACAACTGGGACTTGAAAACGTGCCCAAACCTGGTGACACTTGTATGCTCTCTCAGCATATTCCTATACACCTGTATTGCATCTAAGATTTGTTATGTATAATTGAGCTAGGCACAAAGTTCTAGAGTAATTCAGCAGGCAGCATCTCTGGAGAAAAAGAATGGGTGACAAATGAAGAATAAGGATAGGGTCCCGAATCAAAAAGTCGCCTATCCTTTTGGTCCAGATATGCTGCCTGTATTACTCTGGCACATTGTGTCTATCTTTGGTATAAACCAACATCTGCAGTTCATTGTTTCTATAATTATACTAATACTGAACTGTATGCAAAAAAAGAATTTCCCTGTACTTCAGTGCATGCCAGGACAATGAGCCTTCAATGTCTGGTCAAGAACCCTATATTTACAACAAGACTTGAAAATTGCTCAAAATCTGATGACAATAGACAATAGGTGCAGGAGTAGGCCATTCGGCCCTTCGAGCCAGCACCACCATTCAATGTGATCGTGGCTGATCATCCCCAATCAGTACCCCGTTCCTGCCCTCCCCATATACCCTGGCTTCGCTATCTATAAGAGCCTTATCTAGCTCTCTCTTGAAAACATCCAGAGAACCGGCCTCCACCACCCTCTGAGGCAGAGAATTCCACACACTCACAACTCTCTGTGAGAAAAAGTGTTTCCTCGTCTCCATTCTACATGGCTTACCCCTTATTCTTAAACTGTGTCCCCTGGTTCAACATCGGGAACATGTTTCCTGCCTCTAGCGTGTCCAAACCCTTAACAATCTTATATGTTTCAATAAGATCCTCTCTCATCCTTCTAAACTCCAGAGTGTACAAGCCCAGCCGCTCCATTCTCTCAGCATATGACAGTCCCGCCATCCCGGGAATTAACCTTGTAAACCTACGCTGCACTCCCTCAATAGCAAGAATGTCCTTCCTCAAATTAGGGGACCAAAATGCACACAATACTCCAGGTGTGGTTTCACTAGGGCCCTGTACAACTGCAGAAGGACCTCTTTGCTCCTGTACTCGACTCCTCTTGTTATAAAAGCCAACATGCCATTCGCTTTCTTCACTGCCTGCTGTACCTGCATGCTTACTTTCATAGGGTTACACAAAAAGCTGGAGAAACTCAGCGGGTGCAGCAGCATCTAAGGAGCGAAGGAGATAGGCGACGTTTCGGGTCGAGACCCTTCTTCAGACTGGAGAATCTCCTATCTCCTTCGCTCCTTAGATGCTGCTGCACCCGCTGAGTTTCTCCAGCTTTTTGTGTAACCCTCGAATCTCCAGCATCTGCAGTTCCTTCTTTAACAATATGCTTACTTTCATAGACTGATGAACAAGGCCCCCTAGATCCGGTTGCACTTCCCCTTTTACCAACTTGACGCCATTTAGATAGTAAACTGTAACTCTGTATACAGTAAACCTTCGCTATAATGGGGTGGGGTCCATTGTCGCCGATTGTCTGCTATACCCGAATGAGGGGGGGGGGGGGGGGGTAAAGTTTAACCTAAGGTCAGGAAGGAAGAAATGCAGCCTTAAACAAGCAGGAATTCACAGGTTAAAGAGCTGCAGAGTCCCCTTGCCACACACGTGGTGCGCCAGGGATGGGCCCAAACTCACGCCGCCTTCATGCTGCTCCCGCTCACTGCTCTCACAAATGGATGCTCCCACCACGTGACGCTGGCAGAAGTGGGGGAAGGGAAGGTGCAATGGGAACATCGGTCTGCTATATAGAGGTCCGTTATGCCAAGAGTTTACTGTCTCAGTGTATTACTACAATACATTTGTACTGTATCCGAGATGCTTATCTAAGATGTGACTAAGTGACTTCAGAGATACTGTGCAGAAACAGGCCCTTAAACAAGCACTGTCTTACACACTAGTGACAATTTACAATTTGTCCAAAGCCAATTAAGATCATAAGTGATAGAAGAAGAATTAGACAATTCTGCCCATCAAGTCTACTCCGCCATTCAATCATGGCGGATCTATCCCTCCCTCCTAACCCCATTCTCCTGCCTTCTCCCCATAAGCTCTGCCACCTGTATAAAGATGAGGCTCTCTAACCTTGGATATCCAAAACGTCCCCTTTCTTCAGTAGAATGGTTTCCCCTGCTGTTGTGGATGGATTCCTCAGCTGTGCCTCAATGTCTCACATATCTGTTGTAGCTCTCCCTCCCGCCAGGTAGAACAGTGATAACAGTTCCCCACGTCCTCGCCTTTCATCCCACCAGGCTCTGCAACCAATACATCATTCTCCGACATTTCTGCAAACTTCACATCTTCCCATCCCGTTCTGCAGAGACTACTCTCCTTGGTTCCCTCACTTTCCTACCCAACCCAACCCTCCCCAGGTACTTTCTCCGGCAACCACAGAACATGTAACATCTGACCCTACACTTCCTCCCTCCAGGAACTCCAGCAGTCCTTCCAGGTAAATCAGAGGTCCATATACACCTCTCTACAAACCTCATCACCTACATTTGGTGCTTCACAATGTGCCTTACTTTACACCAGCAAGACCAAGTGAGGACTAGGTGACCATTTTGCCAAACATTTGTACTCTGTCCACCAAGGCCTGCAATTGCTAGCCATTTTAACTCCCAATTCCAACCTTTTGGTCCTTGGCCTCCTCCATTGGCAGAGTGAGACTAAACACAAACTGGAGGAACAAACCTATACGTCTTTGGAATGTGCGAGGATACCGGAGAAAACCCACATGGTCACAGGGATACAAACTCCGCGCAGTCAGCACCCGCAGTCAGGATTGAACCTGGATCTCTGGCGCTGCAAGGCAGCAGCTCTACCACTGTGCCGTCCCCTAAGTGCTTATGTACAGGGATACGTGCACTGAGCTGTACACAAAAATGAATTTCACTGTACCTTGGTACATGTGACAAATAAAGTACCATTGGACCAATGTGTAGGAAGGAACGACAGATGCTGCTTTACATCGTAGATACAAAAATCTGGAGTAAGCGGGTCAGGCAGCATCCCTGGAGAAAAGGAATAGATGCAGTTTCGGGTCAAGACCCTTCTTCACACTGAGAGTCAAGGGAGAGCAAAAGTATGAAGAAGCACATCAACAGCCAACCAGGGACAATTGTAGGCTACACCTTTCCTTGATCATTGTTGCTGGCTTTGATGTGTCCTTTCGCATATCTTCCATTCATTTGTTCTTTATACCTTTTCATATCTGTAGTTTCCCTCTCCCCTGATTCTCAGTTTGAAGAAAGGTCTCGACCGAAAACATCACCCTTTGTTTTCTCCACAGATGCTGCCTGACCCGCTGAGTTGCTCCAGCACTTTACTTTGAGTCTACCAATGAAGTCACAATAAATATACAATTAACAACAAGTACAATAGGCGGAACAAATGGGAAGATACAGAGTGCAGAATGTAGTTCTCAACATTGTAGTGGAAATCAGTGGGAGGGAATGGAGTCATGCAGCATAAAGGAGGCCCTTCGGCCCCACCCGTCCCTGCTGACCCATCTGAATGGCTGCAGCTTGCATGGGGCTGCCCGGCCCAGCGACCGCCCTCCTCCTCCCCGTACCTCGCTTCCAGGAATTGAGCGGCGACACCACCTCCACCCGCTCCGAGATAAACTCCGCCAGCGAGGAGCGGAACAGCATGGCCCTGACGGTGACGGCCACCACCATCACCAGCACCAAGGAAGCTGCCATTGTCCCCAACCACCGGCCCGGAGGGGGGGGGGGGGGGCGGAAGAGGAAATGGCGTCTGCACGACACCGGCAGCCATGGGAAGTGTAGTTCCAGGATACGGCGCGGGTAGTTCACGTCACGCCTTTGGACTACAACCCCCACAATCCACCGCTCGCCTGGGCGCGTGTAGATTACGTCACAATCGGGGACTACAACCCCCACAACCCAACGCGCGCCTGGGCGAGTGGAGATCGCGTCCTCGCATTGGACAACAACCCCCACAACCCAACGCGCGCCTGGGCAAGTGTGGAACGCCTCACCCCTACACACCATTATATAATTATTATCAAATTATATTATAAACAATGAATATCTAATATATTATATAATTATCCCTGAAATAATATATAATTCTGTTTAATTAAAGATCTAATAATATATAAATCTGTTAATATAGTATAATATATATACATAATATAAATATAATTACATAATTAAATGATATAATTATATTAGTAATATTAATTATATAAAGTTTTAGGCAGTCATGCAGTCATAAAGCATGGAGGGAGGCCCTTTGGCCCACAGAGTCCGTGCTAGCCACCAGGAATCCAGTATACTAAACCCATTTTCTGTCACACTTGGCTTCTTTGCCATGGCAAGTGGCCGTCCAAAAAACTCTTAAATGTTGTGAGACTATCTGCCTCAACCACTCCAGATTCCAACCTGCTTCCGGGTGAAATAATTCATCCTCAGGTCCCCTCCATCTCTTATCTTACACCGGTGCCTCTGGTTGTCGTTACATCTTCTCACTGCCTACCCTATCCCATAATTAGGCTACAATGAGAATTAAGGAACCGTGGAAGTGGGAGAAGCTTTATTTTGCATGCTATCCAAATAGATTAGAGATTAGAGCATATAAATACAATCAAGTCATCATAAGTACAACGAGTAGAGGAAAGTGAAAGATATACAGTGTGGAATACAATTCCCAGCATTGTAGCGCATCAGTTCCATAGACTAAGTCCAATGCCCACAATTGGGAAGAGGTGAATTATGCAGTACCCAAGCTTGTGGAAGAACCATTGAAAGCCTGATAACAGATGGAGATAAGCTTTTCCAGAGTCTAGTGGCACATGCTTTCAAGCTTCTGTACCTTCTGGCAGATGGGAGAAAGGGGCAGATGGAATGATTGGGGTGAGACAAGTCTTTGGTTATTTTGGAGGTAGACAAAAATGCTGGAGAAACTCAGCATCAAAGGAGCGAAGGAAATAGGCAACTGATGTGAGGGTGGGGTGAGGCGGGAAGAAGAAAAGAAGAGGTGGAGCCAGTGGGCTGAGGGAGAGCTGAGAAGGGGAGGAGAAAGTACGGACTACATGAAATTAGAGAAGTCAATGTTCATACCGCTGGGGTACAAACTGCCCAAGCAAAATATGAGGTGCTGCTCCTCCAATTTACAGTGGTCCTCACTCTGGCCATGGAAGAGGCCCAGGACAGAAAAGTCAGATTCGGAATGAGAGGGGGAGTTGAAATGCTGGGCCACCGGGAGATCAGGTTGGTTATTGCGAACCGAGCAGAGGTGTTCGGCGAAGCGATCGCCAAGCCTACGCTTGGTCTCACTGATGTAGAGCAGCTGACATCTAGAGCAGCGGATGCAATAGATGAAGTTGGAGGAGGTGCAGGTGAACCTCTGCCGCACCTGGAAAGACTGCTTGGGTCCTTGAATGGAGGTAAAGCGACAAGTGTAGCATTTTCTGCGGTTGCAAGGGAAAGTGCCCGGATAGAAGATGCCCTGGTGAAAAGGGACTAATTGACCAGGGAGTTACACAGGGAGCGGTCTCTGTGGAAAGCAGACAGGGGAGGAGATGGGAAGATGTGGCAAGTGGTGGGATCACGTTGGAGGTGGCAAAAATGTCGGAGGATTATTTGTTGTATGTGACGGCTGGTAGGGTGGAAGGTGAGGACAAGGGGGACTCTGCCCTTGTTCCGAGTCGGGGGATGGGGAGTGAGAGCAGAGTCACGGGGTATACAAGAGACCCTGGTGAGAGCCTTTGGCTGGGTTTTTATTTTGGCTGCTTTTCCAAGGCACTGTGAAGTGAAGTCACTAGGAGTCAATGTTGGGAACTCTGGTCTGTGTGATGGACTCCAAACTATTTCCACTTTGGCACCATTGATGTTGAATGGGGCATGCATTCCACCATAAAGTCCTAGCCTGCCCAACCTCTCCCAATGCTGACGATGTTTGTTTATTGTTTTGGCATTGTGTCGATAAGAACTCAGTGGGCAGGATTAGCGGGCTATGAATATTGATTTCTCTAATTTCAAGTAACCCTTGCATTCCCTCCCTCTCCGTCCCTCCCACACCCTAGTCATCCTATTAGTTTCACTGCCGTTCTGCTTAGTTACCTTTTCCACAGCCAACAATGGACCATTGTGGGCTCCACCCTTTCTTGATCATTTGTTCTTTGTATCTTTTCACACCTCTAGTTTTTGTCTCCCCTTACTTTCAGTCTGAAGAAAGGTCTCAACCCGAAAGTCACCTATTCCTTTTCTCCAGAGATGCTGCCTGACTCGCTGAGTTACTCCAGCGTTTATCTTCTGGTAAACCCCCTCTGCACCACTAATGGAGGTGTTTTAGGCCCTTGTATCTTCAGTCCCTGCAGTGCTCCCTACCAACTGAAGGTGGCAGCAGCATCTCATTCTGAGGACTGGCAATGCGAGTATTTGCTCAGTCATACAGTACACCTTTGTTATTATGGACCTCTTTATAACAGATTACAGTTATAGCGGACAGACTGACTGACCTTCACTGACAAGCTCGGCTGCTGACGCCGGCCTGTATTGCCTCCCCGGCTGCTTCCACCACCACCACCACCACCACCGACCCTCGCCCGCACTCAGGCCACGACTATTTACTCTGCCGATTCTCGCTTCCACTCACTTAGATCCCAGGACTAGTTCCTGGCTGAGAGTCTGAAGAAGGATCCTGACCCGGAACGTCACCAACCCTGGTCCTCCAGGGATGCTGCCGGACCCGCTGAGTTACTCCAGCACTTTGTGTCCTTTTGTGCATTAAACAGCATCTGCAGTACCTTGTTTCTACTAATACGATGATACTCTATTACTCGGCCATCTCTTACTCGGTTATAGTGGACAATCGGCAATAAAGGGCTCCACACACTGCTCCCCCCCCTCCCCTGCATTGTCTATTATAACAAAGGTTTACTATTTCCCTGTGGCAATCGCAACCCAACTCTCCCTCCCTTTCTGTTCTGCTTTTCTCTCTTTCATGTCTATTTACTGTGAAGTTTTGATATTCCACATGCAGACACTACAATTAGTCTGGTCTGTGACTGGTACTTGGACTCTATCTCAATGACGGGAGCTGTGAGCTGATGGTTATAATAATACCGTTGTACTCCAGCACCTGTCAAGACAAATGAAATATATTTTTTCCAATTCTCATCCATGCATTATATTCTCTCTTTTGTACAACAATTCTTTAACACAAGCATTTAACTCTATATGAGCCAAAACCAAGTCAATTTTCCAGAATTAAAGACAAAGGAAGAAACAGAATTAGATTTTTAACTGAAAATGTTACATTTAACACGGTAGACCTGTTGCCTTAGAGCATCAGAGACCCAGGTTCGATCCCGACCACGGGTGCTGTCTAAATGGAGTTTGTACGTTCTCCCTGTGACTGTGTGGGGTTTCCTCCCACACTCCAAATACGTGCAGATTTGTAGGTTATTTAGCTTTGGTAAAAATTGTAAAATGTCCCTGGTGTGTAGGATAGTGCTAGTGTATGGGGAGCGCTGGTCGGTGTGGACTCGGTGGGCCAAAGGCCCTGTTTCCGCGCGGTATCTCTAAATTAAACTAAATTAAATGAAAGATTACACCTCAAGAAGACTATCCCTCAGCCTCCATGGATAAAGGCCCAGCCTATCCAGCCTGGTCATGTAACTCAAACCTTCCAGACTTGACAACATCCTTGTAAATATAAAAGTGACGTGAGAAGAGTCAAGAGTGTTTTATTGTCATCTGTTCTGAAATGGAACTATGAAATTCTTAGTTGCAGCAGCAGAATAAATAGTTTACTTTAGTTCAGAGATACAATACAGCGTGGAGACAGGCCCTTTCGCCCAACGTGTC
Organism: Raja brachyura; assembly: GCA_963514005.1. The sequence goes on from OY740802.1 coordinate 28,814,392, forward strand.
CACACCGACCAACGATCACCCCATACACTAGTTCGCTGTTATCTAGGTTTTGCATCCTGCACACTAGGGACAGTTAACATACAAACCTGCACATCTTTGGAATGTGGGAGGAAATTGGAACATCTGGTGAAAACCCACATGGACGCAGGGAGAACGTGCAAACTCTATGCAGATAGTACTCGTAGTCAGGATCGAACCTGATTCTCACTCTACTATGTAAACTACTACTACCCCTAATAAACAACAAAATAAGTTCAATATATAAAGACAAACAAACAATAGCCCAGACCGTCACACAAACCAAACTCCCTTCCATTGACTCCATCTACACTTCACGCTGCCTCGGCAAGGCCACCAGCATAATCAAGGCCCAGTCTCACCCCGGTCACTCCCTCTTCTCCCCTCTCTCATCAGGCATAAGGGACAGAAGTGTGAAAACGCAAACCTCCAGATTCAGGGACAGTTTCTTGCCAGCTGTTATCAGGCAACTGAACTATCCTATCAACAACTAGAGAGCACTCCTGACCTTGCATCTACCTCATTGGAGACCCTCGGACTATCTTTTATCGGACTTTACTGGACTTTACCTTGCATTAAACGTTATTCCCTTTGTCCTGCATCTGCACACGCTCCACTACATTGACCCGTGGACCAGACTTTGGACTTTTTGTAGACTCGTTAGGCTAAATACCCTAAACCTGCTCCTAAGACTTATGAACATGATTTATACATCACTTTCTGAGTGAAAATATTGCCGCTCGGCTTCGTATAAAATATTGACCCCCCCACCCCCCACCTTAAACATGTGTTCTCTTGTAGAAACAAGGAACTTCTGATGTCCCTCCGATGCCCTCTTTTTTTTGATCCCTCTACCCTAGGGAAAAGAATTATGCACAGGTCTGCCTGAAACACAGGTGCACTATTTGTGACCATAAGCAACATGGACATAAGCAACGTTAAAGTGAGCAGCACCTCGTTTCATGGTGCTGTGAAGGAACTGACACTTTGGGGTCATTCAGTCTTGAATTATCCTGTCAGTTCAGTTGCCTTACGCTGCCTTCTTAAACCCACCCCAGTAGGAACAACCCTAGTCAACTTGATACTGACACGGACTCTCATATATTTAGTTTACTTTGGTTTATTGTCGCGTGTACTGAGGCACATTGGGTGCTAACCAGTCAGCGGAAGGAATATACATGATTACAATCAAGCCGTCCCCAGGGTACAGATACAGTATAAAGGGAAGAGCGTTTAGTGCAAGATAAAGTCCAGTAAAGTCCGATTAAAGATAGTCCGAGAGTCTCCAATGAGGTGGATGGTAGGTCGGGACCCCTCTCTAGTTGGTGATAGGATGGTTCAGTTGCCTGGTAACTGCTGTGAAGAAACTGTCCCTGAATCTTGAGGTGTGCGTTTGCATTATATAGAACATAGAGCTTGGAAAAGTACAGCACAGGTGCAGGCCACTCGGCCCACACTGTCTGTGCCAAACATGATGCCCAGTCAAACTAATCTCTGCCTGCACGTGATCCTGACCCGCTGCATTTCCTGCTTATCTATTGCTCCTATTTATAAGCCTCTCAAACGCTTCTGTTGTATCTGCCTCCACCACCAAACCCGCAACTCTCTATGTAAAAAAATGCCTCGCACATGTCTTTTAAACTTTGCCTTTCTCACCTTAAAGCTATGCCCTCTAACCTTTGACATTTCCATTCTGGGGAAAAAGGTTCTGACTGTCTACCTAATCTATGCCTTTTGTAATGTTGTAAACGACTGTTAGGTCGCCCCTCAACCTCCGACATTCTTGAGAAAACGCAGTGCGCAGTAGCAGAGTGCCGCAGCTGTTAGAGTCGCTACCTCACGGTGCCAGAGACCCGGGCTCCAACCTGACCTCGGGAGTTGTCTGTGTGGACTTTGCACGTTCACCCTGTGACCGCGTGGATTTCCTCCGAGTTCTCCGGTTTCCTCCCACATCCCCAAAAACGTGCGGGTTTGTAGGTTAATTGACCGATGTAAATTGCCCCTCCCGTGTAGGGAGTGGATGAGAAAGTCAAGTCATGTCAAGTCAATTTTATTTCTATACCACATTTTAAAATAACTCTCGTTGACCAAAGTGCTTTACATTGGTGCAGGTACTAACGTGCTACAAACAGTGGTTCATAGATCAACAATACATACATAAATACATACATACAGCGCTCCCTCAGAGGTGGGATTACAAGTGGGATTACAAAGAACTACTGTGAACGGATGATCGATGGTCAGTGTGGATTTGGTGGGCCGAAGGGCATGTTTCCATTGCTGTATCACTGAACCAAACTAAACCAAACTAAACTAAACTAAACTAAACTAAACTAAACTAAACTAAACTAACCTAAACTAACCTACACTAAACCAAACCCAACCCAACCCAACCCAACCCAACCCAACCCAACCCAACCCAAACCCAAACCCAAACCAACCCAACCCAACCCAACCCAACCCAACCCAACCCAACCCAACCCAACCAAATCAATCCAAGTGAATCCACCTTCTCCTTGTAGCTAACACTTCCTAATCTAGGCAGCATTCTGGTAAACATCTATTGTATCCTCTCTAAAGCCTCCACAGCCTTCCAGTAATGGGGTGACCACAACTGCACACAATGTGTACCTATGTAGCCAGCATTCTAGACCAGGGGCGCCAGGAGTGTGTGGAGGAATGGAGTCGTTTTTCAGTTGGTTTTTTTTTACCTAAGGAAAAACTGACCAACTTTCAAAAACACTCAAGCATCGGGAGGCTGGAGAATTAGCAACTTGGTTTTAGGCTGTTGTTAAATCGAGCTCCAGTTTCTCGTTCACAACCTAATGCAACACGGTTCAAGTTATGCCATATCTTTTGGAAAAAAAGCAACAAAACAAGTTGTATTCATGTAGCACTTCCAACCCATCACAAATATCCCTAAGTGCTGCAGGAGAGAATTATCTGACAAAAATGGACACCATTCACACTCGGACCGACGGGCTAAAGATTGTAGAGGTAGCTTTGAAAGGAAGAGAGAGAAAGAGAGAGAGAGAGAGAGAGAGAGAGAGAGAGAGAGAGAGAGAGAGGTAAGAGATATGAAGATGGATCTTTAGGATCTTGGTAGCAAATTTTCCACCACCAATCCTGCACCATCGAACCCCGCACACTCGCACCATCCTACACACATTAGGGACGATTTACAATTTTACCGAGCCAGTTAGCCTGCCAACCTGTACATCTTTGTAGTGTGGGGGGAAATCAGAGCACCCAGAGAAATCCCACGCGGTCACAGGGAGAACGTACAAACTCCTACAGACAGCACCCGTAGTCAGGATCGTACGCAGGTCTGGCGCTGTAAAGGGCTGTCCCACTGTACGAGACCATTCAAGAGTTCTCCCGAGTTCCTTCTGATTCGAACTCGGAGAATTACGGTAATAGCCGCTCGTAGGTACTCGGGGCTCTCGTAGACATTTTTCAACATGTTGAAAAATCTTCACGAGTCTTCCCGAGCTTACCGCATTTCCCGAGTACCTGCTGCTAGCATTACGAGCCACTTAAGGACTTCCCGAGCTCCGACGTACCCACTACGTACATTCTACGTGCTTACCACGAGTTTGATTTTTTAAAAAATTCTGGAGAGCTCTTGAACTAGCTCGTACAGTGGGACAGACTCTACCGCTGCACCACCGTGCCGCCTCTGGAAATCTGAATGAATACTGGAGCTTCTCAGCGTGTGGTGTCTATTCCACTGAGTATCCTTGGAGTTTACTATTTTTAATTCATTACTTTAAACCAGCCTGCATCCTTACTTCAGAAGGAATTTGCGCATCAAAAGGAAATGTCAATCTTTGTAGCCAGTCAAAGGCTTTCTTTAATAAGGTCACATTACATGTAGTTTGTGGTGTAATGACAACTGACATCATCAGAATAGAAAACATTTAGAGGTAACCTAGTGAAAGTCATTCTTTCAATAGCAAAATGATTTATGGATGCTTTATTCCACAGAGCATTGTGAGAAAATGTTTACTTAATTGAGTAATTCAATCAGGTTAATTGGTTAGTCAATTACATCCAAGTTTACAGTAGTGCCAGTGAAGAATGCCTCGGTGTTGCAATAGATATTCTATTGGTGTGCCATATCTGAATGAAAGGTCATAAAGATAATGCTTCATTTATTCAGAATGTATTTTATTTATTCAGAAAGGAATTAGGAAGAAACAGCTTAAACATTAATCTTACCGGTACACGCAGTGATTGAGGTGAAAAACAGAATCATTCAAGGAGGATATTAGAGCCATACAGCGTGGAGACAAGCCCTCCGGCCCAACGCCCACACCGACCAACATGCCCCATCTATACTGGACTCACCTGCCTGCGTTTTGTCCATATCCCTCTGAACCTGTCCTATCTATGTACCTATGCACCTGTCCAAATGTTTCTTAAACGTTGGACAAGCATTGGACCAAAAGTAGTGGAAGAATGGTGGGCAGTGAGGTAGAAGGTGTGTAAAAGATGAGAAGAGTGTTTAATCTTTGGGCTATTTTTTCCCAGCATGGAAAAGATGGACTGAATGGCCTCCAACGGTGCCATAAATCTCCATCCCTCCGTGATTCTAACCCGAGTTTCAAAGACTACAATGTGGTTGGTGGCTGCATTGAGGTTGCGGTTTGAATTCGTCACTCTCAGACAGTTTAAATGAGAAAACGGATTAGTTTTAAATGACCGGAGGTGCGAGGAGAGGGATGTTAGTTCACAGAACGATCCACACGTACAGGGGAAGGCGATGGCTCAGAAGACTGTGAGCGTGGACTGATCTTTGAATGTGGCACCTCTTCCATGCAGACTCAGTGAAATATTCCTGTACACTTTGCTAATCGGGAATTGTGCTCAGGTATGGCAGTACTTTATTGGACTGTGTGCAAGTAGATAATTTCACTCAAACAAATCCAAGATTAATTCGGGCAGCACGATGTCGCAGTGGTAGAGCCGTTGCCACACAGCGCCAGAGACCTGGGTTTGATCCTGACTTCCGGTACTGTCTATGCGGAGTTTGTACGTTCTCCCTTTGACCGCACTGGTTTCCTCTGGGTGCACTGGTTTCCTCCCCCATCCGGTAGACGAGCAGGTTTGTAGGTTAATTGGCTTCTGTAAATTGTCCCTAGTGTGCAGGACATGGAAATATTGCACGGATGATCGATGGTCGGCGTGGGTGGGCCCAGGGCCTGTTTTCACGTTGTATCCCTAAACTCTAAACGAAATTCAAGTTCACCAGCGTTAAAAGCAAGTCCGCAGAGATGGAATGGGGGTGACTGACCTCATGTATGGTACAGCTTTCCATGACTCTACAACCCCACCCAGTCAATGACCCTCTGCTGGGCTTTGTACTTCTGTAAGGAATCCAAAATTGCCTTAAAAAAAAGATGGATACAGTTTCTACCAGTTTCCAATCCAAATGTAGTGACATAATTCACATTAGGCAAGTGTCATTTGCAATGAAGATTACCATAATGCACATAGTTACTTGTTTGATGTTATTTATTTTTCTAAAGTTGATGAGCCGTGGAATTACCTGGCAGCAGATGTGACAACGACTTAGCATTTAGATAGCCCACTTAATGCAGTGAAACATTTCGGGATCTTTTATCAAATAAAATGTGACATCGAGCTACAGAAGGTGAACTAAGTAAGTAAGTAAGTACATTTTATTTATATAACACGTTTAAATCAACTCGCGTTGAAACCAAAGTGGTTTCTTTACATAGAAGAAATAATTAGGTTTCCGTACATCCGTAGAAAAATTAAAAAAAGAAAAAAGACACAACACATTATAGAATTTAACATGAACGTCCCCTCATAGCGGAATAAAACATTTCCACTGTGAGGAAAGGCACTAGAAAGTTCAGTCCTCTTCCTCTGTGATCTCCCGAGGTCGAGGCCTATTTGTGGCCTCTGCAGCCAGTCCAATGTTTTCAGGCTCTCTTGCCGGACGATGGAGCTCTGGCGTCAGGAGAAACACTCCTCAGTGGCGTGGAGTGTCTGGAACGGCCGCTCCCTCCCTGGAGACTCTGTTATTCACAAAGGGATAAGGGCACGTGCTTCCTGCAGATAATAAAGAGTCTTCTTTACCACTGCACCCACCCACATTGACACCGTGGCTACAATAAACTCCAACAGTCCGACCCTCTAAAGGAATCACATTGTTAGGGGAAATACAGTTTTAGTTTTCGTTTTTGAGATACAGCGTGGAAACAGGCGCTTCAGCCCACCGAGTCCACGCTGACCAACGATCACCCGCACACAAGTTCTATCCTACACACTGGGGACAATTTACAATTTTACCAAAGCCAATTAACCTACAAACCTGTACATCTTTGAAGTGCGGGAGGAAACCGGAGCACCTGGAGAAAACCCACACAGTCACGGGGAGAACGTACAAACTCCGTACAGACAGCACCCGTAGTCAGGATCGAACCCGGGTCTTTGGTAAGGTAAGGCAGCAACTCTTCTGCTGTGCCACCCTCTCTATTGTACTTGAGTTTGATTTGATTTTATACTGTATGTATGCTACATCTGTTCCGTTTGAATAACGTGCAGAAAATCGCTTTCAGTGTATCTCGGTACTTGTGACAATAAAAATCCTAAACCAACACCTAGGCCTCAGCCGCCTACCTTCATATCCCCCTAAGTGCCTGTGGTGTCTATGTTTTGACAACATCTCTGCGGCCGTCTTTCCTACTTTGAAGGTGATATAAACGGCTGATGTTGTTCCTGTGGTCCCATGAGGTTAGGCAGCTGTTGTCTACATAACTCCATAGTCTTTGCCTCCACTGCCTTCACCGGGAATTTATATTCAAGTGGCTAAATAAAGCTGCAAAGGGAAATAGATGCTGACATTAATGCTTTTTATCATATAAAACCGGGGCGGATGATCAGGGAAAGTATTCTGCTAACTTTAGCCAGTCTACATTCCACATCTGAGACAATTTAGTTAACTCTTAACTGACCCAGTTAGACATTCACTGATCCAATGGCTCATTCTAGCAAAGCCAGCTACACCCTGGAACGCAGGAAGATGAGGGTGATCTTCTAGAGATGTACAAAATCATGAGAGGAATAGATCGGGTAAATGCATAGTCTTTTACCCAGAGTAGGGGAATCGAGAACCAGGGGACATAGGCTTAAGGTGATGGCAGAGAGATTTAATAGGAACCTGAGGGGTAACTTTATTACTCAAAGGGAAGTGGGTGTATGGAACGAGCTGCTGGAGGAGGTAGTTGAAGCAGATACTATCGCAACATTTAAGAAACATTTAGAAGTAAATGGATAGGACAGGTTTAGCAGAGTAGACGCACAATGCTGGAGTAACTCAGTGGGTCAAGCAGCATCTCTGGAGGGAAAGGGATATGTGACATTTCAGGTCGGTGTCTCCTTCAGACTGATTGTAGGGAGGAGGAACTGAAAAGACGAGGCCAAATCAAGGCTGGCAACAGCTGACAACTTTATTTATCCCAGGAGGGAAATTGATCTGCCAACAGATCAAGACATCCTTGCCATAGAGGGGGTACAGAGAAGATTCACCAGACTGATTCCTGGGATGTCAGGACTTTCATATGAGGAAAGATTGGATAGACTCGGTTTGTACTCGATGGAATTTAGAAGATTGAGGGGGGATCTTATAGAAACCTACAAAATTCTTAAGGGGTTGGACAAGCTAGATGCTGGAAGATTGTTCCCGATGTTGGGGGAGTCCAGAACAAGGGGTCACAGTCTAAGGATAAGGGGGAATTCCTTTAGGACCGAAATGAGGAAAACATTCTTTACACAGAGAGTGGTGAGTCTCTGGAATTCTCTGCCACAGAAGGTAGTTGAGGCCAGTTCATTGGCTATATTTAAGAGGGCGTTAGATGTGGCACTTGTGGCTAAAGGGATCAGGGGGTATGGAGAGAAGGCAGGTACGGGATACTGAGTTGGATGATCAGCCATGATCACATTGAATGGCGGTGCAGGCTCGAAGGGCCGAATGGCCTACTCCTGCACCTATTTTCTATGTTTCTAACAGTCATAAAACACAAGATACATGAAACATGAAAACGAGTGGAAAGGATTGGGGATGTGCAAAGATTGGAGATGGGGGAGGTGAAAGGGGGGAGGTGGGGGGTGGAGGGGAGTCAGTCTACCCCATGACAGAATGGGGAGGGGTTGTACAGTTTGATAGCCACAGGGAAGAAGGATCTCCTGCGGCGTTCTGTGCTGCGTCTTGGTGGAACCGGTCTGTTGCTGAAGGTGCTCCTCAGATTGACCGGTGTGTCATGGAGGGGGTGAGCTGTATTGTCCAGGAAGCCCCGCAGTTTGTGGAGCATCCTCCCCTCCAAGACCCCCTCCCATGAATCCAACCCCGCCCCCAGGACGGAGCCAGCCTTCCTGATGACTTTGTTGATCCTATGGGTGTCCACAGCCTTCGCCCTGCTGCCCCAGCAGACAACAGCAAAGAAGATGGCACTAGCTACCACCGATAGGTAGAACATCTGCAGCATCTTACTGCGGACGTTGAAGGAGCAGAGCCTTCTCAAGAAGTGCAGGGTATCAGTGTTCAGGTGAGGTCGGTGGGAGTTCCCCCCCCACCACGGGTACCATGTAATCCCGTGCTACCTGCTCCATGGTCGGATAGTCAGCGACTAAAATGTCTCCCCCACCTGGTTTGCCAGGTGAGGAGGGGGCTGTGGACCCCCAGCAGACAAAAAACAAGACCTGTCAAAGGGCGGATGAGCTCCTAGTGAGCCAACGGCCATCCACACTTCAGTAGAAGTTGCGATCACTGTCGCACACGGCATTGTAAGGAATGATGATAAAGCACACACACCAAAATCCTATACTTCCAGTGGCAGAGGTCCGCAGGCACTGGACAGAGATGTAAAGAGATAGCAGATATTAGTAGTAAGCACAAGGTAGTGATTGTGGGAGATTTCAACTTTCCACACATAGACTGGGAAACACATTCTGTAAATGGGCTGTTACACAAAAAGCTGGAGAAACTCAGCGGGTGCAGCAGCATCTAAGGAGCGAAGGAGATAGGCGACGTTTCGGGTCGAGACCCTTCTTCAGACTGTAAATGGGCTGGATGGTTTGGAGTTTGTAAAATGTGTGCAGGATAGTTTTTTGCAGCAATACATAGAGGTGCCTACTAGAGGAGGGGCAGTGCTGGACCTCCTGTTAGGAAATGAGACGGGACAGGTGGTGGAGGTATGCGTTGGGGAGCACTTCGGGTCCAGTGATCACAATACCATTAGTTTCAATATAATTATGGAGAAGGACAGAACTGGGCCTAGGGTTGAGATTTTTGATTGGAGAAAGGCTAACTTTAACGAGATGCGAGATGATTTAAAAGGAGTGAACTGGGACATTTTGTTTTATGGGAAAGATGTAGAGGAGAAATGGAGGACATTTAAAGGGGAAATTTTAAGAGTACAGAATCTTTATGTTCCTGTTCGGTTGAAAGGAACCAGTAAAAATTGGAAAGAGCCCTGGTTTTCAAGGGAAATTGGACATCTTGTTCGGAAAAAGAGGGAGATCTGCAATAATTATAGGCAGCATGAAGTAAATGAGGTGCTTGAGGATATAAGGAATGTAAAAAGAACCTTAAGAAAGAAATTAGAAAAGCAAAAAGAAGATATCAGGTTGCTTTGGCAAGTAAGGTGAAAGTAAATCCTAAGGGTTTCTACAGCTATATTAATAGCAAAAGGATAACAAGGGATAAAATTGGTCCATTGGAGAGACTGAGTGGACAGCTATCTGCAGAGCCACAAGAGATGGGGGAGATATTGAACAATTTCTTTTCTTCGGTATTCACCAAGGAGAAGGATATTGAATTATGTGAGGTAAGGGAAACTAGTAGAGTAGCTATGGATACTATGAGTTTCAAAGTAAAAGAAGTACTGACACTTTTGAAAAATATAAAAGTGGATAAGTCTCCAGGTCCTGACAGGATATTTCCTAGGACATTGAGGGAAGTTAGTGTAGAAATAGCCGGGGCTATGACAGAAATATTTCAAATGTCATTAGAAACGGGAATAGTCCCCGAGGATTGGCGTACTGCGCATGTTGTTCCATTGTTTAAAAAGGGTTCTAAAAGTAAACCTAGCAATTATAGGCCGGTTAGTTTGACTTCTGTGGTGGCCAAATTAATGGAAAAGATACTTAGAGATAATATATATAAGTATCTGGATAAACAGGGTCTAATTAGGAACAGTCAACATGGATATATGCCTGGAAGGTCATGTTTGACTAATCTTCTTGAATTTTTTGAAGAGGTTACTAGGGAAATTGACGAGGGGAAAGCAGTGGATGTTGTCTATATGGACTTCAGTAAGGCCTTTGACAAGGTTCCTCATGGAAGGTTGGTTAAGAAGGTTCAACTGTTGGGTATAAATGCAGGAATAGCAAGATGGATTCAACAGTGGCTGAATGGGAGAAGCCAGAGGGTAATGGTGGATGGCTGTTTGTCGGGTTGGAGGCAGGTAACCAGTGGGGTGCCTCAGGGATCTGTGTTGGGTCCTTTGTTGTTTGTCATGTACATCAATGATCTGGATGAAGGGGTGGTAAATTGGATTAGTAAGTATGCAGATGATACCAAGATAGGGGGTGTTGTGGATAATGAAGAGGATTTCCAAAGTCTACAGAGTGATTTAGGCCAGTTGGAAAAATGGGCTGAAAGATGGCAGATGGAGTTTAATGCTGATAAATGTGAGGTGCTACACCTTGGCAGGACAAATCAAAATAGGACGTACATGGTAAACGGTAGGGAATTGAAGAATACAGTTGAACAGAGGGATCTGGGAATAACCATGCATAGTTCCTTGAACGTGGAATCTCCTATAGATAGGGTGGTAAAGAAAGCTTTTGGTATGCTAGCCTTTATAAATCAGAGTATTGAGTATAGAAGCTGGGATGTAATGTTAAAATTGTACAAGGCATTGGTGATACCAAATCTGGAGTATGGTGTACAATTTTGGTCGCCCAATTATAGGAAGGATGTCATCAAAATAGAGAGGGTACAGAGGAGATTTACTAGAATGTTGCCTGGGTTTCAACAGCTAAGTTACAGAGATAGGTTGAATAAGTTAGGTCTTTATTCTCTGGAGCGCAGAAGGTTAAGGGGGGACTTGATAGAGGTCTTTAAAATGATGAGAGGGATAGACAGAGTTGATGTGGACAAGCTTTTCCCTATGAGAATAGGGAAGATTCAAACAAGAGGACATGACTTTAGAGTTAAGGGACAGAGGTTTAGGGGTAACATGAGGGGGAATTTCTTTACTCAGAGAGTGGTAGCGGTGTGGAATGAGCTTCCAGTGGAAGTGGTGGCGACAGGTTCATTGGTATCATTTAAAAATAAATTGGATAGGCATATGGATGAGAAGGGTATGGAGGGTTATGGTATGAGTGCAGGCAGGTGGGACTAAGGGAAAAAAGTTGTTCGGCATAGACTTGAAGGGCCGAGATGGCCTGTTTCCGTGCTGTAATTGTTATATGGTTATATGGTTATATGGTTATATGTGTGGTGCGTCCGTCACCGTTCCCGTTGGAAACTATCACCACTGTGTCGCTAATGTTTTCAATGATGATGAATGCAGTATCAGTGTTCCTGGACCAGTCCAGTTTACTGTCCAGGTATTAGTACTCCAAGGTATTTGCACTCCTTGGCAAACTGCACATCCACACCATTGATGGAGACAGAGGACAGGTATGTCCCTCTCCTCCTAAAGTCCACCACTAACTCCTTAGCCTTGTTGGTGTTGAGCTGCAGGTGATTCAGCCCACACCACTCAACAAAGTGGTTGACCACACGCCTGTATTCAGCTTCCCTCCCCCCACTGATGCAGCCCACAATTGCAAAGTTATCCAAAACGTCTGCAGGTGGCAGGAGTCTGCGTTATAGATATCCGAGGTATAGATGGTGAACAGGAAGGAATAGAGGACTGTCCCCTGTGGGGCACCTATGTTGCTCACTACCATGTCCGAGACACAGATGTAGCTATCGGGTAGGGAGGTTCCCTGACAGGCTGAGTGTTGGCTCGGGACAGTGTGATCCCAAGAGGGACACATCGTTGTGAACTGTGGAACTGGTTAGTGGACTTTTAATGGAGGGAGAGGGTGAGGGTGGAGGGGAGCGTTTGTATCCGTTACTTAAAATGAGAGGTTTAGAGTATATGGGCCAAACTATAAATTATAGGTTTAGAGGGATATTGGCCGAACTCAGGCAGGTGGGACTGGTGTAGATGTGGCATGTTGGTCGGCGTGGGCCAGTTGTGCCAAAGGGCCTGTTTCCACACTGTACGACTCTTGTGACCAAAGACCCATGAATGAATTGAACATATAAGACAAAACCTCAAAACGCTTCAAATGCCCTCCTATAAATAGCAGCTGCGGGCGGCTTGAGGATTTGTGACTTTGTTTTGATGGGAGGGCAGCTTTAAATAGACATCGGCCCTTAAGTTGCACCGTTGCTTATCCAAGTGGAACTATCAACACACGGAGCTGCTTGAATGCCAGGAGCGGAGCTGTGAACAGAGGCAGCTCAGTATTCTAGTCGTGCTGTCGATGGTGTAGTTACTGCCACTAACTCCATCTGTGCTGACTGCTGAATTCATCGGGCGGCCGCTGTTATTTTGATGGATCCAGAGGCACATCAATATATTGACCCTTTGAGGCCTGCAATCTACCTAAATGACTCTGAAACTCAATGAGAAAAGTCAGACAACACCACCCCGGCCACACGCTTGCTCACTCCTGCCGTCGGGAAGAAGGTGCAGGGGTCTGAAAACTGTGATGTTCAGGTTCAGGAACAGCTTCTTCCCCCCAACCATCAGGCTATTGAACACCACGCACTCCGACTAAACTCCAAACTACAAACTGCCTGGATGTAATAAAAAATGACTTGCTGATTTATACCAAAGATAGACACAAATGCTGGAGTAACTCAGCGGGTCAAGCAGCATCTCTGGAGAAAATGGATAGGTGAACTTTCATGTCAGGAACCTTGTTTAGTCTGAAGAACAGTCCCGACCCAAAACATCATCTATCCATTTTCTCCACAGATGCTGCCTGACCTGCTGAGTTATGTGCACTATGTACAAATTGCCTGGTTGGCACTAGGGATTTTGGGCTTGCTTTGTTATTTTGTTGGCACAATGTTTAGTCTAAGGCGGCACGGTGGCTCAGCAGTAGAGTTGCTGCCTTACAGAGCCAGAGACCCGGGTTCCATCCTGACCGCGGATGCTGTCTGTGTGAGTTTGTACGTTCTCCCTAGAGAATGATCATGACCTCCCATATACCTCATTGAACACCTTCAAACTATCTTTAAGGGCCTGTCCCACTTATGCAACCTTTTCGGCTACGACTCTTTGGGTGACTAGGAGACTACTCATGGCCATACAGGCGACACCCTGCTGACATGTCACGGGTATCACGGGGTGCCACCAGGGGGCATGTCGTCAGGGGCCGCCTGTATTGTCGTGAGAGGTCACCAGGGGTCGCCTGTATTGTCGTGAGAGGTCTCCTAGTCACCCAAAGAGATATAGCGTCTTTCTGGCCGCCGCTGAATTTTCAACATGTTGAAAATTTTCGGCGACCTATGACGGGGAAAGGTCGTGTAAGTGGGACAGGCCCTTTAATTGAACTTTACTGAACTTTATCTTGCAGTAAACGTTATTCCCTTTACCCTGTATCTGTACACTGTGGACGGCTTGATTGTAATCACGTATAGTATTTTGGCTGACTGGATAGCACGCAACATAAAGCTTTTTACTGTACCTCGGCACACGTGACAATAAACTAAACTATTAAACTGTTTTCTTTTTTTTCGTGGGACCGTGGATAGTTGGAAAGGTGTCTAGTCAAAACCATGAGATGGCTTAGAGCTGTATAGTCTTTCTGTTGACTGTACAGCACGTAACACAAAGCTTTTCTCGGTACCTCAACAATGTACACATGACAATAATAATTAATCAAACCTATAATCCCTCCCTGCACCAGCTACCAGTGACTCAAGAGAAGGTTCAATCCACCCACAAGCTTGCCTCAAAGTGGAAACTTTTCCTTCTGACTAGATATTTAACCATGGTAAATATTAGTCAGAGCCAATTTTTGTCCATCGAGACTATTTATTTGGTTCATTCATGCATAGAATGTGGGTGAAACCCACAAAGACCACTATTTAGTGCCCATCCCTAATGCTCCTGAGATGGTGGTGAGTCACCTTCTTGAATTACTGCAGTCTATCCATGGAAGGTTGCTCCACAGTGCCTGGTGGAAGGGAGGTACAGTGGATGGTGAGTGACCTGGAATGGGAAGTGACATAATTCCCATGTACATTCCAGGTTGGATTGAGGTTACTGGATTGCGCCATGAGAATTTGTTTTTAGTTTAGAGACACAACATGGCCCACTGAGTCCGCACCGACCAGCGATCCCCGCACATTAACACTAGGGCCAATTTTTACATTTTTTACCAAGTAAATGTACCTGCATGGAATGTGGGAGGAAACTGAAGATCTCGGAGAAAACCCACACGGTCATGAGGAGAATGTGCAAACTCAGCACCCGTAGTCGGGATTGAACCCTGGTCTCTGGCACTGCAAGCGTTGTAAGGCAGCAACTCTACCGCTACACCACCGTGCCGCCCTGTGAGGAATGATGAATGAGGAATCCTAATCTAGCGGCTGCAATGTTTTAAGTAGTTGGAAACAAAAGGCTGGAGCAACTCCACGGGTCAGGCAGCATCTTTAGACTTTAGATTTTACTTTAGAGATACAGCACACAAACATGCCCTTCGGCCCACCGAAACCGTGCCGACCAATGATCACCCCATACGCTAGCATTATCCTACACACTAGGGACAATTTACAATTTTGCCAAAGCAAATAAATCTACAAACCTGTACGTCTTTGAAGTGAGCGGAGAAACCGGAGCACCCGGAGAAAACTCACTTATCCAAAGGAAGAAGGTACAAATTCCAAAAAGATAGCACCCGTAGTCAGGATCAAACCCGGGTCTCTGGCACTATAAGGCAGCAACTCTACAGCTGCGCCACTATGAGCCTTGGAACCCGTCTTCCCTTTTCTCCAGAGATGCTGCCTGACCCGTTGAGTTACACCAGCTGTGCCACTGTGCCATCCCACATTTTCCAGTGTGGAAACCAAAGCCAAAACCAGTTGTTTCCAAGGTGCAGAACGATATGGGCCAAACGTGGGCAGGTGGGACTATCTTAGATAGGGCATATTTGTCAGCATGAGCAAGATGGGCCGAAGGGCCTGTTTCCGTGCTGTGTGACTCTATGGCTCTATAAAAGAGCATGAAGGTATCTGCTACACTTGCACCAAAGCCTCGAGTGTGCCAGATTTGTCGGGGTTTTACTGTGCGATGAAGAATAATGTTGAAGAGCAGGAGAAGAGGAAGTTGCGGAGGTTCACGTCCACGAAAAAAGGAACTCAGGCCAATATCTAAAGCATGCAAGAAGATCATTTTATTTTGAAATAAACAAGTTTATCTGGGTGGTACAGTGGCGCAGCGGTAGAGTTACTGCCTCACAGCGCCAGAAACCCGGGTTCCATCCTGACTACGCGTGCTGTCCATAAGGAGTTTGTACGATCCCCCTGTGACTGCGTGGGTTTTCTCCGGGTGCTACGGTTTCCTCCCACATCCCAAATATGTGAAGGTTTGTAGGTTAATTGCCTTTGGTAAATGATCCCTCGTGTGTTGGATAGAACTAGTGCGGGTGATCGCTGTTCGGCGTGGACTCGGTGGGCCGAGGGGCCTGTTTCCACACTGTATCTCCAAACTTCACTGAACTAAATATGGACTTTCTATTCATTGCATGTGGATATCAGCACGTCTTCAATTCCTTTTTCCTAATCATAGATAATTGCATTAGCTCTTGCAAACAGCTCCACGCTCCAAAGGCGTGCAGGTTTGGATAAAATTGTAAAATATAAAATTGTAAATTGTCCTTGGTTTGCGTAGCATAGTACTAGTGTACGGGGCGATCATTTCGGCGCGGACTCAGTGGGCCGAAGGGCCTGTTTCCACACTGTATCTCTAAAGTCGAGAGCCTAAAATTTGCAAGTGTGGGCTGTTATTGAAAGATGTAACGCAAGAGTAATACAAATGATCAACATGACAGAATTTGAAAGGGTTGGAGATTAGATTAGAATGGTGCAAGCTGGTGGAACAGATCAAACACGATCAAGCATTGCAAACTCTCCCCTGTTCCCCTGCACGTTGAATTTCAATGTCTGTTTTGCCTTTACTCACACTTGTTTTGCAATAAAATGAAGTGATGGATGGGATGAAAGCTCTCTGGGACTGTGATTCCGTGGGTTCCACCCTTCCTGAGGTCATCTGTTGCCGGTCCCGATTTGATCTCGCCTCTTCTCACCTCCAGGTTATGCGCCCCTCACCCCCCCCCCCCCCCACCCCGACTTACAGTCTGAAGAAGGGTTCTGACCCAAAACACCATCTACTCTTTTTCTCCAGAGATGCTGCCAGCCCCACTGAGTTACTATAGCAGTTTCTGTCTTCGGTATAAATCAGCACTTGCAGTTCTATTCCTACACATCCCGTTGAGATCAGGTGAACATAAAAAGAATACAATAGCCGCATGTTGGATTAATTTGGCATCTAAACGAGACGGAGCAACTTCCAGGGAAATGTCAGCGAGCAGAACCTAACACTAATCCATACACGGAAGTATTACAGCTGCTCGTATTTCTTTATGATACGGGAGAAGGCCATCCGGCCCATCATCCGTGTTGGCTCTCATAACAGCCTCACCAATCCGTTCTTTCATTTATTTCACATGCTTTTGAACTCCCCTCTGATTCTCCCACCAACCATCTGCATATGGGTTAATTTATAGTAACTAGTTAGCCTACCAACTGGCGTGCCTTTCGGCTGGTCTAAATCATGGCCTGGATAGAGTGGATGTGGAGAGGATGGTTCCTCTAGTGGGAGGGTCAAGGACCAGAGGTCATAGCCTCAGAATAAAATTAATTCCTTTAGGAAGGTGATGAGGAGAAATTTCTTATCAGATGGTGGTGAATTGCCACAGTAGGCTGTGGAGGCCAAGTCAATGGCTATTTTTTAAAGGCAGAGATAGATAGAGTCTTGATTGGTATGGGTGTCATGAGTGATGGGGAGAAGGTAGGAGAATGTGGTTGAGAGGGAAAGATAGATCAGCCATGATTGAATGGCAGAGTAGACTTTATGGGCCGAATGGCCTAATTGTGCACCTATAACTTATGTACATATGAATGGGCAAAGAGAAAGGTTTTAGGGAACATCTTAAAGGAGATCGAGAAAGGAAGTAGAAAAGGAAGTCCAGAACCTGGGGCCCAGAAAGCTGTCGCATTTGCCTAAATGGGGCAACTAAATTCAGGGATGATCAAGAGGATAGAATTAGAAGTACGTACATTTGTAGGACTGGGGGGGATGAACGAGTCAGGAATGAGTGAAACAATGAACTGAAAACAATAATGAGAACTTTCAATTGAGGCATAGTTTGGTTTAGTTTAGTTTATTGTCACGTATAACAAGGTACAGTGAAAAGCTTTTTGCTGCATGCGACACAGTCAGTGGAAAGACTACACATGATTACAATTGAATCATCCAAAATGTACAGATACAGGATAAAGTGGATAACGTTAGTGCAAGATAAAGTCCAGATCTAAAATGAGCTAGATGGGAAGTCAGGTCCGTTCTCTAGTTGGTGATAGGATGGTTCAGTTGCCTGATAACAGCTGGGGAAAAAACTGTCCCTGAACCTGGAGGTGTGCGCTTTCACATTTCTGTACCCCTTGCCAACATGAACCATTGAAGATGCTACATGTTTTTAAACTGATTGATAGATATAGCATGGAAACAGCGTCTTCAGTTCCTGGTTTCTCCTTTGTTCAACACCATTACCCAGGGCCCTGCCGTTCCCTGCCAATGCCCTGCCGTATCTTCCCAATATTCACCACGTTCTTGCCTGTCTGGGAAGACGCGCGTGTCTGGTTCAATCTTGAGGAGAAAGTGAAAGGACCATTGGGGGAAAAGAAAATCGACAACACTACGCATGCTGTACAGGGAAGAGGCTCAGATTACACAGTGAGGTTTGTGTGCTAAGACCACAAAGCGAGCCAAGGCCGCATCCCGACACCAATCCTGGCTCGCACACCATGGAACCCGAGATATGTCGCCTGGCAGCAGAGGCTTCTGAGATGCGGGTGTGCGGGCGACCGAGAGCAAGGAGGAACCCGCGCCGTCGAGAGCAAAGGAGGGACCCGACAGTGAGCTGCTGAGAATGAAGGGGGACCCAGCGGGGGAGTCGCACTGCTGCCACATGCGGCAGCAGCCCTGGTTCATCACTGCCAGGAAATATAGACTTCTGCTGAACCTATTGTAAACATTGTCGGCACCAGAAACGTGGACAGAAACGTAGGCGAGGTCTGCTGTGCGATTTTACTGTACCCAGGTACATGTGACAATGAAGTATCATTGAAGGTAGGTCTGGAATGATAAACGTGATGTTGGAGAGACTGTGAAGTTATACAGTTTCAATAATTATCCTGGAGGGATGGGTGGGAGATTCTCAAAACTGCTCTTTTGATCACAGTACAAGATACTTCACAAAATGGTGAGGAAGATTAAGGCCTGACAATTGTTGAGCAAGAGTTGCCGTGGATAATATGACTGAATAGAGCCAAGACGTGCCATCTTCAGCAGGTGTGGAGATGAAAACTACCAATATCTGTGGAGGCTCCATATTCAACATAAGCAACACGTGGACAGTTACAAATGTTGACAGAATTTGACACCAAGTTAATCTTGCAAATTTGTAAATGTTGTTAATCCAGTTTCACACTTGTTTTTAACAGGGAAGTAAATACGGTGTAAATAAGTGTGATGCCATTATATAATGTACTTCATTATGTTTGTGATCTGTGTGTGCGTATGGGCAGTCTGAAAATAACTTCTAATAACCATTGCATTCTGAAGGTTGAGGTATGACCTTGTAGAGGAATATCAAATATATACCTTTTTATATCATATTAGAAGTCTGATCTTGTACGTGTGTATATGCCTGTGCATAAGTGGCTGCCTTTATATCTTCGCAAAAACACGCGGTAACGATTACATTTTTACATATTACGATTGACATTTTTCCCGTCGAGGCCGGGTTCATCTTATCTGAACAATTTATGCTTTATTTCTCGACTTATTCTCGACTCATTACTGATTAAAAGTCTAAAAAAGTCTAAAGACTTTGAAATTAAAACCACCAGCTTCAACTGATGATGTCGCAATTGCTCAGCTAGCAGAGATCAGCCTCAATGAAGATTTCATCCTATATTTGACACATTATTCACAATTAAAGCTTTAAAAATGCCAACTTTCACAAGTTTCCCCTCTAGGCAGATCACTTTCTCTGAACATTTTATGCTTTATTTCTCGACTTATTACTGATTAAAGTTTTTTAAAAAAATCAAAATACCTTGAATTTCAATGACCAGCTTCAACTGATGACGTCACAATGGCAGCTTCAACTGATGATGTCACAATGGATAGACTAGTAGGGGGAGGGCAAATTGCTATTGCAACACGCAGGACAAGTGCAATTGGAATTTTTTTTTAAAAGAGTACTGCTGAGGAAAGCAATCTGAGTGCTGGAATCTTACGTTCGGGAATGGCTTGAGTTGGACGACTATGGGTAGGGAACGGGTGCATTAGGAGAGCAGACCCAACGGGTCGACACTTGGTCTAGTACTTTATAAAAGTATATAATTAATATACTTTATATAATTTATATAAAAATAAAGAGATAAAGTTGAAAGATCACAGTCTTTTTCCAAGTGTAGGGGAATCCAAAACAAGAGGGCATAGATTTAATGTGTAGGAAGGAACTGCAGATGCTGGTTTATACCCAAAATATATTCACAAAGTGCTGGAGTAACAAAGCGGGTCAGGCAGCATCTCTGGAGAAAAAGAATGGGAAACATTTCGCGTCGGAACCCTTTTTAATCCCTTCGCTTTTCTCCAGAGATGCTGCCTGACCTGTTGAGTTACTCCAGCACTTTGTGTCTATCTTGGGCATAGATTTAAGGTGAGAGTGGAAAGATTTAAAAGGCAACTGAGGGGCAACTTTTTTTAAACAGAGAATAGTGGGCATATGGAATGTGCTGCCAGAGGACGTTTTTGAAGAGATACACCATGGAAAGCCCACCGAGTCCACACCGACTATTGGTCACACTAGTTCTACGTTATCCCACTTTCATATCTACTCCCTACACACCAAGGGTAGATTACAGAAAACAATTAACTTACAAATCTGCACATCTTTGGCATGTAAGAGAAAATTGGATGCAAACCTCATGTAAGTCAGGAAGCATCTGTACAGGAGTCTGAAAATCAGGACCACCAGGTTCATGAATTAAGGGGTTGGACAAGCTAGATGCAGGAAGATTGTTCTCGATGTTGGGGGAGTCCAGAACAAGGGGACACAGTCTAAGGATAAGGGGGAATTCCTTTAGGACCGAGATGAGGAAAACATTCTTTACACAGAGAGTGGTGAGTCTCTGGAATTCTCTGCCACAGAAGGTCGTTGAGGCCAGTTCATTGGCTATATTCAAGAGGGAGTTGGATGTGGCTCTTGTGGCTGAAGGGATCAGGGGGTATGGAGAGAAGGCAGGTACAGGATACTGAGTTGGATGATCAGCCACAATCATATTGAATGGCGGTGCAGGCTCGAAGGGCCGAATGGCCTACTCCTGCACATATTTTTCTATGTTTCTATGTTTCTATGAATTCTACTTCCCAACAATCAACATGTTCATGGACATTACAAAACACTAAACTATGATCTATGGACTGTCTTTGATTGCACTGAGGACTTTGGGCTTCAGTGTGCTAGTATTGGGGTTATTTTTACTAGTATTGGAGGAAAGGAATAGGTCATCACTTATGACCTTGGTCAAGACCTTTCTTCAGACTCCTGAAATCTGAAGAAGGGTCTCGACCTGAAATGTCACCTATTCCTTTTCCCCAGAGATGCGGCCTGAACCATTGAGTTACTGCAGCATTTTGTGTCTATCTTAGTTCAGTTTATTGTCACGTGCACCGAGGTACAGTGAAAAGCTTTTGCTGCCTGCTATCCAGTCAGCGGAAAGACTATACATGATACAATGGATCTAACCACAATGTACCGATACAGGATAAAAGGAATAAAATGTCAACATTAGTGCAACATTTAAGGGCCTGTCCCACTGTACGAGGTAATTCAAGAGTTCTCCCGAGATTCCCCTGATTCGAACTGGGAGAATTACGGTAATAGCCACTCGTAGGTACTCGGGGCTCTCGTGGACATTTTTCAACATGTTAGCGTCACAAGCCGCTAAGAGACGTCCCGAGCTCCGACGTACCCACTATGTACATTCTACATGCTTACCACGAGTTTTATTTTTTTTTGTAAACTCGGGAGAACCCTTGAATTACCTCGTACAGTGGGACAGGCCCTTAAGTCCAGTAAAGTCCGATTAAAGATAGTCTGAGGGTCTCCAGTGAGGTAGATAGTAGCTCAGAACCGCTCTCTAGTTGTTGATATAATGGTTCAGTCGTCTGAGAACTCTCGACTGTTGACTCTTGATTGTTTTATCATTGCCAATGGCCATCGCAACAAACATGCCACAATTTAGTAAAATTTCTTTATTAAGGGTTTGCCATTTTAAAACTCTCCCATTTCCGAACTGCAAAGAGGTTGCACATTTTACACTGACCCTATGTTTTCTATGTTTTCTTGACCCAATAATAAAAAAGATATATCCTTATTTGTAAATAGAGATGCAGCATTTC
Source organism: Raja brachyura (assembly GCA_963514005.1). Next base: position 28,836,270 of record OY740802.1, read on the forward strand.
AAATCCAGTTGGGGAATTATCTCGGGAATACTGTCATGGAAGCACAAAAATACTTGGCCCTTGATCCCAAAACTTAAGAAAACATTCTTGTAAACAGAACAAGTTTGGAATTTGAATTGTTATTTTTAAATGGACAATTTAAATGGGCAACGCCGCCATGGCAACAGCAGGCATGTGAAAGGAAAAAAAATAGAAACAGGATTACAACTAACCATTCTGCCGTAGTTTTTCACATGCGCTTACAAAAATCATAGAAAAATAACAAAAATCTAGGTTTAAAACCTTCAATAAATTTCAATGCATCAGAGACAATTGGCAAAACATCATCTAGTATTTATTTATTAATTTGATTTGAAAATTTAGAATGAATTAAAGCATCCTTACAATCCTAATGCGGCACAGTGGCGCCGCAGACGAAACTGCTGCCTCTCAGCGTCAGAGACCCGGGTTTGATCCTGTACGGCTGCTGTCTGTGCGGAGTTTGTACGTTCTCCCTGTGACCGTGTGGGTTTTCTTCGGATGCTCCAGTTTTCTCCTACATTCCAAAGACGTGCAGATTTGGAGGTTAATTGGCTTCTGTAAATTATTCCCAGTGTGTAAGACATAGAACTAGTGTACGGGTGATCGCTGGTCAGCGTAGACTCAGTGGGCCGAAAGGCCTGTTTCCATGCTGCATCTATAAACAAAATCTGCTGTTCCTTGTGTCTCCACCTATCACTTACCAGGCTTTGTCCTGCCACGCCTCAATTTTCCAGCTTTCTCCCCCTGACTTGTATCAGTCTGAAGAAACGTTGCCTGTCTCGTTCCTTCCACAGTTGCTGCCTGACCCACTGAGTTCCTCCGGCACTTTGGGTCTTTTGCACGAGGAAACAAGATGGCTGGACCTGCCTCATTTCCCAGACAAGGTGGGCTGAGGAATGGCTGATGGAATCTAATACAGAGAAGTATGAGGTATTGCATTTTGGGACGTCTACCAAGGGCAGGATCTACACAATAAATGGTAGGCCTCTGGGGATGTAGTAGAGCAGAGGGATCTAGGAGTGCAGGTTCCTTGAAGGTGGAGCCGCAGGTAGATAAGGTGGTCAAAAAGGCATTTGGCATATTGGCCTTCATCAGTCACAGACATTGGGAGGTCATGTTGCAGTTGTATAAGACATTGGTGAGACCGCATTTAGAAGATTGTGTTCAGTTCTGGGAACCATGTTATAGGAAATATATTGTCAAACTTGAAAGGGTTTAGAAAAGATTTACGAGGATGTTGCCAGGACTAGAGGATGTGAGCTCTGGGTCTCTATTCCTTGGAGCGCAGGAGGATGAGGGGTGCTCTTATAGAGGTATACAAAATCATGAGAGGAATAGATCAGGTCTCTTGTCCAGAGTAGGGGAATTGAGGACCAGAGGACAGAAGTTCAAAGTGAAGGGGAAAAGGTGTAATAGGAATCCGAGGGGTAATTTTTTCACACAAAGGGTGGCGGGTGCATGGAACGAGCTGCCAAAAGAGGTAGTTGAGGCAGGGACTATCCCAACATTTAAGAAACAGTTAGACAGGTACATGGATAGCACAGGTTTGGAGGGATATGGACCAAATGCAGACAGGTGGAACAGCTGGGACCTGTTGGCCGGTGCGGGCAAGTTGGGCCGAAGGGCCTGTTTCCACACTGTATCACTCTATAACTCTCCATGACTCTATGAAAATGCACTTTGTCATCAAGTCAGGCTTAAATGCACAAAACAACACTAAACTTCAGCTGATGCTGGTTTCTCCTGATTTAGAATTTAGACTAGAGATACAGCGTGGAAACAGGCCCTTCAGCCCATCGAGTCCACATCGACCAGAGATCACCCCATACACCTGCACTATTCTACACACTAGGGACAATTAACCTACAAATCTGCACGTATTTGGAGTGTGGGAGGAAACCGGAGTTCTCAAGAAAACCCACGCGGTTACAGGGAGAAGGTACAAACTCAACTGGGGATCGAACTGGGGTCTCTGGCCCTCTGAGGCAGAATCTCTACCACTGCGCCACCATGCTACCCTCAGCGGCTGATAAACAACATTCTGTGATTAAAAAGTTGCGACGTAAGCACCTCAGCTTGTGGGAGATATCTGTTTATAGAAAGCTCTGATGGGATGATGGGTATTGCAGCTTCATTTATTTTGGTTAGAGTATAAAAATACTGCAGCAGTTGTCAGCCTTTCAAGAGCTATCACCATCTAGCCAGAAAAGATAGCAGCAAAAGCAGTTTTTACATGTCTATTATTACATGAATATCAGAGCTTTGATACTGGGCACTGCATCAATCCTCACAGTTCTTCTGAGGAACACATTGCACTGCCAGAGCAAACATAATCCTGAAATAAAACAGAAAATGCTGGGGACACTCAGCGGGTCAGGCAGCATCTGTGAAAAGCGAAACAGAGTTAACATTTTTTGACTGAGAGATCTTCAGAACTGCGCAAGAAATGAAGCAGGGCAGACACAAGGAACTACAGATGCTGCGGGGATCTTCAGCCAAACACACAAAGTGCAGGAGGAAATCAGGAGGTCATGCAGCATCTGCGGAGGGAATTGGTTATGTTTAGTACAGGTCCACCTCCAATTTTCTGGCAACTGGTGGCCTCCCCTTTAATCCGGACAATATCCACCCCGGAAGTCCCCCCAAAAATGTAGCACCTGGGCCAGGTGAAGGTGCCGATTTCAACCTCATCAGGACTTCTGTGGCGATCGCCAGGTTGAATTAGAGTTAGATAGAACTCTAGGGGCTAGTGGAATCAAGGGATGCGGGGAGAAGGCAGACACGGGTTATTGATTGGGGACGATCAGCCAAGATCACGATGAATGGCGGTGCTGGTTCGAAGGGCCGAATGACGACCTCCTGCACCTATTTTCTATGTTTCTATGAATTTGCTCCTAGCGGCCGGAGCCCTGGATCACGACATCCGTGGCCGACTTCGCAGCCCGGTATCACGACCCCCCCCCCCCCCCCCCCCCCCCGAAGGCTGCGACCTCTGTTAGTCCGGCAAAAATGTTCATCCAGAAAGGCTCTGAAACCAAGGGTGCAGAAAATTGGGTGGTGGACCTGTACCAGAGAGGCGAGGATGAGAAACAAAGGGAATATCTCTGATAGGGTACAATCGCGGCTGAAGGTCCCGGTTAGTCGTGGCCATTCTCCGACAGCAGGCCGGGCTCTCCCACCGTGGAAACGGGAGAGGGATGCTGCCGAACCCAGGCCCTGCTCATCCCTGAAGACCGGGAACCGGGAGAGAGGGGTGGAGGGAGTCGGCGACGGACGCTGGACAAAGGGCGGTACAGAGAACTGGGGCGGGGGTCTTACCTTCTGCGCCCGCAAGGTCGTTGCGGATTGCACCCCCCCGTGCACAGAGGCTAAAGGTGGGCCGGGCGAGGAGAGGGACGACGGTTCACGGGATGACTGGATGGAGGCGACGGCTGCAACAGGCCTTTATGGCCAGCAGTGAAATGGCACCAAAACTTGCCGACTCGTGCATAGGAATTCAGTGGGCTGTTTCCGTGCATTATGTGCTAACTGTCAAATCAAGTCAAGTCAAGTTTTATTCGTCACTTGCACATAAAGTGCAAGTTTAATTAATTTGCCAGCAGCGGTACAATAAAAAAAGAACACACAATACACGTTAAAAATGTTAACACAAACATCCACCACAGCATTCATCACTGAGGCGGAAGGCACAAACATTGGTCAGTCCTCCTCCATTTTCCCCCGTGGTCGGGACCTCAACCCTCCGCAGTCGCCGCTGCGGGCGTCCAGATGTTCAGACAAGGTAAAGTCCTGAATCCTGAGTCCCACCGGAGACCACGGCTTCAAGTTTGTGTAGGCCGCAGGCCGGCATCGAAGATTTAACGTTCCCGCCGCACCGCAGCAAGAAGCACTGCAGACTGCAGGGCCGCCGGTCGGAGCTCCTCTCCAGGGATCCCCGGCGAGGGACCCCGCTCAGGATGGTAAGAAGTAGGCTGCGGGCCGTGGGCCGCCGGTCAGAGCTCTTCTCCTCCCGGGTCCCCAACGAGGGATCCCAGGCTCCGAACGCCGCGCCAACTGGAGCTCCGCAGACCCTGGCTTCAGGCTGCCGCCTGCCAGCGAATGGAACGCTCCCCTCCAGCAAGGGCTCGCCCGCTCCGTTACGAAAGCGTCCTGGCTGGGCCCGCTGCTGAAGCCCCGGGCACGTCTCTGGGAAAGGCCGTACCGATCCTCGATGTTAGGCCATGGGGGAGGCGAGATGGAAAAAGTCGCCTGTCTGTGGAGGCTGCAACCAAAACGGTTTCCCCCTTACCCCCCCACCACACAAGACACACAGAGACATTAAAAACACACATTAAAACTCACTAAAAAAACAAAAAAGTAGAAAAACGAACACGCTGCTGGCAGGGCTGCCGACTTGCAGCGCCCCCACCGACCTAGCCTGGGGATTGTACTCATGTGTGGCAATAATCTCACTGATCCGTATGCAAGAAATGAATCTCACAGCACCTTGCTCCACATGATAATAAAGAAATCATTACCATTACCATTACCAAATGAGTTGGTGTGGTAAATAGAAAGAGATTATGTTTGGTGTTATGTATTACAAATAGCAGGGCTATGAGACAGGAACCGCAGGCCAGATTGTACAGATGGATAGAGGGAGACACTATCACTGCTGAATGACTGGTAAAAAGGGTCACGGATGTGGCAAAGATTCCAGAGCAACCAGCGGAAATCCACCACCTTTAGACTGTGGACTTTAGAGATACAACATAGAAACAGGTCCTTCGGCCGAACACGGCTGCGCTGATGTGGGCCCGATGAGTGGAAAGGGAGTGAGTTAAAATCTTGCATGTCGAACTGTAGGAGTTTGCAAATAGTCTTTATAATTTAGTTATTTTAGAGATACAACGCGGAAACAAGTCCTTTGGCCCACTGAGTCCGCGTCGACCAGTGATCCCCGTACACTAGCTCTATCCCATAGGCTAGGGAGAATTTTACAATTTTACCGAAGCCAATTAACTACAAACCTGTATGTCCTTGCAGTGTGGGAGGAAACCGGAGCACCCAGAGAAAACTCACATGGTCACAGTGAGAAAATATAGAAACATAGAAACATAGAAAATAGGTGCAGGAGTAGGCCATTCGGCCCTTCGAGCCTGCACCGCCATTCAATGTGATCATGGCTGATCATCCAACAGTATCCCGTACCTGCCTTCTCTCCATACCCCCTGATCCCTTTAGCCACAAGTGCCACATCTAACGCCCTCTTAAATATAGCCAATGAACTGGCCTCAACTACCTTCTGTGGCAGAGAATTCCAGAGACTCACCACTCTCTGTGTCAAGAATGTTTTCCTCATTTCTGTCCTAAAGGAATTCCCCCTTATCCTTAGACTGTTACCCCTTGTTCTGGAATATAAACTCCATACAGGCAGTACCCGTAGTCAGGATTGAGCTTGGTTCTCTGGCGTTGCAAGGCAGCAACTCTACCGCTGTGCACTATGCCACCTGGATATGGGCCACACACGGGCAAGTAGAAGTCGGGGCTCATGCTGTCGACCTCCCCGTGGTTGGCCCATTCAACAAGCAGACACAGCAGCAGCGCTGCAGCTTGGCGCCAACCTGGAGCTTGCGCGCTTTTTAGGGCGGGCACCTATGGATGTTTCGAACTGGATGGCATCATTCTGCTGCAGACTTCTGCTGCCTCAAACGCAAGAAGAAGAAGAAGAAGAAGAAGGTAGAACTCGTGTAGATGGGGCTTCGTGGTTGGTATGGGCTGAAGGGCCGGGGCGTGCATATTTCTGAAGATCTCTCCTGGTCAGTGAACACTGATGCAATTATTAAGAAAGCTCATCAGTACCTCTACTTCCTGAGAAGATTACGGAGAGTTGGTCTGTCAAGGAGGACTCTCTCCAACTTCTACAAGTGCACAGTAGAGAGCATGCTGACCGGTTGCATCGTGGCCTGGTTCGGCAACTTGAGCGCCTAGGAGTGGAAGAGACTACAAAAAGTAGCGAATACTGCCCAGTCCATCATCGGCTTTGACATCCCTACCATTGAGTGGATCCATCGCAGTCGCTGCCTCAAAAAGGCTGGCAGCATCATCATGGACCCACACCATCCTGGCCACTCACTCCTCTCCCTGCTACCTTCAGGCAGAAGGTACATGAGCTTGAGGACTGCAACGTCCAGGTTCAGGAATAGCTACTTCCCCACAGCCATCAGGCTATTAAACTCAACTGGAACAAAACTCTTGACATTAATAGCCCATTACCTGTTTATTTGCATTTTATCTGCTTATTTATTCATGTGTGTATATATTTATATAATGGTATATGGACACACTGATCTGTTCTGTATTCATGCCTACTATGTTCTGTTGTGCTGAAGCAAAGTAAGAATTTCATTGTCCTATTTGGGACACATGACAATAAACTCTCTTGAATCTTGAATCTTGAAAGGGCCTGTTTCTGTGCTGTATGATTCTATGACTACTGATCACAGATCCAGGTGGTCAATCGATAAGTTGCCCAGAGTGGAACTTCACCCAGCCCCTCTAACATGCCCCAGTTATTAAGGGGTACTTTTTTCTCATTCAATACTAGCTGTTTATGACATTTAATCCTCCATCATTATCTGAGAGTCTCCAAGGATTAATGGATAAACTCCTGGTGTAGCCAGCATGGCTGGAGAAATAGAACCCTAGCAGTTGTGTTGGGAAGCAGGGAAGATCAGTGTTTGACTGGACAGTGCAGAGACAAAGAGGCAAACACAGGGGGGGGGGGGGGGGGGGGGGGGGGGGCTCCAGGGATAATTACTGTGACAGATGGCGATCACACATTTAATGCTCGAGTAGAAGAGAGATAAGTCAGTGTACTGACACTTCTTGACGTTGTCTCGAGCTGGAGGTGAGATGATTCGGGAATGTTAGAGTCAGGCCATTCACAAAGAGCTTTTTAAACAAATACAGCAAGGAAACAGGCCCTTATGCCCACCAGGTCCACGCTGACCATGCATCACCCATTCATATTAGTTCCATGTGTAGAAACAAAGAACTTCTGATGCTGGCTTCAAAGATAGACACAAAGTGTAACTCAGCGTGTTACTCCGAGATCCTACAAGATACTGCCTGACCCGCTGGGTTTCTCCAGCACTTTGTGTCTGTCACACAGTTCTGACCACCCTTTCTGAGCTCATGTGTTGCTGGCCCTGTTTTAGTTTAGTTTAGTTTAGAGATACAGCACGGAAACAGGCCCCTTCGGCCCACCAGCGATCCCCACACATTAACACTATTCTACACTCACTAGGGACAATTTTTACATTTACCAAGCCAATTAACCTACAAACCTGTACGTCTTTGAAGCGTGGGAGGAAGCCGAAGATCTCGGAGAAAACCCACGCAGGTCACGGGGAGAACGTACAAACTCCGTGCAGACAGCACCCGTAGTCGGGATCGAACCCAGGTCTCCGGCGCTGCATTCGCTGCAAGGCAGCAACTCTACCACTGCGCCACCGTGACTGGCCTTTTGTTCCGGCCCTCTCTACCTACCTGAAGAAGGGTCCGGAAACATCACTTTCTCCAGACATGCTGCCGCCCTGCTTAGTTACTCCAGATTATTCGTTATGTATAGCTTGTGTCTATCTTCGGTATAAACCAGCAGCTGCAGTTCCTTCCCATACACTGGTCCGACATTGTCACGTTTTCACATCAACTTCCCCCACACGAGGGGCAAATTACAGAGGGTCAATTGACCTACCACCATCCACCTTTGGGACGCGGGATGAAACTGGAGCATCCAGAGAAACCACACGCGGTCACAGGGAGAACGTGCAAACTCCACACACAGACAGAACCCGAGGTCCGGATCGAACCCGGGTCTGAGGCTCCGTGAGGCAGCAGCTCCACCACCTGCACCACTGTGCAGCATACAGTGTTCACTACAAGATCCACGTGTGGTGTCTCCATGGTAAAGACAATTCAAATCCCATCCTATCAGTTAGCCTGGGCTGGTTTACAGCTCTGGCTCCTAAGGTATTCAGTGCAGTGGATGCTGACACTAATTCACAGTGTGCCCAAAGGACACTTTGATAATCCTTTGAATCATCCACTCTCCTGTAATTCTCCTTTAAAGGGAACACGAGCTAAGGCACAAACATTTTTAAGATAGGATGCTTTTTGGAAATTTTGCTGTAAAAAATGCAGACATGCCATTCTATGAAACTCTTAAACGCTGATAAGAAGCTTTCAAAAGGCTCAGGCAGCAACAGGGAAGGTGGAGACTTCACAGAGCCCTGAATTTAGACTTATGACCTTCCAGTCACAAAATAAGTCACATACTGTTTCTGTTACATAACAGCCTGGGAACTTTACCAATGTTCTGAGAACTATACCAATGTTTTTAAGGATCGATTTTCACAACATGACCTAGTTTGGGAATCAAAGCCAAAATGTTGAGGTGTAAATTGATACTAAGATGGTGTCACTATAAGATGGACACAAAGTGCTGGAGTAACTCAGCGAGTCAGGCAGCCCTGGAGAAAAAGTGATGTTTTGGGTCGGAAGTCTTCATCAGACCGAAATGTTATGGTGTCACCATAACTTTGGTTCCAAGGTTTAGAGGGAGATGGATCAAACGCAGGTAAATGCAACTTGAGTAGATGAGGCATCTTGGTCAGCATAGACAAATTTTGCCAAATGGCCTGTTTTCACAAGAACACAAGACATATGAGCAGGATTAGGCTATTCAGCCCCATCAGGTCTACTCCGCCATTCAATCATGGCTGATCTATGTTTTCATCTCAATCCCATCCTCCTGCCTTCTCCCCATATTCTTTGAGGCCCTTACTAATCAAGAAATTATCAATCTCCACTTTAAAAATACCCAGTGTCTTGGCCTCAACAGCCATCTGTGGCAATGAACTCTACCGATTCATCACCCTCTGGCTAAAGAAATACCTCCTTATCTTTCTATACATATGTCCTTTTATACTGAGGCTGTGCCCTCTAAATCTAAACCTATGTATGCATTGCAAGCATTGTAATCATTTTGCTTTCTGGGTATCACAAGATGAGTGGGTGGCACAGTGGCTCAGCGGTAGAGTTACTGCCTCACAGCGCCAGAGACCCAGGTTCAATCCTAACCACGGGTGCTGTGCGGCCTTTGCTCGTTCTCCCTGTGACTGTGTGGCTCCGGATCCTCCCACATGTCAAAGATGTGCGGGCTTTTAAAGTTAATTTGGCTTCTGTAAATTGCCACTAGTGCGTAGGATGAAAAGTGGGATAAGATAGAGCTCATGTGAATGGGTGATTGATGGCCTGATTGGACTCGCTGGGCCCAAGGCTCTGGTTCCATACTGTATCTCTAAATTAAACTAAACTAAACGACTTTCCGTTCTGTCGACACAAAATGGTGGAGTAACTCTGAGGATCAGGAAGCATCTCTGAAACATCAACCCAAAACGTCGCTTATCCATGTTCTCCAGAGATGCTGCCTGACCCCCTGAGTTACTCCAGCATTTTGTGTCTATCTTTAGTGTAAAACAGCATCTGCAGTTCATTTTTATCGCTATTTTCTATTTTCTCCTTCAGCTGGAATTTCAACAGGTCTTCTGCACATAGTCCTTTCCACTAACTATATTAACCATCCACCAATCATACGCTGCATCATATTTTCTCATAAATATTTAATACGTATAGCAATCCCGGCATCGGCTATCTCTTCCAGTGAGTCACATAAAAACGTGCATCCAATTCACCAAGCCCTGGGTTTTAGGAGCAGATTGAACATTTAATATTTCTTCCTTTGCTTTAAATGCAGTCTTCTCACTTCCAATCTCACCATCTGAAATCCATGCCCGCTTCAATCACCTCTTTGATAAACCCTGAAACAAGAGGAGTGAGAATTCTGCCAAATCACACTCACTGCTCTGACTATTGCTTTGTTTTCACCATGATTTATGTGTTGCTGGACTATCTTACAAAAGTGCTCTATATTCCTTGATAATTTAATTTAAGTGATGCTGATTTATGTTCCCCTTCTATACTCGTCTCCTTAGATTTTCTTTCAGCATTTTGTCCCCTGACAGGCAAGTGAATCATTGTTGAGCTCATATATTCCTTCATGTCTTTGTTTATCCATGCTGCTTTGTTCCCTCTTGTTTTATAATAGATCATATTTTCCCTGACAAATACCACCCACTTTTTCTCCGTCGACTTTTGCTCATGTTGACTTTGTTTTTTCCAGTCCACTACTCTGCTTTTTATAACATTCACGTCTGTATCAATTGTCACAGTAAACCTCATTGGGTTCTTGGTCCCAGTGTTTGATCCTGACTATGGGTGCGGTCTGTACGAAGTTTGTACGTTCTCCCTGTGACCACAAGGGTTTTCTCTGGGGGCTTCAGTTTCCCACCACACTCCAAAGACGTGCAGGTATTTAGGTTGTAGCAACAAGGAACTGCAGATGTTGGTTCATACCAAAGATAGACACAAAGTGCTGGAGTAACTCAGCGGGTCAGGCAGCAAAAAGGATGGGTGACGTTTCAGGTCGGGACCCTTCTTCAGACTCCAGAGGAAGGGTTCAGAAGAAGGGTACCGGCCTGAAACGTCACCTATCCTTTTGTCTCCAGTGATTCTACCTGACCCGCTGAGTTACTCCAGCACTTTCAAGTCAAGTCAAGTCAAGTTTTATTCGTCACTTGCACATAAAGTGCAGCGGTGCAATAAAAAAAGAACACACAATATACAATAAAAATGTAACACAAACATCCACCACAGCATTCATCACTGTGGTGGAAGGCACAACACTTGGCCAGTCCTCCTCCATTTTCCCCCGTGGTCGGGAACTCAACCCTCCGCAGTCGCCGCTGCGGGCGTCCAGATGTGCAGACAAGGTAAGCCCAGGTAGGTCCTGAATCAGTGCCTCCCGACCATGGCTTCAAGATGGTGTAGGCCGCAGGCCGGCGGTCGAAGATCTAAAGTCCCTGCCGCGCCGCGCCGCAGCCAGAAGCACCGCAGACGGCAGGGCCGGCGGTCGGAGCTCCTCTCCAGCGTCACTTTGTGTCTATCTCAGGTTTGTAAGGTGAGTGGCTTCTGTAAATTGCCCCTTGTGTATAGGATGTAAAACTGGGATAAGATAGAAGTAGTTTGGGTGATCATTGGTCGGCATTTACTCCCTGGGCTAAAGGGTCTGTTTCCACACTATCTCTAGACTAAACTAAACTATACTAAACTCCATTCCCTCAACCCCTTTTACCTACCTCTTTAGGCAAATGAATTTAGAGCTTGTACATCCTCAGACTAATAATCGATGTTTGCTCCTTCTTTCTAATGGACTGAAAGGTTACGACAGACTCATATAACAATGTATGTAGCTGCTCGACATAGAATGTCAAACTGAATTTACATCAAATTAAGGACCGACAAATGTGTTGTCTGAAAAGGCACTATAGTATATACTAATGTATAAATCAACGGAAATATTGGCATATTTGTTTTTAATTTTCATCATCCAATATAATGTGGTACAATGCCCTGACCCGGGTGCTCTCAGTGTGGAGTTTACACGTTCTTCCTATGACTGCGTGGGTTTCCTCCAGGTGCTCCGGCTTCTTCCCACATCCCAAAGACGTGTGGGTTTGTAAGTCTATTGGTGTGTGTGTATTGCCCCTAATGTGTAAGGAGTGGATGTGAATGTGGGATAACATAGAACTGGTGTGAACTGGTGATCGATGGTCGGCGTGAACTCAGTGGGCCGAAGGGCCTGTTTCCATGCTGTATCTTATAATTAATTCACTTAATCAGTGCCATGGTTGCTCTGCTGGTGATGTAGAAAATGCTGTTATATTTAACATTTACTCCGTAGGACATGCATTATGTACTAATATTTAGTTTAGTATAGATCAGAGATAAAGCATGGAAACAGGCCCAGCAAATGGTTCAATGGTTTCTTTGTTTATTATCACATATACCAAGGTGCAGTTAATTTCAAGTAACCTTTACATTCCCTCTCTCTCTGCCCTCCCCCACCCTGGTAGTCCTGCTAGTTCCACTGTTCGCATCCATATATCCTTCCAGTTTCAACTCTTCCACAGCCAACAATGCACTGTCGCAACATCACCTATTCCTTTTCACCAGAAATGCCGCCTGACCCACTGAGTTACTCCAGCATTTGGTTCTATCAACAGTGAAACACTTTTATTGGATACAGATCACCAAGACCATCCCCGCACATAAGCGCCATCCCCCCGGTTAGTACAGAATGTACAGAACAGCCCACTGAGTCCATATGCAAGAGGCGCCATTTTGGAGCCATTGTACTGTCCCAGCTGCAGCTGGCCACAAAGGCCCATTGCAGTCGTCGCCTCCATTCCCGTCGTCCCGCGAGTCGTCTCCCCTCTCCTTGTCCGGCCCTCTTCAGCCTTTGTGCCCGGGGGATGTCTCCTGCAGCCGCCCTTGAGGGAGATGGAGGTGGAGGGTGAGAGGCCCCCCCCTCCCCTCCCGATTCTTCTCACCGGGCCCATTGTCCAGCATCTGCCGCCATCTTCCTCCATCCTCCTCTCCGGGCGGTTCCCAGTTCCACGGTGGGCGAGCCAGGCCCGCCGTTGGGATACAGCCACGGCTCGCTGGGATTCAGCTCACCGCGTGCTGCTTGCCCATGTCGATCAAGAAACCCATCTACACTAGTCCCACCCACTAAAAAGACCACATGCAATAAATCTCCATCCACAGCTGGGGCGGCACGATGGTGCAGAGGTAGAGTTGCTGCCTCTCAGCGGCAGAGATCCAAGTTAGAAACTGACCAAGGGTGCTGCCTTTGCAGAGTTTGCACGCTCTCCCTGTGACCTGTGTGGGTTTTTTCGGTGCTCCGATTTCCTCTCGCATTTCGAAGACGTCCAGGTTTGATGGTTAATTGACTTTGGCAAAAAATTGTAAATTGTCCCAATTATGTAGGATAGTGCGAGTGTGCGGGGGTCGGTGCGGACTTGGTAGGCCACAGGGCCTGTTTCCGTGCTGTATCTCTGAACTAGTCTAAACACAGTATCTACCCACAACACGTCGCCATCCATAATAAGCCCCTACCCATGACAGGCCCCAAACACATCAAGGCCCACATCCACACGGAAATCTCCACCCACAACAACTCCCAACCCACAACATATCTTCAGCCAGTCCTCACACAGTTTGGATGAAACCAAGGACACAAAGCGCTGGTGTAACTCAGCGGGTTAGGCAGCATCTTTGCCATATCACTGTACGGCTCAATGGAAACTTCATATCTTTCAATTACTGTATCTCAATCATGATCTCCAACCAGAAGGACCTGTTTATCAGAAACTATGAGGCATTGTAAGGTGTGTATAATTAATGTTGTCCTGTTGCTAGGTTTGCGTGACCTCTGTCTCACAGAATAATTACAGCTTCTTTTGAAATAGGAAGCCATTTATTTAAAGCTAAGAAATCTAGGTGATGGTGAATACATGGGGTAGAGGAATAGATGGTGTTGACGCACAATGTCTTTTACCCAGGGGAGGGAGTCAAGATCCAGAGGACATCGGTTGAAGGTGAGAGGGGGAAAGATGTAATAGGAACCTGAGGAGCAACCTTTTTCTCACAGAGGGGTGGTGGGTAGATAGAAGGCACTTGGTCAGGCACATGGATAGGATAGGTTTGGAGGGATATGGGCCAAACGCAGGCAGGTGGGACTAGTGTAGAAGGGTTTCTTGATCGACATGGGCTGAAGGGTCTGTTTCCATGCTGGATAACTCTAGGACTCTACTAGAATTGAGTTCCTGAAGATGGGAAGGATGCAAGTGGAAACGTGAAGCAATGCAACTTGTGGGCTGGAGGACCAAAATGATTGCAGAGAGTACTTTGGCCCTGTGACCGAGTGGGTTTTCTCCAGGTGCTCGGGTTTCCTCTCACACTCTAAAGACGTGCAGGTTTGTCAGTTAATTGTCTTCGGTAAAATTGTAAATTGTCCCTCGTGTGTAGGAAAGTGCTAGTGTACGGGGTGATGACTGGTCGGCACGGTCTCGGTGGGCCGAAGGGTCTGTTTCCACATTGTATCTTTAAAGTCTAAAGTCTAAAGGCTAATTGGGGAAGTCAGAACAAGGAAGTCAGGAGACCACACTAGTTTTCATTGATGGGTCGGCAGTAAAGAGAGCGAGCAATATTAACATCTCACAAAGACACAAAGTGCCGGAGTAACTCAGCGGGTTAGGCAGCATCTGTGGAGAAAAAGGATGGCGACGTTTCGGGTCGGGACCCTCCTACAAACCATGTTTTAACATCTCAGATGACTTGTCCTGGATCCTTCTGGATGTAATCATGAAGAAGATGAGCCTGCACCCTAGCTTTGTAGATATTTCAGAAGATTATTGGCAGCAGATGCATAAATAAACCTCTTTAGATGACCTGTAGAATGTTTCCTGACTGGTTGATCATGGCCTGGTTCGGTAATTCCAATGCACAGGAACAGAGTGGTGGACTCACCCCGGCCATCACGGGCACAGTCCTCCCCACCATCAGAAGCATCTACATGAGGCACAGCCTCAAGGTGGCGGCAACTATCATCAAGTTTAGTTTTGGAGATACAGCGCGGAAACGGACACTATTGCCCACCATGTCCACGCCGACCAGCGATCCCTGTACACTGGCACCATCCTACACACTAACACCAATTTACAATTTTTTTCCAAAGCAAATTAACCTACAAACCTGTACGTACACACAGCACCCACAGTCAGGGTTGAACCCGTGACTCTGGCACTGTAAGGCAGCAACTCTACCGCTGCGCCACCGTGCCGCCCCTGCAAGGATCCCCACCATCTGGGCCATGCCCTCTTCTCACTGCCATCGCCGGGGAGGAGGTATGGAATCCAAGTCTGTCCAACCTCTCCTTGTGGATGATAACCTATAATCCAGGTAAACCTCCTCTGCACCCTTTCTAAAGCCTCCATTACATCTTTGCAATGGTGTGACCAGAACTGCACGCAACGCTCCAAATACGGCCTAACCTTAGTCCTACAATATGACTTCCTGACTCTTATGCTCAATGCCCCAACCATATGGTCTGAAGAAGGGTCTCGATCCATTCCTTCTCTCCAGAGATGCTGCCTGACCCGCTGAGCTACTCCAGCCTTTTGTGTCTATCTTTGGTTTAAACCAGCAATTGCAGTTCCTTCCTACACATATGTTATGCTCGCTTTCATTGGTTGGTGGTGAAGCAAGCATACCACATGCCTTCCTTACCACTGACCAATGAAGGCAAGCATACCATATACATTCTTTCCCACTAGTAGATTCTGTTGTGCTGCAGCAAGTAAGAATTTAATTGTTCTATCTGGAACATATGACAATAAAACACTCTTGACTAACTTTAAAGTAGCACTCGGTAGATACAAAAAACTGCAGGTGTTGGTTTACAAAAAAAGGCTTAAATTGCTTGAGTAACTCAGCGGATCAGGTAGCATCCCCAGAGAACATGGAGAGGTGATGACTCGGGTCGGGACTCTTCTTCGGGAATATTGCTGCACTATCTTTTCCTGCTCTGGTCCCTGGAGTAATATTTGAGCTATGAACTTATTGACTCGTGGATCAAATATACCACTCACTGAGCCACAGAGGTGGGGGAAAGAGTGTAATCAGCATTGATTTCAACGTTACTACTAACTGAAGGTTAGACGTCGCATCTGCACTTAGAATGGACCAGGAATTAAATTACACAAAGACTCATAAGGGAAAGAAAACTGGACCTTACATTCGGACAACTAAATCGATGTCTGAGTGCTAATTGCTTTCCAGATGCTCCAGGGATGATTGTGAGACTGTAATCAGCAAACATACCGTTTTTAATCATTAAAATGTTACCATAAAACAAAATTCACATCAAAACATAAAATGCTGGAAACACTCAACAGGTCAGGCGACATCTGTGGAACGAGAAATTGTTATTTTTTCATGTCCTAGATTCAGCTTTTGTTGGAGTTGAGTTTGTGTTTCGTTTATTGTCACGTGTACTGAGGTACTGTGAAAAGCTTTTGTTGCATGCTATTCAGTCAGCGGAAAGACAATACAGAATTGCAATCGAACTATCCACATTGTACAGAGATACATGATAAAGGGAACAACCTGAATAACATTTAGCATAAGTAAAGTCCGATTAAAGATAATCCGAGGATCTCAAACGAGGTGGATAGTAGTTCAGGAGTGCTCTCCAGTTTTTGCTAGGAAGGTTCAGTTGCATGATAACAGCTGGGAATAAACTGTCCCTGAATCTGGCGGTGTAGGCTGGAACTGCAGATGCTGGTTTGAACCAAAGATAGACACAAAATGCTGGAGTAACTCAGCGGGACAGGCAGCATCACTGGAGTAAAGGAATGGGTGACGTTTCGAATTGAGATCCTTCTTCAGACTGCGAGTTTAGGGGAAAGGGTCGAGAGATATAGAGGGGTGAGGTGTGAAAATGACAGTTCAAAGCAGGCGATGATAAGGAAATGTAAAATGGTTTGTTGTGAGCTGAGGGGAAGGTGACAAGGAGGCATGCAATCAGTGAGATTAATCAGGACAGTGAAACTAGTCGGGGAACTAGGATGGGGGAGGGACAGAGAGAGGGAAAGCAAGAGATACTTGAAGTTAGAGAAATCAATGTTCATACCGCTGAGCTGCCCAAGTGAAATATGAGATGCTATTCCTCCAATTTGCATGTGGCCTCACTCTGACAACGGGGGAGGCCCAGGACAGAGAGGGAATAGGAGGGGGGAGTTAAAGTGTTTCGCAACCGGGAGATTGCGTAGGCCAAGGCGGACTGAGCGAAGGTGTTCAGCGAAACAATCGACCAGTCTGCGCTTGGTCTCGCCGAAACATAGGAGTCCACACCTGGAACAGCGGATACAGTAGATGAGGTTGGAGGAGATGCAAGTGAACCTCTGCCTCACCTGAGAGGACTGTTGGGTTCCTTGGACAGATCACGGGAGGAGGTATAAAGAGACGGAGTTGAGGGAGGAGGTAATCCGGAGATGTGCGTTTGGCAATTTCAGCATTATCGTGGTCTCAATATGCAAAGGGTACCTGTAAGTCTAAATCCAGGGTAAAATGTCAACCAAAATAACTGTAGCCTTCTGTTAATCATTTCCAAGTGGCTGAGCAAGAGAAATATTTCCCTTGTTGAAATTCCTGGTGAACATAAATAATTTTATATGGAGATTTTATATAATTATTTACCAGCTAGAGCAGTGGTTCGTAACCTTTTTGGCACCAGTAAGCGCATACGCGAACAAAATACTGTGTGTGGCATGTACCTTTGTTAGGTTCCTAAACATGGGCTCAACAAATTGACATGTTATTTGTGTCCCCTTCACGACCCCCGGCAAAGCCCCAAACAACCCCCAGGTTAAGAACCACTGAGCTAGAGTCATAGAGTGATGACTGAGATGCATTTTGTGTCACATCGTGGACAAGGAAAAATATGATGTGTGATCAGGAAACTGATACAGTACATTGCTGAGAACAATATTCCGCACTCTGTATCTTCCCTTTTGCTCTGGCTACTGTTTCAACCCATGTTTCTGGTGCTGTAAGGCAGCACTGTGCCTTCCTATGCCATCTCTGCTTTGGTTGTATGGGAGTCAGGAAGGAGGTTCCTCAAGGAACTTCCCATGGATGTTTTTCCTGGCTGTTCCAATGAGTTACCATTTACTGAGGTTGCACTCTCCCTTTGCGTACTTTTCATTCCACATGACTAGGCAGCCGTGGAAAGGGATGGGGTACATGGAGATTTAAGGACAAGGATACATGGAGCTTTCTCCGATCTCACGGATTGCAACATGTATGGAATGACTCAAGAGTTAAGGCAGAGGCCGTCCAGTTGTAATTGGAAGGGGCGAGAGTGGAAACGAGTCAACTGAACGAGAGGCGACAGGAAACTAGATGTGGAATCTAAGCAAAACGTAATGGCCTGTCCCGCGTAGGCGATTTTTTAGGCGACTACGGACGATTTGGCTGTCGCCACATGGTCGCCATTGTGTCGCCTGTATGGCCGTGAATAGTCTCCTCAGTCGCACAAAGGGTCGTAGTGTCTTTCTGGTCGACGCAAAATTTTCAACATGTTGAAAATGTTTTGCCGACAGTGGCTTTGTATGAGCGTATCTTGACTTCTCCTGACTTAGGTGCTATGGTAGGCTGTCGCCAGGCTCACGTAGGTTGTCGCCAGGATGACGTCGGTTGTCGCTGGTGCTGACTTTGGTAACTTCCATTGGCAACTACCTACGTCAACCTACGTCAACCGGCGACTGAATTCTCTTACCTTGTCGTACCTTGGATGTTCATAGGTGGACATCCTAATGGTCGCCGGTTGTTGGTAGCTTGCCGTAGCTTGACGTTGTCGTAGACATTGTCGTAGGGGGGTCCAGTCGCCGTCTTTTCGGCAACCTACTACAACTATGACAGTCGCCGGCAGTCGCCGAAAATATGGCCTAAGTGGACAGGTCCATTTAGGTGCTGGAGGAACTCAGTAAGTCAGGCAGTATTTGGGGAGGAAATGGACAGGAGATGTTTTAGGACAGGACCCTTTTTTTTGACATTGTTGAAGGAAGGTATGATGGATATATCAAACAATGCAGAGAGATTAGGAAGAAGAGGACGAATAATATAGAACCAAACATAGTGACGCATTGGTGGAGTTGCTGCCTCACAGCGCCAGAGGCTCAGGTTCGATCCTGACTAGGTTCGGATGCTGTCTGTATGGAGTTTGCACGTTCCCCCTGTGACCGTGTGGGTTTTCGCTGGGTGCTCTGGTTTCATCCCACATACAGGTTTGTAGGTTAATTGGCTTTGGTAAAAATTGTAAATTGCCCCTAATGTGTAGAATAATGCTAGTGTACGAGATGATGACCGGTCGGCACAGACTCAGTGGGCTGAAGGGCCTATTTCCATGCTGTATCTCTGAAGTCTAAAATAAATGCAGAGAGATCGAGGAGGATGAGGGGGAATGGTGTAGAATGATATAATATGGCTGGTCTAAAGAGGCACTGATATTATATAGAATAATATACAGGTAAGTAATATAGAATAATGTAGAACCTAGAACATAAAGCAGTTCAGCACAGGAACAGGCCCTTCGGCCCACAATGTCCGTGCCGAACAAGATACCAAGACCATTTCTTATCTGCCTGCACCATATCCCTCCATTCTCTGCATATCCATGTGCCTATCTAAAAGCCTCTTAAATGTCACTATTGTATCTGTCCCATCAATACCTCTGGCACTAACCACCCTCTGTGTAAAAAAATCTGCCCCGCACATCTCCTTTAAACTTTGCCCCTCTCCATATAACAAAATCATAACAGTATAATATATGAGTTTAATATAATCAGCAAAACAGATTAGCTGGCTGTTGGGCTGGAATAAGGGGTAATCTGCCAGTTTGTTTGACTTGTTCAATGACTAATGTGTGCTGGAAGGGGTTAGAGCAATCGTTGGCATGTTGCATTGTATTTGTATCTGATAGTGTTTTCTTTCGTCTTAATTGTAAGTTTAGCCTTAATATCTGTGCCTCTTTCGAACAGCCATTGTGTTAATTGGAGTTTGATGGATGATAATGTCATTGCAATTGGCAGATACAGGAACTGAACAAAGAGTGGCATTGGGTACAACAGATGGCCTCTGTCCTGATGACAAAGAGGCCCAGGAATACATCCTATTTGGTCAGTGTAAGCACAGCAGAGGACGCAGGGGAGGATTAAAACCAGTGACTTAAAACAATTAGGTGTTATTTTTGCTAACCAATAACCAGGGATAAATAATAAGAAGCATGACAAAAGATCATATGACATAGGAGCAGAATTAGTCCTTTTGATGATACTTTATTGTCACATACAATACAATACAACACAGTATGGTTTTATGTGTCACATTGCACATAAAGTGCAAGTGAAATGAATTTGCCAGCAGCGGTACAATGATAAAGAACACACAAATACACAATAAAAATTTGTACCTGGGTACAGTGAAATTCATTGATTTTGCATTAATACTGTACACAGGTACCCAAAGAGTCGCCCTGTATCTGGTGCTGACAAAGTTACAAAGTATAGTTTATCGAAAGGGCCTGGCCCACTTAGGCAATTTTATAGGCGACTACCAGCGACTAGGCTGTTGCCACATGGTCACCAGGATGTCGCCTCTATGGTCGTGAGTAGTCACCTCAGTCGCCCAAAGAGTCGCAGCGTTTTTCTGGTCGCCGCTGAATTTTGAAATGTTCAAAACTTTTCGGCGACATTTGCCGACCGTGGGCTTGTCGTAGCTTGTCTTCTCCTGACGTAGGTGCTGTCGTAGGCTGTCGTAGGTTGTTGCCAGGATGGCGTAGGTTGTCGCCGGCGCTGACTTCGGTGAATTCCATTGTCGTAGTCACCGGCAGTCGCCTACAAAATCGTCTAAGTGGGACAGGCCCATTAGTTTAAGTTTAATTATTGCCCTGAGGTACAGTGAAAAGCTTTTTGTTCACCAGTCAGCGGAAAGACAATACATGATTACAATCGATCCATCCACACTGTACAGATACATGATAAAGGGAATAACGTTTAGTGCAAGATAAAGCCAGTAAATTCTGATCAAAGATAGTGTGAAGGTCTCTAATGAGGTAGATAGTAGTTCAGGACTGCTCTCTAGTTGGGGTAGGATGGTTCAGTTGGGAAGAAACTGTCCCTGAATCTGGCGGTGTGCGTTTTCACACTTCTATATCTTTTGCCCGATGGGAGAGGGGAGAAGAGGGTTTGGCCAGAGTGCAGCTCGTCCTTGATTATGTTGCTGGCCTTGTCGAAACAGAGTGAGGTATAAATGGAGTCAGTGGAAGGGAGGCTGGTTTGTGTGACGGTCCACAATACTCTGCAAGTTCTTGCGGTCTTGGATGGAGCTGTTCACAAACCATGCTGTGATGAATGCTGATAACATTCGATCATGGCTGACCTATTTATCCCTCTTGACCCCATTCTCTTGCCTTCTTCCCCTAACCTTTGACACACTTTCTTATCAAGCAACTATCAATCTCCACTTTAAAATTAGCCAGTGATGGCCTCCATCACCTTCCGTGGCAATAAATTCCACAGATTCACCACACTCTTGGTAAAGAAATCCCTCCTCATCTCCTTTCTAAAGGTACGTCCTTTTCTTCTGAGGCCGTGCCCTCTGGTCCTAGACACTCTCACTCCTGGAAACATTATCTCCACATGCACTCTATCCAGGCCTAGGGGATTCAAAAACAAAAAAAATTAAAGGTCTTATTTTCCAACCACTCGCTGCATTTGCTATTTTGTTTGATGACTTATTATGACACCATGTTGGGCCATTCAGCCCATTACCTCCCTGCCAGATTCCAAAAGTGCAGCAGTTAGTGCAGCTGCCCTGCAACTCCAGGGGCTCCGATTCGGTTATGACCTTGGGTGCTGTCTGTGTGGAGTTTGCATGTTCTCCCCTGTGTCCATTGCGTGCTCCAGTTTCCTCCTGATTCTCCTGATCAGTAACAAGCTTACCGGTGAGTTTATAGGGAGGTCATGGTAATCACTATCAACAGTGTATCTGTGGGAAAGGGTAAAAAATATTCAGAGGAGAAATTTGTATGTGGTTGAGCGGAAAGAAGGAAAAAGAAGGGATGGCAGTAGTGGTGAAACTTTGTTAGTCAGTTTGCACTGCAGAGGAATCAGCGGTACAGTGAAGACTTTGCCCATCTCTAATGCCCTCAGGACGACAGTCATAAAATGTAGTCCTGCTTGATGCAAGTACACGCACAGAGTGCATGAGTGGGTGTGCAGGTATGTGTGCATGTGTGTGTGTGCATGCACGTGTGTATGTACTTGCACGTGTGTAAGTGTATGTGTATATGTATGAGTGTGTATGCGTGTGTGCATGTGCATGCATGCACGTGTGTGCACGTGTATGTGTGTGTGTCTGCCTGTATGTGTGCGCACATGTCTCCATCTTGGTCTGGTTTGGCTCAGCCACCAAGAACGACATCCGGAGGCTGCAGCGAGTCACCCGATCAGCTGAGAAGGTTATTGGCTGCAAACTTCCCTCCATTGATGAACTGTACAGTGCACAGACCAGGAAGCGAGCGGGTAAGATCATCTCTGATCCCTCTCACCCTGGCCACAAACTCTTTGAATCCCTCTGGAAGGCGACTCCGGACTGTCAAAGCTGCAACAGCCAGACATAAAAGCAGCTTTTTTCCATGAGTAGTAGCTCTACTCAACAGCCAAAAATCTGTAGCCTCCTTTTGCTCTGGTATTTCATTTAATTCACATGTTTAATCAATAATATTTTATTATTAATGTTTAATGTTTTATTTGTCATTCCTAACTTTTCACTGTATGTCGTTGTCACTTGCGGGCGGAGCACCAAGGCAAATTCCTTGTATGTGAATACTTGGCCAATAAAATTAATCATTCAATCATGCATGCGTGCGTGTGTCTTTCTGTCTGTATTTGTATGTGCATGTGTGTCTCTATATGTACCTGTGTGTGGGTGTTTGCGAGTGTGTGTGTGTGTGCATGTGTATGTTTTGTGTGCACTTGTGTTTGTGTGTGACTGTGACAGTGTTGTGTGCATGTGTGTGTATGGGTGGGAAGGTGGGGAGAGTTGGGGCATGGTGAAGATAGGGAGAACCATGATATTTGCGTAGACACAGTGAGAGATGGAGATGGGGGTGAGGTGGCATCACTCTGCTCCTCTGGACCTCGTTCTCCACCTTTGCCATCTGTTTCATTTCCCACACAGGCCTTGCTCCTGGCGGTGACATGGCCTTGACATATGCTGATCCGCTGGCAACTTTGGCACTGACTGTATGCTGACCATTTGCCCGCCGCCCTGAAAACTGCACGATACAAGAAAGGCGAAGAAAAGCATTGAACATCTTGGCAAGTACAAGTACGCCTCTTGAGAAATTAGAACCAAACTAAAAAAAGACAGAAAGCGCTGGAGTGACTCATCGGGTCAGGCAGACGTTTTGGGGTTGGAGCCCTTCTTCAGACTTGCGGCAGCTTAGCAGAGCTGTATGTGGAAGAGGGGGGGTAATAGGAAAGGGTAGTTGTACAACAGAAATTTTAAGAAATTTGAATCACGCAGCCATTGTTTGCAGTTGGGATTAGCCTGAAGAATGTGACTGAATAAAAATAAACACGGCACCTTCTGCAAGAAAAATGTCCCTCGCATGTTTTATGTGCCTATCACGGCTTCTGCAACTGATTACGACGGCTACAGAATAATAGAAGCATCCGGTAGGCAATGTGATTTAAGAAAGAACAGTCCTGAACTACCAACTACCTCCTTGAAGACCCTCGCACTATCTTTGGACTTTACTGGACTTTGTCTTGCACTAAATGTTATCCACGTTATTCCCTTTATCGTGCATCTGTACACTGTGGACGGCTCGATTGTAACAGGTTAGCACGCAACAAAAGCTTTTCACTCTACCTCAGTACACGTGACAATAAACTAAACTACACGTGGAGACACAAGAGACTACAGATGCAGGAATCCCAAGCAAAAAACAAAATGAAGAAAGGTTCCCAACCTATGCTGATTTTAGCTTTTAGCCTTATGCCCCTGTCCCACTTAGGAAACTTGAACGGAAACCTCTGGAGACTTTGCGCCCCACCCAAGGTTTCCGTGCGGTTCCCGGAGGTTTTTGTCCTCCGGCAACCACCTTCAACTAGCATCGCAACCGGCTTTGACTAAAAAATTACCGATTTTTTAAACGGAAACCACGTTCAACCATTAGGGAGACTGACAAAAACCTATGGGAAGCTCCGGGAACCACACGGAAACCTTGGGTGAGGCGCAAAGTCTCCAGAGGTTTCAGTTCAGGTTTCCTAAGTGGGACAGGGGCATTAGAGATACAGCACGGAAACAAACCCTTCGACCAACCGAGTCCACATCGCCCATCCATCACCCGGGGCAATTTAGAAAGGCAGATTCACTTACAAACCCACAGGTCTTTAAGATGTGGGAGGGAAGCGGAGCACCTGGAGAAAATCCCCACAGAGAACATGCAAACTCCACACAGACAGCAGCCGATGTCCGTATATTTCCCTTCACAGATAATACTGGGCCCATTGAGTTCATCCATCAATTTGTTCCTTGGCAAGTTTTTAAAAATCTTGAAGTTTAATTTAGAGATACAGTGCGGAAACCGAGTCCGCACGGAGCAGCGATCCCCGTACACTAACACTGTCCTGCACACACTAGGGACAATTCGCAATTATACCAAGCCAATGAACCGACAAACCTGTACGTCTTTGGAGTGTGGGAGGAAAGCAGAAAACCCACACAGTCATGGGGAGAACGTACAAACTCGGTGCAGTCAGAATCCTTCATCGGGATCGAACCCGGGTCTCTGCCGCCGTAAGGCAGCAACTCTACTGCTGCGCCACCCTCCTGCGGTGTATAATATATACTGTATTCAGGATATAATATGCTGAACTTTGTTTTGCTGCTGCAAGTAAGAATTTCAGAGTTCCTGTTGGAACATATGACAATTACTCTTGAGAATAATAATGAATTAGTAACAAGGTAGAACACTGACCTAAACTATATACAAGTTGCTCCGACAAGCTCTGACCTTCTTTGGCAGTCCCTCAGGGAAGAGGTTCAATTGCATCCACTCTAGATCTGTGAGTTCTGAAGTATCTATAAATGTCCTTTACAGGGTTCATAGTCGTGCTGGGGAGATCAGGTGAGTGCGTTATTTAAAATATGGCGCACTCCTCGCACCATTTGTGGACGGGGCCTGGAAGCTGACATGGTAACGTCTGGAAAGGCCCAGTGACCTGCTGTATGTATCTCCTCCATGTTGAATGGTTGTGGGCCAGGGATTCAATGATTGTAGAACGAAGAGGGACCCGGCGTGCGGTGGGCACCGAGAAGAAAGGACCCAGCGGGTGGTGGGATGCCGAGAACCGAGGGATCAGCATGACTCTGACGAGTACTTTGTAACTTTGTCAGCATGTGGCAACTCTTTGTGTGCTTTGTGTATTACATACAAAGCAAAGAACAAACGTCACCTATTCCTTCTCTCCAGAGATGCTGCCTGACTAGTTGAGTTACTCCAGCATTTTGTGTCTATCTTTGGATTAACAGCATCTGCACTTCCTTCCTACACAAAGAATCACCTTGGTACATGTGACCATGTGACAATAAAGCATCATTGAATTCTCAAGGTTCTTGAATAAAGTAACTTCGATCTGCCAGAGGAGGTAGTTGAGGCAGATACCGTAACAGCATTTAAAAGACACGGATGGGTATGCAGATAGAAAAGGTTTAGAGGGATATGGGCCCAACATGGGAAAATGAGTTAGATGGGGCATCTTGGTCAGCATGATGAGCCCGAGGGTTTGTTTCCACGCTGTATCTCAATGAGACTTTGAGAACATCCTTGATTCATTTTCTCTGTTTTCCTCGAACTATTTTTGCCACGATGCACTCTGCAGGAAGAAAAGATCCGACCCAAAACATCAACTATCCATGTTCTTCAGAGCTCCAGTTTCCTTCCACATACCAAAGACGTGCAGGTTTGTAGGTTAAATGCCTTCGGTAAAGATTGTAATTTGTCCCTAGGGTGTAGTGCTGGTATGTATGCAGTGATCGCTGGTTGGCACGGAAACGGTGAGCCGAAGGACCTGTTCCCACACTGTTTCTCCAAACAAAACTAAAGGAAACCAGCAACAGTCTGCCAACTCCTGAAAATACAAAGTTAAAATGATTCACCATCATCATCTTAGGTAGGTGGAAATGCTGGAGAAACTCAGTGGGTGAGGCGGCATCTATGGAGCGAAGGAAAAGGTGACGTTTCGGGTCGAGACCATTGTTCTGAAGAAGGGTATCGACCGAAATATCACCTTTTCCTTCGCTCCATAGATGCTGCCTCACCCGCTGAGTTTCTCTAGCATTTTCATCTGCCTTCGATTTTTCCAGCATCTGTAGTTCCTTCTTAAACACCATCATCATATTGGTACTTTTTACAATACAGTACCATAGCTCTCTTTGGTTGGTGAGCTAAGTACTAGTGTGGATATCAAGGAGCTCCAAGTATGTAACATATTCGTTTTAGAGGTACAGCATAGAAACAGGCCCTGCAGCCAATCAAGTCCATGCTAACCATAGATCACCCATTTACACCCAAAATCCTGACTTCATCCGTTTCACCACCAACTTCCATCCGGCACTCAAATACACCTGGACCATTTCCGACACTTCCCTACCATTCCTTGACCTCACCATCTCTATTGCAGGTGATACACTCCTGACCGACATCCACTACAAACCCACTTACTCCCACGGCTACCTGAACTACTCTTCCTCCCATCCTGCTTCCTGTAAGGACTCCATCCCCTATTCCCAATTCCTCCGTCTACGCCGCATCTGCTCCCAGGCTGAGGTGTTCCACACCAGGTCATCACAAATGTCCTAATTCTTCAGAGAACGGGGATTCCCCTCCCCCACTATAGATGAGGCTCGCACCAGGGTCTCCTCCATACCCCGCAACACTGCCCTCTCTCCCCATTCCCCCACTCGCAACAAGAGTGATCCTCACCTTTCACCCCACCAGCCAGCACATACAACACATAGTCCTCCGCCAGTTTCGCCACCTCCAATGTGACCCCACCACTCGCCGCATCTTCCCATCTCCCCCCCGTCTGCCTTCCGCAAAGACCGTTCCCTCCGCAACTCCCTTATCAATTTTTTCCTTCCCTCCTGCTCCACCCCTTCCCCTGGCACTTTCCCTTGCAACCGCAAGAGATGCTACACTTGTCCCTTTACCTCCTCCCTCCGCTCCTTTCAGGGACCCAAGCAGTCCTTCCAGGTCCGAAAGAGGTTCACCTGCACCTCCTCCAACCTCATCTACTGCATCCGCTGCTCTAGATGCCAGCTGATCTATATCGGTAAGACCAAGCGGAGCTTGGTGATCGTTTCGCCGAACACCTCCGCTCGGTCCGCAATAACCAACCCGACCTCCCAGTGGCTCAGCACTTCAACTCCCCCTCCCATTCCGTATCCGACCTCTCTGTCCTGGCCCTCCTCCACGGCCAGAGTGAGCAACACCGGTAATTGGAGGAACAGCACCTCATATTCCGCTTGGGGAGTCTGCATCCTCTTGGTTTGAACATTGAATTTTCTCAATTCTGTTAACCCTTGCTGACTCCTCCCCTTCCCACCTCTCCCTCAGCCCTCGGGCTCCTCCTCCTCCTTTTTCCTTTCTTCTCCCTGCCCCCCTCCCCCCCACCTCCCATCAGTCTGAAGAAGGGTTTTGGCCTGAAACATTGCCTATCTCCTTCGCTCCTTAGATGCTGCTGCACCCGCTGAGTTTCCCCAGCTTTTTGTGTACCACCCATTTACACTCGTTCTATGTTATCCCACTTTCTCATCCACTGCCTCCATATTAGAGGCAATTTACAGAATGTCAATTAACCGACAAACTCGCATGTCTTTGGGATGTCTTCGGGACACTGGAGCACCTGGAGGAATCCTACACCCAAGTGATCACAGGGAGAACGTGCAAACTCCGCACAGACAGCATCCAAGGTCAGGATCGAACCCGGGTCTCTGGTGGTGTGAGGCACTGTGGCACCCATACGATAGGAGGAATATTTTATTGTCTAGGCACAGTGAAATTATTTGCTTGCATGCACAATGTATACAAATAGCAGCCACCTATGGTGCTGACAAAGTAACAAAGCACGCTGGCTCCACCTGTTGTCCCCCACCATTCCCCAATTGTGCTTTGTCCCCTCCCCCCCCATTGTCTATTGCCCTCCCACCACCTCCCTCACTGCGGCCCCCACACGCTCTCATTGACCATTGACTGCGAGTCGACCTTCGAGGCATCGCCGCTGCCGTGAGGCTTCACCACCACCGAGGCCCCATCGTCGCGAGGCCTCACCACTGTCGATGCCACACTTCACGCCTCCGTGGTGCCGACCCGGGCCCCAGCCGCGGGCTCCGTAGGCCCCTCCGCCAACCCGGACTCCGACCCGCGAGGCCCCGTCCGGACCCCAACCCGGGCTTCCACGCGGCAATCCGGGAGGCATTGATAAAGGCCTCCGGCCACGTTCCCAGTCCCAGTCGTGAAGCCTTCCTGATATGATAGAACTTTATTTATCCCAGGAGGGAAATTGATCTGCCGACAGTCATGAAACACAAGATACATGAAACATGATATTAAAATGACGAGTAGAAAGGATTTGTGGGGGGGGGGGGGGGGAGTCAGTCTACCCCATGACAGAAGGGGGAGGAGTTGTACAGTTTGATAGCTACAGGGCAGAAGGATCTCCTGTGGCGTTCTGTGCTGCATCTTGGTGGAACCAGTCTGTTGCTGAAGGTGCTCCTCAGATTGACCAGTGTGCGGACTGTTGCATCGCTTTCCACCCATCCACCCATCATGGAAAGATAGCGCACTATATAAGTAATTTATTAATACATCTAGTTCATAAGTTCTAGGAACAGAATTAGGCCATTTGACCCTACAAAGTCTACTTCGCCATTTAATCATCTCTCCCTCTCAACCCCATTGTCCTGCCTTCTCCAGGTCGTCCCTGACATCCGTACTAATCAAGAATCTGTCAATCTCTGCCTTAAAAATATCCATTGACTTGGCCTCCACTGCCCTCTGTGGCAATGAATTCCACAGATTCACCACCCTCTCTGGCTAAAGAAATTCCTCCTCATCTCCTTTCAAAAGGTACGTCCTTGTATTCTGAGGCTGTGCCCTCTCTGGTGGTCCTAGATTCTCCCACTAGTGAAAACGTCGTCTGCCCATCCCACGCTAGTTGACATTTCTTTCTTTTCCAATGCCGTATTTCCATTTGAAAAATGACATCATGTGTTATTGTGGCTGCCAGTCTCAATCTGCCTTCTTCACCCTGAAAACAAATTGGCCAGGGCTGGATCACGTGGGGTGGGGGTGAAGGCGGCCCTGATTGGCGGGCAGGCCTGGATTGCGTCACACAGCGGGCTGGCCCCGCCTCTCTCGGAGGCCGATCAGCTGTTCATGACATTCTAAAAACTGATACACTCCGCGGGATCAGCTGGAGCTGAAATAACAGATGAGGGAGACAGCGACTGGGGAGGAGCGACTGCCTTGCAAGGAGAGTATCTTTCTCTCTCTCTCTCCCCCTCCCTCCCCCTCAATAAATAAGCTGGCTGCACTTTTTTAATTTTAAGTTATCTCGTTCTACCTCACTTGAGCAGCCAGCGAGGGTGCCTTTTTCGTTTGTTGTTTGCTTTCCATGGTGCAGTCTGCGGACTCCTTACAAAAAAAAACAAGAAGGCAGGTAAGCCTAAGTAAGGTTGACTTGGAATTATCTCCCCCACCTCCCCACCCCCCGCCCCCCTCACCCCGGTTATTATGACATCTTTCCTTGTGTATCAGGTCAGTTGTTGTTTTTTTCTCCCTCTCTTTGTAACTACTTGTGTAACCGCTTGTGCAACTTGGAGGATGCACTTGATGTGAGGTATTTCATAATTAATGCCGTGTTGGAGATATTCCGTTTTGGTGTAATAGTTAATATTAGGATTTTTTTTGTCTATCTGGAATGGTGTTTACGATATTTCCTGGCATACTATCCTTCCTAATATGATTGTCATTGCTCTGACCCTCACCCTCTCGCCGATCTGCTTCTTGTGAGCCATATATAAATAGCCTGTTTTCCCAGTAACTCGGTACATCCATTCGAAATGTTGATTGCTACAATGATGTACGTCAAACTCTGACCTTGTTCTATACTAATAATAATACCTCCTTTTCACCATACGGGTTGTTTAAATCGGAAGCGGATTAACTGTACTAGTTATATTTATTCTTGTGGTCAGATCAAATGGCGAGACAGTAACTGGAGACTCAAACCCAGAGCTTTTCCTCCACAGTTAGGAATATTTATGGGGTTTTTTCCAGTTTGATCCAAGCCTGGATTTGCTCTCCTATTGTTGAACAGCTGATATTTTTTTGCCGGTATTGGATAGTTGCGATTAGTCAATAAGGTGACGTGAAGGTTATTAACATAAAACGCAGCCGCACAATGACGTAATGCTTCTTAAAGGAGCCATCTCCGTGGTTCACACCAACCTATCTTCCAGTAGACCTGCGATGGGCCGAACGGTTTTGGCGCAACACTTTGGAGCAGAGACAAGTGCTTTTAGAGATACAACGGCTGAATTATCCTTGCCCCCCCAAAAAAAACAATTCAGCTGTTGTATCTTTATAAGCACTTGTATCTAATGTTATATTTGTCCGCACTTGCAACTAACAGTTGTATCTTTATAAGTACTTATAACTAGTAAGCTATTACTAGTTTAGTAATATAGGTCAGCTGTTGAGACCTCTATTACCAAACTAGTAGTAACATTACAAGTACGTTTAATAGTACTAGTGAACAATGACTTGTTTGGTAATATATGTCTCAACAACTAATAGTTAATTAGCAAACTATTACTAGTTTAGTTATAGACCTCTATAACCAAACTAGTAATAACATTACCAGTACAACTTTAATAGTACTAGTAAACTATTACTTGTTTGGTAATATGGGTCTCAACAGCTGACCTCTATTACTAAACTAGTAATAGTTTACTAGTTACCTACTAGTTTAATAGTAGTAGTAAACTATTACTGGTTTAGTAATGGAGGTTTTGACAGCAGAGTAATTTCAGCTGTTGATAGTTTTTGGCCATTATGTGTTTTTAGATTTATTAATGTCCCGTGTACAGAGGTATAGTGAAAGGTTAAGCAATGGAATCTGATAATACTATACATAAATATAATCAAGCCAAACATAAGTGCAATATACACACGAGAAATGACAGATCTGGTTCACAAAATAGAAGACACAGATTGCTGGAGTAACACGGCAGGTAAAGCAGTATCTCTGGAATTCATGGGTCGGGGACGTTATGAGTGAGGCCTGAAGAAGGCTCCTGACCCGAAACATCACATATCAATGACCCCCAGAGATGCTGCTTGACCGCTGAGTTACTCTAGCACTTTATGCCTTAAGTGCAATGGGCAAAGTGAAGAGAAATAAACAGAGTACAGCATGAAGTTCTCAGCATTGTAGCGTCACAGTCCCAAAGACAAAGTCCAATGAGGTAGAGGAGAATTGGACTTGCCCTTGCTTATGGAAGGGCTGTTCAGAAGCATTATAACTGGAGAAGAAGCTGTTCCTGAGCATGGTGGTGCATACCCATAGGGTCACACAGCACAGAACCAGGCCCTTTGGCCCAACATGTCCATGCCAACCAAAATGCCCCATTGAAGCTGATCCCATTTTCCAACATTTGCCCATATCCCTCGAACCTTTCCTACCCACGTACTGCCAAAGTATCTTTTAAATGCCATTATAACACCTGCATGAAATATCTCCCGCGGCAGCTCGTTCCAATTACTCGCCAC
This sequence comes from Raja brachyura, assembly GCA_963514005.1. Next base: position 28,867,705 of record OY740802.1, read on the forward strand.
TCTCTGTGTGAAAAAGATCGTCTTCACATTCCAATTAAATCTCTCAAAGATAATTGAACTGTAATCTCTTTGACTTCCAGTGTGTTTCAACTCTTTGCTGAATCTGATCAAGGTATTTGTATTCCTCTTCTCTCTGCTTCCCAAAACGTTTTAGTTTAGTTTAGTGATACACCCCAATGACCCACTGAGTCCAATCTGACCATCGATCACCTATTCACACTCTGTTAGTCCATTTTCTCATCCAAGCCCTACACACTAGGGGCAATTTTACAGAGGGCCAACTAACGTACAAACCTGCACATCTTTGGAATATGGGATGAAACTGGAACACCCGGAGGAAACCTACGCAGACACAGAGAGAACATGCAAACTCCGCACAGACATCATCCAAGGTCAGGTTTGAACCTGGGTATGTGGTGCTGTGAGGCAGCAGGTCTCCCAGCACATCACGCAAACCAACCTCCCGTCCATTGACTCCATCTACACTTCATGCAAGGCCACCAGCATAATCAAAGACCAGTCTCGCCCCAGTCACTCCCTCTCATCCTCTCTCCCATCAGGCAAGAGGCATAGACGTTTGAAAACTCATACCTCCAGATTCAGGGTTCATCCCAGCTGTTATCATGCTATGTTTCTATGTAACTGAACCATCCTATCACCAACTAGGGAGTGCTCCTGACCTCCCATCTACATGATTGGAGACCATTGAACTAATTTTAATTAGACTTTACTGGACTTTATTTTACATTGAACGTTATTCCCCTTATACTGCATCTGTAAATTGCGGACGACATGATTGTAATCATGTCTAGGCTTTTCACTGTACGTGACAATAAACTGAACTACACACATTCTGTTGGCAAGTGAATGCCAATGAGATCTCCAACGGGGGTTCTGCAACACCCTCTGTCAGTCTGAAGAAGGGTCTGAACCTGAAACGTCTCCTATCCATTTCCTCCAGAGATGCCGACTGACCCGCTGAGTTACTCCAGCATTTTGTGTCTAACACTGGGTGTTGGAGAGAGGAGGAGAACTTCTTCAAAGTAGATGGATGGGCAGGTTGGCATATCTCCGTGACTTGGGGTTGGTGGATGCATTCACTTGCTAACAGAGTGTGCGGGCAAATAGATAGTTGGCAAGTTGGCCCTCTGGATTTGTGAATGAAGTGTTGAATAACTCGAGCCACCCCCACTCCTAGTCATCATACAAGTTTCACTGACGCCCTGTTGAGTTCCACTGTCTGTACAACTCGTTATAACCTCGCCCACAGCCAACAATGGACCATTGTGGGCTCCACCTTTCCAAGCTTATCGTTGCTTTCTGCATATCTATAATTCTTTTGTCCTATGTACTGTCTGTATCTCTTGCTTCCATTTCCCTTGACTCTCAGTCTGAAGAAAGGTCTCGACCCAAAACGTTACCTATTCCTTTTCCCCAGAGGTGCTGCCAAATTCCAAAGACATGCAGGTTGGTCGGTTAATTGGCCTCTAAATTGTCCCTAATGCGTAGGATAGAAGTAGTGTGCGGGTGATTGTTGGACGATGCGAACTTGGTGGGCCGAATGGCCTGTTTCCATGCTGTATCTCTAAATTAAACTACTACCATAAGATCCATGTTCCCAAAGACAAGTTGGCATCTACATTGTAGTCTTCTAATTAACCTTTTATTTTCCGTGTGCACCTTAACTTGACTACTTGTTGCTTTATTTAGTTGGAATTATTGACGTCACATGTAAAGTATTTCTTTAAACAGATCAATGCAATAACGTTGCATCTTGCATCAGGACAAAACATATGGGTTGATCCCTGCTGAATGGAATGATTGAACTGTTTGGAGTCTTGCTATTAACCGAATAATGCAACTCCCTGCAAGCCACTCAGTGACTCAGAGCAGTATGTAACATGGCTTGGATCTTTCATCATCTACTGCAGGCGTGTTTGTGTTTGCCCATCCTTTTCCTACACTGCTCAATGGTACAGTTTGTTAACGACTCTGAAGACGGGTTACAAGGAATTGTGTTCTCCTGCCAGACTGTTGGAATTGCCCTGGTTGGGGTGAGTTGAAGGGTCTTCTCTTTGAATTTTATGGAATACCGAGAATCTAAGAACAAAGGTGGCACACTATCTCCCAGTTGTTAAATATGCTAGTGAATAGAGAAGCAAGGAACTGCAGATGCTGGTTTACAAATTAAAACACAATCTGCTGGAGTAACTCTGGGTCGGGTAGAATTTCCAGAGGACATGGATAGGTGGCCTTATGGATCAGATTCAAGAACTAAGCGAACTTGAATCTTGAATTGTGAGGGGCCTGGATATAGTAGATGTGGAGAGGATGTTTCCACTAATGGGAGAGTCTAGCCTCAGAATAAAAGGACGTACCTTTTAGAAAGGAGATGAGGAGGAATTTCTTTAATCAGAGGGTAATGAATCTGTGGAATTCATTGCCACAGACTGCTGTGGAGGACGTTGATGTGTATTTTTAAGGCGAAGATTGATAGATTCTTGATTAGTACAGGGGTTGTCATGGGTTATGGGGAGAAGGCAGGAGAATGGGGTTGAGAGGGAAAGGTAGATCAGCCATGATTGAATGGTGGAGTAGACTTGATGGGCCGAATGATCTAATTCTGCTCCTATCACTTATGAACATAACTTATGGACTTATGAAATGTGAAGAAGCGTCCCGACCTGAAACGACACCTATCCATTATTCAGCTTGTCGAGTCTATTGTGTTGCACGGCCAGATTAGTTACCGAAGTTCCTACTGTATGTTATGCTGAAGCCCTTCATATCAGATGAAGACACTGCATGCATGCATGAGTGTGGCTCTCAACCTGACAGCACTAATCAGTAAGGAAAGCATAAAATGCCTGTAAATCGGGGACCGCCTAACCTGCATTAATGTTTCATCTTGGTCTGTTCATAAACTGTTTTCATTTTCTGCAAGCTTGCTAAATGCCACATTGTTCCAGCCCCCAGTCTTTTTGCTGCTCTTTGGATGCAGGCAGACATAGAACAGTACAGCACAATAACAGGCCCTATGGCCCACAACATTGGAGCCAAACATGATACCACCTTATCTATCCGCCTGTACATAAACCATATTCCTCCATATCCATATGCTATCGCAAAGACTCTTAAATATCACGTGTGTGTGTGTGTGTGCGTGCGTGTCTATATCTTGGTGGAACCAGTCTGTTGCTGAAGGTATTCCTCAGGTTGACCAGTGTGTCATGGAGGGGGTGAGCTGTATTGTCCAAGATGCTCCGCAGTTTGTGGAGCATCATCCCCTCCAAGACCACCTCCCATGAACCCAACTCCGCCTCCAGAACGGAGCCAGCCTTCCTGATGAGTCTGTTAATCCTATTGGCGTCCGCGCCCTTCGCCCTGCTGCCCCAGCTCTTTAACAATGTGCTAACTAAACATTGTGGATGGAGGGGTTGGTGCGGGGATTTGGAGCAAGAGGGAAGAAGGAAGGCTGAGCCACAATTAGTTGGAGTTGGCAGTGCCTGCAATTAGCTTGCATTTCATTTAAGATCGTGTTGCCACGAGGACTAAAATCTTAGAGATGGAGCTTTAGAATTCTGTCGCTGAATCCAAGTTCTACGTTTGGATTAAATGTAGGACAATGCAAGTCTTGTTCCCAAGTGAAGTATTATTAACTCTGCATTCTTTCCGGATGGTATTTATTTAATCCAGAGCTTTAATATCCAAAGAAATTCTTCAAAGAGTAACTGATCCATAAGTTATTTGTACCTGATATAGAAAGTCGTATTGCCTTTCTACCTCAATTACACATATATTATTTAGTTGAGTTTATTGTCACGCATACAGAGGTACAGTGAAAAGCTTTTTTGTTGTGCACTATCCAGTCAGCAGAAAGACTATACATGATGCAATCAAGCCGTCCACAGTATTCAGATGAGGATAAAGGGAATAATGTTTAGTGCAAGATAAAGTCCGGTTAAAGATAGTCCGAGGGTGTCCAATGAGGTAAATAGTAGCTCAGGACTGCTCTCTAGTTATAATCTGTTATTAACAGAGGGAGCATGGTTACACAAAATTATACTTAATCCAGAAAGCAGATCAGGTAACCACGGTAATTGTTAATCCCTTCCTTACACCATACTGCAGGGGGCGGGGAGATCATTAAAAGGATTTACTCGGGGCACAAGTTGTATGGGGAGGTTGGGCAGCCTGGGACCTTGTTCCTTGCAATGCAGGAGGGTAATAGATAGGGTGAATGTACAGTGAATTTTGCCCAGAATTAGGGATCAAGAACCAGAGGACATAGGTTTAAGGCGTTGCTAGGACTTGAGGGCCTGAGCTATAGGGAAAGGTTGGTTAGGCTAGGACTGTATTCCTGGTATCATATGAGGATGATAAATGATCTTATAGAGGTGTATAAGATCATGCAGAGAATAGATTGAGTAAATGCACAGAGCCTTTTTACCATAGCAGGGTAATTAAGAATCAGAGGAAATAGGTTTAAGGTGAGAGGGGAAAGATTTAATAGGAATCTGAGGAACAACATTTTCCACACAGAAGATGGTGAATATAAGGAACGAGCTGCCAGAGGAGGTAGTTGAGGTACAATAACACCAATTAACATTCACTTGGTACATGGATAGGTTAGGTTTAGAGGGATATTGGCTAAACGCAGGCAGGTGGGACGAGTGTAGATGGGGCATTTTTGGTAGGCATGGACAAGTTGGGCAGAAGGACTTGTTTCCACGTTGTCAGACTCTTTGACTTTATTGTAGGGAAATAAGGGTTGAGGACTTATTTTTAAGGACAATTATGTAACCAATGAGTAAGAGAGAGAGAGTTTGCGATGGGATTCCAATAACGGTCACGGTGGCGCGGCGGTAGAGTTGCCCCCTTACAGCGAATGCAGCGCCGGACCATGGTTCAATCCTGACTCCGGGTGCTGTCTGTAGGGTGTTTGTACGATCTCCCCGTGACTGCATGGGTTTTCTCCGAGATATTCGGTTTCCTCCCACACTCCAACGACGTACAGGTTTGTAGGTTAATTGGCTTGGCAAATGTAAAAATAAAATGCCCCTAGTGGGTGTGTAGGATTGTGTTAGTGTGCGGGGATCGCTGGTCAGTGCGGACTCGGTCGGACGAAGGACCTGTTTCCACGCTGTATCTCTAAACTGAGCTAAACTAAAACTCTTTATTTAAAATTTAATTTTATTTATTTTATTATTTAATTAGAAGTACAGGAATATGGCACCAAGGTGCCTTATATATATTGTCATATTACTTGTTATGTACAGCTTCTTATTTTTTAATTTTTTTTAATAATGAAAAAGAAAAAGAGAGAATAGATAATAAAAGATAGAGAAACATGTGACATAAAGTGTGTGAGAAAGAAGAAAGTTGAGAAAGAAAAAGAAAAATGAAAGAAAAGAAGAGTAGAAAGTAAGAGATTAAGGAGATCGTTATCTATATTCTTGACCATCCCTCACCCAATCCTGAAACTGTTAGCTTCTACGGTTTTGTTGCACCACATGCTTCCAAAAAATCGACAAATGGAGACCAACTCGTTAAAAATTGGTCTGATTTATCTATTAGGAGGAATCGCATTTCCTCAAGATGTGCAGTGTCCAACATGTTTGAAATCCACATTTTAAGTGTTGGTATGGTTGTATTTTTTCCAAAAGTTAAGTATGTTTTTTTGCCGTTATTAACCCATAATTAAAAAATGAGTTCAGTTTATTCCCATCTTCCATTACTCCAAATATAATCATTTCAGTATTAGGATCCATTTTAATCTTAAATAATTTTGTAAATATTTCAAAAATATCACTCCAGAGTTTATAACTAAAACTTTTTTCAGAGAATAACTTTGAGGGCTCCATCATTGAGGGTTGGTGTTGGTTGGCATTTGCGGAAGGTTGTTTCGGGGTTGGCATTGACTGAATTTCACACTAATGAGGTATTTTGGACTGCTTTTATTTCTGATTCTTTTTTTTCCATGAAATGGAATCGAACCAAAATTGGAAGCTGAACTGGAACTTCATCAAGATGCAGGGATTAGAAAATGCCTACGCTGCCTTTGAAACTCTGATGGTTCGATTAGTTTATTGCCATTTCCACCAGGGCACAGTGAAACCCGTAGCGTAAATTTCGTGCATGGTAATGATGGATACAATACATACAATGGAGGGATGCAAAACGCCATCATTGTGCGGAGATTGCAGTGTAATCTGAAGTAGTGTGAGACAATACTCAAACGTTTAGTTTAGTATAGAGATACAGCGTGGAAACAGGCCCTTCAGCCCACTGAGTTCATGCTGACCAGTGAACACCCCATACACTACTTCTATCCTACGCACTGGGAACAATTTACAGAAGCCAATTAACTTACAAACCCGCATGTCTTTGGAGTGTGGGAGGAAACCAGAGCTCCTGGAGAAAACCCACGCAGGTTACAGGGAGAACAAGCCTCATACAGGCAGCACCCGTAGTCAGGATCGAACCCGGGTCTCTGGCACTGTACCCGAGGTCAATTGGCCTCTCTAACATGCATAGAGAGTTCATGCAAAACATAGAACTAATGTGAACGGGTGATGGATGGTCAGCGTGTAGTCAGTGGGCTGAAGGGGCTTGTTTCCATGCTGTATCTTCTAATCAATCCACCAAAAGCATTACTTTGAAATACGTGGTTTCTCAGTTCAAAGTTTCTGTACATTATTGCAAGTGCTCCCTCCATGACTTTCAACTTTATTTTATTTGTTATCTCACCAAGTTGAATTATTTCTACTGGGCCAGCCAGTATCGTTCTCCTGGAAAGAATTACTGTAGCTTTGTTAATCTGATTTAGTAGCATGTGGAACTCTGGACTGCAAAACAAAATTCCAATTATAATGTATGAGACATTTTGTTTCGAGGGTTGACCTAGTCTAGGGTGAAACATTCCATTGTTCAAGATACAGTAAATAGCCGCTGTGTCTTAGCTATTCAGAATTTGCGGGCGGCACAGTGACTGAGCAGCAGAGTTGCTGCCTTACAGCGCCAGAGACCAGGGTTTGGCCCTGACTGTGGGTGCTGATGTAGGAGGTTTGTATGTTTTGCCCATGCCCTGCGTGGGTTTTCTCCGGGTGCTCCGGTTTTCTCCCACACTCCAAAGACGTACAGGTTTGTAGGCTAATTGGCTTTGGTAAATTGTAAATTGTCCCATAGTGTGTGTTGGATAGTGTTAGTGTGTGTGTGGATCACTGGTCGGCACTGACCCAGAGGGTCGAAGGGCCTATTTCTGTGCTGTATCTCTAAACTAAGTTTTCAATAGGTAACTTTAAAAAAAAAACTATATTAAAAAGGCCTTGCATTCATTGAAATCTTTCAGCACTTTGGCCATTAAGCACTTGTGACATCCGATGAAAAATAAACTTGACCAAAAAACAAACTCTTTGTTTTTAGGTTTAGAGTGACAGCGCAGAAACTGGCTCTTCAGCCCACCAGGTCCACGCTGACCAGCGATCACCCCGTACACTAGCCCTATCCTACACACAAGGGACAATTTGCAATTTTTATCGAAGCCAATTAACCTACAAACCTGTACGTCTTTGGCGTGTGGGACGAAACCGAAGCACCTGGAGAAAACCCACGTGGTCACAGGGAGAACGTACAAACTCCACACAGACAGCACCCATAGTCAGGATCGAACCCGGGTCTCTGGCGCCGTGAGGCAGCAACTCCACCGCTGTGCCACCGTACTAGAGGAACTCCAGTGGGTCAGGCAGTGTGGGGCCATGCCAGTGAAATGCTTTTGAAGCATGGAAATATATTTTCTGGTGGCATTCAGCCTGTTGAATGTCTGAAACAACCCCACCAATCCTTCTTTCCGTCTCTTCCCTCTCCCTCCCCCATCTCCTTCTTCTTCTTGCGTGTGGCGTGCACAGCCTAAAGTTGTAGGACAACTTGTTCTATTTGATCTTTCGTTTGTGCACGTCGAGTTGATTGCATTAGTCGAAACAGGGCGGACCACGTGAAGGTTGCAATCTTCCACCCCTCCCCCATCTCCAATCTGTCTTTCATGCCCATCGACTTCAACCTCTAAACACTCCCTGGATTGACTGGTACATCTTTAAGGATGAGGGCGACCTTACAGAGCCATTCAGCATGGAAACTGGCCATTCGGCCCAACATCTATGCTAACCAAGATGCCCCATCTAAGCTTGTCTCATTTTCCCATAATTTGTCCATACTCCTCCAAGTATCTGTCCAAGTGCCTTTTGCATGCTGTTGCATTACCTGCCTCAACTACCTCCTCTGGCAGCTCGTTCCATATACTCACCACCATCTGAAAATGTAGCCCCTTGGGTCCCTATTAAATATGTCCCCTCTCTCCTTAACCCATGTCTGGTTCTTGATTCCCTTTCCCTCCAGATGCATTCAGCCTATCTATTCCCCTCGTGATTTGAAACGCCTCCATAATATCACCCCTCATCCTTGTGCTTAAAGGGCAACTGAGGAGCGACATTTTCAAATAAACGGTGGTGAGTTTGTGGAACATGCTGCTAGAGGAAGATTGTTTTTAGAGATACAGCATGGAAACTAGCCCTCTGGCCCACCGGGTCCACACCAACCATCAATCACGCCAGTTCTATACTATCCAATTTTTGCATCCACGCCCTACACACTAGGGGCAATTTTCCGAGGCCACTTAACTTTCAAAACCCGCATGAACTGGGGCTGTGGGAGGAAACTGGAGCACCCGGAGGATATCCATGCAGTTACAGGTAGAATGTGCAAACTCCACACACAGACAGCATCCGAGGTCAGGATCGAACTTGGGTCTCCGGCACTGTGAGGGAGTGGCTCTATCCGTTACGGCACTGACCCGCCTTTAATACTGATATTCCTCGTTCAACTGTGGGTTGGGTAGTGGGGAAGAAAAACATAACATTAGTTTTAAGTTTTCAGTCTGAAGAAGGGTTCCAAACAAAGTTGTCAACCATCCTTCACCAGGTTCACCAGACTGATTCCTGGGATGTCAGGACTGTCTTACGAAGAAAGACTGGATAGACTCGGTTTATACTCTCTAGAATTTAGGAGATTGAGAGGGGATCTTATAGAAACTTACAAAATTCTTAAGGGGTTGGACAGGCTAGATGCAGGAAGATTGTTCCCGATGTTGGGGAGGTCTAGGACAAGGGGTCACAACTTAAGGATAAGGGGGAAATCCTTTAGGACCGAGATGAGAAGGACTTTTTTCACACAGAGAGTGGTGGGTCTCTGGAACTCTCTGCCACAGAGGGTAGTTGAGGCCAGTTCATTGGTTATATTTAAGAGGGAGTTAGATGTGGCCCTTGTGGGATCAGAGGGTATGGAGAGAAGGCAGGTACGGGATACTGAGTTGGATGATCAGCCATAATCATATTGAATGGCGGTGCAGGCTCGAAGGGCCGAATAGCCTACTCCTGCACCTAATTTCTATGTTCTATGTTTCTATCCTTTTTCTCCAGAGATGCTGCCTGACCTGTTGAGTTACTCCAGCACATTTGTGTCTATCTTCAGTATGAATCAACATCTGCAGTTCCTTCCTTCCTTCCACAATGTTAGTTGAGTTATCTCTCATTGGGACTTGAGTGCATGACCTTCTTTGTTTTGCTCCATCGCAGGCCTTCTTTGCAAGTGAACACCTTATGACAGCCCTCTGAGTTCTGCTCTGCGGTCAACTGCCCGGCGCCAGGGGAGGGAGGAAAGATCCCAGCGCGTTGCTCGCCCGCCACCAGCCTCTTGCCAGTCCCTCGGAGATTGGTTGTCCACCTGGCCGTTAAACAGCGGGCCCCCCTCGCAGCCAGTCCACCATGTTCCACCGACTCACCAGCTTTTTCTATGGGGAAACGGAAGAGATCGGCCCCGAGGCTGCCGATCCCAGCCTGATCGAGAAGGAGGATGACGGCTGGCTCATCGTCGACTTTCCAGGTGAGTTACCGAGCATGTTACCTCAGCCTCCGCCAGTAGAGCTCTTCTTGAGAATCTCTCTCTTGAAATTTAATTCCACAAAGCACTTCTAGCGAGTAGGAAACAATTTTCCACTGAGCTAGAGAGAACGTTACTTTTAATCACAAATATATCTATAGATCCAAATCAAACTCACACTTCCAAAGTACCTTGGTACTAAGATGATTTTTAAGGCAGATATGGAAGATTCTTCATTAGTACTGGTGTTATGGGGAGATGGAAGGGGAATGGGGTTAGGAGGGAGAGATAGAACAGCCATGATTGAATGGCGGAGTAGACTTGATTCGCCAAATCGCCTAATTCTGCTCCTATCACTTATGACCTTATGTTAAGTGATTACTATTTTTTATACCTTCTATTGTTAATCATTTCCCATGGGTCCAGGGAAACAATAGAAGTATGAAAGGTTGTGAAGTTTGATGCTCTGCAAGTGGATGGATCTTTTCTTAAAGTACATCAAGTTGGCAATAAAGGGGGCTTGTTCTGGTTGGCAGCCAGTGACTAGCAGAGTACCGCAGGGGCCGGTTCTGCTACTCTTCAAAACAATGATTTGATATCATTGATAAGGGGATTGAAGGCTTTGTGGCCAAGTTTGCAGATGATACGAAGACCGGTGGAGGGGCAGGTAGTGTAGAGAAAGCAGGGATTCTGCAGAAGGGCTTGAACAGGTTGGGAGAGTGGGCAGAGAAGTGGCAGATGGAATATAGTGTAGCAAAGCATGGAGTCATGCATTTTGGTTGTAGGAATAAAGGCGTAGACTATTTCCTAAATGGGGAGAGAATCCAGAAATTGAAGGTGCAAAGGGACTTGGGTGTGCTGGTGCAGGATTCCCCAAAAAGTTAATTTGTTAGTCAAATCGGTAGTAAGGAAGGCAAATACAACGCTAGCATTCATTTCAGGAGAACTAGAATATAAAAACAGGGATGTAATGCTGAGCTTTATAAGGCGCTGGTCAGACCGCATTTGGAGTATTGTGAGCAGTTTTGGGCCCCATATCTGAGGGAGGATGTGCTGGCTCTGGAGAGGGTCCAGAGGAGGTTTACAAGAATGATCCCAGGAATGAGTGGGTAAACATGTGATTACCGTTTGATGACACTGGGCCTGTACTCGCTAGAGTTTAGAAGGATGAGGGGGAAACCTCATTGAAACTTACCGGATAGTGAAAGGCCTGGATAGAGTGGATGAGGAGAGGATGTTGCTACTAGTGGGAGAGTCTAGGAGCAGAGGCCACAGCCTCAGAATAAAAGGACGTTCCTTTAGGAAGGGGTTGAAGAGCTGATAGAACCAATGCCTCACAATGCCAGAGACCTGGTTCGATCCTGACTATGGGTGCTGCCTGTGTGGAGCATGCACGTTCTCCCTGTGACTGCGTGGGTTTCCTCCGGGTGCTCCAGTTTCCTCCCGCATCCCAAAGACGTACAGGTTTGTAATGGAATTGGTCGGGTGGCCTACCTTTGTGCCTTCCAAATTGCCCTGCCATTATTTAAATGGCCCAATCAGAGTTTAGACTTTAGAGATACAGTGCGGGAACAGTTCCTTCGGCACACCTAGTCCACATTGACCAGCGATCACCTTGTACACTAGCACTATCCTACACACTAGAGACCATTTTTACAATTTACCTAAGCCAATTGTGGAAGAAATTAATACAGTGGAAAATTAAAGGAGAAACCAAAAGTTACAGACTTTGCAGGTATGCTTCAAGAGACGTCCTTGCATGACCTCATGGAGCGATGGCGGCAGAAAACTGTTCACTAGTTCTCTGAGTTCACAGCAGAATTAGCCGACAGTTCCAATGTGCGGTAAACAACTTTTGTTTTTCGTTAGATGCAGCCATCTGAGAATACACAATCTACTACATGGGGAACAATTATTTCATTAGTCATAACAGAACTTTTGGCTTATGTCAATCTTATTCAACAACAGATGGTTAATGCCAGTCCAACACAATACAAGGGCATCTCGACATTATTCTATCTCACCTTTCAGACGGCCCACGCCACCATCCCCTATCCGAGCCAATCATAAGCCTCCCATTTACTGCAACGTATCTACGCTACTAGCGGTTGGGGGCGCGGGTAATCTACTGTAACTTCTCACAGAAAGGAAAACAAGCTTCATTATCTCCCCTACTATTTCATGTTTACATTACCATCCACCCTCCCACACATTCCCAGACAAGAGGTTATACGTCTAATCTTACTTTGCCGATTCCCACGAAATCCTCTGCACCTGGTCAAGCGTGGGATGCCAATTGTCACCTCCAAAACACCCTTTCGTACCCTGTTCAATTCCAATCAAAATTAAGTGAGGAAGGATATTAACTTTTCTTCCAAACCAAATAACCAACAAACCTGTATGCCTTTGGAGTGTGGGAGTGGACCAGAACATCCGGAGAAAACCCATGCGGTCATAGGGAGAACGTACAAACTTCATACAGACAGCACCCACAGTCAGGGTTGGACCCGGGTCTCTGGCACTGTAAGGCTGCAACTTTACTGCTGTGCAATTGTGTCGCTCCAGGGAGTGTAGCAAGTAGGCAAGATAGACATTTGTGAACAGGTGATCGATGTTCGGCATGGATTCAGTGGGCTAAAGGGCCTGTTTCCATGCTGTATTTCTATACGGAACCAATGCAGTTGGTTGCAGTGCTCTTGCCCACCCAGGCACTGTAGTTCAGAGAGACAGGTCCCCTTCGAGTGAATCTGGCAAAGCACGTGCAGGTCCACCACCGATTTTCCGGCACCCTCGGTTCCAGAGCCGTATGGATTATTTGGTTTGCCGGACCAACAGAGGGTCACAGCCTCTGAGTGGAGTCCCACGGTGCTGGAACCGTCTGCCTGGGCAGCCGAGGAGCTGTGATACCGGCCCACTAATTCAGCCTCAGAATTCGGCTATGGGGATGGATCTGTGGGCTCCGGCTGGGCCGGATTTCCAGAGCCGTGGCTGCATGCGGCAAATTCAACCCGCCGACCGGCCACAAAAGACCCGATGAGGCCAGGATCGGCCGCGTCGCCCGGCCTAGGCGCCACATTTTCGGTGGGGTAGGTTTTCAAATGCTCTCTCATAGTTTTGTCTGGATCAAAGGAGTTGCGGGACTACCAGTTTCCGGAAAATGGGTGGTGGACCTGTCCTGGGATAAAACAGGAGCTCACTCAGCTCAAATCAATTTCCATGTGGGTGAAATTTGCCAATGCAAAACCTGCCCCTTTTAACTTGGCATTCCGCTTAGCCAAGCTTGTTTTTCCTCCTAGTTTTTTTGCCTCTGGAATAAACTGTTTGGAACAGTCCACAACTGACCCTTAGGTCATTAGTATGCAAACTCTGGCACCAGTTCCAGTCACTCATTCCAGCTACACGTTAGCTGGAAGGAATATTGTGTGCAAAATATAGACTCGGGCAGAACAGGAGACCATTTGGCCCGTCATGTTCATGCTGGCTCTCGGAGATGAGGTAGTCCCACTCATTGAGCCATTGAGTTATACTGCACAGAAACAGGTAATTCGGCCCAACTTACCCATGCCGTCTACACTGGACCCATCTGCGCACATTTGGCCCATATCCCTCTAAACCTTTCCTATCCATGTACCTGTCCAAATATCATATGAAATGTTTTTACAGTACCTGCCTCAACTATCTCTCACAGCTCGTTCCATCTTGCCTCCCATCCTCTGTGTGGAAACGTTGACCCTCTGGTTTCTATCAGATCTTTCCCCTCTCACCTTAAACCTTTGTCCTTGGTTCCTGATTCCCTTACTCTGGATAAAAGACTTCTGTGCATCTACCCTATTACCCACATGACCTTATACACCTCTGTAAGGTGCTCCAGGATTAAGTCCTAGCCTGCCCATCCTCTCCCTATACTTCAGATCTTCAAGGGCCTCCCATCCACTTTCCCTGTGTCCTGGTAGTTTTTTTTTAGTACAGATTTAATGTACTCTTGCAGTGAATGTTTTTGCTACCACCATTGTTAAAAGGCTTGGTGGGCTCAGAATCATACAGCGTGGAAACGGGCCCTTTGGCCCAACTTTCCCACAGCAACCAATATGTCCTATACACACTAGTCCTACCTGCCTGCTTTTGGCCCCAAACCCTCTAAACCTGTCCTATCCTGTCTAAATGTTCTTAAACATTGCATTAGTACCTGCCTCAACTACCTCCTCCGGCAGCTCGTTCCATACACCCATCACCCTTTGTGTAGAAGAAAGTTAACCCTCAGGATCCTATTAAATCTCCCTCCTCACCTTAAACCTATGCCCTCTGGTTCTCGATTTCCCCCACTCTGGGGGAGAGACTCTGTGTGTTCAGCATGTATTGGTCTTTAGATGTATCATTTAATTAAGATCAAAACACGAGGTACTGGAGACATTCAATGAGTCAGGTGACGTCTGTGAGGCGGAATGGGCTTGAATCAATCTGACGAAGGGTCCCAAACCGAAAAATTACATCACCAAATCTTCTCTGTCACCTTGGTTGCTGTGGAACGAAAGAAAGGATCTCTGAGGATAGATAACTAAAAAAAGACAAAGTGCTGAAGTAACACAAGAGGTCAGGCAGCGTGGGTTACACAAAAGGCTGCAGAAACTCAGTGGGTGCAGCAGCATCTAAGGAGTGAATGAGATAGGCGACGTTTCGGGTCGAGACCCTTCACTTTCAGGTCAGGCAGCGTCTCTGGGGAACACGGATAGGTGACGTCCCGCTGAGTTACTCCAGCACTTTGTGTCTATCTTTGGTGTAAACCAGCATCTGCAGTTCCTTCCTACACAAAGGATCTCTGAGAGTGTTTACAAGAGCTAATCCAATTTTCCATGTCTAGGACAAAGAAATTGAAGAAGTACTGATGTAAATAAGCAATAAATAGAAAGTCCATATTTAGTTCAGCTAAGTTTCGAGTTACAGCGTGGAAACAGGCCCCTCGGCCCACCGAGTCCACGTCGACCAACAATCACCTGCACACTAGTTCTATGCTACACACTAGGAATAATTTACCATGGCCAATTAACCTACAAACCTGCACATCTTTGAGATATGGGAGGAAACCGGAGCACCCGGAGAAAACCCACGCGGTCACAGGGCGAATGTACAAACTCCGTAGAGACAGACACCCATAGTCAAGATTGAACCCGGGTCTCTGGTGCAATGAGGCAGCAACTCTACCTCGGCCCCATTGTGCCAGTATTGCGGTAGTGAGTGCATTGGGTCATTAACTGGAAGATCCTTGAAACAGAAGGATAACAATCCAGAGAAGGGCAGAAACTGCTGGAGTAACTCAGCGAGTCAGGCAGCATCGCTAAAGAACATGGATAGGTGACGTTTCCGGTCGGGAACCTTTCTTCAGACTTAAATCCAGTGCAGCCTACAGCTCTTCACATTACAGGTCACAGATTCCAGCATCTGTAGTTCCTCGAATACTGATTTAACTGAGCGTTGTGAACAGCTGACTCCTACAGGCGAACGCGTGAAGTGCAGCTGATATTTCTACTGGTACTGGGAGCGGTGTTCCCTTTCCCCTGGGCCACAACTGTTTCAGAAGTTGTTGCTGTTGGAAGGAACTGCAGATACTGGTTTACACCGAATACTGGGGTAACTCAGCGGGACAGGGAGCATGTCCAGACAGAAGGAATGGGTGACGTTTCGGGTCGAGACCCTTCTTCAGACTCCAGAGTCCAGACTTCAGTGCCTTGCGAAAACCAGCACTCTGGGCTTCTAATCTATCAACAGGGATGTCAGGGTAGGAGGAGCATATGGTTAGGCTTCCCCTTGGACACTGTGGTAGAGGAAGAAGATGAGGGACAGTGGAGGCTTGTGTACAAGACAAAAGTTATGGGAATCAAACAAGTTTGAAGACAAGGACCTGTATCTGATTTATTCAAAGTTCCAAACGGGATGAAGTGCGGGGGTAACTCAGCGGGTCAGGCAGTATCTCTGACGAGCATGGATAGGTGACGTTTTTGGTCGGGACCCTTCCTTCGACTGGAGGGGGTAGCAGAATCAGAGTGGGGGAGCAGTGAGAGAGGGTGTCACATTACTATCGTCGGAGAGAGGAGGAGAAGTAGGTCTATGTTGAGGAGATTTTGCAGTAGAGCAGCCCAAACGTAGAAGCACGGAACTGCAGATGCTGGTTTCCAACAAAAAGCTACTTTCGGTCTGAAGAAGGGTTCCGACCCGGAACATCGTCCACCCTTGTTCTCCAGAGATGTTGTCCGACCCGCTGAGTTACTCCAGCACTTTGTGTCCTTCTCTGTATTCCAGAATTAGGATACAAGTATTCGACTGCCCAGATAATGTTCCTATTCAGCTCTTGGATAAGCTGCTTCACTTGTGATCTACATCCCTACGAGACCAGGGAAATGCGTGGCGACGCTGTGAATAATAGATAGAAAACACTGTCTGATGTACATTATTAAGAAGGGTTGACAGAGCAATTTGATCTTGGGTTTTAAAAGCTATTGAACGGCAAGAAACGAGGCCAGATGGCCTACTTTTGTGCCTTTGAGATTGCTCTCCCATTCTTTAAAGAGGTGCGGGTTTGGAGGTCATTTGGCTACTGTAGATTAACCCTTGCGCACAGGGAGTTTATGGGAAAGTGGGATAACATGCAACTTGTGTGATGGGTAAACGCAAAGTGCTGGAGTAACTCAGTGGGTCAGGCAGCAGGAAGGTTTGTAGATTTGGGGAAACAGCACGGAAACGGGCCATACATACAGCAACCCTACCACTGCGCTACTGTGCCACCCAGAAAGCCCCCCACCCGGTTCAGAGCCGTGACCATGGGAGTTCAACGTAGCGGCTCAAGGGAATAAGTGATGGCCATTAAAAGGAAGGCTTGCTGGAGAATACCCTCTCCAATATGAAAATTATTGGACCTGCCCAAGCAACAGGAGCCAGGTGAAGGGCAGGTCCGCGTGAATCCATCCTTGCTTTAAAATCCTCGTTTCTAAGTTGAACCTTGGGATAGTGTTAGAGCACCCACGCTCTGCTCTACCAGAGCTTAGGAAAATGTGTAGGGTCTCGACCCGAAACATCACAGGTTCCCTTTCTCCAGAGATGCTGTCTGACCCACTGAGTTACTCCAGCGGTTTTGTGTCTATCTTCACATTCGCGAAACTTCATGGGCCTCCCAACTCAAGGGATGGAATTCTTGAATGATTGAATTGATGCAAAGATACAGCGTGGGGACAGGCTCATCGGCCCGCTGAGTCCACACCCACCATCGATCACCCGTTCACACTAGTTCTATCCCATCTATCTCACTTTCTCATCCACACACTACACACCAGGGATGATTCACCAAGGCCATTTAACCTACAAACCCACACGCCATTGAGCAGGGAAACCGCCCCAAAGAGAGGGGATCCTTCTGAATGACCATTTATATCATAAGATGAATGGTCACTATTTTTAAGTGTAAAAGTCGCGTTATGTCGGAGTGACTGAACCTGATTGTTATGCATAAATCATAGGAGCAGAATTAGGCCATTCGGCCCATCGAGTCTACTCCGTCATTCAATCATGGCTGATCTATCTTTCCCTCTCAACCCCATTCTCCTGCCTTCTCCCCGTAACCTTTGACACCCTTACTAATAGGGCTCGTAAGGATAGCGGAGTCAGGGGATATGGGGGGAAGGGGTACTGATTGTGGATGATCAGCCATGATCACATTGAATGGGCAGTGCTGGCTCGAAGGGCCGAATGGCCTACTCCTGCACCTATTGTCTAATCAAGAATCTGTCAATCTCTACTTTACAAATTCCCACTGACTTGGCCTCCACATCCGTCTGTGGCAATGAATTCCACAGATTCACCACCCTCTGTCCAAAGAAATTCCTCCTCACCTCCTTTCTAAAGTTACATCATTTTATACTGAGGCCGTGTCCTCTGGTCCTGGACCTTTACCTCTAGTGGAAACATCCCCTTCACATCCATTCTCTCCAAGCCTTTCATTATTCGGTATGTTTCAATCAGATCCCCTCTCATACTTACTAACTCCAGCTAGTTCAGGCCTAGTACCATCAAAACAATCATCATATGTTAACTCGATCGTCCCAGGATCATTCTCATAAACCTAATGCTATTTGTTTTGAATATTCGGAATTTTTCTCTTGACCGATGTACATAATGGCTATTAACATTTGACCTCCTTACGATTATCTTCAGATGTTAACAACTCTGTATCTGCTGTGAGTTTACAGTGTTCTACTTCGGAGAGCATCAAACTTTCATTACAGAGAAACACTTTTCAGGGGAATTCTGGCAAACGCCTTTGATTTGTAATTAATGCAGAAAGACATTTTTAAAATGTGAGACCAGACTAAGTTAGAGATGTATACTGCTCCTTTGGGAAAAAAAAAGAATGTGTAGAGAAGAACTGCAGATGCTGGTAAATACCCAGACAGACCCAGTGCTGGAGTAACTCAGCTTGTCAGGCAGCATCTCTGGAGAAAGATGATGGGTAGGGACCCTTCTTCAGACACGACGCGAAACACCACCCATCCTTTTTCTCCAGAGATACTGCCTGACCTGCTAAGTTACTCCAGTACTTTGTTTGAGTTTCGTTTGAGTTTAGTTTATTGTAACGTGTGCCAAGGTACAGTGAAAAGCGTTTGTTGCGTGCTAACCAGCCAGCGGAAAAACAATACCTAATCACAATCGATCCGTCCACAGTGTGCAGATACACGATACAGGGAATAATGTGAAAGAATATCACTTAGTGCAGGATAAAGTGTGATGAAAGATAGTCCGAGGGTCTTTTTGTTTGTTGTAATGTTGTTGTAAACTTTCAGAAGATGAGATTCGCTGGCGGAGCGTGGGAATGAAGAAGAGTGCCCGTGGTGATCCATGTACATTTGGGTCATGATGATTGGATTTTTGCTCTGTTCTCTGCTGCTGCAGAGATATTACCTCCTGCCTCCTCGTTAACCCAGCTCCTAAATTAACCTGTAACTTGTTCCTTCTTATCAGACCTGTTGGGAATTGGAACCCAAGACTGGTACAAGAGGGAATTTGTTCCATAGAGCAAATTGTTCTTGAGCAGTCTGCTCTTGATGGACCTATGACTTAAAAAAAAAAAAAATGCTGTCATTCTGAAGAAAATGACTAATCAGTCTCTTTTGTTTTTTTTTTGTTTTTTTTTTACCCCCCTTCTCTCCTTTTCCCTTCAACCCCCTTCAATTGGATTATTCTTTTGATTATCTCGCACAAACTGTTATTGTGACCACCATTCACGCTTGTGGATGATTGCATGTACTTCCTTTCCCCTCCCCCTCCTCCTTCCTCTCATCCCCTCCCACACCTCCCCCACCCCCCCCTCATCCCCCCCCGTCCCCCCCCCCCGTCCCCTCCCTCCCCCCCACCTATAACCCTGCACGTTGCAAATGTAGATGATTGCAATTCCCCCTCAAGTGAAGAAGTGTTGGTGATGGTGGAGACGCAAGTGCCTGACGACACCCCTCCACCGGCCCCTTCTTCCCTTGAGCCCCGCTGTCACTGTGGCAGTGACTCCTCACCTCCATGTTCTTCACCCCGCACTTTGGACGAGAGTTGGTTTGTCACCCCTCCCCCCTGTTTTACTGCAGAGGGCCAGGATGAGGTCCAAGTGGAGAGCAGCCCCCTGGAAAACCTACTCATTGAGCACCCGAGTATGTCTGTATATGCTGACAGCAACACCAACATCAGTATCCGGGAGGAGCCCAGCCAAGTCATCAACAGCGGGTAAGAACTGCCTGTGGGTTGTTGAGATTGGAAGCGCCTTTACCTTTGATTGTTTAAGCTGCACGCAAAAAAATAATAATTCTGCTACGTATATGCCAAAAAAAAAGGTGAGAGGTGAGAGATACAGCGTGGAAACAGGCCCTTCAGCCCACCAAGTCCGTGCTGACCATTGATCACCCATTCACACTAGTTCTACTGTATGTAGGAAGGAACTGCAGATGCTGGTTTTAACCAAAGATAGACACAAAATGCTGGAGTACAGCATCTCTGGAGAGAAGGAATGGGTGACGTTTTGGGTTGAGACCCTTCTTCAGACTGATGACGAAGGGTCTCGACCCGAAACGTCACCCATTCCTTCTCTCCAGAGATGCTTCCTGATCTGCTGAGTTGCTCCAGCATTTTGTGTCTATCACACTAGTTCTGTTATCCTACACATTATTTGTTTTAAATTTTCATGAGGAAATATAATGCTGCACATTGGCGCAGCTCGAAGAGGTTCTATCCTGACCTCGGGTGCTGTCTGTGTGGAGTTTGCATGTTTAGTTTAGTTTAGATACAGAGAATGGATCCAGGCCCTTCAGCCCTCCGAGTTCACACTGACCAATGATCACCCATAGAGTAGTTCTATCCTACACACTAGGGACAATTTACAAGGCAATTAAGTTGCAGACCTGCGCGTCTTTGGGATGTGGGAGGAAACTGGGAGAAACCCATGCGGTTAGAGGGATAACTCCACACAGACAGCGCCTGCGGTTGGGATCGAACCAGGGTCTCTGGCAGTGTCTGTGAAACAGTAAGTCTACCGTGTGTCACTGTGTTGCCCAATTGATTGAAAGATGCAGCATGGAAACAGGCCCTACAGCCTCTCGAGTTCATGGCAACCTTCGATCACCTGTTCACACTAGTTCCATCTTATTCTACTTTCTCATCCACTCCCCACACACACTAAGCTCTAGAATCCCATTTCTTAATCTCTCCTCTTCTCTCGCTCTCCCCTGTTCCAAAATGCTCCTTAACCTTTTCAATGAAGATTTGGTCAGCTGTTGTTTTTTGAGTTAGAGATACAGCATGGAAACAGGCCCTTCAGCCCACCGAGTCCACGCTGACCATCGATCACCTGTTCACACTAGCTCTATTATATCCCAATTTCTCATCCACTTCCTGCACACTATGGCCAATTTACGGAGGCCAATGAACCTGCACGTCTTTGGGATGTGGGAGTGAACCGGGGCACCGGGAGGAAACTCACGAGGTCACAGGGAGAACGTGCAAACTCCACACGGATGGCACCCGAGGTTGGGATTGAACCAGGGTCTCCGGTGCTGTGAGGCAGCAGCTCAACCATCTGCGTCACGGTGTCACTCCTTCTCTTACTCATGCGCTAATTGAGTTAGCCCTTGCAATATGATCGAATATACACAATAACTCCAATGATGCGGAACTCTTGGGTCTCTTTTGTTGCCTGACCAGCCAGACTTTCCAGATTATTGGATGTCAGTCCTATTACTACCAAAACACACATTTTTATTTTCATTTTACTTGTGCATATAAAACATAGTAGAACTTTTCCTGTGAGTAGAAAGGGAGGTAGTGCAGGATAAAATCCAATAATGTCCATTTGTGGCTAGCTGCAGCTGGGACTGTAAAATGGCACCAAAATGGTGACCTTTGCATGCAGACAGTGAGCTGTTCTGTACATTCTGTACTATGGTGCTTATGTATGGTGATAGTCTTGCTGAGCTGTTGGCAAAAATGTATTTCACTGTACCTGTGATAATAAACAAACCCATTAATTAAATATGCAAAGGGAAACGATGGTTTAGTTTAGTTTATTATTGCCACGTGTACATAGAAACATAGAAAATAGGTGCAGGAGTAGGCCATTCGGCCCTTCGAGCCTGCACCGCCATTCAATATGATGATGGCTGATCACTGAGCTGTACTGAGCTACAGTGAAAAGTGTCCAGTCAGCGAAAAGACTATACATGATTACAATCGAGCCCTCTGCAGTGTACAGAGACAGGATAAAAGGAATAAAGTTTAGTGCGAGATAAAGCCCAATAAAGTCCGATTAAAGATAGTCCTAAGGTCTCCAATGAAGTTGATGGGAGGTCAGGTCCGTTCTTTAGTTGGTTCAGTTGCCTAATAATAGGTGGGAAGAAACTGTCCCTGAATCTGGAGGTGTGGTGTGGATGTAATCTGATGAATGCTCTCTCAGTGTTAGAAATTTCAATGGCTTGCAGAGACACTTTGAATGGTAGATATAAAAAGCTGGAGTAACTCAGCGGGGACAGGCAGCATCTCAGAATAGAAGGAACGGTTGACGTTTCTGAACGAATGGTTCCGTCTGAAGAAGGGTCTCGACCTGAAACGTCACCCATTCTTCCTATCCAGAGATGCTGCTTGACCCGCTGAGTTACTCTAGCGGTTTGTGTCCATCTGAACAATTTGAACATATTGAACAATTTATTTTCTTCGGTATTCACCAAGGAGAAGGATATTGAACTCTGTGAGGTAAGGGAAAAAAAGTAGAGTAGCTATGGAAACTATGAGATTCAAAGAGGAGGAAGTACTGACACTTTTGAAAAATATAAAAGTGGATAAGTCTCCAGGTCCGGACAGGACATTCCCTAGGACATTGAGGGAAGTTAGTGTAGAAATAGCAGGGGGTATGACAGAAATATTTCAAATGTCATTAGAAACTGGAATAGTGCCGGAGCATTGGCGTACTGCGCATGTTGTTCCATTGTTTAAAAAGGGTTCAAAGAATAAACCTAGCAATTATAGACCTGTTAGTTTGACGTCAGTGGTGGGCAAATTAATGGAAAGGATACTTAGAGATAATATATATAAGCATCTGGATAAACAGGATCTGATCAAGAACAGTCAACATGGATTTGTGCCTGGAAGGTCATGTTTGACAAACCTTCTTGAATTTTTTGAAGAGGTTACTAGGGAAATTAATGAGGGTAAACCTGTGGATGTTGTCTATATGGATTTCAGTAAGGCCTTTGACAAGGTTCCCCATGGAAGGTTGATTAAGAAGGTTCAATCTTTGGGTGTTAATGGCGGAGTAGCAAGATGGATTCAACAGTGGCTGAATGGGAGATGCCAGAGAGTAATGGTGGATGGCTGTTTGTCAGGGTGGAAGCCGGTGACCAGTGGGGTGCCTCAGGGATCTGTGTTGGGTCCACTGTTGTTTGTCATGTACATCAATGATCTAGATGATGGGGTGGAAAATTGGATAAGTAAATATGCAGATGATACTAAGATAGGTGGTGCTGTGGATAATGAAGTAGATTTTCAAAGTCTACAGAGAGATTTGGGACATTTGGAAGAGTGGGCTGAAAGATGGCAGATGGAGTTTAATGCTGATAAGTGTGAGGTGCTACATCTTGGCAGGACAAATCAAAATAGGACGTACATGGTAAATGGTAGGGAATTGAGGAATGCTGCGGAACAGAGGGATCTAGGAATAACTGTGCATAGTTCCCTGAAGGTGGAATCGCATGTAGATAGGGTGGTAAAGAAAGCTTTTGGTGTGCTGGCCTTTATAAATCAGAGCATTGAATATAGGAGTAGGGAAGTAATGTTAAAATTGTACAAGGCATTGGTGAGACCAATTCTGGAGTATGGTGTACAATTTTGGTCGCCTAAATATAGGAAGGATGTCAACAAAATAGAGAGAGTACAGAGGAGATTTACTAGAATGTTGCCTGGGTTCCAGCAACTAAGTTACAGAGAAAGGTTGAACAAGTTAGGTCTTTATTCTTTGGAGCGCAGAAGGTTAAGGGGGGACTTGATTGAGGTCTTTAAAATGATGAAAGGGATAGACAGAGTTGACGTGGATAAGCTTTTCCCATTGAGGGTAGGGAAGATTCAAACAAGAGGGCATGACATGAGAATTAAGGGACAGAAGTTTAGGGGTAACATGAGGGGGAACTTCTTTACTCAGAGAGTGGTGGCTGTGTGGAATGATCTTCCAGCAGAAGTGGTGGAGGCAGGATCGATTTTAACATTTAAAAGTAAAGTGGATAGGTATATGGATGGGATAAGGAATGGAGGGGTATGGTCTGAGTGCAGGTAGATGGGACTAGGGGAAAATAAATGGTCGGCACGGACTGGAAGGGCCGAGAAGGCCTGTTTCCGTGCGGTAATTGTTATATGGTTATATGGTTATCTTCGGTTTAAACCAGCATCTGCAGTTCCCTCTGACACAATTTTGAACGATGCCTTGTTGCTCTATTTGTAGAAACACAACTCGTGCCAGGGTGGAACGGTGGGCACCACCAGCTCCTGCCGCAGTCTTAGGACGAACTGGCGCATTGGAAAAGGCCAATCAGATCCGCCGCATCCAACGGGCGAAACAACGGGCGGAGAAACGTCAACTGAGCCGCAACGGAATTCAGAGGCAGAACGTTGCAAGGGAGTGTCGCTACCACCGGACCAAACACCAAGGCAACTTTGTGTACCAGCCACCCCGACGCCAATACAACTACTAAACCACTTCAGGAAACCCGGGCGCTAGGGGTCAGTCAGATGGCATTAACAATAACTTCGGACAATAACTGTGCACTTCACCGCACAAGGTTTTCATTTTAGCTGGCCTTTCGGTTCTGAGCGTAGCTCTTTTAAAATAAAAGTTGTTCCATGCTCCGACAAAGACACATCATTTGGGACCTTCTCCACCTTGTCCTTTTCTGCTTGGCTCACCTCTTTTTTTTCATCTTTAGGAAATGCATAAACGAGCTTGAGCTTCCCTTCCTAACTAAGCCTCAGTTACATTGGCTGGTAGAACCCAGTGCTCGCTTTGCCCTGTGAATGCATTCAGGCAAATTGAAATGTCAATGTGCCAATGGGTGGGGAATGGGAAGCGTCAACTGCACCTGCCTACTACCAGCCGGCAGCAGTCAGCTCTGTCGGTTCAACTCAGCCTGACTCCACTTGCGACTCAAGTGGGTCGACCGTTCTTCACCTTCAATCCATTTCTCTGGGAAGACGCTTCAGGATTAAATGGATACAGTTGCCTTTTGCCCTTTTCGCAAAGAATTATTGCTAAGTTTACGGAGTACTCTGGATTTTTCTCACCGGTTCAGGAAACTCTCTTTGCGTACCTGCGATTTCCCTGGTCCCTCTCACCTGAACCCGTCACATCCCAGTTCAGAGGAGTCGTAGCCTTTTATTAACGTAATTCCTGAACATTCACAATCTTGACCTTGAGCTTTGCATATCACTTGCTGGTCCCAGAATCAAAGACCTCCCTTCTTTTATCATCACACAAGGTCATGTTAGATGTTGCCTCATGCCTAGGCTTCACATGAAGGTCAACGGTCTAATTGATCAAATCTTTTGACACACAGCACCATTATCAGAACAATATACTAGCTTCATTCAACAATTGATACATAGAATAACTATTTCTGCTGAAACCTCCTCCAAATCCACCACTATCAATAGTGTCCACTGGACTTTTGTCACTACATGGACCTACATATTAGTCCCTCCAAAATGAACACTATCCATGTTTAAGGTAACAGTATCCTCATTGCAATCCGCATTGGAACTATCTCAATCTTTCGTATTATCTGAAGCCAACTTATTTGCTTGATTAGGCCGCGATGCAAATGTCGCTTGCTTCTGGATGAAGTTGTTTTATCTGATGCCAGGAGACACAAGAAACTGTAGATGCTGGAACCTTGAGCAAAAAGGTACTCTGCGGGTCAGGCAGCATCTGTGGGGAGAAAAGACAGACAACATTTTGGGTCGAGAGAAGGGTCCCAACCCAAGTCTGAAGAAGGGTTCTGACCCAAAACACTCTCTGTCCATTGGTTCCTTAGATGCTGCCCGACCTGCTGAACTCCTCCAGTACTTTGTGTTCTGCTGTTATCTGATGTCTATTTGTTGGTTTTAGAACCACGTTCATTCACAATTAAAACACGGATGTTCTTTTATCCAGTGAACTTCACTTCCAGTAGGAGTCTATTAATCTCATCGCCCATCAAAATTGATCGCAGTCCCTTTTTCCACGCTACAAATCCTTGGCCACATTGGAATCTGAGTTATACCAACTGGCCTGTTAATCACCTTTTTAATTTTAGAGATACAGCGTGGAAACAGGCCCTTCGGCCCACTGAGTCCGTACCGACCAGCGACCACCCACACACCAGCACTATCCTGTACACTCGGGATGAATTACAATTTTACTGAAGCCAATTAACCTACAAACCTGTACATCTTTGGAGTGTGGGAGGAAACCAGAGCACCTGGAGAAAACCCACTGGATTAGATTAATGAACCAGCATGAGAAATTATATGATTGTGGATATATTTTGGGGAAAACTGTTCGATGCCTCTTTCTGGACTACAGTACTGTTCTATTTTACTGCTCAGTGAAAGGTTGAAATACTTGTTGACACCGAGTAACTCAGCAGGTCAGGCAGCATCTCTGGAGAAAAGTAACAGGTGACGTTTTGGGTCGAGACCCTTCTTCAGAAGGTGGGCTGTTTTACTTTGCTAACCAATGCAGCAGAAGAATCCTTAACCAGTCAGTGGTTCAACAATGAAAAATATACTAACCCCAATCTTCCATTTTTAAAGTTTCAATGTACCAACTTATTTCTGATTATCAAGGCAGCGTCATCCAATTCTTTTGTTAGCAGACTAGTAATCCAGAGAATGTGAATTTCAGCCCCAATTCTGATGGGTCTTTGACCAAAACATTAACTCTGCTTCATCTTCCACAGATGTAGCCTGACTTACTTAGTACAACACAGCAGTGCACAGTAAGTAGTACAACTTAGCAGTACAACACAGGAACAGGCCCTTTGTCCCACAATGACCACGCTGAAGATGATGCCAAGTTAAACAAATCTCCTCTGCCTGCACGTATGTTCCACATCCCTCCATTACCTGCACAACCATGTGCTCATCTGAAATACTATTAAACATCAAAATTGTATCTTTTGGTCTGAAGAAGGGTCTTGACACGAAACGTCATCTAGCCATGTCCTCGAGATGCTGTCAGACCCGCTTTGTTACTCCAGCACTTTGTGCCTTTTTCCTTTAATCCGAGTCAAGTCAAGTCAAGAGAGTTTATTGTCATGTGTCCCAGATAGGACAATGACATTTTTGCTTGCTGCAGCACAACAGGATATTGTAGTCATAAATACAGATCAGATCAGTGTGTTGATATACCATAGAATATATATATATATATATATATATATATATATATACATACATACACATCAATAAACAGATAAATTGCAAATAGGCTGTTATAGTTCAGAGTTTGATTGAAGTTGTGTTTAATAGTCTGATGGCTGTGGGGAAGAAGCTGTTCCTGAACCTGGATGTTGCAGATTTCAGGCTCCTGTACCTTCTTATAAATCCATTATTCCCATTCTTTCTTCTTTTAACATTTGTGTACTAAAACTTTCCTTGAATGACTTTATATCGAGAAACCAGTTGATATCATTCTTGTCCAGAGATAAATAGTTGATATTATTGTTGACCTATTAAAGAGGTTTAGCCTACAATTGGAACATCACTTCCTGGTTAAATTGGCACTTGCAACTCTCTTTGTGTGGGAATCACAGGCTCGGATCTGCCTGGAAGGATATCCTACATCAGTCTGAAGAAAGTTCTCGACCCGAATCGTCACCCATTCCTTCTCTCCAGAGATGCTGCGTGTCCCGCTGAGTTACTTCAGCATTTTGCGTCTAGCTTTGGTTTAAACCAGCATCTGCAGTTCCTTCCTACACATTATATCCTGCACAGTCTATTGTAGCTTTAGGCCTGTTTCTCGATGATTCTATTAGCGCCCTTCATCTCTGTGCCATTTACAAACAAACATTGAATCCGATGAATGAGAAAGTACCTATTTGAGGGCAAACTCATTGAAATATGTGGCCCTCAAATAGCTGCGTCAAAGGCGCTTTGCCTTGGGAAGGTAAACTCCGCAACAATGTACCACAATAACTTCTACTCCACAAGTGGAAACAAGTTCAAGTTCAAATCAAATAAACCATGCAATGTAGATTGTACACATGAATGCAGTAAGTGCTGGAAATCTGAAATGAACCAAAAAAAATGCTACTGAGTTCTAACAAAGGTCACAGTTGGTACTGTGATCTTTACATTCAAGGTGCTGAGAACACTATTGTGCATTTGGAGCAGTTTTGTTCATTTTGTAGGTGATATCTTCCACATCAACCCTGCCTGATCAATCTCGGACGTTTCGGCTTTGCCGTCTATTCTTTACTGCCTCCATCCCAACCTGCGAATAACCTTGTCACCAATACTAACAACGTTTATCTCGTTTTCATTGCTTCCCCTCCGAAGATTAACTTTCTCCAGTTTTGAACTGACTATTGTTCAGTGGTGGGGGGGGGGGGTGGAACTGATGGAATGTTTCTGACTCCAATTTATAAATGTGGTGCTGGTGTGATGCTTTGATTAGATACCTACACTGCACTGAGCCTATACTAGTGTAACTGGGGCTTTCTGGAGTAATTTCTATCTACCTACTTACTAACTTGTACTGAATGCCTTGTTATAAAAGAAGGCCCTAACACTACAGTCTAAATTTGGATCAACCAAGTGTGGTGCTGAACTGATAGAATTCTACAACTTTAATTTTGTAACTGAAACCATGTAAGTCTGTGGACAGTATTGTAATTTCTTGAATACAACAACGACAACTAAAGGTTTTTAAATATCTGCTGTGCTATTGAGACCAGAGCTCTTAAATAGAATTGCTTGTCGGTGACTGGGATGAGTGTGTGCTGGTGATGTATGTTTTAAATAATTTATTTAAGGATATATGTGATTGTGAGAGCTGCAGTTGTTCCTGCTAAACTACACGGCACAGACTCTCTCAGGGACAATACACAACACAGTGTGTTAATTTAAATTATATAATAATATCTATGTACAGTAAATAAGAATCATGAGGCTTATGTACATATTTTGTTTTGGCTCTTATTCATCAAGGATTTCAGGGTGGCTAATAAAAGGAATATAGTAACTTTTCTCTCAGGATGGAGATTGCTACTGTTCAAGCAAAGCAGCAGCTTCATTTACTGTAATTGTCCATCAGTGCTATTTTGAGAATCCAGATTTGGTTAGGTTATTGTATCCTGTCTGTCACGTTTGAGGTGACACGCCCGGTTGAAAGCCGACAGATGCCACTCCACCTTTCAAGACTTTTTGGTTTGCATTGACACGCAGGTCCACCGCCGATTTTCCGGCACCCTTGGTTTCCAGAGCCTGACTGGATTATCCATTTTGCTGGACCAAATGAGGTCACGTAAATATTATTTCAACAATCCACCTCTGACCCACTATCAATATCCCTCCCGTGTCCCCGAAGCATCACGGACTGCTGGGAACTTAAATAAAACTAACGTTAAATGTAAATTGATAGTGAATTTTCGGGACAGAGGCACAGGCCCGGTAGACCAGGTGCCGCACGTCATGCCATCTGTAGCTGCCTTGCGAACCAGTCTGCACTCTTGTAATTTTGTCCGGATTAAAGGTGCCGGATCATCAGTTGCTGGAAATTCGGTGGTGGACCTATATTTTTATTCACTGCTTCTGTGATAGACATCTGAACCACAACCTGCTTGGTCGACTTAAGAGGACAATGACCTTGAGAAACAAGTCCTTGAATTGTGATCATTATTGGAATTGTCTGCTTTGTGAATCACTACTTCCTAAGAAACTCATCTATCTAATGCAAGGAATAATGTGCAATGCTCAGTTCACTGTGCATTGCCTTTAAGTTTATATATTGCCTGAATTTAAAGCAAAATCTTAATAGGGGAGGTGAAGCTAATATTAAAATGGCATTTCTCCTCTTTGCACCAAGCTACGGCTTTGAGAAAGTTAAGTCTATTCTTCAATGCAACTTTGATATTTCGGGGTACTGAAATTCAAAAAGAGTGTTACAAGATTGAAATGGGCTAATTAATCTGTTAAATTTGCTTATAAATGCCTACAAATGAGCTCCCTTTTGTAATTTCTCTTCTGCTTGCTTTCCATTTTCCACTTAATTTCCCATTCTTGATGTGTGTAATATTTATACCTTGAATACTGTAACAACCACACCTGAATGGTACTAAATCGCCATACCATTTCATCCAAACCTATTAGAATGAAACATGATGCTAGGGGTTGTTCTTGACTTTTAAATGTTGTGGTTCTATTAATAATTGTGTATGTATTCTTAAGACACCACACATTTTTGTGTTAGCAAATAGTAGTATTTGGTTCCTTGTCCTCACTACAATCTGAATGTGTCATCAGAAATGTTAATGGATATTTATTGACAATACTGCTGGTGATTGAGGTGGGGGGGAGGGGAGAGGTTAGGGGGGCTGTGACTTGCTGCAAAGTCAATAGTGAAGGGAAGTCCATTTTAACTACAGCAATGTATCCATGTGGAATCAGCATCATTTCTGCAAGAAACTGGGGGCGGTGGATTGTTGCATTTAATACAAATCTATCAGCCGTGTGGATCACCAAGCTAGATGGGATAATTTCCAAGTCCAACATCTTCAGTATAGATGGGCATAGGATCTATACTGTCACTATATACAGTCATGTTGAGAAAAAGTACCCGGTACTTCAAATTAGTTATATGGCTTGTGTTACCTCTCATTGATTTGTGTATGTGCCTTCCATTCTGGAGTGGAGTGAAAGGTTTTTAATGTGAGATGTGTGTGTAGGTGAACAGAAATTGACACATAAATGGCAACAGTAAAGTCCTATGCAAAACAAAGGGCAGCTTGTGTGTTTTTCTTTGGTCTCATAACTGTTTCCGATGTGTGTTTCTAAATATTGGACGTGTGAAATGTAACTGGATTATGGATGTTGCATTAGTGCTTATTGTTAGAGCCACTTGCTGACTTCACTATTTTCATAAAAAATCACTTTTTTCAAAAAAAAAGCCAATTGTGGTGTGTCCTTAATGTGTTTTGGAGTTGTATGTTTAATTTGGAGATACAAAGCAACAGGCCTTTCGGCCCACCGAGACCGCTCTGACCAGCAATCACCTCGTACACTAACACTATCCTACACACTAGGGACAATTTACAATTTTAACAAAGCCAATTAAGCTACAAACCTGCACGTCTGGAGTGTGGGAGGAAACCAGAGCACCTGGAAAAAACCCATGCGGTCACAGGGAGAACGTACAAACTCCATACAGACAGCCCCCGTAGTCAGGATTGAACCCGGCTCTCTGGCACTGTAAGGCAGCAACTCTACTGCTGCGCCACTGTGCTGTATGTTTAGTTTAGACATCCAATGTAGAAACAGGCCCTTCAGCCCACGCTGATCATCGGTTCACACGAGGTCTATTTATCTCACTTTCTCATCCACTCCCTACACATTAAGGGGAATTTTAACGTACAAACCTACGTGTTGTTAGGAGAAAACCAGAGCACTTGGAGGAAACCCAGGCGGTCACAGTGAGAACATGCAAACTCCACACAGAGCACTCTAGGTCAGGATTGAACCTATGCCTGTGGCACTCTACCAGCTGCACCCGTCTTAACTGAAGCATTGAAATGATTTTTCTTTTAAAGATTTTTGGAGCATTCCAAATCTTTATATACAATAATTCAGCCTCTCACTCTGATAATGCCAAGTTAGTGGAGTAATGGTTTTAAACTGTCTAGGTATCCCTTATGGATCTTGCTAGAGTTTGTTTTGCATTGCATTTTGCACAGGACATTGACATTATATTGGAATTGATTAGCATTGTGCTGTATATTTTCTGGTATAAATTGCGTGGAGTTGCTCTAATACATGACCTATCTACAAGTTCCAATATTTAGTTTGTTTTGGAATTCAAGGCAGAGTTGTTCTGAAACTTAACACTTTATCAAGGTGATAATAATTAACCTGGAACTTTAAAGATGTTCCTAATCAGCCATTACCTTTTTACAGAGACTCGGATGAGAAGTTTGTTGTCACAAGCTTAATTAATTGGGCAACAGTACCGTGACCGTAATTGATTAGTTTTCACCAGTCTCTGTGCAAACCATCATTGGGGCGGTCCTATTCCTTGAGTCTCTTGCCTAGTTTTACTTTGCTTCAGTCCCGTTCATGCCAATAAATTCATGGGCACACAAGCATCAGCATCTCGTGCTTTGTTATGAATTTCCATCATGTTTAGGTTGCAAAGCTAGCAGTGCTTCCAATATTCTGAAATCCATTCCCATGCATCTAACCAGCCTTCCTGGAGTCTGAAGAAGGGTCTCGACCTGAAACATCACCTATTCCTTCTCTCCAGAGAAGCTGCCTGTGTCGCTGTGTTACTCCAGCATTTTGTGTCTATTCCTGGTACACTAATGGCTTTTGTTTGTCTTAAGGGTTCCTTTTCAAAACAGCTCATTCTTTCCCATCTACCTTTATTCCAAATCTCCTTGTCTTTCTAAATTCTAGTGTTTACAAGCCCAGTTGCTCCATTCTTTCAACATATGACAGTCCCACCATCCCGGGAATTAACATCGTGAACCTAAGCTGCACTCCCACAATAGCAAGAATGTCCTTCCTCAAATTTGAAGACCAAAACTGCACACCACGTACTCCATGTGTCGACTCACCAGGGGCCTGTACAACTGCAGAAGGACCTCTTTGCTCCTGTACTCAACTCCTCTCGTTATAAAGACCAACATGCCATTAGCTTTCTCCACTGCTTCTTGTACCTGCATGCTTACTTTCAGTAACTGATGTAGAAGAACACCCAGATTTTGTTGCACTTTTCCCAACTTGACACCCATTCAGATAATAATATGCGCTCCTGTACCTTGGGTGAACAACCTAAGATTTAATAGAAACCCGAGTTGTAAATTTTTCCATACAAAGAGTGGTGGGTGTACAAGCTGCCGGAGGAGGTGTTTGAGGCAGGTACTATCGAAACGTACCTGTCTAAATGCAGCTTAAACATGGACAGAACAAGTTTAGAAGGACATGGGCCAAATGCAGGCAGGTGGGACTAGTGTAGACACGACATGTTGGTAGGTGTGGTCAAGTTGGGTCGAGGGACCCATGTTTTCGTATCAGTATGATTGGGATGAAGTTCCTTCACAGAGGATTGTAAAAGCTAAGTTTCTACTCAGAGATCTGTCATTGAGCACGTCCAAATATATATTTGATTATTAAGGCAAAGGAGGGAGGTAAGAATAGTTGTGCTAGGTTTTAAAGTCACGGTGGCAGTTCTAAGAGATTTCGTTCTAACCTGCAATTCAAATCTCCCATAAGGAGATCTGTACGAATGTCATCGTGAAATAACCCATATTGCACCATTTGGACACAGTTATAACTAAATTACATTATGAAACACCTGCTAGATCACAGAACTGGGTTGCTAAATATAATAAAAGGCTATTACCAATTGTAATTAATTCTCATTTGAACATTTTCATTTGAACATTTAATGTTATTGATACAAGTGGGGTAAACTACACATCTGTACAAAATCTTAAGAGGTATGATTAGTGGAAATATTGTTAAACTGGGATGAAGAGTGTTAGCTAATTACCAACCGATACTCAAAATCAGTGCATTTTTGTAGTAGACAAAAAGGTGCCAGTATGCATTATTCGCGGTCGGAAAACAAAATGACATTTAACTTTGTAGAGGTGCTGTAGCGTCATGATAAAAGCATTGTATAAATTATTACAGCTAGCTTTGCTGCTTTGTTTTTTTCTTGGACCTGAACAGTGGAGGGAGCATTATTCATTCTCATCTATTCCAGACCTTGAAAATTCAAGCCAGCTGAGTCTGCAGTCACTGCAACCTTATTGGTGATGATGCCGAGTCATCAAATTCTACCAGAGGACAACAGCGCACTGAGTCAACGCAGACCATTGATCACCCATTCACACTAGTTATGTTATCCCACTCCCAACTCATTAGGGGCAATTTGCAGAGGCCAATTGACCACACGTCTTTGGGACGTGGGAGGAAACCGGAGGATTCCCACATGGTCACAGGGAGAAAGTATAAACTCCATACAGACAGCACCCGAGGTCAGGATTGAACCCGGGTCTCTGCTGCTGTGGGAGAAGGCAGGAGAATGGGTCGAAAGGGAAAGATAGATCAGCTACGATAGAATGGTGGGGTAGACTCAATGAGCCAAATGGTCTAATTCTGCTCCTATGACTTATGAACTTGGAGATGGGCTGCCGTTGGAAGGAAGTGCAATCCATCAATGCAGAAATATAAGTGAACTGCAGATGCTAGTTTACAAAAAAAAGAGACAAAGTGCTGGAGTAAGTCAGCAGGTCAGGCAGCATTTCTGGAAAACATGGATCGGAGATGTTTTGGGTTGGGACCCTTTTTCAGACTGATTGGTAGCCAAACTGGTTTCCATTTTAATAGATGTAGAATTATTTTTCCATTTGAAATAAGGGGAGACATGGTCCAAGTGAACTAAAAGTATAACTTGCTGGTAAGGGACACTGCTTCACACTCAACATCCAGTGGAGATGGGCTTTATTACACCCTCATACAAATATTCACATACAGTATTTAAGACTTGAACACAATTTAACAGTCAGTAAATACTAAATTAGAAATAACATACTATATTGGTGACAGACAAAAAGCTGGCAATTTACTTTAGCTTTGCAACAGAAATTACCAGTACAACTACTTTCCAGTCGGGGTTTTACTGGCTGAATAACAGGTTTTTACCTTGTTAAAAGAGTTTCAGGATTCAAAAAACTTTTTTAAGTCACATTTCAGTGGGACAAATATTAAAACAGTACTCTATACACAAATTCATGCCAGAAAAGTAGCTTGGAAAAATTATTTAAATTCACAAACATTTACACTTCACAGGTTTACAATTGTGAGATTTTATTTGGATTTCCTTCGTTTTGTTTGGGTCGGGCTGGTGGCTGTACTGGTATCTAGGAGAAAGAACAGGATATATTAAAACACTATCCACTGTACTTCGAAGCCACAGGCCAATGCCTCTGCTTTCTTAGAAGGCTTAGGAAGTTTGGCACGTCCCCAACAACTCTCACCAACTTCTACAGATGCGCCGTAGGAAGCATTTCACTGACATGCATCACTGCATGGTTTGGGAACAGCTCCATCCAAGACTGCAAGAAATTGCAGAGAATTATGGATGTAGCTCAGACTGTCACACCAACCTTCCCTTCCATTAACTTCATCTACACTTCACGCCAAAGATCCTATAGCGAAGCAAGATAGGCCACTCCGCAAAATGCAATGGGCTGACGTGTAGTACGCAACGGAGCGGAACATGGGCATTTTTTTCGTCCATTTCAGTAACCGGAACCTACCCGACCCGCAGTGTAATCAACGTTGCGAGGGGGACAGTTTGTGTGCGTGATATAGGGCTAGATTCATAATTCTGTTAGTTCATAATTCTGTTAATTCTTGTTAAAGAATAACATTTGACTCTGGTAATTTTCTTTTTTAAATAATTTCTTTTTAATGGCTCATAAGCTGTGTTTGAGTTGATTTTATAGTAACCGGAACCTACCCGACCTGACTTGCAGTTTAATCAACCTTGCGGGGGAACAGTGTGTGATATAGGGTTATATTCATAATTCTGTTAATTCTTGTTAAAGAATAAAATGTTTAGAAATTTTGATTCTGATAATTTTCTTTTTTAATGTTTTTTAAAATCATTTCTTTTTAAATGGCTCATATGCTGTGTTTGAGTTGATTTTGTTGAGTTGACACTTGCACTCTGTAATCACACTGTTCACAACTGCAGTAATTGGGAAAATAATAGCAATATGATTATTCCCGTTGGTCTAGCCCTGGAATGTTACTTAATGTTTTTGTGTCTATGGAGTTGTTTCTCAACAATAAAATGGGTCTGGTCTTCCCAAAAGCCAGAGAATGGAATGAGATCTGTCTGTAATGGTGGGGTTATCTAAATTAAGTATTTCACAAAATTAAATGTGTTTAAGTAACATTTACAAATCATATATAACTTAAGGATGGTTTTATTCAGCGAGCATACAACTGATTAGATTGTGCTGGAAAGAACACACATACATGAATGTGATATAGATGTATATAATAATAACACACACATTTACATTTCTTCCGATTTTTATATCCAATGATGAACTTTATTTCAGACTAGACAAGGGACAACAATAAATAAAAAAACATTGAAAACCTCCCCGCAACTTCACTTTGGTGTCTCGGCCGTGCTAACCCGGGCCAGACCCCCCCGCACGCTGTGGAAGGAACATCCTTTCGCTTTTATTGTGATTTATTTCTCTTTTTAACACTGAATATCTGATAACGACACATCAGCAGCATATGGCACCAATATTGCCACGGGCCGGTTCAAACTCCGCGGCCCGGAGTGGTCGAAGCTGCCGAAGCTGCCGCCCTCCAGTCCAGCGGACCAAGCTGTTGCTGAGGGAGCACTGGAACAACAGGTCACCAACGAGCTCCCGACGATGGCATCCACTGGCCCGCAGCCGGGCCTCCATGTCAGGCCGCTCCGCCGGGACACAGCCTCAGCCCCGAGTCAGGCCGTCACCGCCGGGACACAGCCTCAGCCCCGAGTCGGGCCGTCACCGCCGGGACACAGCCTCAGCCCCGAGTCGGGCCGTCACCGCCGGGACACAGCCTCAGCCCCGAGTCGGGCCGTCACCGCCGGGACACAGCCTCAGCCCCGAGTCGGGCCGTCACCGCCGGGACACAGCCTCAGCCCCGAGTCAGGCCATCACCGCCGGGACACAGCCTCAGCCCCGAGTCGGGCCGTCACCGCCGGGACACAGCCTCAGCCCAGACTCTTTTCCCCTCTCTCATCAGACAAGATGTATAAGTGTGAAAACACATACTTCCAGATTAAGGGACAGTTTCTTCCCACCAGTTATCAGACAACTGAACAATTCTATCACCAGCGAGACAGCAGTCCTGAGCTACCATCTACTTCATTAGAAACCCTCGGACTAATTGCAGTCATGTAGTATTTTTGCTGACTGGATAGCATGCAACCAAATAAGCTTTTCACTGTACCTCAGTACACATGTCAATAAACTAAACTAAAGGAAGGTACATGTTGCAATTAGCAGGTTTAGGCAGAGATACAATGGAGACAAAAAAACCCCACAGATGCTGGAATCTTGAGCAAAACAAAGTGCCAGAGGAACTCAGTGGATCATCTGGGGTAAGAATGGACAGATGTTTTGGGTGAGGGCCCTGTGCAAGACTGATTGAAGTAGGGGGGAGAAAGCCAGCGTGATAGGTGGACGGGGGGGGAAGGGGGGAGCTGATTTGCTGATAGGTGGAGTAAGTGACAACGGTTGGAGGTGAAAAGCAGTCAAATGGTGTCAGACAAGAGGAAATTTACATTTATAGCTTTACATCCTTTTTGTCTCCTTTTCACTTGTAGCCGTTGCTATTTACTCCACCCATCTGCCGATCAATCAAGTGACAAGGGGCAGGGGTGAAAAGGTGGAAAGGAGAGAAAATGTGAAGTGAAATGTAAAGCTGGAGGGAGGGATATTGGTGGAAGGACACAAGGAGTTGGGGTGGGAGATAGTGGGGCTGAGAGGGAAAAGAGGGACTTGGGGCGGAGGGATGGTCATCAAGGATGGCAATAATGTAGTTTAACTCAGCCGTGCAAAGTGATGCATTTTAAGTTAAACCGGGCTAGGACATGCGCAGCGATTGACAGGGCCCCAGTGAGATCATTGACCTCCTTTGGCCCAACTTGCCCCATCTACTGCAGTCCCACCTGCCTGCGTTTGGCCCATATCCCTCTAAACCCATCCCATCCATGCACCCGTCCAAATGTTCTTTTAATGGTGTGATAGGATTGTCCCCCTCGGCATAAATATGACGGGCGAACAATAAACTGCTAAGCCCAATGTCCAGGTGACCCTGTTCCAGGGTGAAGGGAGTTAAGCGCGTGTGATATGAAGTGATTGCTCAGGGTAAAGCAACCAGCCTTGTGATGACGGAGGAGCCACAGTGGCCAGGTATCTGTAGACAGGGCAATGAGCTGGCAAGCAGTACCCCAGATGGCAGCCGCTCCCATTGAACAGCTGTACAACTCTACGACTCAAAACAGCAAGAATCTGGGAATGTGCAAGAACAGCACTAGGATTACCTTTAGCGCCCCCTATTGTAGAGCCAGGTCTGGAAGGCCTCTTCCGCTGCCCGTTTTCAGAAGATTCCTGAAATGATGAAGCCTCCTCACTCTCTTTTTCACTTTTTGTATTTTTTCTGGTGGGGCTTTTGGATTTCTCCAGAGTGCTTTTTGCTTCACTGTCATCGAAAAATGAATTAGTGAGATTTTTCTTCAAGCAAGAAAAAAAACTGTAAATCCACACAATAAGCAAAAAGGTAACAACTTTGAGGCATGGGCACAAAATGATGGTGTAACTCTGCAGGTCATGCAGCATTTCTGGAGAAAACGAAGAGGTGGCCTTTTGGGTCCGAACCCTTCTTTGTGTTTGACCTGAAACGTCACCTATTCCTTTTCTCCAACGATGCTTCCTGATCCGCTAGGTTACTTCAGTATTCTGTGTCTATCTTCAATGGGCACAACAGACATGGCCACCAAATGGACGTGATTTGCTATCCTTCATGAGGAACAACAGCAGGTCATTTTGCCTCTTGACCATGACACTATTGTGAAAGCATCCCTTAAGCCAAGGAGAGATACTTCACAACAAGACAGTATTACAGCCTCCCTCTTTGGAATCATTCCATTCGCTCAAAAGGAGAAATTGGGATGACCCATCCAACTGGTGGCAATGAAACCTAGTTAGATCCAAAACCAACTCCAAGATTAATATAAGTGGTAGAGTTGCTGCCGTGCACCAGCAGAGACATTGGGTTTGGTCCCGACTACCAGTTGCTGTCTGTACGAATTTGTACATCTTCTCTGTGACAGTGTGGGTTTCCAGTTTTCTCCCACATTCCAAAGACGTGTGCAGGTTTGTAGGTTAATTGGTTTCTGTAAATTGTCCCTAGTTTGTAGGATAGAACTTGTGTATGGGCGATTGCTGGTTGGCGTGGAGTCGGTGAGCCGACGGGCCTGTTTCCAGGCAGTATCTCTAAACTAAACACTAAACTAAAATTCATATCCTACGTTTCTGCGATAGAATCATTTAAACCGCAAACTCTATACAAATCGTTGATGTTGACATCTCTAATTTGTGAATAAAGGGCCTGTCCCACTTGAGCGACCTAATCCGCGAGTTCTGGCGAGATTGCCCTCGACTCATACTCGCAGCATGGTTGACACGAGGTCCTAGGAGGTCTTTGCAACTCTCCTTCATGCTCGATAGTCCTTGTGTACGCGGGGCCTCCGCTAGGTTGCAACGTATTTTTCAACATGTTGAAAAATGCCCGCGAGTAAAAAAAGGTCGCCATGAAAAAAACAAAATCGATACTTTTTTTTACTCGTAGGTTTAGTTGCAGTAGGTCAGCATGCTAGTCTTAGGTAATCGAGGGTATTCGAAGGTAATCGTAGATAGTCTTCATGATAGTCCAAGGGAGGTCAAAGGGAGGTCGAAGGAGGTCGTCTTCACTCTCCACTATTCGGTGTCCAATTTATCCGAAGCTAGTCGTAGCTAGTCGAAGGTAGTCTTCTACATAGTCGAAGGAGGTCTTCAACATAGTCGAAGGTGGTCTTCAACATGACATTTTTTTCAAACTCCCCTGAACTCTTCTAAACTCGCCAATTAGGTCGCCCATTGGGACCGCCCCTTTACTATACATTAAAGAAAGTATATATGCCTACCTCTGACCCACGTCGCTCGCAACATCCAAGTCTTCTCCTGCACACACAAAAATAAATTGCTGTAAAAAAACATTTTATCTGGCAAATGCTTATTTTAACAATCCTTTTTACAGCTGTTAACAAGAAATCCACTTTTAATAAAGGAAGTTCAAGAGATAAAATGGGGAGACGAGAAGAGAGAAACCCAACAAATTCCACAAGAAGTATGCTCTAAAGGCCTTTGAGACTGACCCAACTCACAAAAAGATAATTGCTGGCCACGTATCATTGATGTGGCAGAAAGGTTCAGAGCCAGGTTTAAATGTCATCCCAGTGTTACCATTATAGTCCACCAGTCAGTTTGTTTCTTTGAACTGACCAGTGAGAATGCTAAGTAATTGTTTGCTTCCATAATAATTTCATAACCCCACCATTGCTTAGCCGTAAACAGCTAGCTCAATACAGAACAGGAATTAAATACAAAACCCTCCATGCCTTAAACGGTAAAATTGCTGCCTTACAACCAGGTTCGATCCTGACTCCGGGTGCTGTCTCTACGGAGTTTGTACATTCTTCCTGTGACCACGTTGTTTTTTTTCCAGGTGCTCTGGTTTCTTCCCACGTTCCAAAAACATGCAGATTTGTAGGTTAATTGGCTTTGGTCAAATTATAAATTGTCCCCACGGATCGCTCAGTGGGCCAAATTGCCTGTTTCTGCACTGTAGCTCTAAAGTCTAAAAATCTAGAAGCCAATGCATCATTACAATAAAGTGAATGGCTATGAAAGACGGTACCACTGGGGATTAAGTGCGTGTATTCATTTACAGGGACATTAACGTTTTGAATGTGATCATCTTACCATTTTTTACCATGGTCCCGTGTTGCACTGAACTGGGAGATATTTGCTCTGGAACAACTTGGGGTGCTGAAAGTAAAATAAAACATTACTGTTTAATAAATAGCTTGCCGCATATTCAGGGAGGATTATATGAAGACTACTCCATCTTTAAATCGCCGAAGCATGCGAGCTAGTGAGGTAACAAGCAAATAGAGACACAAGAAATTGCAGATGCTGGAATCTTGAGCAGAATATAATTGTTGGAGAAACTCAGTGGGTTAGGCAGCATCTGGGGAAGGACTGGACTGGCAACGTGTTGGCTCGGGACCCTCCATCTGAAGGATTCCAACCTTGAATTTCGTCCGTCACTTCTCCCTGATGCTGCCTGACTCACTGATTTCCTCTATACTTTGCGTTTTGCTTATCAATAGACACATTTTAGTTTTGCACATTTAGTCGCGCAGCGCAGTGGCACAATCGATGGAGTTTCTCCCTTACGGCACTAGAGATCCGGGTTCGATCCCGACTGCGGGTGCTATCTGTACAAGATTGTATGTTCCCCCAGTGACTACGTGGATTTTCTCCGGATGCTCCGGTTTCCTCCCACATTCCAAGGACACGCAGCTTTGTAGAGTAACTGACTTCTATAAATTGTTTCTGGTATGTAGAACTAGCGCACATACGGCTGAATGCTGGTTGGTGCAGACTCAGTGGGCCGATGGGCTCGTTTCTATCTCTCAACTAAATCCCCACACCTGGGAGAACGTTTGGAATGCAGTTATTGTTAAGGTTGCCAAACAATCAATTTACAAACTGCAAGGCCTCAATCAGCAACACACTGTGAACCATTAACGGGAGAAAGAGATAATCAAGTAATTTCCCCTCGTTGATTCCTTGGTATTACCCGAACTCAAGTTTTGTCCCAATCCTACCCATCCTCCATTCACTT
The DNA here is from genome assembly GCA_963514005.1 of Raja brachyura. Next base: position 28,908,928 of record OY740802.1, read on the forward strand.
GCTGACTGTGACGTGTTCATAGAATGTGTACATTGCTGGCATTTAATACTCATTCTTTATTGCCCCCGAACTGAGCATTAGTGAACATAGAACCAGTCTAGGAAGATAGTAAATTTGTTTAGCTTACAGCGCAGAAACAGGCCCTTCGAGTATACATCGACCTGTTTCAACACACTGACCAGTGATCCCCATACACTAGCACTTTCCTACACAGAGAAAACCCATGCAGGTCATAGGGAGAATGTACAAACTCTGTACAAACAGTCCCCTTCGTCTGCATCGCACGCGGGTCTCTGGTGCTGTAAGGCAGCAACTCTACAGCTGCACCACTGTGTCGCCCACAAATTATGTGGGTTTTTATGACGATCCAGTAGTTTCACGTTTACCATTAACAAGATACATTTTTTTTGTGTACGAGTACTTAATTTCCTGAGAGGCCATAGTTGAATTCAAAGTCACACCACTGGCTGATGTCTCAGAACTCCCACTGCTAGCTGAGGGACTTGATCATTACATCACCATATGCTGAATGACCTATTAGTCAATTTTAACCGGCAGTGTTACCCTTACAGTCCACCAGGCCGTTTGGAATTGGGATGAGTGGAGAAAGAACAAATAGGAAAAAGTGAAAGGATGAACAAAATTAAAATGCGCATTTTCCAAATGCCAGGAATTGTCAAAGTAGTTATGCACAATGCTTAATTAAATACCCTTCATTTCGGGGACACATTTAGATCATTAGATCATAAACAATTAGGCCATTTGGCCCATCGTGTCTACTCCGCCATTTTATCATGGCAAACTATTTTTTCCTCTCAACCCTGCTCCTGCCTTCTTCCTCCAAACGTAGAAGCCCTTACTAATCAAGAACCCGGTTTTAAAAATACCCAATGTCTTGGCCTCCACAGCCATCCGTGGCGATGAATTCCACAGATTCACCACCCTCGAGCTAAATACATCCCCCTTCATCCTTTGCAGCTCAAAAACTGATGGTAAAACTAACTAACATTCAGCCAAATCTAGACTGCAGTATGATGGTAATATAAGCCACATCATGACATGCATTAGTATTGTTACATGGAAACATCATTAGTGATGAGCTTCCAACTCAATTTGAAATTCCTATCCCAGTGGATTGTTTCAAGTATTTTTTAATTGAAAGATTTGTAAATTATAAAGAAAGTGCACAATACAGTGTACACAAAGATCATTAAAACCACAATTACTTACCTGTGGCTGGCAGTCCCGTGTCCGGATGCTCCAAAGACTCTTTTCTTTGCACAACTAGCAAAAGTACAGAAAAACAGTAGATGGGATGCCAATATTTTGAAAGATATGGAAACAATGTCACCATGAGTAATACAAATGGGAATCAAATATTTTTGTAATTAAAATCCCAATGGAAATGTTTGCATGCATAACATTTACATTTGCTGCCATTAGTAAATGCCAATGAGCAGAGTATTTTTAACTTTATAAGTTAAACTAATGCAGCATATTGGTGATTAATTGTCACTTATTAAAACAACAGCAGTTCAAATCAAAAAGTTCCATTTAAGAATTCCCAATTTCGCTAATTGATGAAGGAGAATAAAATAAACAATCTCTGCCCATCCTGAGGGCAATTTACAGCTGGATCTTGACTGAACTGGCAAAAGTTTACTTAACAACTCATTTAGAAACCAGAGAAGATAACGAGAGATTTAATGTTTGAAGTGAGGGTTTCAGATAAGAATAAAGGGGGAAATCGTTTCCACTGACAGGAGACAGAGATTAGAGTAACTGTGCTAATCGATTGTCAAAAGAACCAGGAAAGATGAAGATTTTTTGCAGCATATTATGATCTGGAGTAAATTGTCTGAAAGTGGTTAAACCAGATTTAACAACTTTCAAATTGGTTGCATCCTTGAAAAATAATTATGTATGGGGAGCAGACAGGAGGATGGTCTCCTTCCAACTGCATGGAACTACATCATACATCCTTAGCCAGGAAACTTGTATGTTTGAAAGCCAAATAAAGTTCCAAGTAAAGTAAAATTCGATTTTTAAAAATCCAAAATTAAGAGCGTGTTATGTTCAAGAAATAATACTCAGAAATAAACTCACTATGAAGCATTGAGACAAATAAATACAGATGCTGGTTTACAAAGGACACAAGTGCTGGAGTAGCTCAGGAGATCAGGCAGCATCTCTGGAGAACATGGATAGGAGACGTTACGGGTCAGACTGAAGAGTCCCGACCAGAAACATCACCTATTCATGTTCTCCAGGCTTCCTGCCTGACCAGCTGAGCTACTCTAGCACTTTGTGACTTCTCTGCAATGAAGTATAGGTTCTGTCACCCATCTACCACTTCTTAGCTGCCTCAAATAAAACTGACATTCAAAATTACCAGTAGTCAATATTGCAGGCACAACCACCATTGCCACTTGTTGTACACCCACATACAAGAATGTTACAATGATTTAGTATTTTCTACATCTTTTATTTCAGATTCTGCAACCAAATTATTGAGCGTTTGTACAATTCTTGCCTCAACTTGTCTGAAAAATAGTTGGGGATGGGGAAAGGAGAGGATATGCACTTGAAATACTGGAATAATATAAATGTTGATAGGAATTTGTCAACATTGATAATTGGCACATTAATGTGACAGTAGATGCACTACACTGTTGCAATCTTCCTTTGATTTGTGTTTTGAGTAGACTTGACGGGCTAAATGGCCCAATTCTGCTCCTAGCACCAATAAACAGTGAACTGGACCAAGTGGTAAAACTAGACAGAAAGCTGCAACAATCCAAACCAAATTAACTTTCGAATTTCTGTTCCAAAGGGAGGAATAGATCTGATAAAGAGGAAGGCATGAGAAGAATTAGAATAGTCAGCCAGAAGGGGAGAAGTAAAACTCCTAAGATAGAAAACTAATTAATTGAAGAATTCAGGTAAAATTTCCTTGCCCAGAGTGGCTGGAATGTGAAGCTCATTATCGTAATAAATAACCGAGATAAATAGTAGATGTGTATTGAGGTGAAGCTGGTGAGGTACATCATGAAGAGCAGGTTATCGTCATGGGAGCAGATGTGGCTTGATGGGAAATGGCTTGTGCAGCTCGGATTGCATGAACCACTGGGCCAAATGGTCTATTTCTATGGAGGTACAAGAGGCAATGCTTCAGGTTGAGACCCCTCAGCTAGGTCTGGATAAAGGGCCTTGACTCAAACCATCGACTGTTCAATTCCATCCACAAATGCTGCCTGACCCGCTCACTTCCTACAGCTGCTCTCTTTTTTTTGCCAACTTCTATGCTGTACATTGCACGCAATTCTTATATTATCACCTAGTAAATAAGAGCAGTGATAATATTACACAAACTAGTACTATGAAACTAGTACCAGATGGAACCAACTGTTCCATCCATGAACCCCCCCCCATCTAAATACGTCCTGTAAAGAGCCTTCTTTGCTTATTCTAAATCTCACTGGCATACAACAGAGAAAGCAACTAGTTGATTATATATGCTCCAATACATGTTAAAGCAATCGAAAATCACTACCTGCATTCTCAACATTTGACTAGATATTTCTCCAAGAGGTCGCAAAAGTTATTTTCTGCTACAAAACCTTACATACTCCAGTAATTCAATGCAGAAAACAACTTGTAAACTGCATTCACAGGCAATTTTACATTGACAATCCTGCATTTCCCCAAAGGTTGTATTCATCCAATTCATACCTTTCCATAAGTTAAACGTTTTAAGCCCTACCGTTCCAATGGAATTAGCACTGGCATTACTGTCTTATTATTAAATAATTTAAATTGTCTTTTAAATGCCATTGGTGCCTAATTAAGATGAAATTAGTCTTTGGACACTTATTTGAAATCCTTTGTGGTAGTATTGGCTTCAGCACCAGAGAACCGTAGGAGTTGCATAATCGCATTCTGAAGCAGCAGAGGATGCAACTTGAGTTAATTCATCTCATTATCCTAGTGCTCTTGATATTGAAAATGTATGCACACAAGCCTGGAATCATTCAGCAGATGGAGCTTGGTGGTGGACCATATATGTGAGTAATTGAACAAGGAAGGCTGTTAACGGATTTTGCCAAACACAGAAAGAGTCCTTATTATTGCAAAGGACTGATAAACACCTAATATAAAAGACAGACACAAAGTGCTGGAGTAACTCAGCAAGTTAGACAGCACCTCTGGAGAAAAAGGATGGGTGACGTTTTGGGTCAGAACCCTTCTTCAGACTGGAGTGCGAAGAAGGGTCTCGACCCGAAACATCGCCTATATATGTTCTCTGGAGATGTGTACTGACCCAATGAGTTATTCCAGCACTTTGATCCCTTCAGAAAAAAAGAGGGGCTCAATCTTTTAGATGTTTAGATCAAGGGTCACTAGCAATTCTCTCAGGTAAATGTTTTGAAAAAAGATTAAGCTGCCGTTTGAGATGCATGTTAGAGCCCATATTTGCTGTGAAACATTTGAATCTTTAGTGACGTTAGATGTTTGTGGTGCACAGAATAGCTGACACATTTTCTTGCAGCACAACAACAAATGCACTTTAAAAAATAATTAATTGACTGGAATTAGAATGCTCCATGGTTGCAAAAGGCACTGTGTTAATTCAAATGCTTTTTCAAGGATTAACTAGGTGAAATGGTAGGCACATTGGAATGCAGGGATATGGATCATGTATAAGCAGAGATTAATTAAATTTTGCAACATGTGTAAGAAGGAACTGCAGATGCTGGTTTAAACCGATGATAAGACACAAAAAGCTGGAGTAACTCAGTGGGACAGGCTGGATCTCCGGAGAGAAAAAAAATGGGTGAGGATTCGGGTCTCAACGGTCTGAAGAACGCTCTCGACCCAAAACGTCACCCATTCCTTCTATCCCGAGATGCTGCCTGTCCCGCTGAGTTACTCCAGCTTTTTGTGACTATCTTTAATTTGGCACCATGTCCGGCACAGACATTGCGGGGCGAAGATTCTTTATCTGTTCTGCACTTGCTCTACATTTCTGGTGACTCCTGGAGATTAACATTCTTGAAATTAATAATACTTTTGCAACAAATAAATATTTTTAATATGAAGGTGAAGGACGTTCAGACAATGACTGACAGAAATTATACAATGATCGAGACTTTGTGATTAAATAACTAATCAAAAATGCAGTAAAAACACATTTTAGAAAGTTGGATTCATGCAACATTGGAGAATAATTTGGATTAAAATTTGACATTACATTGCCAAATTTTGCTTTCTATTCTCAAACTGTCCAATAAACTGAAATATGGCTCAAAATCAAGGCATGCAATGCCAAGCTAAATGGTGTGACAGATTATGGTCCATTGGTGGAGCGATGATTACTCTAGAAACAACTCAAAGATGCAAACATGGTGGTTAAACTACAGGCTATGTAAAATGATAACAAATAAGACAATGTGCTGATGCTTACTTAATTCACACAGAATTCGGCAAACACATGCACAGTACCAATTAGATACCTGTAGTTGGTAGGTGTTCTTTATCTGCTCCCACTTTCTCTGCTGACGAACAACTTCCCTCAGACTGTGAGACTGCAAGACTGCTATCACCAACAGGTACTACTGATTCAGGCTCAAGACTTTGGGGGCTGGCAGCTGATGTGACATTGTTTTGAGAGGTGCTATTCAATGTACTTGCAGGTGAAGAAACAGAGACAGAAGAAGTAGAGCTGCTAGTTGTACCAAGTGTGATGCTAGCAGAAGTGCCTAGATCTGGTTGACAAGCTGGAGAAGGAATATTGGTCTGATTAGTTTCTGTAGGAGCAACTTCTCCTTCAGGGCTACCAGGAAGTGCTGCTTTTTGCCCCTGATCATCAACACCAGGGGAAGCCAATTCAGATGCCGGTGGGTCATCTTTTTTATCTGGGGATGCCTTCTGACACGCTTTGGTCATAAGGAATTGACCGATCTTATCTACTTTCCCTCTTCCTTTGTTGCACGATATTGGACTTCGCCTACTATTATTAGAGCTACCTGGGCTAGCTGAAGTAGGCGATGTTGCAACTGCTGCTGGGTGGGATGAAGCTGAAGAGCTTTGGTCAACCGTGCCGTTATTCTGAAGAGATTCACTGAGGTTGAAGTCTGCAGCTGACCTGTGAGGAGATGGCGAGGAGATGTTTGGAGGAGCCGGAGAGGTGGATGGCGGTTGAACTGGGGACGCGGATGACCTTGGAGCCAGCATTCTACTCGTTGGTGCAGAAGAAGAGTTAATGGTGCTATTAACAGATGGGGTAGTTGAAACTGCAGAGCATGATGAACTCTGAGCGGTGTGAGATACCTGGATTACAGTAACAGGCTGGGATACCAATGAAGAAGTCGAAGGTAAAGTTACTTTAGGAACAGTGGTTGATTGTGGTTGCAACGGTTCTTTAACAACCTGGAATACAGATGTATTTATAAATACAGGTGCGGTAATAAATGCTGGCTGTGAACCTGTCTGTCCCACTGGCTGTACTTCAGATACTACTTTACTCCCCATGGTCGGCATTGTGACAACAGATGAAACAACTGTAGGCTGGGACTGAGTCTGTGTAGGTGCAATTACATTGCTTGTAGACTTAATAGGACTGGAATTCAAAAACACTGTTATTGGATTTGAAATAGAAATGGATGCAGAGACGACTGGTGTAGGCACCAATGTCGGACCGCTCTGAGTCACATTAGTATTTAATTCTCCTGCTTCCGGTCGAATCGGTGCTACACCAGCGTCACAAACAAGTTGTGATGATGTGCTAGGAATTTCCTTGACAACAGATTCGTCGGGTGCCGCTGCTTTCTCTTTATCGCCAGGTGTAGATCGTTCCATTTGATTGGAACTAGTGGTCTTAATGGCAGCACCAGGACTACCAGAAGTATCCAAAAGTTGATTAAATGAAATTGGAACTTCTCGTAAAGATCTAAGGCTTTTTTCATCTCCACATCCACCAGGTTTACTGGATTCTAGCGGCTTCGTTCCCCGTTTTGCTTGAATCTCAGGCCCTTTTTTCTTTTCCAATTTGTTTATGCTTTGAGGATTGTACTCAAAAGTCACCTGCTCCTTGTTACCAGGGACCTGTTTCAACACATTGTTGCCACCGCTTTCTTCAGGGTTGTTAGCCGGAATTCTGGCAGAAATTTGTGGATTTGGAGCAGTTGGAACTGTATTGGTGGGATCACTCAAACATCCGGGAATTGGATTTGACAGAATTTGTGCAGCATTCATCAGAACGTTCTTTTGTACATCCATGTTTGGGATAAGGGCTGGGCTCTGTTGAAGGGTCAAGGTCGACTTCAGGGCTTTCCCACTTTGTCTACCTGAACTTTGACCAGTTTTCCTACTGGCCCCAGTACTAGCTCTCCTGCTCGTACTGGGAGTCGAACGTTTTGCAGTAACCTGTTTAGCCGAACTGACTATAACCGAATCCAGTTTATTTGCTTGTGATGCTGTGGAAACAGAAGGGTTGGTGGCATGAGGAGGAATGCTGGTTGGTGCCTGTCCAATTGCTTTCAGCGTTGTTGGATTTAGACCCTGCTGATCGAACCCTCTATTTAGGGGGGGCTGCCTAGGAGGCAAGAGAATGTTGATTTGAGGGGGAAAGAGACCTGCTATAGAAGCATTCAGTCTTTCGGGCGATAAACTGATCTCAGAAGGTTCTGTGCTGGGCGGTCTACTGGTGGGTGTATGGGGGAAGTAGGGTCTGGGGCTTGCTCGGTTTGGCGTTTTCGGTCTTGAGGTTTGCGTAGTAGTGGTAGTATTATTCGGAAAATGAAGGCTGTGAGCACCTTGCAAAGGAAGAGGTCCCTGCTGTTGTGGACTTACACCTTGTGTTGAGATCTGCGTATGTCCTGGCTTAGTCCCGGTGATGAGCACTTGAGTTGGTAGGGAAACAGGCTGTGGCCCTGGGTTAAGTTGAACTCCAGTGGGAAGCAAAAGCTCAGTTCCCATTCCATCGGGATGATGAGCAGTTGGATTGCCTTCCTCGGAGACCGATGATGGGATGTTTTGTATACTTTCTTGGAAAGTCATCTTCCTTAGAGTGTTGCCAGCTTGATGGCCAACCAATAAGGGCATCCTTGATTTATCTGGTGATGGTGGCACTCCACTCTGGCCAGGCATGCTTACCATGACTGTTTTATTACCAACTGTGTTCATTGGCATTCTTGACACATCTGAAGTTAAGGTTGGTTTTGATGGTTTTGTATTGGGGGTCATTGGAATTCTAATTGGTTTTGCCAAGTCCTGTTGTTGCTGCTGCTGTTGCTGTTGTTGCTTCATCATCAACATCATCATCATCTGCTGTTGCTGCTGGGGTTGTTGCTGCTGCTGCTGCTGCTGTTGTTGGGAGTGCTGGATGGGTTGAATGGACGTCTGCTGTAGTGCTCTCTGATCAACTGCCTGCAGGTGGAATCCTGTGTAGAACACACAAAACAGAAAATTGAGAACGAGCAACCTGCCAAATCATTACAATTTCTAAACTAGGAATATCATGAGAAACCACCAAAATCAATTGACCCACTATTTCTTGAAACCAGACTTTTTGAGGGAATAGGCACAAAGTGCTGGAGTAACTCAGTGGGACAGGCAGCATCTCTGGAGAAAAAAGGATGGGTGACGTTTCGGGTCAGAATCCTTCTTCAGACCCGACCCAAAATGTCACCCGTGCTTTTTCTCCAGAGGTGCTACCTGACCCGCTGAGTTACTCCAGCACTTTGTGTCTTTCTTCGGTATAAACACACATCTGCAGTTTCTTTCTACAGATGTTTTTGGGAATGTTGGAGTTTGGCAGCAGAGAAAAAAAAAAAATCACTAATAGATTATAACTAATAGGCATTTATGCCACTTAACTGAATAAAACTGAGGATAAAGCTTAGTATAACATTATCACAAAATAAAATTTAGGAAATTTAGTTGTCAAGGAATCAAACTTAAAATCTCAAAAGTTAGAATATTCTATTATGTGGAAATGTTTTTTTCTCTGCTGCAAGCATTTAAATGTTGTTTGAAATGGTGTTATCCAAAACAATGAAACATTCTCCTTCAGATGTCAACAGATTCAATGAATGTTTTCATTTTAGATTTGAAGAACTTTATATTTTACATACGTATTTTTGTTTTGTTTTGTTAACACGGATGCACCAAAGCTTCTCTTATACAAATTACTTACCGGCAGATCGATTTGCAAATTCAGATAATTTGTTGGCTGCTGGGTCCATTCCTACACCCTGCTCTCCTGTCATTTGCTGTGGATCGCCATCATCCAGCCCAGGCTGCATTTGACGGGTATCAGAAACCCTACAACAATTAATATTGTTTTAACCGTGGTACATACACATAATGGTACCTCACCTCATTCATTACTCCAGACAACTGCAGCTTCAGAAAGCCTGCAACTTGTGGTTTACGATCCATTATACTAAATTAAATCGATTTCATCTGCAATGTTTGGGGCCACGGCATGCTACATTATTTTACTTCTGATCCCAGGGCTCATAAATGTGCCAATGAAATCAAGTTACTGTAATGGAACATGAGCCACAAAATGCAATTTATACTGCCAACTTGAGCGGGATAATGCAAACGAGGAAGAAAGAGAGAATAAAAATGATAGTACAAGCAAATCCTACTAACCACAAAAATAAAACATTTATGACTCAGAGTTGGGAGGAGGGGGGGGGTGTGGAAGGAGAAAGATTCCTTGTGCATAGGGAAGAACATTAATAAACATCATAATAATTGTAGGAAAGAATTAGTGATGCAAACTCAAGGATCAGATTTCTATAATACTTGTCTGTTGTATTTCATTTTTACTCAAATCCACTTTCAACAAGCAAGCTTTTACTCTGCTTCAAAAGACAAAAGCCTGATCATGATTTGAAAAGTTTGAGAATTAACTACCTGCTAAATTAATTTTGTTTTTTGAATGTTAAATTTAATCAGTGGATTACCAAACGCCATGAACAAACTGAAAATGTACGTCAAGGACACAATCAAAATCTTGAAACACTTGCAATTGTAAAATTATAGAGTACTAATATCAATACAGGCACCTTGCGTTTCACTTATGCATTTTTGACATAACGCACTCGTTCCTTTAATACCAAAGCACAATTTATGTGCTGGTATTTTTGTAATAATGCTCTTAAATTGACTGCGTATACATTTAGTTTAGGCACTTTTGATTTGCGCGTATATATATATATATATATATATATATATATATATATATATATATATATATATATATATATATATATATATAATGCCAGAGTGGGACACACACAAGGGGAGACATCCAAGAAAAAGTAAAACATCACATGTTAAGAAGCTAACAATATTTTTGGTGATCGAGTTTATTCCACTGCCAAGACTAACTGATTTTCACACCCCACCGTCTCCCCACCTTGAGATGTGTTTTACGGTTTAATAGGACCTCTTGTATCAGCTGACAGCACACAACTCTTTGGGAGTCAGGATTTCAGCCCTAATCACGGCAGAAATCACATGACTATAATGGGCAAGTACGCTGCAAGGTCCTAAGGAACTGTTTCCAACTCTCCGAGGCCAACTCGTTAAGAAAGGCAAGTTTTGTTTTGTAAATTTAATTTACATTTAATATTTGTTTTATTTATGTTTTTAACAGTCCAAATAGTCTTTAGAGACACGGTGGGGCAGCGGTGTATTGTTGAATTGTTATCACGTGACCTCGGTTGATCCCGCAAAACAAATAATCCAGCAAGGCTCTGGAACCAAGGGTGCCAGGAAAATCGGTGGCGGACCTGTACATGAATCATTCCAATTAGAATAACTCAACTAGTGTGCAAATACCTTTTTGGTTTTATAATAATTTCATTATTGTGCCATCTGCTAAAAATCTCAATAATTTGATATGTGTAAAACAGGATTTGATTTGATTCTCGTGTTCCACATTCAGCTCGTCCTCCAGCCTGGTGCCCCGATACTTGGCACTTCTGTACTTGATTCAAACATTCCTCAATTGTCTAAACAAAGCGAATATAAACTGCACGCCTGATATTTCGCAGAAAAATGAAACGCTGCTCTGCCTGTCCTGTTTTGACAAGATGTACCCAATTTGCACACTTGTTAAAAGCCGAGTAAAAGAAATGCATTCCGTGCTCTGACAAAACTTCCAAATATAGATTGCATAGTGCAATCTTTTCAAAGTAGACAATTAGTGATACGAGACAAAAAGGAGAGAAGCTTAACTTACAGAGCACTGAAATGTAGAAAGCTACTAAAAAGTGCAAAGATACAAATTATTAGCTTGAGCTTGGCAGTTTTAATGCAAAGCACAGAAAAGAGGAAGCATTTGAAATGAATAAACTCAAATTAAAAAAAACTCTTCATAATACAGTCGCATTAAACTGGGATGCCAAATAACCCACTGCTGGTAACCGAACCAAACAATAAAAACAACCTGGGAGATTACACTCTCACTCAAATTAGAAAAGTGGAAGATTCTAAATTAACTTCAAAGAATTGAGAAAATAAAATACCACTTCATTGCCATGCTAAGCTAGAACTGAGTGCGGGATCTTCCAATACAGCTGTACATCCTCTTAGGTAGACAAAAAAAATTCTATAACATTTTGTGAAGTGGAATTATTGGTCTCCTAGCATGGATTATTCAAAGCAACACTACAAGAACAAATTTGACCATTTCTCTCCATGTGTGAAACCTAGCTATGTAAATTGGCCATTGTATTTCCAACTATTACAATAACTACACTTTGATTTTGAGTTTGATTTATTGGCAAGGATTTTGTGGACATTCTGGTGGCCACAAAATACACCCTACTTTTCAGAGAAGGAAATTATACATTTGTTCCCCACCCCACAATATACTAGTTAAATTCTGAAGGCAGATATTCCAGCCCACTGTAATAAAAGCTGTTGGAAGAGGAAGTGGCAATGTCTATCCTTTTAAATTATTGCTACTGTCAAATCTGCCTCCATGCATTGTCCACTGAGAAACTGCTTAGTGAAAAGAATCACCAACCTACGGTAAAGCATAGTTCTACGTTAAAATAAATCCGTAGTTTGACAGCATTGTATTCTAGCAAGATAAAGATAGAAATTAGAATTCCCCAACTACATAGACGCGCCGTAGAAAGCATTTTATCGGGATGCATCACAGCATGGTTTGGGAACAGTTCCATCCAAGACCGCATGAAATTGCAGAGAATTGTGGACGCAGCCCAGATGATTATGCAAAACCAACCTCTCTTCCATTGACTCCATTTACACCTCACGCTGCCATGAAAAGGCCATCAGCAAAATCAAGGGCGAGTCGCACAACAGCCCACTCTTGTCTCCCTTCCAATGAGGCTAGGGGTATAGAAGTGTGAAAAATGCACACCTCCAGATTCAGGGACAGTTTCTTCACAGCTGTTATCAGGCAACTGAACCATCCTACCAAAAACAAGGGAGCAGTCCTGAGTTACTATCTACCTCAGAGGTTCTCGGACTATCTTACTTGGTCTTTACTGGACTTTATCTTGCACCAAACGTTATTCACTTTATTATGTATCTGTACATTGTGGATGGCTCGATTGCAATGATGTACAGTCTTTCCAGTGACCGGTTAGCATGCAACAAAAGCTTTTCACTGTACCTCGGTACATGTGGCAACCAAACTCAAATTAATAAATTGTTGTACCAAACAAATAATGAAGGTTGATCCTGAAAAACACTATCGAAAAACTTTTATTTAGTCCACTGCTGGGTAAACAAAGTATGCAAAGGAGACAATCAAGGTCAACTTCAAACTTCCTTTGACAGGAACGTTTCTCATTTATGTCCCAGAACCAAATGATTAAATCCGTGACTCCTTGGGCCAAGGTCGAGGGAAATGAAGAATGTGTCACATTATGATTTAATTTGCTTAGATGACCAAGTTATACCAGTGAGTGACTGGATCTTATAGAGAAGGTTCAAGATCTGATATCTCCTCAGTTACAAGATAGACAAGCTTAAATCAAGGGAAACAAGTTACAAGTTGCCTCTGCAGCCAGAATAACTGGAGACATTAGGCAGCACCTTTGCTCTTGGTTGGCACCCAGCAATCGTGTTGAAATGCAGAGGTTGGGCAAACACAGAACTGGGAGTGGTTGTGATGCCCACCCCACTGCAGGATAGTTTTTTGATTCAAGCTTTCTTGGCTCTTGCATGAGGAATGACCCAAGAACCTTGGTATCCTGTTGAGCCACAGCCTTGCAAATAGATCAGTATTTTCAGAGGGTGGGTAAGCAAGTGGAAAAAACTGACAAGAAAAATAAAATAATTAGCAAAAAATAGATTAATGTAGACCACCACAACCAAAAATGCAACAAGGACAGCATTTCAAACACAACCAAGAAAGGTGCAGTATTACCAGAAAAACGTATCATAGCCAAAGCTTTCAAAATACCATGCTTCCATGGAGAACCCTTCGTAAACTTACACATGTTGTGCTTGTTCTTCCGGCGGTTGAGATCCACTGTTCTTTTTCTTCTGCGAACGCGATGGCTTCTTCTTCTTGGGTTTGTTGACAGCCTGGTTGTTCTGTTTGTTGGTCATAGCAAACTGCGCCGACGTAATATCGCTCTGCAGCAAGTTGACGAGCAATGGACTCGTCAGAGTGACATCTTTATTGTTCGGAAAACCAGAGGCAGTGACCAAAGACACCTGACTTCCACTTGCCGTGGTGTTGTAAGGGGAGCTGAAGGTCATACCGTGGGCTGCAAAATGGGAACCAGCAGAATGACCTGGCTGCATTGCTTGCAAATGAGAGGCAACTGCATTTTGCTGCATTTGAAGATCAGGTAGCATCTGTGTTACATTGATGTCGCTGGTTGATGTCGTATGATCACCATGCTGCTGAGTTATATGAGGTACTGAAGTTCTAAGCCCTTGCCCCTGCATTCCAATCCCTTGAGAATTCCCATTCAGAGGATTCTGCTGGATCATCTGTGTGGAAAATTGAACGATATTACCCTGCGAGTTTGTGGCAGGTCCCCTCATCATCTGGCCCGGCCCCACAATTAAGTTTTGTTGGTTCTGATTAGTGAAACCTTGTTTGTTTCCCTGCACCTGCCGAACAACAATCTGCTCAGGGAGCCCCATCATCTGGCTCTGTTGCAAGATTGCTTGGCCTTGGGGTCCTATTAACTGCCCATGCGTAGTCATTATTTGCTGACCCTGCTGTGAATGCAACTGCTTGGGCGGAGTCATCCTCTGTCCAGGTGCAATGACGTTGTGACCTTGGGACGTCGCCATCATCATTTGGTTTTGGATGAGCTGAGGACGAGAAATAATCATCTGGCTTGACGGATGAAGACCTTGAGTTTGAACATTCATCACCTGGCCTTGTGAAGATGCAATTTGCTGATGCATCCCAATGAACTGCGACTGAAGGCCCTGTTGCCCTTGCATGTTACCCATATTCACTTGAGTATTGAGAGTCTGCTGGTTATTCATACTCCCATGAAGTCCAAGAAGATTTGCTTGCATCATATTAGTTGGCCCATGAGACTGTACATTCATAGGATTTTGAGAAGCAGCAATATTTGGACCACCTAGAAACAAAATTGCAAAGATCCAGTGAACTTTCGAAATTAATTACGCATGTATCAATTTCTTACATTTCCCTTGCGGCACATGGGGGGGCATTTGCCCCAAAGCTCTGCTGACCCTCTGCTGAGAGTAATTCTATTTTCTCATTTAAATGAGGAAATCCTTTTCCTCTAGATAATATTCAGAATAGCAAAATCTGTTCAGAAAGACTAACTACACTCCAAAATTAAGTGTGATTACAGGGCTACCAGTCAACTATGAAGCCCCAAATTTCTCCCTTGAACCAGACCCAAACATTAACCCACTCATTCTTTCCCGGTATAGCCAACCTGGATGCGGTGCATTCTGATTCGGCGGCACCTGCAGAATACCACTGTTCATCGACGTGGCAGATGCAACTGCTTGGTTTATCTGTGATTGAGTGAAGTTATGGTTAGGCTGACCAGGAGGAAAGGTTGGTGGAAGACGCTTTTGCATGCCTGAAACAAGGAGAAATGGACACATCATTTTACTATAATTGCTAAATTTAATTCCGCCTCCAGATATATTGCTGGAAGCGGCATTTTACAACCCTGAAACATCCCAAAACATTTTACACCCAGGATTACAGTCAGCTTGTAGAGCTGCTGGTTCAATTCCAACAACCCATGTTAAATCCGGATCTAGAGCCAGAGTCATATAGGTGGAAAAAGGCTCTCGACCCAACTTGTCCACGCTGACCAACATGCCCCATCTACACTAGTCACACCTGACTGCGTTTTGCCCATATATTCCTCTAAATCTATCCATCCATGTACCTGTCTAAAATGCTTTTTAAATGGTGCCTCAATGACTACAAACTGCCAGCAGCTCTGGTGCTGTTTGTGTAGAGTTTGCACGTTCTGTCATTGTGTGGACTTCCTCCAAGTGCTCTGGTTTCCTCCCATATGTCAAAGATGAGTGCGTGGGTCGGTAGGAATGCCCATAAATGGTTTATGGTGTGCACGAGAGTGGTAGAATCTTGTGGACAGCCAATGGCAACGAACGATTTAATAAAAGGACAGTATAAATAAGCGTGGCCCAATAAATGGGTGGCCCAGACATGATGGGCCGACAGCGCTGTTCCTTTGCTACACCGCAAAGCCATTGTTTTAATGTGGGAATCACAACAGGGCTGTTATCAGGCAAATTAACCATCCTACCAACAAATAGTGAGCAGTCCTAAGCAACTATCTGCCTCATTGAAGACACTCAAGACTATCTTTAATCGGACTTTACCTTGCACTAAACGTTTTTTCCTTTATCATATATCTGTACACAGTAGACAGCTCGATTGTAATCATGTACACTCTTTCCACTGACTGGTTAACACGCAGCAAAAAGCTTTTCACTGTACCTCGGTGCACGTGACTATAAACGAAACTAAAGATGCAAAAGACCAACGAATATAAAAAATAAATGATTGAACAGTCTATAAAATTGGCAGCAATTTTTCTCAATTTATCAGCTAACAATGGGCTATATTAAAAAAGTGCTTCCAACTACATCACTAAATGTTTAAGATTAAAAGTCAAATACTTACCTCCTAAGGTGGAATGGGAGCTCTGGGCCAGCTGATTTGCCTGCATCATAAACCCAGCAGGCAAGTTTCCTTGCTGAACAATGGGACCTCGATTTGGAGAACTCTGGCACACCGCTGGCTGAAATGTCTGGGAGAGGGAACTGCTCTGTGGTGTTCTCGGCCCAAGGTGCTGCTGTGGCTGATTGACAGTTGGAGAGGAGGAAGGGGAGCTTTGCTGGAAAGTAGAAGGAGACGAGACCGGAGACTTGTTAGTGAGGTGAGCTTGCTGCAGGGGCGTGGGAACTCGGGGTGGTCCTCCCTGGTGACTCTTTGGCGGTGGCGAAGCAAACTGCGGCGAGGTGCACGGCTGAGAAAAGGTTTGGTGAGCCTGTGATGTTTGTTGACTTCCAAAGGGGTATGGAGGTGGAGGATGAGCAGGGGTCTGTACTGTTGCCAGGGGGGGCCTCGCCTGAAGCTGTTGAGGCTGCATTTGACCAGGCATGGGAGCCTTCTTCCATATTGGATTTGCCAAAGTTCCCAAAGCACCCTGGGTGACTGGGGATTGGATCGCCGCTGAAGGCACTTGATTCCACGTGCCAGCAATGGAAATCTGAGCCGGATTAAATGGAGAACGTCCGCCTTGTAATTGGTGTTGCTGCAGATTGGCTGGTGCTATCTGTCGACTGGTTGACATTGCTTGTACAATGTGAGGCTGCTGGGGCAATGATCCGGAGTGGTGTCCCGATGCTTGAATGTTTAGAGTTGAAAGCACCGAATCCATTCCTGCTTAAAATATGAACAGTCATTTTCAAACTGTAAATGTTCCAATAAAGCTTTCCAATATATTTCCATGCTTCAAAAGCATTTCACTGGCATGCCACACTGCCTGACCGACTGGAGTTCCTCTACTACGGTGACGCACAGTACTGTTGCTGCCATACAGCACTAGAGACCCGGGTTCGATCCTGACTACGGTTGCTGTGTGTACGTTCTCCCCGTAACCTGAGGGGGTTTCCTCTGGGTGCTCCGGTTTCCTCCCTAAGCTCCAAAAACATACAGGCTTGTAGGGCAATTGGCCTCGTAAAAATTGTAAATTGTCCCTCGTATGTGTAGGATGGTGTTAGTGTGCAGGGATTGCTGATCAATAGACAATAGGTGCAGGAGTAGGCCATTCGGCCCTTCGAGCCAGCACCGCCATTCAATGTGATCATGGCTGATCATCCCCAATCAGTACCCCGTTCCTGCCTTCTCCCCATATCCCCTGACTCCGCTATCTTTAAAAGCCCTATCTAGCTCTCTCTTGAAAGTATCCTGAGAACCGGCCTCCACCACCCTCTCAGGCAGAGAATTCCCCAGACTTGCAATTCTCTGTGAGAAAAAGTGTTTCCTCGTCTCCGTCCTAAATAGTTTACCCCTTATTCTTAAACCGTGGCCCCTGGTTGTGGACTCCCTCAACATCGGGAAAATTTTTCCTGCCTCTAGCATGTCCAGACCTTTAATAATCTTATGTTTTCATAAGATCCCCTCTCATCCTTATAAACTCCAGAGTGTACAAGCCCAGCCGCTCCAGTCTCTCAGTTCTCTCGGCCCGGACTCGGTGGGCCAAAGGACCTGTTTCTACGCTGTATCTCTGAACTAAACTATAAGAAATAATGCATTCTGATATTACGACGGAAGCCAAGTTCTACTAACATTTTTCAGGACTTGATGCCTGCGTTATAGGGAGAGGTAGTGCAGGCTAGGACTGTAATCTTTAGCGCGTAGGAGGATGAGACATAATCTTGCAAAGGTGTACAGGGTCATGAGGGGAATTGATCAGGTAGATGCCCAGATTACTTTACCCAGAGTACATTGTTCTAATATCATCGCTGCCTAATATTATCCAGAATTCCACACAGGTGGTGGATATACGAAATGAGCTGCCAGAGGAGGTAGTTGATGTAGAAACTAAAACATTTAAAAGGCATTTGGACAGGCACAAATGTGGATAGGAAAGGTTCAGAGGGTCTCGACCCGAAACTTCACCCATTCCTGCTCTCCCTAGATGCTTGTCCCGCTGAGTTACTCCAACATTTTGTGTCCACCTAAGGTTTAGAGGGAGGGGGCGGGGGCAGAGGGACAGGGCGGGGGCAGAGGGACAGGGCGGGGGCAGAGGGACAGGGCGGGGGCAGAGGGACAGGGCGGGGGCAGAGGGACAGGGCGGGGGCAGAGGGACAGGGCGGGGGCAGAGGGACAGGGCGGGGGCAGAGGGACAGGGCGGGGGCAGAGGGACAGGGCGGGGGCAGAGGGACAGGGCGGGGGCAGAGGGACAGGGCGGGGGCAGAGGGACAGGGCGGGGGCAGAGGGACAGGGCGGGGGCAGAGGGACAGGGCGGGGGCAGAGGGACAGGGCGGGGGCAGAGGGACAGGGCGGGGGCAGCGGGACAGGGCGGGGGCAGCGGGACAGGGCGGGGGCAGCGGGACAGGGCGGGGGCAGCGGGACAGGGCGGGGGCAGCGGGACAGGGCGGGGGCAGCGGGACAGGGCGGGGGCAGCGGGACAGGGCGGGGGCAGAGGGACAGGGCGGGGGCAGAGGGACAGGGCGGGGGCAGAGGGACAGGGCGGGGGCAGAGGGACAGGGCGGGGGCAGAGGGACAGGGCGGGGGCAGAGGGACAGGGCGGGGGCAGAGGGACAGGGCGGGGGCAGAGGGACAGGGCGGGGGCAGAGGGACAGGGCGGGGGCAGAGGGACAGGGCGGGGGCAGAGGGACAGGGCGGGGGCAGAGGGACAGGGCGGGGGCAGAGGGACAGGGCGGGGGCAGAGGGACAGGGCGGGGGCAGAGGGACAGGGCGGGGGCAGAGGGACAGGGCGGGGGCAGAGGGACAGGGCGGGGGCAGAGGGACAGGGCGGGGGCAGAGGGACAGGGCGGGGGCAGAGGGACAGGGCGGGGGCAGAGGGACAGGGCGGGGGCAGAGGGACAGGGCGGGGGCAGAGGGACAGGGCGGGGGCAGAGGGACAGGGCGGGGGCAGAGGGACAGGGCGGGGGCAGAGGGACAGGGCGGGGGCAGAGGGACAGGGCGGGGGCAGAGGGACAGGGCGGGGGCAGAGGGACAGGGCGGGGGCAGAGGGACAGGGCGGGGGCAGAGGGACAGGGCGGGGGCAGAGGGACAGGGCGGGGGCAGAGGGACAGGGCGGGGGCAGAGGGACAGGGCGGGGGCAGAGGGACAGGGCGGGGGCAGAGGGACAGGGCGGGGGCAGAGGGACAGGGCGGGGGCAGAGGGACAGGGCGGGGGCAGAGGGACAGGGCGGGGGCAGAGGGACAGGGCGGGGGCAGAGGGACAGGGCGGGGGCAGAGGGACAGGGCGGGGGCAGAGGGACAGGGCGGGGGCAGAGGGACAGGGCGGGGGCAGAGGGACAGGGCGGGGGCAGAGGGACAGGGCGGGGGCAGAGGGACAGGGCGGGGGCAGAGGGACAGGGCGGGGGCAGAGGGACAGGGCGGGGGCAGAGGGACAGGGCGGGGGCAGAGGGACAGGGCGGGGGCAGAGGGACAGGGCGGGGGCAGAGGGACAGGGCGGGGGCAGAGGGGTGTGAGTTTAGGTCAGGTCAAGAGTGTTTAAAGACTATTATTCTAATCTTTCATAGACCCTCATAAGGTTAGGTAAGAGGGATGAGCAAACAAAAAAAAATCACTATTTGAATCAGGGTTTTACACTATATCATGGGATAGCAGTCTGCTGGTGTGAGTAGTCAAGGGGTCTGTTTTTAAATAATACGTCATTTTGAAACTTTACTCCTTCCTTGCAACAAAACTGCGCACTGACATAGTTAAAAGCATTCCTAGTTATGGAAAGTAGTAGCTCTGAAATTTGTATACAGTAGGAAAGCATGAAGATGTATTTTCATATAAACAAACTCTTTACTAACCATGGACTAATTTGCAAGTGTGTCAAAAGCCTCATGTTCATGCTTTAATACTGCATCCAGGACAAAACAATTTTTCATCAAAAAAACAGTACATTCCAAAAAAGATAAAACTCTGCATACCAAAGTCCATGTTAAAACTGAAAGAACTGTTCTCACTGAGAACCATTTTGTCTGCGAGTGTAATTACCTGCAAGAAAAAAAAAATTAAATGCAAAACATTCTTACCAGGTTGTGCGGTGGGTCGAGTGGAGGGATGCGGTAATCTATTTTGCATCATCTCTGAACTTGCTCCACTTCCGACCAAGGAAGCTGCCATGTTGCTGCTCGAGTGAAGCATGGGAGCAGATGGATTGCTAACTCTTATCAAACCTATTTTTAAAAATAGAGCACGGAATTACAATCCTGTTGATAGTTTTAGTTTTAGAGATACAGCATGGAAACAGGCCCTTCAGCCCACTGAGTCCACACCGACTACTGATCACCCGTTGACACTAATTCTATGTTAGTACTGCGGTAAGGAAGCGGCCGTTCCAGGTATCCCAAGCCGCTGAGAGGATTCTCCCGACGCCGGGGCACCATCACCCGGCGAGAACAGCCTGGAACATCGGGCCTCCGTGAAGGCGACTGTGAAGGCCTCAATAGGCCTGACTATGGGTGGACATGGGATGGGGAATGGACATTGTGCCTTCCCTCATAATGGGAACCATTGTGGGGGGATGTTTTTTATGTTTGAATCTCTTTATTAGTGTTGTGTCTGTATTCTTTTTTTGTGTGCTGCATTGGCAGGAAACATTTCACTACACCAATTGGTGTATGTGACCAATAAACTAACCTTGAACCTTGTTATCCCACTTCCTCGCACATTCCTCACACACTAGGAGCAATTTACAATGTGGAATGTGGGAGAAAAACCGAGCACCCGGAGGAAACCCATGCGGTCACGAGGAAGTGCAAACTTGACACAAGACAGCACCCGAGGTCAGGATCGAACCCGGGTCTCTAGCATTGTGAGGTAGTAGCACTACCACCTGTGTCATTGTGCCATCCCTATTTTGGAAAATTCTAAGTGCCTCAACAGTACTTGCACCTGGACAAACTTTTTCCCCCAAATTATATTTCTTCCTGTTCCTAATCACATCATCTCAACATCAACAAGCACGTGTGCAAATTTAAAATCTTTGTAAACACTTTTGCTCCTCAGGAGGATTCTTTTTCCAGACAATGTAATCCTTAAACAGACAGTTGCCTTTTTATCGGATACAAATTATTTTAGCACCAGATCAAACCTGATCACTTTACACACACATCATTAATCGCCTCCCCAGGTTGTCTGGCGCAATTCTTTAACCAAGTGAGAATGTCCCATTTTCACTGTCACCTTCATTTCAGCCACAAGTTTATCAATCTCATAGCTCTTAGGAATCTAGATGCAACTCAGGTTTCCTTGAATTAAATCATTTAATTCAAATCATTTAAAATAAAACATGCCAAATATCCATTTACCTACAGTACTTATGTACAAGGATGGAAATAAATTATGAATACAGAAAATGAATGCTTGAAAGTATTGAAAGCAAAATGTTGGAATAACTTAAAAGAGTCATATGTTTGATGGAGATAGCTGAAGGACTTTTTGTCCACAATGACCTTGTGACCTTTTATCTTACACCATCAGTCAAAAGAAAACATCTACAGGCATGTGTTATTTCAAGCAACGGATCGTAGAACTGCATTTTGAATGGACCAATTTGGCATTGCTTCAAAATACCTTGTCCTCCTTGCAAGGAAAATCCTGGTTCCATTCTGATCGGATTCACTGGCCCATTTACTCTGATTTCTTGGGCTCTCTGCTGTACCAAAGCCAAATTAATAATCCCTTCACCTGGAAAAAAAAAGTTTTGGACATTTGAAATACATTGGACAAAACCTTTTATATAGATAATTTGCTCATCTGACTGAAATATTTTTGATCCAAGATCAAAATCAAGAGTACAAAATTGAAATCTGACTAGTGTATCTGATCTGAAGACAGAGTGCTGGACTAGCTCAGTGAGTTAGGCAGCATCTCAGTCCATCACAGGTACTGACTTTCCCACCGTCGAAGGGATCTGCAAATGTCATTGCCTCAAAAATGGAGCCAGCATCATCAGTGACTCATACCATCCTGGGCACACTCTCATTTCACTCCTGCCATTGGGAAGAAAGTATAGGAGCCTGAAAATTGTAACATCCAGGAGCAGCTTCTTAACTAGAACCATCAGGCTATTAAAGACTATAACCTCCAAACAGGCTCTGATCAATATAGCATATGGGTGTTTCAGTAAATACAGCACTCAGTATTAAAACTGAAGGGCTCCAAACGTCCAGGTTATTTTCCTGTTTTTATGTAATATTTCCCTTGTTTCATATCCTGTTTTTTTAAGTAGTATAGATCATGGTGTATTGCCAAAATAATGAGATGAAGCAAAATTACATAAACCTGTTTTTACAAGGAAAAATATCTGATAGGTCCCTGTTTTCTTGCTTTTTTTTCAAGCAGGATTTCATCAAATCCTTAGGCCAATTTATACCAGAAAGATTACATCAATTTTGCAATTAAATAACTCTAAATAAGCCAAATTTGATTATGCTTATGATTTTTATCATTTATCACTCAATTCGATGGTTTTCTGAAGCCTAAAGTTTTTGCAGCTCAACGCGAGTAGCAGTGTCCCTTTGGTCATGTGTGAATTAAAAGCCGAGTAACGGTTTTTACATTTATTGTGTTTTTTTATTGTTTATATTTTGTGTTTAAGCTTTCCATTGAAATACTTAATAATGAATAGAACTTAAAAACATGAAATCAAAATCTAGTTTGCTCATCGATTTTATCGATGTCTCATTCTGTAGGCCTTCCGTTTTTTGACAATGTCAATGCTATAATGATTTTTTTTGCATTCGTCGCAATTTTTTTTAAATTAAAACAATGCGGTTGACAATACCCTGACCTAAACTACGGATCTCGTGGTGGATTATGTGCCAACATTTCGTAAGGAAGCTTGGAAATCAGTATAAGAGGCAGTGTCCAGGTTGTGGGCACGCTGTGCTCTGAATAACACTGTGTTCAGTACTGCACTTGTACACTCCTTCTGCAGCTGTACAGAGCCCTAGTGAGACCACACCTGGAGTATTGTGTGCAGTTTTGGTCCCCTAATTTTAGGAAGGACATTCTTGCTATTGAGGGAGTGCAGCGTAGGTTTACAAGGTTAATTCCCGGGATGGCGGGACTGTCATATGCTGAGAGAATGGAGCAGCTGGGCTTGTACACTCTGGAGTTTAGAAGGATGAGAGGGAATCTCATTGAAACATATAAGATTGTTAAGGGCTTGGACACACTAGAGGCAGGAAACATGTTCCCGATGTTGGGGGAGTCCAGAACCAGGGGCCACAGTTTAAGAATAAGGATTAAGCCATTTAGAACGGAGACGAGGAAACACTTTTTCTCACAGAGAATGGCGAGTCTGTGGAATTCTCTGCTTCAGAGGGCGGTGGAGGCAGGTTCTCTGGATGCTTCCAAGAGCGAGCTAGATAGGGCTCTTAAAAATAGCAAGAGTCAGGGGATATGGGGAGAAGGCAGGAACGGGGTACTGATTGGGGATGATCCGCCATGATCACATTGAATGGCGGTGCTGGCCTGAAGGGCCGAATGGCCTACATCTGCACCTATTGTCTATTGTTCACTTTTTTTCCTTTGGAATCATTGGTCAGTAAAAAAATGTTTGCACTTTTTCGTTCTTTTCTCGTAAATGTTGCTTCTTTTTTTACTATAGAAATGTTTAAATTCTGTTAAACTTTCATTGCTTGTTGCTATGTTGTTGTAAAATGTGTGCACTGTAGTGAAGGGAATCGAAAGTGATCTGGTCCCAGAAACTCCACGTCTTGAAAGTATGCTCCTGTCCACACAGGTGATTTTGGTTCCAGGCAAATATCGAGTAAATTAACATCGATTTCGATGAAAGGTATATTCTTTCTCATTTATGGATATTTTGATTTTTTTCCTCTCGTTCTGTTTTCAAATTTTTAAAGCATTAAATTTTAGTCGATTTTGATCACAAAAGGGTTCATAGCTCAAAAGGATTAATAGATAAGCCCATTTTTAATGCTGTGGTATTCCATTATAATTGAATAACTTTCAAATTTTGGCCACCCATGTCACAGGTTGGCACCCTTATTTATGGAAACACACATTTCTAAAACTTTTGTTGTTGTTTATTATGGGTTTTACAGAATACTATGTTTATATATCTGTTCTGCTGCTGCAAGTAATAATTTCATTGTCCCATTTTGGGACATCTGAGAATAAAACAATCTTGGCTCTTGGCATGGTCAGTCCAAATTAACCGAAGCCCCATGATTTCTACTTCATACCCGAAACAAATGCAGGTAGTTGGAATCCATCAGACATTGTTGGGTAATTAAATTCTGCAAGGATAAAACTTCAGAACAGTAACGTTTACTTTAGATTTTGTTCAGTGCATTGGTACATACTTGCAAACTTTCCATCCATAGTTGTAGTATGGGTCTCTTCACAACTCAGCTAAAACATCTATATATCTCACAATAAAACACGGAGGACATAGGATACCTTCAATCTGAACAGAAAGAATGCCCAAGTCCCGCAACTGCTGGTTATTATTCTGAGCCAACAGTCGTAGCCGCTCTGCAGCTTCTCGTGGAATATTAAACGTTACACGAACACTGTTCCATGGCTCCACTTTCCCGAGCTTCAGCTTCTTCGAATCTAGTAGAGGTTACCAAATGTTTCATAGTCGTTAATGATTTTTGACGCTCCTCCTACAAAACAATTCTTCATTTAAAACTACACGCTAGCAAACATTTTGCAGTTTGTCAGTAGGGTGCTACAATCGTGTGAATTATATTCTGCACTCTGTATCTTCCCCGTTGCTCTATCTATCACAGTCAAGTTTAAACTGACTGTATCTATGTATGAGGGTAGACAAAAATGCTGGAGAAACTCAGCGGGTGAGGCAGCATCTATGGAGCGAAGGAAATAGGCAACGTTTCGGGCCGAGGCCCTTCTTTTCTATATATGATATATCTGATCTGAAGACAAAGTGCTGGAGTAGTTCAGTAGGTCAGGCAGCAACTCAGGAGAACATGGATCAGCGATGTTTCGGGTTGGGACGCTTCTTCAGGCTTATTGTTTTGGGGGGGGGGGGGGGGAAGAGAAGAAAGTAGGAGGGGGGCAGGACATCGTCTGCCAAGTAATTGGCCTACACAGGTGAGGAGCATTATTTGATCAGCAGATGGTTGGACAAAGGCCAGATATGGAAAGACACGATGAGAGTCCTTTTGACTGATGAACTGTGAAGAAAGAGGAAGGAATGTAGGTGGAAGGAGAGAGGAAGGGGAAAAATAGGTGCAAGTTAAGTTGGGGCTCCTGTCTTTTCATCTCTGCCCTTTGTCCAACGATTAGCCCAAAGAACCTTTCTCACCCGTCTGTGTCAGCCTATTATCTGCCAGAGTTTGACCTGCCCCTCCTCTCTTCCAGCTTTCCTTCCCTGCACCTCCGCAATCAATCAAATGTACGGTCCTGACCTGGAACGTCACCTATCCATGTTCTCCTGAGATGCTGCTTGATCCATTGAGCTACTACAGCAGTGTCAGTTTTGTAAACGGACATCTGCAGTTCCTTGCTTCTGTATATCTGATCTGTTATTGGATAGCATGTAAAACAAAGGTTTCTCACTGTACCTCAGTACATGTGACAATAATAGACCTAAACCTAATACATTATTTTCAACTAGGGTTAAGATTAGATTCTTTTATGGACTGAGTCTAATCATTATTAAAACAGCAAAGATCAGAGGTTAAATTTGAATATGTTTTAATGTCCAAGGATAGCAAACAATATTATACTTGTTCGGTCCAATTTTCATGGGCATTTAAATCCTCAATAGGCTGTTTGTTACATTTTTCCACAATCTAAGCAAATGTAGGTCGAATATTGCTGTTTTAAAATCTTAGAAACATAGAAAATAGGTGCAGGAGGCCATTCGGCCCTTCGAGCCAGCACCGCCATTCATTGTGATCATGGCTGATCTTCCGCTATCAATAACCCGTGCCTGCCTTCTCCCCATATCCCTTGACTCCACTAGCTCCTAGAGCTCTATCCAACTCTCTCTTCAATCTTCATTCTGATTGATCAGCAGTGGACATATCAGGGAAGGGTAGCATTGTTAGTTTGCGTTGTTATTTTGTTAAAAATCAGGGTAATTTCGGAGCTCCATGCTAATGTATTTTCAGAAACCCAATGGGGAATGAAGATACAGGCTACCCCCAGTCGCTCCCAATACCCAATTGATCAAAACATTATTGTGAATAAACAGCGAGCAGTGTTATGAATGTCGCCATTACAGATGTCAAACTTCTTATTGTAAATAAGTTTTGTACGGCCCATTTCTATTAATCATAACACTACAGCCACATTATCTTACACGAACAGCATGGACAACGAGGCAAAAGCTACTTTGGTTTGCAAAAGAAAAGGTGGCGTTTTTGAAGAACTTCTTGGAATACAATTCTTACCCATTTTCAGTAGGCATGGCATGTCATTGACAATCTGGTCCAGTTTATTTGAAAAATCACCATCCTTCATGTTCCCCTTGAAAGCGATCCAAACTGTAAAGTCATCCTCGCCAACTTCCAGATTCAGACAAGCCTCGTCTAACACCGGGTTCATTCCCTCAATGGGTGTAGACCACACGGTGCCGATCATGCCTTCCAAACTAGGTAGGTCGTTGGAGTCCATGTCGTTTCAGACTGAGGACTGATGGTGAGCCATAGAAGCTGATGGGCAAATTAAAACAGGTTAATGCAAATTGAGCATCTTGGATGAAATACACGATGATATGATTCACAATGTTTGCTCTGACAGTGTTGTACTGAACATTACTACTACTCACATTTGGATTACAATAATATTTTTCAATACAATAATTTTATCTTTTCAACACCTCTCAAATTCATATTTAATTAAGCTAGATGCCATTCGGCCCAGCCATTGCCTATTTACATCCTGCTGGACCCTTGAAACTGCAGGGCTCCCATCGCTCTGGAAGCATTGCAGGTGTGGCTACCCCCAAACAAGGAGTACATCTCTAGCAAAGGATTCAGAAGCCCTAACCTTAGACTTTGACAATACCTGCACTCTAAACGTTATGTGATTTAGAACATTAATTAAAGCCTTTTAAATGAAGATCGGTGACCTGACTGAAACCAATTGAGCAGTGCTCACTGTGTCAGCTTTGCAAGGCACACAGCAGTGAGACCAGATACAAAATATGTGGCTGTTCACCTCACTACACCAGGGACAGCGGGGCCGCAGCGGTAGAGTTTTATGGCATATCAATTTAACATTTTTATAAGTAGATGCAAAAAGCTGGAGTAACTCATCGAGACAGGCAGCATCTCTGGACAGAAGGAAGGAGCGAGGTCCCGACCCAAAACTTCACCCATTCTGTCTCTCCAGAGATGCTGCCTGTCCCGCTGAGTTACTCCAGCTTTTTGTATCTATCTTTGGTTTAAACCAGCATCTGCAGCTCCTTCCTTAACATTTTTATAAATCATTTGGACAACAAAATAGAAAGAAGGCATATCCAAGCATGCAGATGATATACACAAAATGCTGGAGCAACTCAGTGGGTCAAGCAACATCTCTGGAGAAAAAGAATGGGTGACGTTTCGGGTTGAGTCCCTCAAAGGATCCAGATGCGAAACATCACCCATCCTTTTTCTCCAGAGATGCTGCCTGACCTGCTGAGTCACTCCAGCATTGTGTGTATCTTTTGCAGATGATTTTGGTAGGTTCATTAGATATCAAAATATTATTGGATTGAGGGACTAGGCTAAACTGTGCACCCTATCTACATTGGGACCACTTTGTTCAGTGACAAAAAAGTTACCACTAACATTTTTGCTAGGAAATGTGAGCTGTACAATAATGTAACCTTCCCAGTATTACCAATATCCCAAGAACCGGCAAAATCCTAATCACATTTGCTCCATTTGTTTAAAGAAGCACATTTCAAGAAAATGTCTCACCAATAACAATCCACTCAAAGTTTGTATAATATCAGAGTCTGAAAGCGATTTCAGTTATTCCATTTTTTTCTACACCCAGTTTGGGGCAGTCGACAATGAGCCGGGACCCAAGCACAGCTCCTTGTCATACCCCAACAGTTACCACCTGCCAGCAAGACCACCCTATTTGTTTTGTTTAGAGATACGGTACTGAAACAGGCCCTTCGGCCCATCGTGTGCGCGCCAACCATCGATCCCCGTACACTGGCACTATCGTATACTCTAGGGAAAATGTACAATTTTACCAAAACTAATTAACCTACAAACCTGGACGTCTTTGGAATGTGGGAGTAAAGCAGAGCACCCCTTGAAAAACCACGTGGTCATGAGGAGAACGTACAAATTCCATACACACATACCCATCATCAGGTTCGAACCTAGGTCTCTGGCACTGTAAGGCAGCAACTCTACCGTTGCGCCATCGTGCCGCGGTTTCCTGCCCACCAAACTATAACACACCCAAGTAGATTACGCTAAATCCTATTGGCATTAATTTTGGACTCTCACTTTTTCCATTGGGAATTAAGCAAAGGGCTGCTAAAAATCTAAATACATTACATTCATTGGTTATCCTTTATCCATTGTAGTTACATTCACAAATATCTCCAATAACTTTATCAAACACTGCTTTCCTTTCATAATTCCATCTTCAGTGTTTAATCCCAGTGTTATTTTCTAACAATAAACAAATTAATAGATATGATTCTGCATTTAGATTACAATGAGATTTTTTTTGTTTCTTCAAATCATCATTCCTGAATGTTAAAATTATTAAACCTAACTGGCACATGGCTGTGTAACTTGCTTATTTCTCAACCTTGAAAAAGGCTCAATATTCACCGTGCCTTAACAAACTTGAATTGGACACCATTAACAAATTGCCAATTGACAGATAACCATCATAACATCCTTGCCTAAATACTATGTCTTTTAGGATCAACAAACAGAATCTTTGTTTGAACTTTACTGGACTTTTTTTTTGCACTAAACATAATTTACATTATCTCATTTATCATGTATCTGTACACCGGATGGCTCGATGGAATTATGTATTGTCTTTCCACTGACTGGTTAGCATGTAACAAAAGCTTTTCACTGTACCTCTGCACACATGACAATAAACTAAAGTATACACCTCCAGCACTGCTTATTGCTTGTGCAAGCGAGAGTTATGGGGCAGTACAGATGCTGTCTTACAACTTACACATACCCAGGTTCAATCCTGACTATGGGTGTTGTCTGTACAGAGTGTGTACATTCTCCCTGTGACTGCCTGGGTTTTATCCAGGTATACAGGTTTCCTTCCACTCTCCAAAGCTGTACAGGTTTGTATGTTCATTGGCTTCAGTAAAATAGTAAATTGTGTGCTAGTGTACTTGGTGATCGCTGGTCGGCGCGGACTCGGTGGGCCAAAGGTCCTGTTTCCGTGCTGTACCGCTAAAGTCTAGAGAGTTATGGTTGTCAGAGGAAACCCTCAGTTAAAATCAGAATTCCTCAAGGTTCTGCCTAAATTCAATTCTTTTTCAATAACCATCTCACCAATTCAGACAAGGATGTTCACTATTGTGCAAAGTTCCATTCCATTTGCACACCTCAGCGTGAAGCAGTCCGAGCCTGCAAGACCGAAAACAATATTTAGGCTGAGACCAACCATTGCCAATGCAGTGAGATCCCTCACTGTTGCTACATTGAAATCTTGGCTACTGACCCAACAGCACTGTGGGAGCATCTCACCACATGGACTAAAGCAATTCTAAGTGACATGTCTAAAGAGCAAATTATCAATTGGCAATATATCTACATTAAACATAAATTGCTGCTAATTCGTTGCCATTTGGCAAGTAGAGCATTTGTCCCTCGAGTTATCGCTGTCTCAAGTTAACAATTAAAAAGGGAATTTATCATTGATCTGTCAGTTTACTCATTAATCCTTTATCTAGACTTGTCCAGTTCACCATAAGAATCTCAGCCTCCTTACAAGAAAGTTGGCTTGAGCCAAATGTTAAATTTTAGCAGCTGTTTCACATTTCCCTCACTCAAACACTACATTAAACTCACATTAAATCACTAATGTCAACATGTTTACACTTTCCAATGCTGTTAACTAAATCTGGCTCAAATTTAACATAATCCCTCTCGGTTTCAATAATGCATCCAGTGTTCTACAGTAAAAAAACTATTCTAGGAGTTTTAGCAAGGTTTGGAGTCATATAAGGCATGATGCAGATTGACTTATTTCCTCTCAAGCGTAGAAGAATAAAGGGCCTGTACCACTTACGAGATTTTTTCGGCGACATGCCGGCGCACGTCATAGTCGTTGCAGGTCGCGGAAAAATTTCAAAATGTCGAAAATCCAGTGACCAGAAAAAGGCACCACTCTTTGGGCGACTACACACGACCAAACAGACGTCAACCCGCAACATGTCTCTGATTATGAATACCATCTTTTACCTTCAAACCATGATGGTTTGAAGTCTTGAGTACAGTACTCTATTTTCCCCTTTTAGGAGGACTCGAAATCCCTATCTTTTTTGGTGAAGTTGCATACAAACTGCAGAATTCTGTTCCCCCCAGTATTGGTGTCAATAACATGAAAATTGTGCCTCTCGTCTTTCCAAGGACAATTCAACTCAAGAATTTAACTCCCTTTCTAGATGCAGCCGAAATAGCCAATGGCAGAAAACGCTTGTTGGAGTTGTATATGCAGACCACCAAACAGCAGTAGGGAGGTTGGGGATAGCATTAAGCAGGAAATTAGGGATGAGTGTAGCAAAGGTACAGTAGTTATCATGGGTGACTTTAATCTACATATAGATTGGGCCAACCAAATTGGTGGCAGGGTAGGATTTCCTGGAATGTATACGGGATGGTTTTTGAAAACAATTTGTAGAAGAACCGACTAGAGGATAAGCCACCCTAGACTGGGTATTGTGTAATGAGGAAGGATCGGTTAGCTATCTTGGGCAATAATATGACCATAATATGATGGAATTCTGCATTAGGATGGAGAGTGAAATGGTTAACTCAGAGACTAGGGTCCTGAACTTGAAGAAAATACACTTTGAAGGTATGAGACAGGAATTGGCTAGGATAGACGGACAAATTATACTTAAAGGGTTGACGGTGGAGGTGCAATGGCAAAGATTTAAAGACCGCATGGATGAACTCCAAATATTGTTCATCCCTGTCTGGCGAAAAAATAAAACTGGGAAGGCGGCTCGACCGTGGATAACGAGGGAAGTCAAGGATAGTGTTAAATCCAAGGCAAAGGCATATAAATTGGCCAGAGGAAGCAGCAAACCAGACGACTGGGGTAAATTTAGAACTAAACAGAAGAGGACAAAGGGGTTTATTAAGGGGGGGGGGGCGGGGAGAGCATGAAAGAAAGCTTACAGGGAATATAAAAACTGACTCTAAAAGCTTCTTTAGATATGGAAAAAGGAACAGATTTATGAAGACAAATGTAGGTCCCTTACAATCAGAGAGGTGAATTTATAATGGGAAATAAGGAAATGGCAGAAAAGTTGAACAAGTGCTTTGGTTCTGTCTTCACTGAGGAAGATACAAACAATTTCCCAGAAATACATGGGGACCGAGGATATAGTGGGCGGGATGAACTGAAGGGATTCCACATTAGTCAGGAAAAGGTGTTAAGTAAACTGTTGGGACTGAAGGCAGATAAATCGCCAGGGCCTGATGGTCTACATCCCAGAGTACTCAAGGAGTGGCCCTAGAAATTGTGGATGCATTGGTGATAATTTTCCAATGTTCTCTTAACTCTGGATCAGATCCTGTGGACAGGAGGGTTGCCAATGTAATTCCACTTTTTAAGAAACGAGAGAGAAAACTGGGAATTATAGACCAGTTAGCCTTACATCGGTAATGGGGAAGATGCTCGAGTCAATTATTAAAGATATTACAGCAGCGCATATGGAACGCAGACACGATCGGTCAAAGTCAGCAAGGATTTATGAAGAGAAAATCATGCTTGGCTAATCTTCTGGAATTTTTTGAGGATGTAACAAGTAGAATGGATAAGGGAGAGCCAGTGGATGTGAAGAAAGTTAATGGCATGTTGGCCTTCATTGAGAGAGGATTTGACTTCAGGAGCAATGTTGGTGCTACTGTAGTTGTACAGGGTCATGGTGAGACCGCATCTGGAGTATAGTGTGCAATTTTGGTTTCCTAATTTAAGTGAGGACATTATTGCTATCAAGGGCGTGCAGCATAGGTTCACCAGGTTAATTCCCGGGATGGCGGAACTGACATAAGATGAAAGAATGGGCCGACTGGGCTTGTATTCACTGGAATTTAGAAGGATGAGAGGAGAACATATAGAAACATATGAAATTCTTAACGGATTGGACAGGCTAGAGCAGGAAAAAATGTTCCTGGTGTTGGAGGAGTCCAGAACCAGGATCACAGTTTAAAAATAAGGGGTACGCTTTTTAGGACTGAGATGAGGAAAAACGTCTTTACCAAGAGAGTTGGAATCTGTGGAATTCTCTGCCACAGAAGGCAGAGGAGATCAATTCACTGGATGTTTTCAAGAGAGAGTTAGATTTAGCTCTTAGGGCTAAAGGAATCAAGGGATATGGGGAAAAAGCAGGAACGAGGTATTGATTTTAGATGATCAGCCATGATCATATTGAATGGCAGTGCTGGCTCAAAGGGCCGAATAGCCTACTCCTGCACCTATTTTCTATGTTTATAAGTCTATGTTTCTAACCATGTTCCAGTTACAAATGGATCAGATAAACTAAAGCGTATTATCCTCAACAAGAAACTTTTCAATTTAACACCCAGCAAGGGGGACTGTTGTTTATTTAAGGGTACTTAAGCAGAAACTTTCAACCTGATTAGGACATGGACTATCAAATTTCTACCACTGTTTAATGACTGAATTTCGTCCTTTACATTAGTATCAGTGGCACAGTAAATCAGTTTGCACATTGGCTCTGTAGAATAAGGCCGGTGACTGAAATCAACAAAATATATTTTCTATGAAAACCATGGTTCATTGGGGAAATGCATCACCAAAAATGGGTAAAAATCAGTCTGGACAACATACAGATGGAAATGAAGTCTGTTCTTACAGCTGTTTGCTGTAAAAGAAATGGGAAATGCAAAGATCCTATAAGTCATGAATATCTTTAGTCATAAATATCAAAATCATACCAAATCCTTTCAGCTTCATTCCTTCAAAAACGTCACACATTTTAATGCAACATTATTGGTCTTTTCATCTAATTAGTTTGGTTTAAAACATCAGCTTCAGTGCAGTGTGGGTATAAAACGCTGGCCAATAAGTACCCTCTGCCAGTTCACCCACAACCCCTAGGAGGAGCGAGGGCACCGGCCTCGCCTGCGCCAGCCTGGGCTCAGCCTTCTCCTGCCCGGCGCTAGACTGAGCCACGCTGCGGGCTGCCTTCAGCTGCAACCTGGAGTTGGAGCTGGCCCAGACTCTGGACTTGGGGCTTGGCAAGGGAGGGGGAGGAGGTTGCTGCTGCCGCCAGCACCACCATCACCAACAGTACCCGCAGTTCTAGTGGGCGCCCGGCCTGCCCAAGCCTGCAGGAGCCCGTCCGCAGACTCTCTCTCCGACCAGAACGACTCCAGCAGCAGCGGCTCCAAGTCGCCCGTTTTTGAGAAGGGCCGGCAGCTGCCCATCTTCAGCAGGATCTCGGCGTCGGACTGAAGGGAGGGGCAGAGGGTTGAGGTGGAAGGCTGCCGGCCAACTCGGCAGCTGAGGCGCCAGCCGCAAGTCCGGGGCCGCCCCGCCAGCCCAGGGCCACCCTGGACACCTCCGGACACCAGGGAGGGGACTGCCCAACAGCGACTCAACAGCGCCAAAGAGCCGACCCCGACTACGGACAAAACGCAAGCTTGCACACAATGCAGCACAACCGTTGCCAAGACTGTTTTATAGCTAGAGACCTTTGACTTTGGCATGCGCAGTCGGAATACCGAACTCGTTTATTGAGGTAATGGGACTAGTTTAGATGGGCATTTTGGTCAGATGAATGAGTTGGCCCAAAGTGCCTGTTACCGTGCTGCATCTCTAAGACTCTATAACGGCAAAAACAGCCTCAATTTACCCAGGTTAGCAATCAAACGAATGATATAACGAGAGGCCATTTAAAGAACAGTCTTACTGATCTGATGCAATTAAGCAAGGGCAAGAACGAAATCTACACAAAATACCTGGTGCATACATGAAATGAAAAACTAAAGGCTCAGTGCTGGGACCCCAGCTATTTACAATATATATTAATGATTTGGACGAGGGAATTAAATGCAACATCTCGAAGTTTGCGAATGACACGAAGCTGGGGGGCAGTGTTAGCTGTGACGAGGATGCTAGGAGGCTGCAAGGTGACTTGGATAGGTTGGGTGAGTGGGCAAATGCATGGCAGATGCAATATAATGTGGATAAATGTGAGGTTATCCACTTTGGTGGCAAAAACAGGAAAGTAGATTATTATTTGAATGGTGACCGATTAGGAAAAGGGGAGATGCAACGAGACCTGGGTGTCATGGTACACCAGTCATTGAAAGTAGGCATGCAGGTGCAGCAGGCTGTGAAGAAAGCGAATGGTTTGTTGGCATTCATAGCAAAAGGATGTGAGTACAAGAGCAGGGAGGTTCTACTGCAGTTGTACAGGGTCTTGGTGAGGCCACACCTGGAGTATTGCGTACAGTTTTGGTGTCCTAATCTGAGGAAAGACATTCTTGCCATAGAGGGAGTACAGAGAAGGTTCACCAGGGTGATTCCTGGGATGGCAGGACTTCCATATGAAGAAAGACTGGATAGACTCGGCTTGTACTTGCTGGAATTTAGAAGATTCGGCTTGTACTCGCTGGAATCTGGAGCACCAACCTGCTGGAGGAATTCAGCATGTCAGGCAGCATCTGTAGGGAAAAGGGCTTTATTTATTACTCAATGGTGAACTTCAAATTCCTGGGCATGCATATTTCCAAAGATCTCTCCTGGTCCCAGCACACTGATGCAATTATAAAGAAAGCACATCAGCGCCTCTACTTCCTGAGAAGATTACGGAGAGTCCGTATGTCAAAGAGGACTCTCTCGATCTTCTACGGGTGCAGAGCAGAGAGCATGCTGACAGGTTGCATCGTAGCTTGGTTCGGCAACTTGAGCATCCGGGAGCTGAAAAGAATGCAGAAGGTTGTGACCACTGCCCAGTCCATCATCGGCTCTGACCTCCCCACCATCGAAAGGATCTATCGCAGTCGTTGCCTCAAAAAGCCGCCAACATCATCAAGGACCCACACAATTCTCTCCACTGCCATCAGGTAGAAGGTACAGGAGCCTGAAATCTGGTACATCCAGGTTCAGGAACAGCTTCTTCCCCACAGTCATCAGACTATTAAACTCGCCATCAAACAAACTCTGAACTATAACAGCATATTGCACTTTATCTGTTTATTTTTGTGTATATATATGGTCTATGCTTTATAGACACACTGAACTGTTCTGTATTTATGCTTACAATATTCTGTTGTGTTGCAGCAAGCAAGAATTTAATTGTCTTATCTTGGACACATGACAATAAACTCTCTTGGCTTAATTTGAAGGAGGCAGGGGGTGATCTTATAGAGGTGTATACAATCATGTTGAAATATATATGGTGGGGAAATCAAGAACTAAAGGGCCACATGTTTAAGCGAGAGGGAAAGGATAACGTATGTGGTCATAGTTAAATCACAATCATGTCACGTACTCAAGAGTAACTCGCAATCAAATTAGACTGGCAGACGTGTGGACAAAGCACAGGGATTCTCGGTGAGTTCCATTTTAAAAATAGAGCAATAATCATTCTGCTGGAAAAAACTCAGCAGGTCAGGCAGCATCTGTGTGGAGAAAGGATTTGCCGACCTTATGGAACTAAACATGCGTACATAGGCTGTGGGCTGAGGAGCTTTTTCGTTCAGGTTCGTGACCCAACTCACAGAACTACCTTAATTTTAAACATATTGTGTAAAAACATTATATTAATCATACCTGAAACTCGTCAAGACCAAAACCTGCACATTTTTAAAAAATATGAGAAAAACCTCAAATTTTCCGAGTAGTAATTGCCCAATCAATGCTACATTTGACATTGAGGTTGGACGCAAATTGACCAATATCACGCTTTGTTTTATGGTCACTAGGCAGTGAGGACCCTAGGATCATGGCTGCCTCATTACATCAAAACAGTAACACGGTAATGCTCACTTTGCTGATCATTTTGTTTTTCAATTGATTTATCTTTATAAAGTTATGTTGTGAACTGTTAAATAAAAATGATAAATAACAAATGTAGAGCTAAGATTAGGATTAGGGTCAGTCAGTCAATCGGTCAGTCGGGCCTCCGGTGGGTGGTGAGTGCTGGGTCGGGCCTCCGGTGGGTGGTGAGAGTTGGGCCGGGCCTCCGGTGGGTGCTGCGAGTGGTCGGTCGGGCTGTCGGACGGCCGGTGTTGCAGCAAGCAAGTGGGTAGTCTGACGGAGCCAGACCTATGGTGGTGCTGAAGGCGCCCGGGCAGCGTGCGGGGCAGTGCTGCTCCCCACCATCATCACCACCAGAAGGGCATGCTGGCCGAGGTGGACGTGCTGCGGGGCCACACGTGCGGAGCCCGCAGCCAGTCCCAAAGCGGCTCAGCCGTAGGCAGCTCGGGGGGGGGGGGGGGGGGGGGGAAGAAGGGGGGGTCACAGCCATATTTAGACTGGGGCAGTGCCTTCCCCCAGCCTGGCACTGCCCCAGTCCAAATATGGCTGCGATCCCCCCCCCCCCCCCCCCACACACTGGCAGTCAGTGGGGCTCAGTAAATAGGGGAACCCACATGAACTGCCCTCGCCCATTAATTAGGCTGGTTCAGGAGCCGGAACTCATTTTAAAAAAACCTCACAATTATATTCATTGTATTATTTTTATACAATATAATTATACATAATTATATATGACTAGTCATATTCACAAGTCATATAATATATATATATACACACTTATACATATGGTATTATATATATACATATGGTATCATAATATATGGTTTAAAGAGACTGCAACACGGAAATAGGCTCCCCATGGTGTAATATGGGGATCTCATTTTCTAATTAGTTTAATTAATGTGCAACTTTTGGCACTGACGAGTTATGATTTCCTTCTCAATTATATTTTATCCAAATCTGTGCAAAATTTAATGTAGTTCCAAGACATGGGTCACGAAAGTTGATTTATAGACACATTTTTGATGCTCGGCCCACAACCTAACAGTCCTAACAATTCCTTTTTCCTCCCATCACTAGCCAGGCTTTGTCCCGCTCCTACCTCTTTTCTAGGTTCCTCCCACCCCTCAATGCAATCAGTCTGAAGAAATGACCCGACCCGAAGCATCGCCTGCCCTTTCCCTCCATGGAAGCTGCCCGACCTGCTGAGTTACTCCAGCAGTTTGTGTTTTGTTCCAGAATCCCTGTCTAACAGTTACTTAAAGTGTAGAATGTAACTTAGTATGAAACCAGCTTTTTCCAAAACTGATTGTTTCAATCTGAAAACAATTATGTCACATACTTGAATGCATCTAGCAATCAAATTTAACTCTAGTTTCATGAGAAACATAGATTAATTCCAAAAAAAAATGCAAACCAAAACAATTTTGCACCTTCTTGCGCATTTCATTTTCTTTTATAAGTCAGTCAGCAAGGTAGCATTTTGGTTAAACTACCAGATTATTAAATGACGGGGGGGAAAGGCTCAAAGTGCTGGAGTAACTCAGCAGTCAGGCGGCATCTTCGGAGAACATGAATAGGTGATGTTTCAGGTTGGGATCCTTGTTCAGACTGAAGAACCCGAACCCTTTCAGTCCAAAGAAATGTCCTGACCCGAAATGTCACCTATCCATGTTCTCTGTCTGACCTGCTGAATTACTCCAACACGGTGTCTCTTCTTTTTGCAAACAAGCCTCTGCAGTTCCTGGTTTCTCTAATAAATGTGAACCTAATTTTAAGAGACTGAATTAGAGTTACACCAAGGCAGCTGAAGAATTTATAGTCAAATAATTAAATCAATTGGGAATAAATGAATGGGAACCTGGAAATTTCACAGAATTCCCATTTGGGAATAAATGAATAATGGAAACCTGGAAATTTGACAGTCCTCGTCTCTCCAATTCCCATTGCATACTTTGAGCACATTTCAGAGAGGAGTAGTAAAATGGAGACAAATGCTGGAATCCTGAGCAAAACACAAAGTACTGGAGGAAGTCAGCGAGTCAGGCAGCATCCATGTAGGAAATGGACAGACAACGTGCGTCTTCACTCACGTTTTCAGCTTTCTCCACTCCAATCAGTCGTCATCTGTCCATTCCCTCCCGCAGATGCTGCCTCACCCACTGAGTTCCTACAGCACTTTCTATTTTGCTCAAGATTCCAGAATTTGCAGTTTGTTGTCTCCTCGCTTACAAATGTCTAAGGTTAAAAGTATATATTGACCCTGCCAGTGACGTTATCATCTTGTGAATTAAAATTAATCATTTATAAAACAAAATGTTACTAACACATAATTCAAATATTTCAACAGCCATTCACGTGACAATTTAATAAGTAGACCACCTGTCAGTTCTCAGTTGAAAGTAAAGCTCATAAATCTCAAATTCACTACCTTTCATAAACGTAATTTCTGAAATGAACTATGTGGCTCCTTTCACATGAATAAATAAGTGTGGATGGAAAGCAGAACTAGTAAAAAAAAACTGAGTACTGTTCCTACAACACAACTACTTCTGCAATAAAGCATTCTTCTTCAAGTAAAATAACATTTCCTCCTTTTCATCTATCTGTAAATAACATTAAAGAAGTTAACCATTGCTGCACTACTATTCACCTCAGCTGTTCAAACTGCCAGGAAAAATGTACAAAATTGAGTAAAGTAAACAAACTGCATAATAAGTGACGAAACAAGCAACTGCAGATATTGGTTTACAAAGAAAAGACACAAAAGTTTGTGGATGACACAAAGTGTGAGCTGCGAGGAGGATGCTATGAGACCGCAGGGTGACTAGGATAGGTTGGGTGAGTGGGCAGAAGCATGGCAGATGCAGTATAATGTTGATAAATGTGAGGTTATCCACTTTGATGGCAAGAACAGGAAGGCAGATTTTATATGAAAGGTGTCAGATTAGAAGGGGGGGGGGGGCGCAACAAGACCTGGGTATACTTGTGCATCAGTCACTGAAAGTAAGCATGCAGATACAGCAGGCAGTGAAGAAAGCTAATGGCATGTTGGCCTTCTTTGCGAGAGGATTTGAGTTTAGGAGCAAGGAGGTCCTACTGCAATTGTACAGGGCCCTGGTGAGAGCACACCTAGAGTATTGTGTGCAATTTCTGCTCCTAATTTGAGGAAGGACATTATTGCTATTGTGGGATGCAGCGTAGGTGCACCAGGTTAATTCCCAGGATGGCAGTACTGACATATGAAATAATGGGTCGACAGGGATTGTATTCGCTGGAATTTAGAAGGATGAAAGGGGATTTTGGAGAAACATAAAATTCTTAGAGGATTGGACAGGGTGGATGCAGGAAAAATGTTCCTGATGTTGGGGGGGTCCTGAACCAGGGGTCACAGTTTAAGAATAAGCTATAGGCCATTTAGGACTGTGTTGAGGAAAAACTTTCACCCAGAGTTGTGAATCTGTGGAATTCTTTGCCACAGAAGGCAGTGGAGGCCAATTCACTGGATGTTTTCAAGAGAGAGTTAGATTTAGCTTGGGGCTAAGGGAATCAAGGGAAATGGGGGGGAAAGCTAGAACGGGGTACTGATTTTGAAAGATCAGCCATGATCATATTGAATGACGGTGCTGGCTCAAAGGGCCGAATGGCCTACTCCTGCACCTATTTTCTTTTTCTATAATATTATACATTTCAAAATTCCTTCCAGGCTCCCTTTTCAAATTAAAATAATCATTACAATCAATTGTTCTTCATAACCAGAATTGTTCAGACATAGCAATATCCTCCTAAATTCCCACTGTATACTCTTTCTTGTGTCAACAAGAAAGCTGCACACTTGCAGGAGAAATGCATACACTCCACAAAAGGTAGGTGGAAGCCAAGTCAACAATAACCTTAAACGTTAGTTAAAGCGAAAATCTTACAGAAAAGTGCAAGGGAGAATGTCTGGCGAGCAAAGATTCAATATTTGGGCAGCAGAGCAGTAAAGTTGCTGCGTTACAGCGCCAGGGACCCGGGTTCAATCCCGACTACAGGTCTTGTCTGTATGGAATTTGTACATTCTCTCTGTGACCACATCGGATTTCTGCGGTTTCCTCCCACATTCCAAAAAAATGCAGGTTTGTAGGTTAATATGTTTTGGTAACATTGTTAGATTATCCCTAGTGCGTAGTATAATGTTAGCGTAAAGGGTGATCGCTGGTTAGTGCAGACAGGGAGGGCTGAAGAGCGCGTTTCATGCTGTATCTCCAAAGTCTTTTGAAATGATGGGTTGGATGGCCTAGAACCATACAGCACAGGAACAGGCCCTTCAGCCC
Organism: Raja brachyura; assembly: GCA_963514005.1. Next base: position 28,949,661 of record OY740802.1, read on the forward strand.
ACAATGTCTATAGCAAATACAATGTCATCTCCTCTGCCTGCACATGGTCAACATCCCTCCATTCCCTGCATATCCAAGTGCCAAACTAAAAGCTTCTTAAACACCACTATCATATCTGCCTCCACCACCACCACCCCTGACACCTTCCAGGCCCCCACACACAATTCCTTTAAACTCCGCCCTCTAGTATTTGATATTTCCACTGTCCTGCACACAATTCAGACATTCACAAGGTCAATGATGACAAAGGTACAACATGAGGAAGATGCACTGTACAAGTGAAGATTGACATGTCATAAATACAAAGTGGCAGGCAAGACTCTGCAACAAGCTGGAGCCAGACCTCATTTTTTGAGAATGTAAAGCTGCAGAAGGGGTTGGCCTGCCTTCAATTAACGTCCTCAGAAAAGTAAATAAATACAACCTTTTCTACCTCCCAGACTACCTTCTCGCCTCCCAACACCCTGGGATATAATTAAACCATCTGATGAACCTGAGGGAGGGAGAGGGAGAAGAAAGGGTGGCAAGGGGGAGTGAAGGAGTGAATGAGTGAAAGAGTGTGCGAGTGAGCAAGAGTGTGAGTTTGAGTAAGTGTAAGTGAGTGCAAGTGTGTGTGAGTGAAAGAGTGTGTCAGTGAGTGAAAGTGTGAGAGTGAAAGTGAGGGAGTGAGAAAGAGTGCAAGAGTGGGGGTGTGTGCAAGAGTGGATGAGTGTGCAAGTGTAAGAGTGTGAGGGAGTGTGAAAGAGTGGGGGAGTGAGTGAGTAAAAGAGTGAGAGTAAGTGAGTGAGTGTGGGCTCGCAGCCTGACACGGTGGACGAAGCCAGGGGTGTAAGCAGAGCCCGGGGCCTCGGGTGTTTGCTGCTGCCGCCGCCGCCGGCCGCTGGGTAAGCGGCGGTCTGGGGATCGCATCGCACTCGGGGGGTCCGTCGCTGCCTTCCCCAGCGGGGCCCAGGTACTCACCGGCTTGGGTCGGGTCGGGTCAGGCCCCGGCCCTCATCGCCCTGTCCTTCTGCTCCTTGTCCGGCGGGGCGTGCAGGCCGCTGCTCTCCCACAGGTTGGGTCGGTGGGGGGGGGGGGGGGGAGTGACCCCGCGGTGGCGGCGGCGGCGGCAGCGACGACCCGCTTCCCGGCGCCCGTCAACACAGCGGCCACAACCCACAGCCCACCCCGCTCACACGCGCGCTCCCGTTGGCCGCCAGTAAGCCGCCTCCCCATTGGTCCGCCGTCCGACCAATCAACGCGTGGGTCGCCTGCGTGATGGCGTCATCGCGCCCCCCACCTGTTACCTTGTCCCATCCTCAAAGATGCTCAAGTGACCTGGAGGTGAACACAAGGTGTGTGGAGTCACTCAGCCGGGCCAGGCAGCATCAGCATCAGCATCAGCATCTCTGGGGAGAATGGACAAGCGACCCTTCTTCAGACTGAGACTCAAGAGAAAGGAAAACGAGAGACATAGATGGTACATAGAACAAATGAATTAAAGATATGCAAAAAGCAACAATGATCAAGGAAACTGTCCATTGTTAGCATTGGGCTAGGTGTTAAGGAGTTTAGTTTAGAGATCCAGCGTGGAAACAGGCCCTTCGGCCCACCGAGTCCGCACCGACCAGCGATGCCCGCACATTAACACTATCCTACATAAACTAGGGACAATTTACACATACATCAAGCCATTTAACCTGCATACCTGTACCTGTACGTCTTTGATCTCAGAGAAAACTCACGTGGTCACAGGGAGAACATACAAACTCTGTACATTCAGCACCTGTAGTCGGGATCGAACCCGGGTCTCCGGTGCTGTAAGGCAGCAAATCTACCGCTGTGCCACCGTGGCCGTCCTGCAGTATTGTAGGAGTTATGTAGGGAAGGAACTGCAGATGCTGGTTTACACTGAAGATAGACACAAAATTGTGGACTAACTCTGCAAGACAGGCAGCATCTCTGGATAGAAAGAATGGGTGACGTTTCAGGTCGAGACCCTTGTTCAGATATACAGTTATACGCGTTGTCCAGGCAATGAAACCCATCACGCGACAGTGAAACTAGTACGACGACTAGGGTGGGCTTGGGACGGAGAGAGCGGGAATGCAAGGGTTACTTGAAGTTAGAGAAATCAGAGTGAGGCCCAGCGCAAATTGGAGGAACAGCCCCTTATATTTAGTTTGGGTAGTTTACACCCCAGCGGTATTAACATTGACTTCTCTAACTTCAGGTAGCCCTTGCTCTCTCTCTTCACCCCCCCCCCCCCCCACCCCTTCCCAGTGATCCCACTCATCCCACTATTGTTGTGCCAGAAATGTTTACTCTGGACTTCGGTCAGGCCACATTGGAAGTATTGTCTGTATTTCCAGTCGGCCCAATGCAGGAGGAAGCTTTGGAGAAGATGCAGAAGAGGTTAACCTGGATGCTGTCTGGATTATAGCGTATCAGCTATACGGAGAGGTTGGGGGAAAAAACTTGGATTGTTTACTCTGAGCGTTACAGTTTGAAGGGAGACCTGGCGTAGCCCAAACCATCTCACAAACTAACCTCTCTTTCATTGACTTCATTTACACTTCATGCTGTCTCATCAAGGCTACCAGCATTATCAAGGCCGAGTCTCACCCTGGTCACTTCTTCTTCTCGCATCGAGGTACAGAAGTTCGAAAGTGCATACCCCCAGATTCAGGGACAGTTGCGTCCCAGCTATAATCAGGCAACTTAACAGTCCTCTCACCCATTGGAATATGGTCCATCCCTTTCAATATTCTCGCTATGGATATTGATTTCTCTAACTTCAAGTAACCCTTATTTTTCCCGCTCTCAACCCTCCCCCATCCTAGTTCTCCGACTGGAGTCACTCGCCTCCTGACTAAATTTTACTGATTGTATGCCTCATTGTCACCTTCCCCTCAGCTAACAATTAACTCGTCAGCATTTTCCTTGATCAATGTCCCCTTTGATCTGTCGTTTTCACACCTTACTCTTCCGTGTCCCTTTGTCTCCCTCTCCCCTGACTCTCAGTCTGAAGAGGGATCACGACCCGAAATATCACCCATTCCTTCTCTCCAGATATGCTGCCTGTCTCGCTGAGTTACTCCAGCATTTTGAGTCTATCCCTATCGATAACTCTCTTGAAATTAAATCTGCTACTACTAAACTTCCAAGCAGCACATTTTAGATCATAACAATGCAACTGGTTAAAAAAAATAGTCACCTCGTGTTCTTTTGACAATTATGTCAAACCTAGACTTTTGGTCACCATTTTTGAAAATGGTCTTGAATTATTTACTTTATCAATTTGTCCATACTTTTGAACATGTCTGTGGGAATCTACCCAAAACATTCCAAAGAGAAAGAAGTAGGGATATAAGTGGGCTCTATGATCCAACAAGACTATTTTGTCATTCAATAAGATCTCATCTTAGTTTAGTTTAGTTTAGAGATACAGCGCAGAAACAGGCCCTTTGGCCCACCGAGTCTACATTGACCAGTGATCACCGTACACTAGCGCTATTCTACACACTAGGGACCAATTACAATCTTTACCAAAGCCAATTAACCTACAAACCTGTATGTCTTTGGAGTGTGGGAGGAAACCGGAGCACCAGGAGGAAACCCACACGGTCACAGGAAGAACGAATAAGCTCCATACAGACACCACTTGTAGTCAGGATCGAACCCGGGTCTCTGGCGCTGTAAGGCAGCAACTCTACTGTTGTGCCACCGTGCCGCCCATAGCCTTAGTCGTTGGCTTTAGCTCAATGTTGATGGAATGCCTGACTCGGATTCTCCTACCTCTGTTGCTCCCCCCTCACTGTGCTTTGTCCCAAGGTACTCTCCTTCAAGTATCATCAAACCCAATCTTCTCCAATGCTGAGAACAGTTGAGAGAGAGAGACAGTACAGTTTTGGTCTCCTAATTTGAGGAAGGACATCCTTGTGATTGAGACAGTGCAGTGTAGGTTCACGAGATTGATCCCTGGGATGGCGGGATTGTCATATGAGGAAAGATTGAAAAGTCTAGGCTTGTATTCACTGGAGTTTAGAAGGATGAGGGGATATCTTATAGAAACATATAAAATTATAAAAGGACTGGACAAGCTGGATGCAGGAAAAATGTTCCCAATGTGGGGCGAGTCCAGAACCAGGGGCCACAGTCTTAGAATAAAGGAGAGGCCATTTAAGACTCAGGTGAGAAAAAACATTTTCACCCAGAGAGTTGTGAATTTATGCAATTCCCTGCCACAGAGGGCAGTGGAGGCCAAATCACTGGATGGATTTAAGAGAGAGTTAGATAGAGCTCTAGGGCCTAGTGGAGTCAAGGTATATGGGGAGAAGGCAGGCACGGGTTATTGTTAGGGGACGATCAACCATGATCACAATGAATGGCGGTGCTGGCTCGAAGGGCCGAATGGCCTCCTCCTGCACCTATTTTCTATGTTTCTATGTGTACGGTGCCTCCCGCAGCCAACCTTAAGGGCGCGGAGGGTAAGACCCCAGTTCCCCTTACTGGCCCTTTGTTCCTTGCGTCCACCACCATCTCTCTCCACCCTCCTCTTGGGTTCTCTGGTTCTCGGTGATGAGCAGGGGCAAGGCTCGGCAGCTTCCCTCTTGAGGATGGGTTACCAAGCTCTGCGGCGAGCGAGGCAGGCCTGTTGCCGGGGGTTACGCACGGCTCCGCGGTCTGCCGCCTGCCACCACAGCCTGGAGACACAAGGAACTGCAGATGCTGAAATCCTGAGCAAGACACAAACGCTGGAGGAACTCAGCGGGTCAGGCAGCATCTGTGGAGGGAAATGGACAGATGACATTTTGGGTCAGCACCCTTCTTCAGTCTGAGGTTGGGTCACAACTAGAAACGTAGTCTGTCCATTTTGTACAATGGATGTGTAATCCTTTGCTAGTCAATGTTTGATTAGAAAAGCATTGATGTATGCTCTGAGGAAGATGGGAAGGGGATAAGTGGCAAAAGCTAGTTCTGACAAAATAAATCATACTTTCCTTTCCACCCATATTCCTCTGGCTTTACATTTTACTTCTCCCTTTCTCTCCTTATTTGACGCCCTTTTGTCCTTTTCACCGTTGGCCTTTGTCACTTATTCCACCATCTTCCATTCAACCCCCCCCCCCCACCCCTCGCCTGTAGCCACCTATCACTTTGAAGATTTTGACCCGCCACCATCTCTCTTTTCCAGCATCCCGCCCCCCCCCTCCCTCCCACCACTAAAATTAGTCTGAAGATAGTCCCAACCAAGAACAGTGTCTGCCTATTCCTTATGGATAGGAAAGATTTAGAAGGATATGGGCCCAAAGCAGGCAGGTGGGACTAGTGTAGATGGGGTATCTTGATCGGCATGGACAAGTTGGGCCAAAGAGCCCGCTTCCCATATAACCATATAACCATATAACAATTACAGCACGGAAACAGGCCTTCTTGACCTTTCCAGTCCGTGCCGACCATTTATTTTGCCCTAGTCCCATCTACCTGCACTCAGACCATACCCCTCCATTCCCTTCCCGTCCATATACCTATCCACTTTACTTTTAAATGTTAAAATCGATCCAGCCTCCACCACTTCTGCTGGAAGATCATTCCACACAGCCACCACTCTCTGAGTAAAGAAGTTCCCCCTCATGTTACCGCTAAACTTCTGTCCCTTAATTCTCATGTCATGCCCTCTTGTTTAAATCTTCCCTACCCTCAATAGGAAAAGCGTATCCACGTCAACTCTGTATATCCCTTTCATCATTTTAAAGACCTCAATCAAGTCCCCCCTTAACCTTCTGCGCTCCAAAGAATAAAGACCGAACTTGTTCAACCTTTCTCTGTAACTTAGTTGCTGGAACCCAGGCAACATTCTAGTAAATCTCCTCTGTACTCTCTCTATTTTGTTGACATCCTTCCTATAGGTAGTCCCCAAAATTGTACACCATACTCCAGAATTGGTCTCACCAATGCCTTGTACAATTTTAACATTACTTCCCTACTCCTATATTCAACGCTCTGATTTATAAAGGCCAGCACACCAAAAGCTTTCTTTACCACCCTATCTACATGCGATTCCACCTTCAGGGAACTATGCACAGTTATTCCTAGATCCCTCTGTTCCACAGCATTCCTCAATTCCCTACCATTTACCATGTAAAATTCCATGCTGTATGATTCTGTGACTCCACAGATACTGCCTGAGTTTCCCCAACATTTTGTGTTTTGCTCAAGTTTCCAGCATTTGCATTTCCTTGTGTCTCCACTTTCAATCTCTGAAAAGGGTGCACACTCTCCCATTATGTTACTGTAGAGGGAGCACTTCTCTCATCCATCACTTCTGCACAAAGTGTACTTTCACCCACGCACACTTAAAAATTCTCCTCTCTGAAGAGTTTGAGATAGAAATTTGTCCTCTGTTGGTTGAATTAGTTACCATACACAATGCAGTAACGCACATTTATGTTAACCCATTTTCTTGCCCACTCCCTACACTAGGGGCTAATTAATCTATAAATCTGCATGTCTTTGAAATGTGAGAATCCGGAGCGTCCGGAGGAAACCCACGCAGTCAAATTGAGAATGTACAAACTCATCACAGACAGCACCCGAGGTCAGGATCGAACATGGGCCTCTGGCGCTGTGAGGCGGCAGCTCTACATGCTGTGCCACTGTGTTGCCTGAACACCCATTAAAATCTGCTGCTGATATTGGAAGTCAGTGAAGGCTGGCACACTGGCGTAGCTCTCACAGTGCTGCCTCAAACCTCCCTGGACTAGGATCTCCATGTTTTCAATGTAGAGCCTCCATATTCTCATTGTGATCCCATGGGTTTCAGCTGGCTGTTCTGAGCTCTAATCTTCCCCAAATCCCAAAGATGAGCTGGTAAGTTAATAGGCTGTTGCATATTACCCAATTCTGCAGATAACAAAAACAGATAAGAGTGGGCGGCACAGTGGCGCAGCGGTAGAGTTGCTGCCTTATAGCACCAGAGACCCGGGTTCGATCCTGACTACGGGTGCTGTTTGTACAGAGTTTGTACTGTTATGGTTCAATTTGCTTCAAACAGATAACAACACAAAAGTTAGTAATACAGTAACGTCTTTATTTTGCCAGGTGGTTGTGGGAGTCAACTCTTACAGCATGTAAAACACAGACTTAAGAATCTCTCTTTCTCCACACACAGAGGTAATGTTCAATCAGATATATGTATACCCTAATAATCAGCAATTCAGCATTTTTTAATCTTACAGAGCATTATACAGCCTCTTGCTGTACAAGATGGCGGACTGCAGGAGTGGGGCGCCGTTGTGTATGGCTGCTCTGCCTGCAGTCCACCCTTTCACCCTTTTTTAGTTTTAGTCCTGTGAAAAAACAAATGTTAGTTGGAGGTCTTTTATGTGATGGGTGGGGGAGGGGAAGGAGGAAACTTTATTTCCTAGTTCCTACCTGGTCGGAGAGGCGGCTTCCCTCCAAGCTGCTTCTTCACCCCTTCCTGGCGGCCTACCATCGAAACTGGAGTGGAGTTTTCTTTCTAACCAGCCGGGACTACAGCTTCGGTGGCGGCGCAGCGCTGGTACACCAACACGGAGCAGGTGATGCCTTACCGGGCTGCCGTGCGGTAAGCTCCGGAGTGCGGTGACCACCGACTCCAACATCCGAGGAGGTGTGGCTGCGGAGTGTCCAGCCACGGATGGCGCTGGAATTGAACCACCGCGGAGTTCGCCAGAGTTCGCCAGAGTTGGAGCGCCAAACAGCGCGGCCTGAGGAATTCCGATGCCGCGGTCTCCGGGGAGGAAGCGGCCGCTCCAGACATTTTCCAAGCAGCTGAGGAGTGTTCACCCGACCCGGAGTTCCAGCTTTCCGGCAAAGAGGGCCTGAAAACATCGGACTGCCTGCGGAGGCCACAAATAGGCCCCGACCTCGGGTGTTTCACAGAGGAAGAGGACTTAACTTTTTGATGCCTTTCCCCACAGTGGAAAAATGTGATTCTGTTGTGGGGGGACGTTCATGTTGAATTCTATAATGTGCTATGTCATTTTTCTAATTTTTAATTTTTCTGTGGATGTACGGAAACGTTATTATTTCTTTTATTATTTATTTTATGTAAAGCACTTTGGTTTCAACGCGAGTTGATTTAAATGTGCTATATAAATAACATTTACTTACTACTTACGTACTTACTTACTTGCCTGTTAAAATCAGAGGATTGACAGGTTCTTCCGATAGAGGAAAGGTTAGCCCATATTTATGCTGAAGGAGCTATTTTTTCAGATTCAAGCACTCTTGTTTTTTGACAATAGACAATAGATGCAGGATTAGGCCATTTGGCCCTTCGAGCCAGCACCACCATTCAATGTGATAATGGCTAATCATCCCCAATCAGTACCCCGTTCCTTCCTTCTCCCCATATCCCCCGACTCCACTATTTTTAAGAGCCCTATCTAGCTCTCTCTTGAAAGCATCCAGAGAACCTGCCTCCACCGCCCTCTGCTGCAGAGAATTCCACAGACTCACTGCTCTCTGTGAGAAAAAGTGTTTCCTCATCTCCGTTCTAAATGGCTTACTCATTATTCTTAAACAGTGGCCCTTGATTCTGGACTCCCCCAACATCGGGAACATGTTTCCTGCTTCTAGAGTGTCCAAGCCCTTAACAGGCCACCTAACAGTGTACAGGCCACCTAACAGTAGTAGTGGAGTTGGGTATGGCATCAAACAGGAAATCAGAAATGCGTGCAACAATGGTAAAACAGTTATAATGGGTGACTTCAATCTACATATAGATTGGGTGAATCAAATTGGCAGGGGTGCTGAGGAAGAGGATTTCTTGGAATGTATGCGGGATAGTTTTCTAAACCAACATGTAGAGGAACCAATGAGAGAGCAGGCTATTCTAGACTGGGTATTAAGTAATGAGGAAGGGTTAGTTAGTAGTCTTGTTGTGCGTGGCCCCTTGGGCAAGAGTGACCATAATATGGTTGAGTTCTTCATTAGGATGGAGAGTGACATAATTAATTCAGAGACAAGGGTTCTGAACTTAAAGAAAGGTAACTTTGAGGGTATGAGACGCGAATTGGCCAAGATACACTGGCAATTGATTCTTAAAAGGTTGACGATGGATAGGCAATGGAAGGCATTTAAAGACTGCATGGATGAACTACAACAATTGTTCATCCCAGTTTGGCAAAAGAATAAATCAGTTAAGGTAGTGCATCCATGGATAACAAGGGAAATCATGGATAGTATCAAAACAAAAGATGAAGCATACAAATTAGCCAGAAAAAGCAGCCTACCAGAGGACTGGGAGAAATTCAGTCCAGCAGAGGAGGTCAAAGGGCTTAATTAGGAAAGGGAAAATAGATTATGAAAGAAAACTGACAGGGAACATAAAAACTGACTGCAAAAGTTTTTATAGATATGTGAAAAGAAAAAAGATTAGTTAAAACAAATGTAGGTCCCTTGCAGTCAGAAACAGGTGAATTGATCATGGGGAACAAAGACATGGCAGACCAATTGAATAACTACTTTGGTTCTGTCTTCACTAAGGAAGACATAAATAATCTGCCGGAAATAGCAGGGACCGGGGGTCAAATGAGATGGAGGAACTGAGTGAAATCCAGATTAGCCGTGAAGTGGTGTTGGGTAAATTGAATGGATTAAAGGCAGATAAATCCCCAGGGCCAGATAGGCTGCATCCCAGAGTAATTAAGGAAGTAGCCCCAGAAATAGTGGATGCATTAGTGATAATTTTTCAAAAACTCTTTAGATTCTGGAGTATAGTTCCTGAGGATTGGAGGCTAGCTAATGTAACCCCACTTTATAAAAAGGGAGGGAGAGAGAAAACAGGGAATTGCAGACCAGTTAGTCTAACATCGGTAGTGGGGAAAATGCTAGAGTCAGTTATTAAAGATGGGATAGCAGCACATTTGGAAGTGGTGAAATCATTGGACAAAGTCAGCATGGATTTATGAAAGGTAAATCATGTCTGACGAATCTTATAGAATTTTCCAAGGATGTAACTAGTAGAGTGGATAAGGGAGAACCAGTGGATGTGTTATATCTGGACTTTCAGAAGGCTTTCGACAAGGTCCCACATAAGAGATTAGTATGCAAACTTAAAGCACACGGTATTGGGGGCTTCAGTATTGATGTGGATAGAGAACTGGCTGGCAGACAGGAAGCAAAGAGTAGGAGTAAACGGGTCCTTTTCAGGATGGCAGGCAGTGACTAGTGGGGTACCACAAGGCTTGGTGATGGGACCCCAGCTATTTACAATATATATTAATGATTTGGATGAGGGAATTGAATGCAACATCTCCAGGTTTGCGGATGACACGAAGCTGGGGGGCAGTGTTAGCAATGAGGAGGATGCTAGGAGGCTGCAAGGTGACTTGGAAAAAGTTGGGTGAGTGGGCAAATGCATGGCAGATGCAGTATAATGTGGATAAATGTGAGGCTATCCACTTTGGTGGCAAAAACAGGAAAGTAGACTATTATCTGATTGGTGGCCGATTAGGAAAAGGGGAGGCAACGAGACCTGGGTGTCATGGTCATTGAAAATAGGCATGCAGGTTCAGCAGGCTGTGAAGAAAGCGAAAGGTATGTTAGCATTCATAGCAAAAGGATTTGAGTATAGGAGCAGGGAGGTTCTATTGCAGTTGTACAAGGTCTTGGTGAGACCACACCTGGTGTATTGCGTACAGTTTTGGTGTCCTAATCTGAGGAAAGACATTCTTGCCATAGAGGGAGTACAGAGAATGTTCACCAGACTGATTCCAGGGATGTCAGGACTTTCATATGAAGAAAGACTGGATAGACTTGGCTTGTACTCACTCAAATTTAGAAGATTGAGGGGGGATCTCATAGAAACGTACAAAATTCTTAAGGGGTTGGACAGGCTAGATGCAGGAAGATTGTTCCAATGTTGGGGAAGTCCAGAACAAGGGGTCACAGTTTAAGGATTCCTTTTGATCATATTGAATGGTGGTGCAGGCTCGAAGGGCCGAATGGCCTACTCCTGCACCTATTTTCTATGTCTATGTCTAACTATCTTATATGTTTCAATGAGATCCCCTCTCATTCTTCTAAACGCCAGAGTGTACAAGCCCAGCTGCTCCATTCTCTCAGCATATGACAGTCCCGCCATCCCGGGAATTAACCTTGTAAACCTACGCTGCACTCCCTCAATAGCAAGAACTTTGTTGATTTATTTTTAGTACATTACAATCTATAAAGGGTAAGAACGAGTTGTCTGAATGTCTTTCTGATTTATATCATAGAGCAAAAACATTCATGTTATTGTGCTGTAATCTTGCCAGTGTTGTAGGAAAAAGGTTAAGCATTCATTTTATCGCTTCTAAATCTGCAGCAGAATCCATTTAGTAACTTCTAAATCTTTAAACTCTTTCATTACGTTCTCCCTGTGACCACATGGGTTTCTTCTGGGTGCTCCAGTTTCCTCCCACATTCCAGAGACGTGCTGGTTTATAGGTTAATTGGTTTCTGTAAATTGTCCTGCATGTGTAATATAGAACTTGGTGTATGGGTGTTCGTTGGTGGGCATGGACTCAGTGGGCTGAAGCTCCTGTTTCCAAGCTGCCTCTCTGAAGTCTAAAGCAAATGGCAAAATAATCAAAGGAGAATTGAAGTGCACGAGGAGGAGATGAAATAAGGAGATGAAATGAGGAAATGAAATAAGGAGATGATTTGCGGGGAATTACTGGGCCAAATGACTCCTTCTGTGTTGTAATAAGCTGCTAAAACCAAATTTTAGGCACATTAATACATTGCACATTTAATGCACCAAATTTAGGTCAAATTTCTCTCCTGTCTTACCAAATTGCGCCAAATTAGTGAGAAAACAGACATTTGCTGGAGCAATGTTTCATCTGAGATAATTTGATCCCATTCTGGCTCAAGAAAGTGAGATTCATATTTTCAAGAGGCTTTTAAAGCTGAAGGAATGGCTCCAAGTGCTTTAGACCCATTAATGTGGTTCTGAACTGCAATCATAATTGGAAGAGTAGCAGCCAATTTGCACGAGAGGGTTTCACAACCCTTCCAATTTACTTCCGTCTCTTTTTCTTTCCTCTTTGCTGACTGGGCAGGATTGGACGGGGCACCGCTCCTGGTGGTTGAGCTCGTGAATTGGATACGATCTGCGACGGTTTAGAGTGGTGGAGGGAATTGTTGACATCACCTGGCCATGGCGACCCCAGCAACACCGACCCAGCGCCTTTGCCGGGACAACGGGCCTTTAAGACCAAGTTAAGACTCCACATTTTAAACAACTTTGAACTTCAATGGTACAAAAAGATGGCCCTGGAAACGTGACGACTTTTGTGAACTGCCTCAGCTGTAATCTAATATTCTTCCACTCTTGTACTTGAGTATGATATTGTCTATGTGTGGTGAGATATTAACTGAACTGGGGGAGGGAAACAGCACGATGGTGCAGCAGTGGTGATGCTGCCTTACAGAGCTAGAGACCCGGGTTCGATCCTGACTACGGATGCTGTCTGTACCGAGTTTGTACGTTCTCCCTGTGACTGCGTGGGTTTTCTCCGGGTGCTCCGGTTTCCTCCCACAGTTCAAAGATGTACAGGTTTGAAGTCGAACTGGCTTGGTAAAATTGTCCCTTGTGTGTAGAATAGTGTTAGCGAGTGAAAGTCACTAGTCAATGCAGATTCAGTGGGCTGAAGGGCCTGTTTCTGCGCTGTATCGCTAAACTAAACTATATGCAAAAAAAAAAAATTATATTGTGCCTAGGTACATGTGACAATCAGTACGATTGACCCATCACTCTGCCAAATGTTCGAGCCTTCCTGTGCTGAAGCCAAGCCCAGAATGATTCAGTTCATCCATCATTCTTAGCAAGAAGGAAAATTCTACAAGCAGGTCATTGCAACCCTACACACCCAAATCAGTGAAAAGGTTGCTGCAGCTAAAGGCACAATGAACAATTGAGAAAGGATTACGGCATATTAGATGTGGAGGAGTATCTCATGCAGAATTTCTTACATTTTATGAAAAAGCTGGAAAAAAAAAGATATTGTTGAATAAAGTGAAATGCACAAAAGCTTGAATTATGTTGAGGCAGTAAGAATATACTTGGAAGAAACGTATCATGCATTGTGCAAACATCAGGTGCAGCATTGGCAATGAATTACACAGGTGTTCAATGCAGACATTTTATATTAAACATGAAGTTCTTTTCCAAGTTGGGATCAGAAATAATTCTCAACTGAAGTAAGGTTAACTTTACTTTAGACTTGAAGTACAGTGTGGAAACAGGCCCTTCAACCCACCAAGCCCACGCCGACCAGCAATCGGACTACACTCGCACTATCCCACACCCGAGGGACAATTTCCCAATTTATATAGAAGCCAATTAACCTGCAAACCTGCACGTCTTTGGCGTGTGGGAGGAAACCAGAGCACCCAGAGAAAACCCACGCGGTCACAGGGAGAACACACAAACTCTGTACAGGCTGCACCTGTAGTCAGGATCGAACCCGGGTCTCTGGCACCGTGAGGCCGCAACTCTACTGCTGCACCATATGCCGCCCTTAACAATTGAGTAAATTATCACCAGTAAATTAGGAGGAGGTGGAGATAGACATTTCTATATTGAAATTAATAATTGAAGGATAGATGAGTAGATCTTTTATGGGGAAATTGGATAACCATTGGAAGCAGAAAATGCAATACTTTAGAGGAGAGAGTGGAAGTGGTTTTGAATTATTTAAACACAAATGGTCTTGTTCAGTGCAACAAATTCAAAGTCTCTCCACATTAAGCGATCTAGCAAGCCATTACAAAATGATGGGTGGTGCATCGAGAAATAACCACTCAATGCTGCACAATGCACATTTTATTTAAGTGTTTACTTTTTTTTTAATCCCCACATTTTCTGCCTTTTGATACAGGGTCATCAATGCCAGCAGGTATGGCTCACAGTAAAACAAATTTATAGTTACAAGGAAAAGCATCATTCACGCCTCACATCAGCACAGATGCATTTAAGAGCATTGTCAGGGAAGCTGGTGACACACGTGAGGGAAAATGAAGACATCATGCTGATGGATTAAATGGAGAGTGAGAAGAGTTTACTGTGGAGCATTCTACCCAACATAGAACAGTTGGACGGAATGGACTGCTTCTGTGGAGCACTTTCTGTGTGTAAATACATCAATCAGGATGGTATATGGAGCAGTTAAGCCTCTGCCTTAGTTCTAGATATTAAGCAGGGAGGTTTTTGGAGTCATTGTTACAAATGGTTTGTGTCCCAAAAATCATCCAGAGTTGTACCTCTCAACTGCTGTGCACCTAGATCCTCGGACTATCCTTGATCGGACTTCACTGGCTTTATCTTTATCATGTATCTGTACACTGTGGATGGTCGATTGTAATCATGTATAGTCTTTCCGTTGACTGGTTAGCACGCAACAAAAGCTTTTCACTGTACCTCTGTACACGTGACAATAGACTAGAGTAAACTAAATTATACCGTAGGAAAGTCCATCAGATGAGAAAAGGAACAACATTGACTGTGGTGTCCCATAAGAACGGCCAATCTATAGTTCTCATTAAGTTCTAGAGAAAATGTAGCATGTAGTGGGTGAGGGTAACAAATTAACTAGCAACGTTTCCAGCCTGTAAAGATGTTCCTCCTTTTAATACACAAACACACTTTTATTTAATGTTTTAAAGTATGTTACTCAGTTGTAATGAATTTTCCTGGGAGTTTAAAAGGAACAGGATATATGCAAATGCTCCAGACCCTAGCTCCAGCCGCTAACTTACCCACACTCCTGACACAAAGTGTTGGAGGAACTCAGCGGCTCAGGCAGCATCACTGGAGGGAAATGGACATGATGGTGTCTTAGGTCGGCACCCTTCTTCAGACTCGTGGAACGGAACATGGTCCTGAACAGCGAGGTCTGAAGAAGGGTCCTGGCCTAAAACGTCACCTATTCCTTTTTCTCCAGAGATGCTGCCTGACCCGCTGAATTACTCCAGCACTTTGTGTCTGTCTTTGGTATAAACCAGCATCTGCAGTTCTTTGTGTCTACATTTTAAGAAATGGCACCTAGCGCCACTGCGCTGTCATGCCGGTTTGAAATTCGGTTTGCTGAAAACGATACACAATGGAAATACAGAGGAATGCAGGGATTTAAGATAAGAACAGAAAGAGCTTGAAAATCTCTGCCGGTCAGGCAGCGTGTGCGGAGAAGGAATCTGATGCAACATTTCAGATTAATGATTTTCATTGGAACTCGAGCTAAATCTATTTTTGTAACGTCCTGGTGTGGAATGTTTGCTGGCCTACCAGTTCACTACACAACACAAGGTCTGTCTGAGCTACTGAAATTAATTTTATTAAAACCCCAAGCCTATGAAGGAACTGCAGGTTGGAATCTTTCTTCCTGATCATCTGTATATGACTCTCATTCATAGAGAGCTTGTGAATGACACCAAGTAGCCTGTAACCTTACATGTTCCGATGCCAGTGGTGCAATATTCTTGTCTACATTTCAGTGGCCCAATGAAGCTAAGTTCTGGAGTAACTCAGCGGGTCTGGCAGCATCCCTGGAGAACACGGATAGGTGACGTTTCGGGTCGGGACCTGCACTATAACCACCCGCAGGCCGTGACCACTGACTCTGCCGATCCTGGCCTCTCCTCCTCCGGCCACCAGTAGACTGGGGCCGTCAACTCACCTGGATTCCAGGCCCAGGCCCAGTTTCAGACCGATAGTCTGGACACCGAACTTCACCTATCCATGTTCTCCAGACATGCTGTCTGACCTATTGAGTTGCTCCAGCGCTTTGTGTCCTTTTGTGCACTAACCAGAATCTGCATTTCCTTATTTCTACATTTAAGTGGGTCTGCCTTCACCCCATCCATTGACATGGAGGCATCCATGTTTCTGCAGCTATGTTTTATTGCAAAGCTGTTTGCGTCTAATTTTTCTCAAGGCCTGTACTTGTGTGGGTGACTGAATCTCCCCACCCTACAACCCCAATCGCATATCCAACTAACCTTGAGCCCTGATTCTATCCTCAATGGTCCCAATCCTGAAGAGCCCCCCCCCCCTCCCAGAAGCCTAATCCTGGCAGCCCCTCCAACCTTTGACCTTACTGATTTAACACCCACCCGCCCCAAAACCGCATTCAAACTTTGACCACCCCCAGGATTACAATCTTACAGGCTCTCTTCCCATATAAACTGTAGTCCCATCACTTCCCTACACTATCACGTCTTCCCACGTGGCCCACAGCGCATTGGCAACCCACCTGACCCTGTGCACATTCAGTGCGAAAGACATTTGTGCAAAGATGCCTTGGGCCTCGAGTGCAACAGAATTTCACCGGCAGGAATTCATGGAAAGAAACTGGCACTGTTTGTTCCTCAATGCTGGGTTACTTAAACCCACCTTGTCGGCTCCTGAGAATCGATAAGCCAGAAAACACTGTACGAGCACAGTGCACTACACGTCTTTAAAAATAAATAAATAAATAAATACAGGCCAACGCTGAAATATTTGGCACCAGTGACTGAGAAATTATTCCGTGTTCCCTCAATCACATGCACAAAATGTGTATGCACGTGCTGAACTGCGCTACTGATATTCATTTAGTTTAGATTAGAGATACAGCATGGAAACAGGCACTTGGGTCCCACCGAGTCCGCGCCGATCATCGTTCACACACTAGTTCTACACACTCCCTACACGCTACGGGCAATTAACAAATGGGAAATAAACCCTCACGTCTTTGGCATGTGGGAGGAAACCGGAGCACGCGGAGAAAATCCCGGCGGTCACAGGGAGAACGTGCAAACTCCACGCTGACAGCACCAGAGGGCAGGATTGAACCCGGGTCTCTGGCGCTGCGAGGCAGCAGCTCTACTGGCTGTGCCACTGTGATGTCTGATTTCCATTGACTGTAACAGTATCCATCTTCAAAGATAGATTTTAACATGCATAAGTTAATACATTATGAATTCAGCACAGACAGAAGAGGAAGTCAATAGTGTTTGCAACGCCAATAGTAAACCCAAGGACTGCAACATAATGTAACTCCACCTGGGTTGAGACAAGGGGATAAGCAACAGGAAGGTCAAGGGGATATAAACGAGGTGGATATGTTCTTTCGCCCTTACATCATGTTGGTTATACACTTCTGATAATGATGCTCAATAGAAAAAGTAAAATCAAAAATAAAGTTATGTTAATTCACTAAACTGATTAATGATTGCCTTATTGGAAGTGAACATGTCAGTTACCGAACAGTGAAAGGCCTGGATAGAGTGGATGTGGAGAGAATGTTTCCACTAGTGTGAAAATCAGAGTCCAGAGGCCATAGCCTCAGAATAAAAGGATGCAGCTTTAGTAAGGAGGTGATGAGGAATTTCTTTAGTCAGAGGGTTGTGAATCTGTGGAATTCATTGTCACAGATGGCTGTGGAAGCCAAGTCAATTGATATTTTTAAGATGGAGATTGATAGGTTCATGGTTAGTACGTGTTATGGGGAGAAGGCAGGAGAATGGGGTTGAGAGGGAAAGATAGATCAGCCAAGATTGAATGGCATCGTAGACTTGATGGGCCGAATGGCCTAATTCTGCTCCTAAATATTATGAATTTATATCATTGGCGTCACAATATATCGATGGCTTAAAGTTACAGGATCTTCGGAATCACTGGACACCAGAGGACATAGGTTTAAGGTGAAAGGGGGAACATTTTCTAGGAATCTGAGGGGTAACGTTTTCACACTTAGTGTGGTGGGTGTATGGAACGAGCTGCCGAAGGAAGTCGTTGAGGCAGGGACAATCGCAACATTTATGATGCATATTAGACAGGTACATGGATAGGATAGATTTACAGTGATATGTGCCAAATGCAGGCAAATGGGACTAGTGTAGATGGGTCATGTAGATTGGTGTTGGCAGGTTGGGCCAAAGGGCATGTTTCCACGCTGTATGACTCTATGGAAAGCGGGGGAGAAGGGGGAGGGGCGAACGCAGGCGAAGGTTTGCCGAGCAAGTATACATTTTGCAATTGTTCCGAGGCAGGATGACTTGCAGTGTATACTTTAACTGCTCTTAAGGTTCCAGTACAAACAACACTGGTGAACAATAGAAGGTAGGCCATCTTAAGTCGGGAACATCAAACTCAAGGAGGCTAGACACAACATGCTGGAGGAACTCAGTTGGGTCAGGCAGCATCTCCGGAGAAAAGGAATAGGTGACATTTTGGGTCGAGGCCCTTTGAGGTGTGAAAAGGTACAGAACAAATCAGAAGGGTCTCGACCCGAGACGTCACCTGTTCCTTTTCTTCAGAGATGATACCTGACCCGCTGAGTTACTCCAGCATTGTGTGTGTATCTTCGGTGTAAACCAGCATCTGCAGTTCCTTCCCACAAACTCAAGTAGGATTCTGATTCTCCTCTTTACTGTTTTCCAAGACTATTGTTCTCTGCAACTAACCTTTGTCTCTCATTTTTGTGACTTCACAGCGAATCAAAATGACAAAGGAAAAGAAGGAAAGACAAACAGATATTGGCTGAATGTTTGGCTAGGAGATAACAGCCACCGATGCCTCATTACTTCGGGGATCCTTGGCACCAGTGATGAAGTCATTGATCCTCTTGGCGACATGGACGAAGGAAAAGGAGTCTTCTCTCACCACCGTGTGATTTCTCTCCATGAGGAATTCCACATCTTCCTCAGGGAATTCATCTGATTGACAATAAAGAGTTGAGCGTTACGTCATAGGATCAGAGGCATTTATCACAGAAGAAGGTTATTTGGCCCATTTTGTCCATGCCAATGTGGATCATACATACATCTGAATTAGACAGTAAGAGTCAACCACTCTGTCCCTCGAGCCCCACAAAAAGGTCATGGCTGATTTAATTGTCATCTGAACCCCACTTTTCCAGCTGTCCATTGTGATTGTCATCACCCTGGCACACTGGCACAGCGGTAGAGTTGCTGCCTTACAGCGCCAGAGGCCCGGGTTCAATCCTGCTCAAAGATTATAGAGGAGCAAGATAGGCCACTCCTCCGAAATCCAATGGACTGGTGTGTAGTACGTAACGGAACGTCACGGCCGCCATTTTGGCGGAATGCCTCCCACTGTGTAATCCGCTCCAAAGCTACAGAGCAGTTGTAAGTGAGATGCCTGTAAACAGGAATGTTTCATTGTCTTTTGAATAAATGATATTTTGATGTGGACTTTTATTGCATGCGTTTGTCTATGGAAGGCTATGTAAATTGCCGTTGGGCTAGTGTCAAATATTTACTGATTCATATACGTTTACATGTAAAATAGTAGCTTCAAAGATCCTTCGATCCGCTCTATCATCCTTGGTGTAATCAGTGTTGTAGGGAACAGTGTTTGATATAGCGCATCTATCACCTCACATATTTTAGTTAGTTTAGTTGTAATGTTTTCCCCCTGTTCCCCCATTTCCCTCCCATCTTTCCTCCCCAGCCCCCACCTTTGCGTAGTTTCCCTTGCATTGCATTGTGCAGCTTCCCTTGTATTGCTTTAACACACACTGCACAAAATGACAGGCACACACATACACACATTCATATAAATATATGGTGGGCAGATAGAAGAGCTTATTAAAATCTTCTTACAAAGACCATTATGTAATTTCTTTCTATCCTTTTTTGGACCCAAGGCATAGCAGGGCTGCCAACCCTCACACAGAGGGAAGGGAGGGAGAGAGGGAAGGGAGGGAGAGAAAGGAGGGAGGGAGGGAGGGAAGGAGGGAGAGAGGGGAGGAAGGGAGAGAGGGGAGGAAGGGAGAGAGGGAAGGGAGGGGGATCGAGAGAAGAGAGGGGAGAGAGATCGAGAGGGGAGAGAGAGAGATCAAGAGGGGAGAGAGAGAGATCGAGATAAGAGAGAGAAGAGAGGGGAGAGAGATCGAGAGGGGAGAGAAAGAGATTGAGAGGGGAGAGAGATCGAGAGGGGAGAGAAATCGAGAGAAGAGAGGGGATAGAGAGAGATCGAGAGAGGAGAGATAAAGAGAAGAGAGGGAGATCGAGAGAAGAGAGGGGAGAGAGAGATCGAGAGGGGAGAGAGAGAGAGAAGAGAGGGAGATCGAGAGAAGAGAGGGAGATCGAGAGAAGAGAGGGGAGAGAGAGAGATCGAGAGGGGAGAGAGAGAGAGAAGAGAGGGAGATTGAGAGAAGAGAGGGGAGAGAGAGAGAGATAAGAGAGGGGATAGAGAGGGATCGAGAGGTAAGTAAAGATCTATTACAAATAAATCTAATAACTTTCTAATGCATCTTGCTCCTCTATAATCTTTGCTTGCAACTGCTCTGTAGCTTTGGAGCGGATTACACAGCGGGAGACCGAGAGACAAAGATTATAGAGAAGCCTAGTTTCCCAATGATGTAGACGCCATAGTCGACACCATCTTTGGTCCGCTAAAATAGCGTCGACAATCACACACGTGATACTATGCTTTTTCCACTGAGTGGTGCATCTTGCTCCTCTATAATCTTTGATCCTGACTATGGGTGTTGTCTGTATGGATTTTATAGGTTCTCCCTGTGACCGCATGGGTTTTCTCTCCGGTGTTCCAGTTCCCACATTCCCAAGGTGTGCAGGTTTGTTGGTTAATTGGCTTCTTTAAGTTGCCCCTAGTGAGTGTGATAGAACTAGTGTGAATGGGTGATTGTGGGTTGGTGCGGAATCGGTGGGCGGAAGGGGTTGTTTCCATGCAATTTCTCTAAACTAAACTAAAATGAAACTAAACCGAAGCTAAGCCTAAACTCTGTTTTATAAATAAAATAGTCAAATATCCTGCTTCCATCCTCTCTATTGGGGAAAAGAGTTTCAAAGCTCATGAATCTCTGAGCGTGAAAGGTTCAGTCCCATCTCAGTCTTAAATGGGCCACCCCTCATTTTTAAACAGTGATCGTAATTCATAGTCGATGACAAGAAATATAGGATGATTAGGTACAGAAACAGGTCCTTTCGCCAATCGAGTCTGGGCCAACCATTATGCATCCATTTATACTTGTCCTACATTAACCCCATTTAAAAAAAACTCTCCTGATATTTTCATCTACTTCCCTCAGACCCTGCCACCTATCGACATGCCTCGGGCAATTTGCAGCAGCCAAATGTACCTCCCAACCTGCATGTCTTTGTGATAGGGAGGAAACTGGAGCACCAGGGGTACATACCGACTGTGCCCAGACAGCACTCGAGGTCAGGATCGAACCTGGATCTCCAGTGGTGCTTGGCAGTGGCTCTACCAACTGCGCCACTCTGCCCCCCCCCCCCACGAATGTCGACCCATGTACAACTTAGCTACAGCTTTTGGTTGCGAATTCTTTCGGCACCTCTGAAATTCTGGGATGTATGTTATAAATTCATTCGTCGTAGTAGCAGAATTAGGCCATTGGAACCATTGAGCCTACCCCGCAAATTCAATCATGGCTTTCTTCCACTGCCTCTTACCTTTAGACAGGAGATGAGGAGGGATTTCTTTAGTCAGAGGGTGGTGAATCTGTGGAATTCATTGTGAGAGATGGCTGTGGAGGCCAAGTTAATGGATATTTTTAAACCGGAGATTGACAGATTCTTGATTAGAATGGGTGTCCGGGGACATGGGGTGAAGGCAGGAGAATGGGGTTGAGAAGGAAAGATAAATCAGCCACGATTGAATGGTGGAGTAGACTCGATGGACCGAATGGCCTAATTCTGCTCCCAGAACTTATGAACTTTGGGATGAAAAGATCCTGCATCCTGCAAACTACTCCCAGAAACTCCTGCCATTGCTGCACCTCCATCATTCCTGCTAGGGTCCCTTCCCAACTTTATCCAGCTCCTCCCTAATGCCTCTTTCATACAATGGAAATAGCTATTAGCAAAGAACAAAAAATTGTTTTAATGTACTTACTGTCAACAAGCAAAACATCTGGCTGCAGCTGTGCGTAGAGTCGGCCAAGGGCAAGGCTTTCATTCAGAAGCTTGTGGAAAGAGAATACGTTCAACAAAACCTGTATGGATGTAGGACAAAGACAGCATTATATGGGTGAATGAGATTTTTATTACACATGGAATTCCATTGTGCCTGCATCAGCAAAAGTCTATTCTGCCCAATTATCATGAGCCACTCCCTGCCCTTCTTTATCCAATGTTACCTGTTCCTCAGGACAGCAGAGGGCAGCACAAGTGGCCCAGCTGGTAGAGTTGCTGCCTCACAGCGCCAGAGACCCGAGTTCGATCCTGATCTCGGGTGCTGAATGTGTGGAGTTTTTACATTCTCAGGCCCTTTGGCCAAACTTGCCCACACTGACCACATTGTCCCATCTTCACTGGTCCCATCTGCCAGCGTTTGGCCCATATTCCTCTAAACCTGTCTTATCCATGTACCTGTCCAAATGTTTCTTAAATGTCACGATAGTCCCTGCCTCAACTATCTCCTCCGGCAGCTCGTTCCACACACCTACCACCCTTTGTGTGAAAATGTTAACCCTCAGGTTCTTATTACATTTTTCCCCCCTCACCTTAAACCTGTTCTCAATTCCCCATCTCTGGGAAAGAGACACTGTGCGTTTACCCGATCTATTCCTCTCATGATTTCATAATCCTTTAAAACATGTCGATCTGATCATCTCTCAATCTTGTAGAGACAAGGGAATGCAAGCTAAATAATACACATGAATGCTTGTTGACCTTGTTGACTTAACGTTAGGCATTCCTTAATTCAATTTAAATTAATACTAAGACTATTATTCAAAGTCTAAACTGAATAAGATCTTTCCAAATGTTTCTCCTATTTGCGATAAATGTCTTCTTCAGGAAGCAACTAAAACCCATTCCTTTGCCTCTTGTATAAAGTTACATAATTTCTGGAGAGGAATTTTTAAATTTTCTTCAAAAACACTAAAAATAAAATTGGATCCCGACACGGAACTGATCACGGTATGTCAGAAGCCTGTTCTGAGCTATCAATATTTCAAAGACGTTTCCTTAATTATGGCCTAATAACGGCGAAAAAACTAATACTTACATTTTGGAAACAGGCATCAGTCCCTACTCTTAAGATGTGGATTATAAACATGTCCGAGACGCTACATCTTGAAAATATTAGACTGGTCTTGGCAGAAAAAACAGATCATTTTTCCAAGACATGGACACCATTCATTGATTTATTACAGGGATAGTATGGCGCAACACAACTTTGGATTTAAATCCAATTACGGGTTGGGTGAGGTTGGTGGGGAGGGATGAGAGGCAGGTATACCACCACTTCTTTCTCTCTTATTCTTTTTGTCCTTTTATTTTTTTTTCTATTCCTCTCTTCTTTCTTTCTTTTATTCACTCTTTGGCTACACCACTTTGGTCGTCTCTGGGTTCTAACTTTGCACATCTCGCTTTTTCTCTTTCTTGCTTTTTCTCCTTTCTTTTCCTCTAATTCAAAGCTAAAAAGTTAAAAATTGAAGCTGTATAATTGTGTATGCCGTTGGTTCTATTTCTGTACATTTGCTTCTAATTTAAAAATAAATAAATAAATAAATACATAAACAAATAAACATGTCGATCTGATCATCTCTCAATCTTGCAGAGACAAGGGAATGCCAGCTAAATAATACACATGAATGCTTGTTGACCTCAGTAATGCTGCTCAAGGCTTTGGTCCCACTGGATGCTCCCAGGGCGAGATAGGTTCCGCACACACCTCGTAATGGCCGCACTATGGTCGGCAACAGAAACGACAAGGGCCGTTTGCCAGCTTGAACAATGTTTCTCTGAAACAGAGATAAAGATGGAAAAGCAGGAGTTAGTCAAGGCCACGTTCTTCCAGGAATCGTGTTCTGTTCTGTCACGGGGTCGAATCACATTGAAACACCAGGCATGGAGGCAATGATTCAACTATACTTTATGTCACATGTACATAGTTTCTGTGAAATGTTTTGTTTTGCACATAACCGTGTACAATTCATGTAGCAGACCTAACCCAGGCAGTACACACAAGTCGACACTTTTCTGGCACTGACAAAATTATAAAAAGTTAATGGAACAGTTTTATTATCTGCTCGCAGTGGCGATCCCCACATGGCAGCAAGCAGCCCCCTCCCCCAGGTCCCCCCAACGTTCTCAGCGGCCCTCTGCTGGTCCCCCTAGGTTTCAGCGCCCCTCCGCCAGGTCCCCCTTGCGTTCTCGGTGCCCCCCCCCCCCCCCGATGGGTTGCTCTCAGCGGCTCTCCTCGTAGGAACGGGCTATTTGGTCCATCATGCCTGTTGTCCCTCTCAGCAAGGACGCAGCAGATCTTTTACCTCTGATTCGCCTTCCGCCACGAACCCCAAATCCCTTAATATCCAAAAACGATCACTCTCTGCATTATACTCTGCAATTAACGTCCGACAGACTCTCGGTAGACAGTTCCAAACATGAACCACTGGGTTCTGGGTGAAGAAATCTATTCTCATCTCACCCTCTGTCATCAGGCTTCTGAACAGTCCTTTCATAAGCTAGGGAACTCTTCGATTCACCTCTACCCCATTGCTGACATTAGACTTTGTCTCTGGAATGAATTGCTACAATGCTGAGAACTATATTCTGCAACTCTGTATCTTCCCCTTTGCTTGAGCTATTGTATTTGAGTTTGAACTGATTGTATTTAAGTATGGTGTATCTGATCTGCTTGGATAGCATGCGAGACAAAGCTTTTCACTGTACCTCGGTACGTGTGACAATGATGACCCTTTCAATCAATCAAAGACTTTATTGTCATTCAAAAATACACCAAAAATGCAAGTCTGAACAAATTTTTGTTGCATCTGGCTCACCGTGCAACATAAAATGACAAAAGGATAAAATAGATAAAAAAGTAAAATAGATAATAGTGGCGGCACATTATATGGAATTCAAGAGTCTGATGGCTCGGGGGAAGAAGCTGTTGCAAAACTTGGCCGTTCTGCTCCTTCTACTGCGATATCTTCTGTCCGAGGGCAGCAGAGTGAACAGTCCATGATGTGTGGGCTTTTATAATGCTGTTGGCCTTATTATGCTGTTGACCTGAGTCTGAAGAAGGGTCTCGACCCGAAACATCACCCATTCCTTCTCTCCGGAGGTGCTGCCTGTCCTGCTGAGTTACTCCGGCATTTGGTGCCCATAGTCCGTGTATAGCCAGCATCTGCAGTTCCATCCAACACTAAGCCTAAATCTGATTAGCTAACTCTTTAATTTGAAATTGCGACTTGGCTCTGAAACACAAGGGATTGCAGATGCTGGCATCGTGAGCAAAAACAAAGTGCTGGAGGAACTCGTCGGGTCAGGCAGCGTCTGTGGAAGGAGATGGACAAACTTCAACTCAGTTTGTTTAAATGTGAGGACAGTGACTGAGCCAGGAGAAGTAGACAAGGGTTTGAATGTCACTCGTGGTGTCGTCAAGAATCCAGTCATGACACACAGTGTAAAAAACACTGGGGGTAACAAAATGCTGGAGAAACTCAGCGGGTGCAGCAGCATCTATGGAGCGAAGGAGATGGGCAACGTTTTGGGCCAAAACCCTTCTTAAGACACTAGTAAAAAACACTATTCAACATTTTATTGAATGAAATTGATGCACATCAGCAGGCTGGTCCCCTGTGACGTCAGGGAATGTCAGCCCAATGCAAACTCATCCATGGTCTTCAAGGTTAGGGTCCGGGTTAACAAAATTAAGAATTATACCCAAGATAGACACAAAATGCTGGAGTAACTCAGCAGGACAGGCAGCATCTCTGGGTAGAAGGAATGGGTGATGGTTCGGGTCAAGACCCTTCTTCAGACAGTCAGGACGAGAGATATGGAGGGGTAAGGTGTGAAAACGAGAGATCAAAAACGGAGTATATCCCATATCTCTCGTTTCCCACTCCCCAGACTCTCAGTCTGAAGAAGGGTCTCGACCCGAAACGTCACCCATTTCTTCTATCCAGAGATGCTGCCTGTCCTGCTGAGTTATTCTAGCATTTTGTGTCTATCTTTGGTGTAAACCAGCATCTGCACTTCCTTCCTGCACACTAAGAATTAAACCCTCTTGACTCTTGACTTGCTTACCATATTCACCGTCGAATTGTCCTGTGTTTGGTCTGGCCAGGAGAAGTCCAACATTTGGCTGTTCAGAAGAACCCCGGAGGGTGTTATGATCCCACTGCCAAACGGCCGGTTCAGGGAGCTGGACACAAGGTGAACAGAAAAATGTTTCAAGGTTAAGAACCCGTGCAGTTCTTGCTTGGTTTCAAGATACTCCATCTGTTACAGAAACCTCCTGAATCATCCTTTCCTTATCTGAATGAACAGCATTTGTTTTCAATCTGCAAATAATGCACTATGAACTGAAGATATAAAAGTATGGAGTAACTCAGTGGGTGAGGCGGCATCTCTGGAGAAACACGACGTGTGACGTTTCGGGTCAGGACCTCTTTTTATCCGCTGAGTTACACCAGCACTTTGTACCTGCAATATCTTTGGTATAAAGAAGCATCTGCTGTTCTTTGTTTCTATGTGCTACAAATGGTTGCACATGGGACTTTGGGCTTTTGTTTTGCACTAATATTGTTTTTAACTTATTGAACTTTTTTTATTTATCATGTTACCTATGGGTATTATGTTTACTGCTGTTTTGCTGCTGCAAGTAAGAATTTCATTGTTCCATTTTCGATACATATGACAATTCAACACGCTTGATTTGTTGCAAAATATCTTGAATGGAATAATACATCTCATAAATCTTAAAAGTGCTTGGCGGGCAACAAACTTCTTCAAAGAGCAGTAACAATTATCGCCCAAGCAGAATTAGGGCCAATATATGCAAAGGGTGGACCGGGGTCTGATGCTATCCCAGATATCTTCAAAGCCTGGTCTTCCCCCACCATTTAAGAGGTACACATATGATACATTAAAGATTATTCACCAAGCACATCGGGCAAAGACAAACGATCTCTTGTAAGTTTGGATAACGATGACCAATTTATATTAAAGGGGACAAACAGGAACGGCCCATGAGACTTAAATGCTTTTTGTTAAGACAGAAGATTATGAAACATACAAAAAGAACATTGTAGAGATTTGGTGCCAATAGTAAAAATGTCTTTATTGTTTAGTAATTTTTTTAATGACTTCAAGAACCACATTCTGTGAATAGTCTATAATTTTGAGAACAATGCAATGGAGGAGCTCATGCCAATAATGGATGTTTTCTTTCCCATTTAAAAATGTATTGTAGAAACATACATTGTAACTTGATAGACACAATATGCTGGAGTAACTCAGCGGGTCAGGCAGCATCTCTGGAGAAAAGGAATAGGTGGTTTCGGGTCGAGCCCTTCATCAGACTGGGTGATGACGTCTTTGGAGCGTGGGAGGAAACTGGAGCACCCGGAGAAAACCGACGTGGTCAACGGGAGAATGTACACATTCCTAACAGACAGCATCTGTGGCCAGGATCAGATTAGGTCTCTGCCGTTGTAAGGCAGCAACTGTGCCACCCACATGTTTCAAGATACTTTGGTGCAAAAGGCGATATATAAATGAGGGCATCATTATACTTAGATGAAAGACAATACAAGGAATTATGATTCTCGTATGTTGATAATACAAAGGATTTTATACTGATGTAGCCTGGTATAATTAAGTCATTTGCCCCAAAAAGATCAGCTCCATCTGGACCTGACTCCAGAAAGGATCAAAAACATTACTGTGCTGTTACCTCACAATGGAAACGATGAAGTCATCAGGCCCAATGACATGGACCTGACTTGCGGAAGGTCCCGTCTCCAGGGAATTGAGGGGTAGATAGTGGTTTGGAGGAAATGCCACACTTTCGTTGATCAGCTGACGCAGAGAATTGGCTTCTAATTTGCTGAAGGGAGAAAGCAAAATAAATACAGTAAACCCTGGCGATACGGACCTCTATGCAGCGCGCTTCGGTCATAGCGGACCGAGGCTCCCGTTGCAACGCCCCCCAGTTCTGCCAGTTTCCCAATGAGCTGGCGCCATGTGGCGGCAGCTTCCGGTTGCGCGAGCGGAGAGAGCAAGGCAGCATGAAGGCTGCGGCAGTACCGCGTGTAGGGCCCGGGCTCTGCGCCTCCCTCCCTGGATTCCTAATTGATTAACCCACCCCAATGCCGTGTTTTTTCATTCCCAGACTTGCGTTAAAATGTACCCCCTCACTCGGTTATAGCAGACGATCGGTAATAACGGACACCAACTCCCCCCCGCCCCACCCCCACCCCACCCTCCCCACCGTACACCCATAACTCTATGCAGCTCAATCTACCCATTTGGATACATGGAACTGCAGGTGTTGGGTTTACAAAAAATGACACAATGTGCTGGAGTAACTCAGCAGGTCAGGCAGCATCGCTGGAGAACATGGTTGGGTAACGTTTCAGGTTGGGACCCTACTTCCGTCTGATTCTATGGAAGGGGGTGGGGGATGAAAAAGAGGAGAGGCAAGACAAAGCGTGGCAGGTAGTAGGTTAATACAGGTGAAAGAGGTTTTTGTGAGGCAGATGTTTGGACAAAGGCCAGAGATGAAAAGACAGAACGTATGAGACAAAAACGGGAATTGTGAAGCTGGAGGAATGAATGAGGGCGGTAGGGGAGGGGGCGGGGAGAAATAGGTGTGAGTTCAGGTGTGGCACTGGGGAGTGAGGAGGGGGTGGGGGAGGAGGGAGTGGTGAGGGAAGAAGGGAGAGGAAGAGGTGTGGAATTTCAAACTTCTACACTTCTTGCCTGATGGGAGAGAGGAGGAGGGAGTGTCTGGTGTACGACTCGTCCTTGATTACACTGGTGGCCTTGCCGAGGCAGCATGAGGTGCAAATGGAGTCAATAGAAGGGAGGTTGGTTTGTGTGATGGACTGTGCTGCATAATAAGTTTGACATCCGCCACTGATGGAAATTTTTAAAGATTTAGTCTTAAAACATCTGACCCAATTTTTCACAGGTAAAGAACCTGGTAAATGAAAATGAGATCACGCACCTAATCATCTTCTCCGTCACCTCAGTTGTTGTGGAGTCAAATAAAGGATCTCCGAGGCTGCTTGCAAGACCTAATGCAATTTTCAACGTCTAGAGAAAAGAAAGCAAAGAAATATTTATTTCTTAAATAGGAGATCTTTGTGGTAATGAGCACACTGGATGGTCAAATAATTTGTAATAAAAATGAATTGCAGATGCTTGTTTATACCGAAGACTGAGACAAAGTGCTGGAGTAACTCAGCGGGTCAGGCAGCATCTCTGGAGAGTGTGGATAGGTGACTTTTTGGGTCGGGGCCCTTCTTCAGAGTGATTCTAGTTAATTGGAGGGTTATCCCTGCAATTAGTCTGAAGAAGGGTCACCTACC
The DNA here is from genome assembly GCA_963514005.1 of Raja brachyura. The sequence goes on from OY740802.1 coordinate 28,978,997, forward strand.
CATGTCCTCCAGAGATGCTGCCTGTCCCGCTGAGTTACTCCAGTGCTCCTTTGCCAAAGTGTGGCCATACACAAATTAGAGGAACAGCACCTCATATTCCGCTTGGCTAGCTTACAATCCAATATTAGGAATATGGAATTCTCCAATTTTAGGTAACTGCATAACCCTATCCTTCTCCCTTCGTCACCCATATAACCCTCCCTTGTCTTCTTTCCAGCCCCCCCCCCGCCCCCCCCCCTCCATCTGACTAACCGGGACTTGAACCTACGTCTTCCGTCCCCCACCCCTTCCACCTACATCCCTTCCTCTAGCTTCACAATGCACAGCTCTTCAATCTTTTTGTTTCATGCCTTCTGTCTTTTCGTCTCAAGCCTTTGTCATGTGCCTGTCAAATAGCCCACCTCACCTGTGTTAGCCTATTACGTGAAGGTAGACAAAAGTGCTGGAGAAACTCAGCGGGTGCGGCAGCATCTATGGAGCGAAGGAAATAGGCAATGTTTCGGGCCGAAACCCTTCCACCTTACATCCTAACCTACATCTTAGCCTATTACGTGCCAGGCTTTGCCCTGCGCCTCCTCTATTCCAGCTTTCATCCGCCCCTACCCATAATCAGTCTGAAGCAAGGCCCGATCTGAAACGTCACCTATCCATGTTCTCCTGAGATGCTGCCTGACCCACTGAGCTACTCCAGCACTCTGTCTTCTTGTGTAAACCAACATCTGCAGTTCCTCAACTCCAGCACTTTGTGTTTTGCTCAAGATTCCAGCATCCACAGTTCCTTGTGTCTCCACTTCAAACCGAGAGACTAGCTTTCTGAAATGCATTTCCAAATGAATCCTAAAATTCCTTCATTTCAGCATGGCTTTCAATCTCCCTCTTCCCAGATATGTCAATTTTACTCCTCCACGTGATGGAAACATTGAACAGGATTTCCGTGCGTTCCGGCCCCTTCCCACACAGGATCTTGACCAAATGTGACCCTACCCATGTACCTGGGTCAGGAAAGGACACCTGATGGAACGGCACAGGCAACAGTTAGCATTGTATTTCCAGAAGGACAGGAAGCCATTCAGAAGGTCCACTATCAATCTGATCCCACCAACAAACTACACCCCCCTTTTACAATAGGCATAATGATTAATCTTCTTCGAACCATGGTCTCTCGTGAGGTCTTACAAGCGGAGGGTGTGGTAGCCTTTCGTGCACCTTCCTACTCCTTAATGGGCAACCCTCATTCCCAGAAAGATGGCTGTAAATGAATGGTGAAAACCATCTCCCAACATTGGGGAAAGAAGGCAAATTGTAATGCAAGACATTAGCAGATGTATGGTGGTCTTAGTGAGGGATACGCACGTGGACCCACTTCAGTGCTGCACAGCCCCGTGACTCTATGATCAACGGGAACCTTTGACCCATAAATTCTCAAAGTGGAGGATCACTTGGATCTATGAGGAATTGAGAACTTTGAGGTGAACCATCCAGGGCATACAACATCCTGAGGTACATAACGGAAGGGCTGAGCCACCTAACAAACTCCCCACCCACCCGTCCCGTCAGGCATCTTGTGCCCTGCCTGTGGTGGAATCTGCGGGTCCTAGACTGGCCTCATCCATCATCGCAGAGCCAAGACACCTGTAGTGGAAACAAGACGTCCTCAAACCCAAGGGACTGCCTGAAACGAGGACAACCTTACACCAGGGTCCACAAGCCCTACCTCTGTGAGGAGATGATAGGTCAGGTTCCTGGAGGCCTGGGTCGTTATGTTAAATCCCTCCAAAATGTTGAGGGCAGCAACAAGTGCGGCTCCCGTGTGTGGGGGAGGAGCTGTAAGCACAAAGCGACCTGCAAAACACCACAAAATAACCGTTACTTTTGACTAGACCCTTCCCCAAAATAATTACTTTCTTTGTAAAGATCATGAAGCCATATTGAGCAATGATCACAATCGCAAAGTGCTGGGGTAATTCAGCGGGTCAGGCAACATTTCTGGAGAAAATGGACAGGTGATGTTTCGGGTTGGGACTCTTCTTCAGACATTGTCTGGGGGGGGGGTGGAACTGGAAGCAAGAAAAGACCAGGACAAATCAGGCCGTCAACAGACTACCTCAGGCATGGTGTTTCCCTGATAGGCCGATTGTTGGCTGGCATTGGTGTGTTAGGTTATGATCATAAATCCATACTGAGCATTTTTGGGAGGTTTACGATCGTGAAGCCATATTGAGCATTGGTGATAGACACACAATGCTGGAGTAACTCAGCGGGTCAGGCAGCATCTTTGGAGAGAATGAATAATGATGTTTTGGTTCGAGATTGTTCTTGAGACTGCTCTTTCCTCCTGCTCCCCAACCTACTTTGAGCATTGGTGTGCAGATCACTAGTGAGAAAGTTGCAGGACCATTTTACTGATGGTTGAGGGCTGAACATTTAGATGGTATTAGCCAGATTGAATTTGCCCCGCTTTTTGGGATCAGGGCACACTTCAGAGCAATTTCCCCCATTGTCAGGCAGATGCCAGTGTTGTAACTGTACTGGAACAGCTTTGGCCAGAGGTGCCTCCAGGGGAACCTGAGGGGTAACTATATAGCACAGAGGGTGGGGGTGTATGGAACAAGCTGCCGGAGGAGGTAGTTGAGGCAGGGACTATCCCAAAGTTTAAGATGCATTTAGACAGGTACATGGATAGCACAGGTTTGAAGGGATATGGGTCAAACGCAGGCAGGTGGGACTTGTGTAGATGGGGCATGTTGGTCGGCATTGGCAAGTTGGGCCGAAGGGCCTGTTTCCTCGCTGTGTGACTATGAGCATGGAAGCAGTCTTTTCAGCCCAAGATACCCCATCTACAGTAGTACCACCAGACTGAGTTTGGCACATATTCCTCTAAATGTTTCCTATCCATGCACCCGTCCAAAGTCATTTAAAGACATTTTGATGGGTACAGAGATTTATTTTGAAGTGGGGAGTTTATTCCCTTCATACTTCTGGGAAGAAAATCCAGAATTTAGATCTAGAGACAGTGAAGGACCATCGTAATATTTCTAAGTAAGGATGGCATAAAACCTGGTGGAGATCCTGCAGAAGGTGATATCCCCATGTAGCTTCCTGGTTTGGTAGGGTTTGGGAAGATTTAATTATTCCCTCCTGCCTCTTCAACTTCGAAGCTGAGGTCAGTGCCTACCTTGGTACGATCCTTCAATGGGCTTCTGGGCAATCACACTGTAGTTAGCAAAGTCTTCTGCGGAGAGTACTCCACCTTTGCTCCGAACCTGCGAGGAAAGACAGAAGAGAGTCAGTGTTAAGCTCTTGAGAACGTCCATGTTCCTCGTAAGGCTATTCACGATAGAGACCACTCCCGGACTTTTGCAATAGATGACTTGCGTAAACTCATACCTATGTAAATGATTCTGTACTCAGTCCCCAGTGCAATAAAGGTAACTTGTAATTTCCACAACACTGTGCGATCACTCGTGTTTACATCGGAAACAAGCCGGCAATGGCGGAGGGGCTTACCCAGAAGGCCGTGTGCTACAGAAATGGCTCAGGCTGCAGCCGGACGCCACTGAGACAGTTCATGGGCCGTGGAACCAGGGGGGGCTGTAGCCCCTTCACTTTTTTGGCGAGACATGCTTCATAACCCGAAATTATCCGGCCCGCAGGCGTATTTTTCCCTTCTTCTGAGGACCTCCGCCATCCAGAATCTCAGAACAAGCACACAGTGAGCGCGGCAAAACCAAAGATCACAGTGCAGCTCCACTCGATGATCTTTGGGCAAACCCATGACCAGCCGCGGCGGAAACCGACTGCCCCCCAAAACCCGCCCTCGCCTCCGCTCAACGGCCAGTCACAGTGCGGTTCACAGTCGAGATATGGGGCAGTGAATGAAGCGCTGTGATTAACCGCCGAGCAGAAGGGAGGGAGAGTGGACCGAGAGAGAGAGAGAGTATCAGCCCCAAGAGAGAGAGAGTCGGCCTGAGAGTTTGGGGATGGCCTGTATTATCCCCTAGTTTTTGGAGGTCGATCAACAACAAAAAAATAATAATTGTCCCACCTGCCCCTCACCGGGTACCCCCGAGGCCGGTGATCAGTGATCGCTCAGCTGCCCCCCCCCCCCCCCCCCCCCACCACTTTCAAAAACGTTCCACTGCCCCTGCAGTTCATACTGCCAGTGGTGGACACACAGTGCTGGAGTAACTCAGCGGGTCAGGCAGAACTATGCAGAACATGGATGGGTGACGTTTCTGGACATGATCCTTTTTAGTTTAGTTTACTCTGGTTAATTATCACGTGTACCGAGGTACAGTGAAAAGCTTTTGTTGCGTGCTATCCAGACAGCAGAAATACAATACACGATCACAATTGATCCATTTACAGTGTAAGGGAATAATGTTTAATCCAAGGTAAAGCCAGCAAAGTCCGATCATGGATAGTCCGAGGGTCACCAAAGAGGTAGATAGTAATTCAGCACTGCTCTCTGGTTGTTGGTAGGATGATTCAGTTGCCTGATTACAGCTGGGAGCAAACTGTCCCTGAATCTGGGGGCGTCCATTTGCACACTTCTTTAGCTTTTACATGATGAGAGAAGGGAGAAGGAGTGGCCATGGTGTGACTCAGATTCGGGCAGGGGATGGGAATAGTGACTCCAACCCGTAAAATCCGACTTACGTGAGCGTTCATGGAATGTAACCCTTATGTAAATGGGGGTCTCTGTATCTGCAGGATCCTGAAGGAATACATTATTAGAAGAACGTTGTAATGTAGTGCTGGGATACTGAAGCAAATGTGAGGCTTATCGGTAATCATGTTTACACATTGATAGACCTAATGATAGAAGAAGCAGAAGAAGTGCATGCTTCATTATCTTGGCTTCCACAGATTGCTTCAGTCCATGCCGATTGATTCTATACAAACCTTACCTCAGCAACATGCCCAAAATAACCAAGTGCTTATCTGCAGCAAACCGCGTCGTGCAGATTGAACAGTTCCAAATTATAATTACCACCACAGAGAATGGGAAAATGACAGACTTAAAAAGGCAGCCAATCTCATAGAAGACCAACACTTTACAGGCCACACTCTTATTTTGCCTCTACCGTCGGGAAGAAGGTAGAGGAGCCTGCATGCACCAATCCTCCCGGTATCTTCTCAAGCTGTGAGCTGTTCTCTTTTGGCTGCTGAGGTTTTAATTTTTAATTTGGCTCCCAAGGGTTTTTGATGTACATGATTGACTGCCCTTAACATCGACAATATTTGTCGTGGAAGTTATTGGAGAATCTTTAGGACTTTGGTTGAACCATGTTTAAAGGAAGAATTGGAGGCTACGGAGAAGGTGCAGAGTATCATGTTTAAGAACTGTTTCTTCCCAGCACTCTTGAACACTGCACAACACTAACCTCAGCAGCTATAATCTTCTTTGGATTGTGTCTTTGGTTGCACAAGCTGGTGCGGAACAGCAGCCTTACAGTGCTAGAAACCCAGGTTCGATCCTCAGTACAGGTGCTGTCTCGACATAGTTTATATACGTTCTCCCTGTAACCAAGTCTGTTTTCTCTGGGTGCCCCGGTTTCCTCCCACACTCCAAAGATTAATTGGCTTTGGCAAAAAAAATTGTAAATTGTCCCTAGTGTGCAGGATAGTGCAAGTGTTTGGTCGACGCGGACTCAGTGGGCCGAAGGGCCTGTTTCCACACTGTATCTCTAAAGTTTAAAGTCACAACAAACTTCAGGTTATGCACTACTTTGGTGCAATTGGGTAATGTACCTAGTATTACAACTGTAGATTTAATGTATTTTTGATTGTTCTATATTATGTATACGTTACTGTGTGCATAGGCCTGTTAATCTGCTGCAAGTAAGAATTTCATTGATCTGTTGACAATACATGACATGGCAATGAAACAATCTTGATTCTCTTGACTTCTTTACCTCTGAAGCCATTTCCTCTGTGATATTTCCTTTGTAAAATGCCGAATCGCCCTCCAGACCAATTGCATTGAAAATAGCTGCCAGATCCAAGCGTTTCATGAAAGCCCCTGACTGTAACGGCTGTCCATGTGGCAGGAAAATCTCACGGAAAATCTCGGATACATTTTTGTCCTTTACTTGATCAATGGCTTTCGCTGGAATTACAGAAAACAACAAAAACAAGTTAGTCTAAAAACAAATCATTAGGGGGTCTTGATCAACAAAACATTTCAAACAACAGAATATTGTTTCCATGCTCTGAGAGAGAGTGACGTCGTGACATTTTAAGTCTTCTTATAATGTACTTAGAAATACATACATGGGAGTTCAGTTTAGTTTATTATTGTCATGTGTACCAAGGGAGTGGCCGGGGCGAGACTAGTCTTTGATGATGCTGGTGGACTTGCCGAGGGAGTGTGAAGTGTAGATGGATTCAATGGAAGGGAGGTTGGTTTGTGTGATGGTCTGGGCTGCGTCCACAATTTTCTGCAATTTCTTGCGGTCTTGGATGGAGGTTCATTAGCCTCTGTAAATTTCTCCTACCGTTCAGGGAGTGGATACGAAAGCGGGATAACATACAAATAGTGTGAATGGGTAATCGACGACAGGCATGGACTCGGTGGGCCAAAGGGCCTGTTTCTGTGCTGTATCTCAAACTGAAGCTAAAGCAGTTTTCCCACTCTCCCAATAGCAGTGGGCTGCCCTGAATTACATATCGGAGGAATAAAGGTTCTACCTACCAAGTTCTTGAGTGACGTTGAAACCTTCCAGTGCAACTTTTGATGCTGCAGACATTAACTCAGACCAGGAGATCCTGAAGAAAGGAAACAGCAACATTATTGGACAATCTCGTACAGTATATACACTTTCCGCACTTCTTCATCAAAAAGTCTCGCTGCAAATTGTTATGTCAATGATTCCCCTTCAATGTTGTTACATTGACTGTCAGAATCTAATTCAAGGCTCTGGACTTTCTGCACCGCAAGCTAGCCCTTTCATGGGCCACATGGCAGAAGAACCCGTCGGGATGTACGCCGCAGCAATCCCCCGGAAGCAGGCGCGGAACCGGGAAACCCGCCTGAACAGGGAAGCGGCCGAGCCCGGCCCCTGCTCGTCCCCGAGGAAGGGGGAGTCGGCGGCAGATGCTGGAACAAAGGGCCAGTATGAAGAACCGGGGGGTGGTCTTACTTTCCCTTCCGCACCCTCAAGGTCGGATGTGGAAACCTCCTCTGGGGCACAACGGCTGAAGGTAACCGGGCAAGGAGAGGACGATGGTTCACTGGCAATCCAGATGGTGGCGAGGGCTGCAATGGGCCTTAATGGCCAGCTGCAGCTGGGACTTTGACAATGGTGCCAAAACCTGGCGACTCTTGCATATGGACAATGGGTTGTTTCTACACATTTTGTACTTAATGTATGGCAATAATTCTACTGAACTGTTTGCAAAAAAATAAATTCACTGCACCTGGCTACATGAAATAATACGATACGATAGAACAGGAGGGAAATTGATCTGCCAACAATCATCATAAAATACAAGGTACATGAAACATGAAATTAAAATGACGAGTGGAAAGGATTGGGGATGTGCGAACATTGGGGGGGGGGGGGGAAGTTAGTCTACCCCATGACTGAAGGGGGAGTAGTTGTACAGTTTGATAGCCACAGGGAAAAGGATCTCCTGTGGCGTTCTGTCCTGCATCTTGGTGGAACCAGTCTGTTGTTGAAGGTACTCCTCTGGTTGACCAGTGTGTCATTGAAGCAAGTATTTATTGCCCACACCTAATTGTCCTCTAGAATGAGACGGCAGCCATTTTCTTGCGCTTCAGCAGTCCCTCTGTTAAAGGAGTCACACAGTTCTGTTGGGTCATGAGTTTCAGTGATGATGGAGGAACGCTGATGTTTTTCCGAGACAGGGCGGTTCGTGCCTTGGAAGGGAACTTGCAAACGCTTTTAGAGCAGAAATTAAAATGTTCGCTGAAAGTACTTTAGATTACTATTTGACTCAGCATTTTAATGTTTGCTGTGTCTCATCAAATATTCTTCCTTTATCTTCGGCAGTTCTTCAGGTTGTAGGACAACTTGCTTCCTTTCTAGTTTAGTACAGTCTGAGGCGATTGGCTGTAAGGGGAACGATCTACTGCATTCTCAGCGCTTTCTGGGGCGACTGATACATGTTCATAAATTAAAGCAGCAGAACCCAAGATAGCACAAAACAGCAGAGGTTAGGTTCTTAAACAAACAAATTAAGAAAAGTCAAATGGTTCTGAAGCAAACCAAATGTAAATGAAGGGGCAGAAAACTGAAAATGAAATTAATAATATTCCCAATGTTGCTTGGTGTGACGTTTACCTGCCATAGACTTGGTGGGCTTGGTGAAATCCTCTTATCATACCAGGGACAGCGACTAAAAGACCTGGCTGCACAAGCAAGACAACAAGATGTTACAATGCCAATCTATCAATACTAACCGTCTCTAAAGTATATTCTCCATGTAAAACAGTTAGCTTTAGACCGTTTCAGACTTTAGAGATAAAACGCGGAAACAGGCCCTTCGTCCCACCGAGTCCGCGCTGACCAACGATCACCCGGTATACTAGCACTACCCTACACTCAAGAGGCGATTTACAATTTACAGAAGCCATTTAACCTACAACCCTGTATGTCTTTGGAGTGTGGGAGGAAACCGGAGCAGCCGGAGAAAACCCATGCAGATGTGGTCAAGTTCAAACCCGGGTCTCTGGTGGTGTAAGGCAGTCACCCTACTGCTGTGTTATTGTGCTGCCCTATCTCCTGAAGAACTACAGACAACTCCATTTGGTTGTCCCACCACAAACATGCAACTGTGGAGGGCAACGAAAGGAGTCCTTGTGTCTGTTGTAGCCAGGGTAGTTTGAACAAAGATTTGCCCAGGGTAGAGTGGAGAGTAGAACCATAAATGGCAAACAAGATTGAAATTCAAACTCAAGGCTCCAAATTGAAAGTCAATATTTATATAAGGAACTGCAGATGCTAGCGTACATAAAAGGACAAAAAATACTGAAGTAACTCAGTAGGTCATGCAGCATCTCTGGAGAACATTGATAGGTAATGTTTCGGGTTGAGTCACTTCTTCAGGCTGCTTGTTCAATATTTATCTTTAATTTGGTTTAGAGGTACAGCATGGAAACAGGCCCTTCGACCCATCGAGTCCACGTTGTCCATCGATTACCCATTCACACTAGTTCTATGTTATCCCACTTTCTCATTTACTCCCTACACACTAGGGGCAATTTTACAAAGGGCCAATTAACCTACAAACCCACACTTCTTTGGGATTTGGGGGAAAACCGGAGCATCCGGTGGTCACAGGGAGAATGTGCAAACTCCTCACGGACAGGATTCAACCTGGGTCTCCGGCACTATGAGGCAGCATATCCACTAGCTGCACCCTCTTGGGTCGGCATCTCATGAACTTCACCGAATCGCTGAGCAAACAGTAAAATCCTTGCAAAGTTTTGATGAAATTTCACCGACCTGAAATATTCTTAAAAGTTTATAACTTGCAGGAGCAGAATTAGGCCATTCGGCCCATCAAGTCTACTCCACCATTGAATCATGGCTGATCTATCTTTCCCTCTCAACCCCATTCTCCTGCCTTCTCCTCATAACCTCCGACACCCATAGTTATCAAGAGTCTATCAATCTCCACCTTAAAAATATTCATTGACGATCTCCACAGCCTTTTGGGGCAATTAATTCCACAGATTCACCACCCTTCGACTAAAGAAATTCCTCCTCATCTCCTTTATAAAGGTATGTCCTTTTATTCTGAGGCTATGACCTCTGATCCTAGACTCTCCCACTCGTGGAAACATCCTCTCCACATCCACTCTATCCAGGCCTTTCACTGTTCGGTCTGTTTCAATGAGGTCTCCCCTCATCCTTCTAAACTCCAGCGAGTAGAGGCCACAGTGCCGTCATATGTTAACCCACTCATTCCTGGATTAATTCTTATAAACTTCCCCTGGGTTCTCTCCAATGCCTGCACATCCTTTCTCAGATATGGGCCCACAACTGCTCACAATACTCCAAATCTGGTCTGACCAGTGCCTTATCTTGGGCCGGCATCTCATGCATTTCACCAAATGTCTGAACAAACAGCAAAACCATTGCAAAGTTTTGATGAAATGTCATCGACCTGAAATGCTCTCCAAATGTCCGACCTTCTGTGCATTTTCCGGATTTTCGACTTTATTTCGGAACTCTGGCATCTGGGGTATTTTGCTTTTGGAACGTGAGAGATAGGTGGAGAAAACCACTGACCTTGTCCTCCCATCCATGTGAGAACATGTGCTCCTCGACCGCTGCTGGAGCCGTCTCCCTGAAGTCAAAGACGAGGCTCTCATTCTTCCTGATATCATGAACTAACATAACTCCACCCCTATGAGAAAGGACATCGGTGATCAGAAGACAACTTTACTGCACCTTACTTGGAAGGCAATGAGAGACTTTCAATATATTTTGTGCTGTCAAGGTGACAGATACGATGGAAGAATCAAGAGTGTTTTATTGTTATATGTACTGAAACGGGGAATTTTATATTCTTACTTGGCTTTCGCATAGATTCATTGTCGTAGAGTCATAGGGCATGGAAACAGGCCCTTCAGCCCAGCTTGCCCATGCCAACCAATGTGCCCTATCTACACCAGTTCCACCTGTCCGCATTTAGACCATATCCCTCACATACTGAACTTTTATTTTGTCTATGGTGTTCACAGAGTACTATGTTTACATAGAAGATAGACACAAAATGTCAGAGTAAGTCAGGCAACATCTCTGGAGAAAAGGAATGGGTGAGGTTTCGGGTTAAGATCCTTCTTCGGACTGGGTCTGTCTATCTTCAGTCTAAACCAGGTGTCGGCAACCTACAGCCCCCGAGCCGAATGCGCCCATAACCCAAAAACATCCGCAGTCGGATTTCCCCCCCCCCCCATAATAATCCAGCCCGCCGAGCAGCGGGCAAGCGCCCCGCGCAGCAGCCGGGTGCCCCGAGCGCGGCCAAGCTCTAGCTATACCACCTCTTGCGCAAAGCCGCCGGCATGGCCGCGCACCTTCTGTGAACACGTTTAAGAAAGAACTGCAGATGCTGGAAAAAACTGACAGGAGCCAAAAATGCTGGAGAAACTCAGCGGGTGAGGCATGCAAGGATTGCATAAGGCTGCCTCACCCGCTGAGTTTCTCCAGCATTTCTGTCTACCTGTGAACACGTGATTTGATGCCTGCCATCCGGGGCGGGATCCATGTGTACACGTAATAGATGTGGCCTGACATCCGCTCACAGACATGCGTCCCGGACCCAATGCAGAACAAGGTTGCCGACCCCTGGTCTAAACCAACATCTACAGTCCCTGCCCACACACTATGTGTACATATCCATTGTGCTGCTGCAAGTAACAATTTAATTGTTATCTTTCAGGACATATGACAATAAAACACTCTGTACACTTCTTCACTTTAAACTTTCTCAACACAACTTTGTAAAGTCATTTTTTTAAATGTAGGAATCCACAAGTTGGGCAGAGAGGGAATTGAGTGTAAAGACATGTCACCCTCTCAGTAGAACAACAACAATTGTGTAAACAACAAAGAACATTTCTGTGAATGATTCTTACAGCACCTACCCTCCAATTCCAGAGCTGTGGGGGTGGATTATTCCTAAGCACAATGCAGACACAATAGCTGCATCGACTGAAGAGCCACCACGATTCAGTATTTCGGTACCAACTGCGGAGCAATGGGCCACATCTGTAACCACAGCTCCTTGGTGAAAGATCTACACAGCAAAAGAGGGGAATGTAGAGTCATCGGCAGAACACTTCCTTTGTTTATGACTGTTGCTTGTGGTTTCTGCAATGTTGTTATTTCAGCAGGTTTCCCAGTCAATTCCGAACAAGGGTTTTGCTATACAATGTCCTAAAGGCACCCTAACCAGTATTCCGCAAAACCACTTAAAGTTGTTTGCCCACCCTCTTAGTACTATAATGTGGCAGCAGGTGAATTTCATAGAACATTATGAGCGGCACAGTGGCGCAGCTGGTAGAGCTAGAACAGCTGGTAGAGCTAGACAGCGCCAGAAACCCCGGTTTGATCCTGGCCTCGGCTGCTATCTCTGTGGAGTTGGCATGTCTCCCTGTGACTGCATGGATGCCCCAGTTTGTTCCCGCGTCCCCAAGACATGCGGGTTTGGAGGTTAATGGCGTCCGTAAAGTGTCCCGTTGTATGTAGGTTGAGAAAGCGGGATAACATAGAACTAGTGTGAACAGGTGATCGATGCTCAGTTTGGACTCAGTGGGCCAAAGGGCCTTTTTCGAGCTGCATCCCCAAACTAAATGTTAAATATCCACAGCATAGGAGCCCATTCAGCCCATCATATCAAAGAAGCCGTTGGAATTTCTAGACGCCCATTGGACTATCCAAAGCTATTGGACTATCAAAGAAGCTGGCCCACTTTCTAGCTCTTGGTTGACAGCTCTGTTGGGTTATCCAGGTACTTTTTAAATGTGAAAGGTATTCCACAAACTAGGGTACTGTCCGATTCCCCTCTACCCTCACTCAGACATTGGACTTTGTCACTCGACCTGATGTGCTACAATGCTGAGAACTATATTCTGCACACTGTATCTTTCCCTTCCCTCTACTTAGTTTGGCTTGATTGTATAGTATTATCTGATTTGGTTCGATAGCATGTAAAATGAAGCTTTTTACTGCACCCCGAAACAGCTGCCAGTAATAAACTGAAACCCTAACCTACACTGAACCTAGACACTTCCACCACACTTTGGGTGAAAGACAGCTCTTCTAAACTTTTTATGATCTATTCCTCCCTAGATTGACTATCTTTTTAAGGGAATTAATTGCCTCCTATTAAACTCAATACTGTACTTACTTGCTATTTAGACTTTTTAAGACACAGCGTGGAACCAGGCCCTTCAGCCCACTGAGTCCACACAGACTAGCAATCACCTCATACACTAGTTTACCACCCCAGGCAGCTGAGGAAATTCAGAGTCTCTCTGAGGATCCTTCACTGCTTCTACTCAGGGGCTGTAGAAAGCATCTTGCCGGCAACATCACAATCTGGTTTGGGAACTGCTCTGCCCAGGACAGGAAGGCTCTGCAGAGTGTAGTGCGTTCGGCCGAACACACTGTGGGAACTACACTCGCCCTCCTGCAGGAACTGTACACCAGAAGGTGCAGATCCAGAGCCAGCAACATTATGGGGGACCCCTACCACCCCAGCAACGGACTGTCCCAGCTGCTACGGTCAGGCAAACGCCTCCGCTGTCACGCTGTGAAAACAGAGAGGATGAGACGGAGTTTCTTCCCACAGGCCATCAGGACTGTAAACTGTAGACTGTAATTTAGTGTAGTCATTTACTGTTTTACTGTTGTGTTATATCTTTTTAAAATTGCTGTTTTTTTTCAATTATGTCAATACTGATTCTGTTCTATTCTGTTCTGTAGTTTTTTGCACAATCCGCAGGCATTGCCACTTTTCATTTCACTGCACATCTTGTATGTGTATGTGACAAATAAACTTGACTTGACTTGACTATCTATCCCAATCACCAGGGGCAATTTACAGAAGCCAATTAACCTGCAAGCCTGCACGTCTTTGGAATGTGGGAGGAAACCGGAGCACCCAGAGAAAACTCACGTGGTCACAGGGAGAGCGTGCAAACTACGTACAGACAGCATCCGTAGTCAGGATCAAAACAGGGTTTCTAGAGCTGTAAGGCTGCAACTCTACCGCCGCGCCACTCTGGCAACATTTAACTAACTAATTAAAGAAAGCCATATTGTTGACAGGAGCGTGATTTCAGCAAACATAACTACCATGATCACCTCAGCATCAATGTTTCCAATGTACTTGATTGCTTATTGACATGCACTGAAATGTGGTACAGTGTTTGATCAATAGCTAAGGTGCGCATTTTGCTTTGTAGTTAAGGTTAAATACATACCTGTGGGTCTCCGAAGTATATCTGCAAGACCAATGCTATGGTGACTCCGGTGGCAAAGGTTAAGCAGGCAGTGATGATCACAGTTAGCCCATCCTGGCGACAGACGCAGTCAGCGGAAAACGGGTCCTTGTTGGTCACACGCAGTGGTGACATCTCCTGGCTGCCCATCTCCGAGGAGGAGGAAGGCAGGCGTTGAAGGCGAGCTGTTTTCAGAAACACGTCAGGATCTACAAGCGAGGGGAGCGGGTGGAAAGATTTGAGCAAAACACAAAACGCAGGAGGAAGTCAACATGACAACAGGCAGCATGAAGGGCAGCATGGTGGCGCAGTGGTAGAGCTGCTGCCTTACAGAGCCAGAGACCTGGGTTCAATCCTGACCTCGGGTGCTGTCTTCAGATCTATCTTCAGAGTGATGGAGATAGACACAAAAAGCTGGAGTAGCTCAGCGGGACAGGCTGCATCTCTGGAGGGAAGGAATTGGTGACGTCACCCATTCCATCTCTCCAGGGATGCTGCCTGTCCCGCTGACTTCCTCTATCTGTTCTTGTCTATCTTCGGTTTAAACCAGCGTGTGCAGTTCTTTCCTACAAATTCGGAGTGATAAAGTTGGTGGGGGTGGGGAGGAGAAAGTCTTTGTCACCTTCTGTATGGAGTTTGTACGTTCTCCCTGCAACCGCATGGTTTTTCCCCGGTTGCTCTAGTTTCCCCCCACACTCCAAAGACGTGCGGGTTTGTCCGTTAATTTGGCTTCAGTAAAAATTGTAAATTGCCCCTAGTGTGTAGGATAGTGTTTGTGATAGGGGTGATCAATGGTTGGCATGGACTCGTTGGGCAGTAGGGCCTGTTTCCGTGCTATATGCCTAAAGTAAACTGTGGGGGGAATGGACAGGCGATGTATCGGGTCATCATCCTTGAGTGTAGTAGGCGGGAGAGGGGTGGGGCTGTGGCAAATCCTGACAACTCATAATTGGAAGCACAGGGAACTGCAGAAGCTGGAATCTTGAGTAAAACACAATGTGCTGGAGGAACCAAGTATTGCAACTCAAAACGTCACCTCTCCATGCCCTCCAGAAATGTTGCTGACTGGCTGCGTTACTCCCTTACTCTTTTTGTTACTGAGTGATAGGTGGATACTGGTAAGGAGGGCTAATTGACAAACAGGTGGCAAAAACTGGAGGTGAAAGGGGGGCAAAAGGGTGTCAGGTGAGGAGAGAAGAGGAGAAGTGAAATGCAAAGCTGCAAATCATGCAAGTTCTTGGATCATTAATATCTGGATAATCCAGAGAGACTCTGGATAATCCAGAGAGACTCTGGAACTGAGTGTGCTGGAAAATCGATGTTCAACCTGTAAATTTCCCCTTTAGATAGACACAAAGTGCTGGAGTAATTCAGCGGGTCACGCAGCATATCCGGAGAAAAGGAATAGGTGACGTTTTCAGTCGAGACCGTTCTTCAGACCCTTTTCCCCTAATATTGACCTCCCAAAGTGCAACACTTCACCAAGATGATGATCCTGGGGTTTAATTGTGCAGACAGGAAGGTGCTGTCTATTTTACCCTTTAATAATAGCAAGTGTTGAAAGCAATCATATTCTCACCATTGAACCTACTCCAAACTCTTGGATTCTGCCATTTGTTTTGCTACCACATCATCAGTCGTTTCCTCCCGTACCCTAGTTCTCCGACTAGTTTCACTCTCCTCCTGATTAATTTTACTGATGGTATGTCATGGTCACCTTCTCCTCAGCTAACAATGAACCATTCTACATTTCCCTAATCATCGTCTGCTTGGATCTGTCATTTTCACACCTTACCCTTCCATATATCGAGTGTCGCACTCCCCTGACTCTCAGTCTGGAGAAAGGTCTCGACCTGAAATGTCACCCATTCCTTCTCTCCAGAGATGCTGCCTGTCCCGCTGAGTTACTCCAGCATTTTGTGACTATCATCAGTTGTAGCTTCTTTATTGCCAGCAGCAATCTTTGGGTTAAATTATCTTGCCTTATTTTGGAAGGGGAAGGGAGGTAAATTTCAGAAAAAATGTAGGCGTGCTTTCAGGAGTCATACTATTCCACTAATTCCGTAACTAACAAAAATGCATTACTTTTCAAACACATACTTCATATGATACTTCAGCTGAATTATTTGCATTCATGCAAAGCGAGCAGTGAGATTTTAAGCTCATTTGTAAAATGGTAAGCATTCTTGACACCAGCTCATTTGTAAAATGGTAAGCATTCTTGACACCAGCTTGTTGTTTCAGTTTATTTTTAGTTTATAGCTACAGCTTAGAAACAGGCCCTTTGGCCCACCAAGTCCTTGCCGACCAATGAATGCTCATACACTAGAACTATCCTGCACACTAGAGGCCATTTACAGAAGCCATTTAACCTCCAATGCTGCACTCCTTTGGAATGTGGGAGGGACCCGGAGTACCCGGGAAAAACCCGCCCGGACACATGGAGAATGTGCAAACTCCGCACAGACAGCACCTGTAGTCCGGATCGAACCCGGGTCTCTGGAACTGTAAGGCAGCTACTGTGCCACCCTTTCCTTCTGTCAGGCTCCTGGGCTGCTGCAGCCTACGTCTGAATTTACTCACTTTGCCACTTCTCTCTCTGTCAGCTCCACTCTCCTTAGTCACTCACATTTCCTTTGTGAATGCCTTTATTCTACATTATTCCTCCCACAGCCCCACCTTAAAGAGTGAACAAACACACATTCATACGGAGCACTTTATCACAACCCGGCACTGCAGCCAATGAACCTTCTCATTGTTACAGGAAATGCAGCAGCTAATTTTTTTGCACAGAGATTCCACATACGAAAAAAATCAGATCATTTGGTTTTGTAGAGTCACGAGGAACTGCAGATGTAGGAATCTTGAACAAAGAACAAAATGCTGGAATAACTCAGCGGGTCAGCCAGCATCTGCACGTCTTTGGAGTGTGGGGGGAGCATCATAAGGACCGGCATATGCTGGGATCTTGCACACAACATGAGATATTAAAGGCATTTGTCTTTTCTCTTTTAGGTGATACAGTGGGGCAGTGGTATAGTTGCTGCTTGGCAGCGGCAACGACTCAGGTTCGATCCTGACTATGGGTGTTGTCTGTACGGAGTTTGTACGTTCTCCCTGTGACCACATGGGTTTTGCACCGGGTTCTCTAGTTTCCACCCACACTCCAAAGACGTGCAGGTTTGTAGGTTAATTGGCTTCTGTAAAGTTGTAAACTGACCCGATTGTGTAGGATGGTGCTAGTGTACGGGGTGATCGCTGGTCGACGCGGACTCAGTGGGCTGAAGGGTTTGTCTCTACACTGTATATCTAGAGACTAAAATGCAAAATGCTGGAGTAACTCAGCTGGTCTGTCAGCATCTGTGGAGGGAAACACAAAGATCTGCAGATGTTGGAATCTTGAGCAAAACACAAAGAGCTGGAAGAATTCAGTGGCATCTATGGATGGAATGGACAGACGACAGTTTAGGTCTGAAGATGGATCCAGACTGGAAACATCGTCAGTTCCCTCCACAGACGCTGCCTGACCCGCTGAGTTCCACGTTGCATTGAGGATTAGTTGAGGATTAGTGTAAATCTGTGCTTGATGGTAGTACAGCCTTGATGGGCCGAAAGACCCAATTCTACTTTGTGTGACTCAATGTCTCTGAATTCTATATTCACCATGTTCACAACTTATTTTATTGACTGCTTCACAAAGTTAATTTAGATCTGCGCTACTAATTTAACAATCTATTTAATATTTATGTGCCGTGCACATTTAATAAAGGAAAAGGGATCGGAGATTTATATGCACACTGACGCAAATAAACTAATGGAACAGCATTCTTTAAATGTTCCAGCCCACATCACAAGTGCAAATGTCAGAGTTGACCTCACAAACTCTTTGCCAAATTCCTTTGCATAATTAATTCCTTTTTTTTTTAAACGTGGCAAAGAGAATTTATGACACTTGATCTATTTGCTGAAAAAGCAAAACATTTCCGATGCTGTAAATCTGAAACAAAAATGAACAAGAAATGGTTGAAAAAGATCAGCAAGTCAGGCAGAAACATAATCGTAACCTTGGGTGCTGTCTATGTGGAGTTTGCATGTTCACCCTGTGACAGCGTGTGTTTCCTCCGGGTGCTCCGGTTTCCTCACACATTGCAAATTCATGCCATTTGTAAGATAAATGGCCTTTGTTCAACGTCCTCTAGTGAGTGGGTGAGTGGATAAGAAAGTGGTATACTGTAGAATTTGTGTGAGTGGGAGATTGATGGTCAGGTGAATTTGGTGGGCCGAAGGGCCTGTTTCCACACTGTGTCTTTCAATAAAGGAAACAAGTTCAAGACGTGGAGTCAGGAATCTCCACATCCAATTCTACAAATTGTCTCCTTCACAGTTCTGTGGTGTCCTGTCACTGAATAAGATTGGGTCTACAATTAGATTAGTTTAGTTATTGTCACATGTACAGAGATACAGTGAATTGCTTGTTTTGCCAGCTATCCAGTCAAATCATACTAGACAGGAGTACAATAGATCCTCTTCTGGAACAGCACGCAGAAAGCCGCCACGTTCCGGTTCCATCTTACAACTTCCAAACCTCTGAAAAGTCCGATCTTGGCCCAAGGAGATGTGCGATTTCTCACTTTGAGGCCCAGTGGTTTGGCGGCACAGGATCTATAAGGTGGGAGTCAGCCTGGCCCAGTGTGATGCCGTCAGCTCCATCCAGCACCGCTCAGTGCAGCTGCCGCAAGCTGCGCTCGATCTGCCCGCTTGCCCGGCTGCTGTTGGGCCTCCCGAGGCCGCCTCTGCCAACTCCAGGACTACAGCAACCGGGCGAGCGAGCGGATGGAGCACACAGCCTGCGGCAACTGCACGGAACAGCGGTGGAAGGAGACGATGGCATCACACTGGGCCAGACCTCATCGATCCTGTGCCGCCCGCATACTGGGCCTTAAAGTGAGACAACAAGAAACTACAGATCATCTTGGGAGTTGCAAGATGGCGCCAGAACGTGGCAACTCTCTGCGTGCTGTTCCAGAAGAGAGTCTATGGTACTCGTGTACTGTATGTTCTCCACAGATGCTGCCTAACCTGTTAAGTTACTCCAGCGCCGTGTATCTTATTTTGTAAACCAGCACCTGCAGTTCCTTGTGTCTACAGTAAGGTTTGGCTGGATAGCATGCAGAACAAGCATTTTACTGTATATCTGACTCTACATAAACTAACGTAACTTAAGTCCTTCGCTTCCATCACCCGCCCCTCCGCTTCCATGCACCAAGGTCGGTGTGTCCCAACTCCCGATTAATGGGTTTTCAGCACAAAGGGTTGAAAGGGAGATGGAGATGGAAAGGAAACTGGAGCTGAGGCAAATGGTCAGCCAAGAATGCTGCAGGCATGATGGGGTAGATGGCCTATTCTGAGCTCTTTAGTTAGGTTTAGTTTAATTTAGTTTAGTGTCACACATACCGAGATACAGTGAAAAGCTTTTTGTTGCCGATATCCAGTCAGCGGAAAAGCTATGCATGACTGCAATCAAGCCGTCCACAGTGTACAAATACAGGATAAAAGGAATGATGTTTAGTGCAAGATAAAGTCCAGTAAAGTCCGAATAAAGATAGTTGGAAGATCTCCAATGAGGTAGATAGTAGCTCTGGACAGCTCTCCAGTTGTTGGTAGGATTGCTCAGTTGCCTGATAACAGCTGGGAAGAAACTGTCCCTGAATCTGGAGGTTTCCACACTTCTGCACCTCCTGCCTGATGGGAGAGGGGAGTGACTAGGGTGAGACTGGTCCTTGATTATGCTGGTGAACAACTGCCTAACCAACTTGCTCTTTGCACCACGTCCAAAGGTGGTTTCCTTGTTCTTGTTCCCCTTTTTGCCAGTACAGTGATATTTGCATCTGAATTTATCTTGTACATGTAAATTTACCTTGAGTACATGGAGTGTGCAGGTTGGAACCACACAGAAGGGTTGCAGGGGTGAAGAGGCAGCACACCTCATTACCACGAGTACCTTCAGGGTCTGCCAAGCAGGTTTGGCAAGAATTGCATTCACCCTATTAATACATCGGGCCAAGGGAGGAGAGGAACTCAATAATTCCTGCAAAATGCAGTGCAAGGTGGAGACATTCCACGCATTTACTCTCCTCTGATACATGTCATTGTTTAAATTCCATTGGGCTCAGTGTCTTTGAATCAGTCAGGGGATAACACAAAACTAGTGTAGGAGATAGACACACAAGTGCTGCAGTACGTCAGTGGGTCAGGCCGAGCATATCTGGAGAAAACAAAAACATCATCCATCCTTTTTTCCAGAGATGCTGCCTGACCCACAGAGTTACTCCAGCACTTTGTGTCTATCTTTGATATAAACCAGTATCTGCAGTTCCTTGTTTCTATAGAACTGGGGCAGCACAATGGCGCAGTAGAGTTGCTGCCTTGGAGTGTCAGATACTCAGGTTCAATCCTGATTACAGGTGCTGTCTGTACGGAGTTTATACATTCTCCATGTGACTGTGTGGGTTTTCTCCTGGGTGCTCCAGTTTCCCCCCACTTTCCAAAGATGTACAGGTTTGTAGGTTAACTGGCTTCTGTAAATTGTCCCTCGTGTGTAGGATAGAACTAGTGTACAGGTGATTGCTGGTTGGAGCGGTCTCAGTGGTCCGAAGGGCCTGTTTTAAAATGAGTTCTATGTTATCCCACTTTCGCATCCACTTCCTACGCACTAAGGGCAATTTACAGAGGCCAGTTAAACTGCAAATCCACTCATCTGTGGGAGGAAACTAGAGCACCTGGAGGAAACCCACACAGTCGCAATGAGATCATGCAAACTCCACACACAGATAGCACCTGAGGTCAGGATTGAATCTGGGTCTCTGGCACTGTGAGGCAGCAGCTCTACCGCTGCGCTACTGTGCCACCCCTATTTTTTTTATCCCCCTTTTCCACCAAATTTGTTCTATTTTCCAAACTGATAGCTTCATCTCACCTTCCTCCCTCACAGAACTTTATCCTCAGCATCCTGTTCCTGCAACAATCATCATCCAACATTTCAGTTCCACCAAACATTTCTTCCCATTCTCCCCCCATTTTTAGCATTTTATGGAAACGCTTCTCTCCACAGAACCCTGGTCACTACTAGGATTTGCACTGGTATTCTGGTGGGTCTTTTTTGTCACGTGTATCGAGAACTTTGTTTGGCGTGCTATCCAGGCAAATCATACTGTACATGAGTACAAAGGGCAGTGCAAAAGAGAAAATAAATAGTTATAGTTACACCTATGGAGAAAGTGCAGATAAATAAAAAGTGCAAAGGCCATAATGAGGTAGATTGGAAGATCGGCATGTCATCCTCTGCATATGACAGGTCTGATAATAGCATGGAAGAAGCTGTTCTTGAATCTGGTAGTATGTGCCTTCAAGATTTTGTATCTTTTGCCTGACAGAAGATAAGAAAAGAGGGAATGATCAGCGTGTGAGTGGTCCTTGATTTTATTGGCTTTTTTCCTGAGGCAATGTGAATTATTGATTGAGTCGATGGGGGATGGGGGGGAAGTTGTTTTGCATGGTAGATTGGGCTGCATTCTCAACTCACTATTTTTTTTGCAGTCTTGGGCAGAGCCATTGTCAAACCAAGATGTGATGCATCCCATTAGGATGTTTTCTATGGTGCATCTGTAGAAATTGGCAAGAATCTTTAGACTTTTGAGATACGGTGCAAAACAAGCCCCTTCGGCCCACAGAGTCCGCGCTGACCAGCGATCACCATTAGCGTTACTCTATCCTACACACACTAGGGACAATTTTACCGAAGCCAATTAATCTAAAACCTGTACATCTTTCGAGTGTGGGAGGATACCTGAGCACCCGGAGAAAACCTACACGGTGCCAGGAGGAACGTATAAACTGCAGACAAAGAGCACCCGCAGAGCATCCGAAACCAGGTCTCTGGCGCTGTGAGGCAGCAAGATAACCTCTGCGCCACTGTGCCGCCCCAATGGAGCCTTCTGAGGAAGTAGAGGCATTGGTGTGCTTTCTTGGCCATTAAGTCAGCGCAGAGACATGGAATCCCTTCCTCCTTACACCTCCTTCCCTCACACTGCAAGAGTTGCAATAGTTTCCCTATTATCTCTATCATTTGTACAGTCATGGCACAAAGCAATTTACTTTGTACTTCTTTCATCTTAATTTGTAGCAGTGCGTATTACGTTGGGAAACATCTCGTGTAACATCTTCTTCCCGTCACCAATGTGTCCTTGTACTTCTGGATGCCTGTCATGAATTTTACTGCGAAGATAGACACAAAAACCTGGAGTAACTCAGCGGATCAGGCAGCATCTCTTGAGAAAGGGAATAGGTGACGTTTCAGATCCAGACCCTTCTACGGACTGAGTCAGGGCAATGGGAAATGAGGGATATGAAGAGGTACAAAGAACAAATGAATGAAAGGGATGCAAAAAACAACGCGGATCAAAGAAAGGTGGAGCCCACAATGGTCCATTGTTGGCTGTGGGGTAGGTGATACCGAGTTATAGAGTTAAACTCAACATGACGACAGTGAAACTAGTACAACCACTAGTTTGGGGCAGGGGCAGAGAAGAGAGAGGATCCAGTGGTTACTTGAAGTTAGAGAAATCAAAAGTCATACAGCTGGTTTGTAAGCTGCCCCAGCGAAATATGAGGTGCTGTTATTCCTATTTGAGTTTGGCCTTACTCTGACAGCGGAGGAGACCCAGGGCAGAAAGGCCAGTGTGGGAATGGGAGGGTGAGTTAAAGTGTTTGGCAACCGGGAGATAGATCAGTGAGCTGACTTTAGTTCTCTCTCGCCCTCCTACTCCCAGTCCGCATTTGCCGCACTGTTCACCGACTTCCCCGTGTTTTGTGGCAACGCATGATTGCTACCTAGCTTCAACCAGCATGAGTCAGTGCGTAGGTTAGACAAACAGGCAGCACTGGCAGCCCAATGCTTAGAAGGTTTAGTGACGCAGCTCCAGCGAATAAATACCTGGATTCCAATATTTTGCACCATATATTAATTTGGATTTTTTTTAATGTGATAATCCCTTCCCCTTCACATCTGGAAAACCCTCCAAAGAGGGGGGGGGGGGGTGATTTATGCATTATTTATAACATTATGTCTGGATATAATCACAGCTAGAATTTAAGGCATTGGACATTTAAATCAAGATGAGGCGTCACGGTGATAAGACTGACCTGCTGTATCCGGATCACAGAGAGATGAGTCGTCGTCTTTGCGGCACCGAAGGACATTGTCACTGGAGCCGGCATCGTCTTCGGGCAAGCGGGGAAAGCTGGTGATGCTCATGTAATCTACAGGCGAGTAGGCCCCGAGATTGGTCTCCTGCCCGGCTTCGCCCTCTGCCATTGTGTCTCGTTTCTCCTTTCCGATCGCTTCGCTGGAAAGATACGTTCAATGAAACAATGTATTTTTGTAACGAAATTACCATGTCACCCGGCAGCGACCCCGGCTCCACTCATTCACTCACTCGGTGGCCCGGCTCCCGCGGCGATACACTGTTGCCATTCCCCCGCCCCCCCCTCACTCCCTCCCTCTCGTCACTGCGATGTTGCTTTCATTGAGGGGATTGAGGAAGCGAGTGTGCACGCCGCTGCAGGTGCGGAACTGAAGCGTTCGCGTTTCAAATAGGCGTGTGCAAAAATCGTGTGTGTGTGTGAGAGAGAGAGGGGGTGAGAGGAAGGGGACAGGAATTGGGAGGAGAGAGATAAGACAGGAGAGTACATGGATTGGTAGGAGAGAGAGGGAGACATGACATGAATTAGGAGAGAGAGAGAATACATGAATTGGGAGCGCAGAGGATGGGGAGAAAGGGGGGCAGAGAATGGGGGAGAGAGAGGGGTCAGAGGATGGGGGGGGGCAGAGGATGGGGAGAAAGGGGAGGCAGAGGGGACAGGGGATAGGAAGAGAGGGCAGAGGTGGGAGGGGAGCAAGAGAAGAAATGATGGGGAGGAGGAAGGACAAGGGGTGTGGACAGAGAGTGGAAGGAGTGAAAAGATGGGGTGAGGGGGAGAGGACGGGGTGGAGAGAGAACAGGGGTCAGGAGAGGGCAAAGAGAGAGAGAGGACAGCAGTGGGGGAGGGAGATAATGGCAGTGGTTAAAAAAATATATCGATCAGGTGACAATCCCAGAGTTTTACATAGAGAACAGTGTAATCTGTGTGTCCACATCCACAGATCATGAATGGAGATAAATATGTAAATATAATTGGATGGTCAGCTAATCGTATATATGAGTGTTTGTATATATATATATAATTTATCACATTATCTACATAATATATCTACATGAAATATATGAAGAAATTAATTTGTATCCATATATAGAATGCGCATTTATGTATAGTGCAGGTATCGGGTTCTATTACCTTATATATTTCAATTATTCATTGATATATATCAATTTATTAAACATATATTTAGATATACAAGTTATGGGGCATCTTTCTGTGCAGAGCCACACAGCACGGGAACAGGTCCTTCGGCCCAACTCGTCCATGCCGACCAAGATACCCATCTGAAGAAGGGTGTCGACCCGAAACGTTACCCGTGCCTTCTCTTCAGAGATGCTGCCTGTCCCGCTGAGTTACTCCAGCATTTCGTGTCTCGCCAGACACGTTTTCCCGGGTTTGGCCCACATCCCTTTCCTATCCATATCTGCATGCGTGTTTTGCAGATAAACCCAGTCGGCTTATCTGGGCACACGCTGCGGGGTTAAGATTTTGTACACATCGACTGGTTTTTGAGGCTTGTGTGTGTGGGCGGCGATTGTTTGTGATGTTACACCGCAAGCAGGGATGGATTTTCTGCACCGATCACCGACATTGGACAGGTCAGTCTCTTCACCGCCCCTTTCCGGGTTTGGGCGTGTTTCTGAAGGAGCGCTGTGTGAATATCCCAGGAACGGCTGCCTTTGTTCCCTCCTGCGATTTACCATTCTGACCACAACATTAACGTACAAAGGGGCGGCGCAGCGTACCCCGAGTGGGAGGCAACTAGAGGATATCTCTAAATAACATCTGCGCGGCACGACGCTTCTTTGGTTAATTCTGAAAAACGTTGAATCATGAAATGGGTAGGAAAGAACTGCAGATGCGGGTTTACATCGAAGGTGGACACAAAGTGCTGGAGTAACTCAGCGAGTCAGGCAACATCTCTGGAGAGAAGGAGTGGGCGACACCCTCTTCAAACTGAGAGTCAGGAGTAATCATTACACGGGAATCCTTAAATAACTCCCGATCCCTTCGTTCTTCCCTTATCATGTATCTGTACACTGTGAATGGCTCGATTGTAATCATGTATGGTCTTTATGCCGACTGGTTAGCACACAACAAAACCTTTTCAGTTCAGTGTACCTCGGTGCACGTGAAAATAAACTAAAACTGAACTGAACCAACTAGAGAGGTGGAGAAACTCAGCGTCTATGGAGCAAAGGAAATAGGCAACGTTTCGGGCCGAAACCCTTGAGGAGTCTGATAGCAGTGGGGAAGAAGCTGTTCTGATATCTGCCTTGAAGTCTTTTTACCTTCTGCCTGACAGGAGAGGGGAGACGAGGGAATGACTGAGATGTGGGTGGTCCTTGATTATGTTGGCTGTGTTCCTGAGGCAGCCTGAAGTCGTATTCAGAAAAGCCTACAGCACAGAAACAGGCCCTTCAGCCCAACATGCCTATGCTGACCAAGATGCCCCATCTACACGTCCCACATGCCTGTATTTGGCCCATATCCCTCTAAACCTTTCCTATTCAAGTACCTGAGATGGAGTAGATGTAATTGGGAGTTTGGGATGGGAGTAGGGTTTGTGTAAAGGACTGGGCTGCATTGACAACACTCATACACTGACACACAACTGCACATGCATGCATTCATGCACTGACTGCACATGTGCATGTGTCTGAATCATTTACACGAGACGTGGGGAACAGTTAACTTCTTTATTCGCAATAACTTGTCAGACACGAAGAACAGCAACGTCAAGCAAGGTTAGCCTTGCAGGAGCCTTGCAGGAGTGCCAGGCAAAAACCATTCCAACAAAGAGGAATTCCAATGAGAGGAATAGATTGGGTAGATGCACAGGCCCAGAGTAGTGGAATCGAGGACCAGAGGTCATTGGTTTAGCTGAAGGGGGAAAGATTTAATAGGAACCTGAGGAGTATGTTTTTCACACAAAGGGTGGTGGGTGTATGGACCGATCTGCCAGAGGAGGTAGTTGAGGCAGGTACTATCGCAATATTCAAGGAACATTTAGACAGGTACCTAAAAAGTTTAGAAGGATATAGTTCAAATACAGGCAGGTGGGAACAGTGTAGGGGGAACATGTTAGTCAGTGTGGGCAAGTTGGGCCGAAGGGCCTTTTTCCAAGCTGCATAATTCTATGACTCAAGAGAAAAATCACCTACCTTTAATTTGTGATGGCATACCATTATTATGTCTCACAGTGTCAATATTCTGGGGGTTACCACTGACTTGAAACTGAAATGAATCAACCTGCCACAAGACAATTTTTACCGGAATGCTGTCGGGATTAGAAAGCTTCAGCTACAGGGAGAGGTTGGATAGACTTGTTTTCTTTGGAACGTTGGAGGTTGAGGAGAGACTTGATAGAAGTATATAAAATTATGAGAGGCATAAATAACATAAACAGTCAGAACCATTTTTTCCCAACATTAGATGGCACAGCTATGAGGTCAGAGGGGGAAAGTTTAATGGAGATATATGGGGCAATATGTTTTTTACAAATAGAGCAGTGGGGCCTGGAAAGCATTGCCAGGGGTGGTGCTGGAGGCAGATACAATAGTGGCATTTAAGAGGCTTTGGGCAGGCACATGGAAGTGCAGGGAATAGAGGGATATGGATCATGTACAGGCAGATGAGAGGAGTTTAACTCAGCATCATGTTCGGCCCAAATGTAGTGGAGTGAAGGGCCTGTTCCTGTGCTGTACTGTTCTATGTTCAATGTAAGAGCAGGTCAGAGGCTGGGTATGTTGCAGCATGCGACTCACTTCTTCACACTCAAAGCCATTCCACTTTCCAATACCCGGAAGGGTTTTATCCCCCAACTTACAATCAATCTGAGGAAGGGTCCCAACCTGAATCGTCACATATTCATGTTCTCTGGAGAATTGCTGCCTGACCAGCTGAGTTACTCCAGCACTTTGTTTCTTTTAAAAATGCTAATGCTATTCTAATTCAAAACATAAAGCACGAGAAGAACGTAACAGGTCAGGCATCATCTGTGGATGGAATGGACATGTCATGTTTCGGGCTGGGACCCTTCTTCTGGCTGATAGTTCTTGATCTGAAATGTCCACCTCCAAGAAGGCCATGAACGTCAGGTGAAAAAAACTCACAAAGTACTGGAGTATCTCAGCGGATCAGGCAGCATCTTTGGAGAATATGAATGGAATATTTTGGGTCGGGGTCCTTCTTCAGAGAACATAAATAGGTGACCCTAAGTCACGGATATATGTTCTCCAGGGATGCTGCCTGATATCTTGAGTTTCTCCAGCACTTTGCGTCTTTTGTCGTAAGTCAGCATCCGCAGTCCTTGTGTCTCCAAGAATGTCAGCTGCATAGGAACACCACCATCTGCAGGTCTGCCTTGAAACTGCATGCCATCCTGCCTTGGAAATATATCACCAGTTTGTTTCCTGACCCAAAAACAAAGTGCTGGAGGAGGTCAGCGAGTCAGGCAGCATCCATGGAGGAAATGGGCAGACGATGTTGCGGGATGGGGACCCCACTCCAATCAGTCTCAAGAAGGATGCTGTCATCTGTCCATCCTTCCACAAATGCTGCCTAACCCGCTGTGTTACTCCAATACTTTGTGTTTTGTTTAAGATTCCAGCATCTGCAGTTCCTTGTGACAAGAGTTCTTAATTATCACTTTGTCTAAACTCTGGAATTCCCATTCCAAGTGCACTTTGGAACGTATCATCATCATCAGAAAGGTTGCAGTGGTCCAAGGACGCAGTTCACCACCATCTTCTCAAGGACAATTTGAGATTGCACTGACAACATTCAGCACGTTATATATTCATAAAGAAGCACCTAATGGCACTACCAATAAATATCTTTCCCAATCATCTGCTGTAATTAATATTTAAAATGACCACTCATAAAGGAAAAAAAGTACATCTTTGAAAGCACTGAAAAGATGACACCATATCTAAATTTGCAAGTAACTCCTCTGCTACAGTTGGTGTTAGGTGGATCCAGATGAGGGGATGGAGGGAGAATGGAATCAGGTGGAGAAAGTAAAGGTGGAGGGAATGCTGAGACAGACATTGGTGGGTGATGGGTGGAAATATAAGAGAATTAGGCAGATGTGGTGAGGTCGGATGCATCTGCCACATTTAATCTACCCGCTTCCAGCTGCTTATTTTCTTATGCCACGTAACAATATCTGTCTCATCCCTCCCTTTCACTTCTATATTCTGGGTATCTTACCTTTAGACTTTAGAGATACAGTGTGGAAACAGGCTCTTCGGCCCACCGAGTCCGCGCCGACCAGCAATCACCCCGTACACTAGCATTATTCAAAGTCAAAGTCAAAAGATTTTATTGTCATGTGTCCCTGACAGGACAATGAAATTCTTTCTTTGCATAGCACAACAGAACATAGTAGGCATTGACTACAATTATACACGGAAATACACACATGGATTAATAAATTAATAAAGTGCAAATAACAGATGGAGGGATATTAATGTTTATAGAATTGTCCAAGTCAAGTTTAATAGCCTGATTGCTGTGGGGAAGTAGCTATTCCTGAACCGGGTCATTGCAGCCCTCAGGCTCCTGTACCTTCTACCCGAAGGTAGCAGGGAGATGAGTGTGTGGCCAGGGTGGTGTGGGTCCTTGATGATGCTGCCAGCCTTTTTGAGGCAGCGACTGTGGTAGATCCCCTCGATGGAAGGAAGGTCAGAGCCGATGATGGACTGGGCAGTGTTTACTATTTTTTGTAGTCTTTTCCTCTCCAGGGCACTCAAGTTGCCGAACCAAACCACGATGCAACCGGTCAGCAAGCTCTCTACTGTGCACCTGTAGAAGTTAGAGAGAGTCCTCCTTGACAGGCCAACTCTCCGTAATCTTCTCAGGAAGTAGAGGCCCTGATGAGCTTTCTTAATAATTGCATCTGTGTTCTTGGAGCAGGAAAGATCTTCACAGATGTGCACGCCCAGGAATTTGAAGCTCTTCACCCTTTCAACCGTCGACCCATTGATATAAACAAGACTGTGGGTCCCCATTCTACTCCTTCCAAAGTCTACAATCAGTTCCTTGGTTTTGCTGGTGTTGAGGGCCAGGTTGTTGTGCTGGCACCATATGGACAGTTGCTCGATCTCTCTTCTATACTCTGACTCATCCCCATCAGTGATATGTCCCACAACAGTGGTGTTGTCAGCGAACTTGATGATGGAGTTCGCACTATGACCGGCTACGCAGTCATGAGTATAGAGTGAGTGCAGCAGGGGACTGAGCACGCAGCCTTGAGGTGCTCCCGTGCTGATTGTTATTGAGTCTGACACATTTCCACCAATACGAACAGACTGTGGTCTGTGAATGAGGAAGTCGAGGATCCAATTGCAGAGGGATGCGCAGAGACCCAGTTCTGCGAGTTTGGTAACCAGCTTGGAGGGGATGATTGTGTTAAATGCCGAGCTGTAGTCAATGAATAACAGCCTGACATATGAGTTTTTGTTGTCCAAGTGGTCCAGAGCAGAGTGGAGGGCCAGCGAGATCACGTCCACCGTTGATCTGTTGTGGCGGTAAGCGAACTGCAGTGGGTCCAGGTTTTTGTTGAGGTAGGAGTTGATTTGCGCCATGATCAACCTCTCGAAGCACTTCATCACCACAGGCGTTAGTGCCACAGGTCGATGGTCATTGAGGCACGTCACCTTGCACTTCTTGGGCACCGGTATTATTGATGCCCTTTTGAAGCAGGTGGGAACCTCAGACCTCAGAAGTGACAGGTTGAAAATGTCCGTAAAAACTCCAGCCAGTTGGTCCGCACAGGTTTTTAGAAGCCTCTGTGACTGAGACTGAAATACCATCACAGCGAATGGGGGCTCGGGAAGGCACATCGGTGTTCTCCCTATCAAAGCGTGCGTAAAATGCATTGAGCTCATCAGGGAGTGATGTATCGCCGACATCCGAGCTGCCTCCTGGTTTTGCTTTGTAGGAGGTGACTGCATTCAGTCCCCGCCACAGCTGCTGAACATCTGTCTCATCCTCCAGCTTGGAGCAGAACTCCCTTTTGGCCTTTCTTCACACTGGGAATAATTTTTACTGAAGCCAATTAGCCTACAAACCTGTACGTCTTTGGAGTGTGGGACGAAACTGCAGTACCGGGAGAAAAAACACGCAATCACAAGGAGAGCATACCAACTCAACACCTGTGGTCATGATCAAATCTGCGTCTCTGGCACTGTGAGGCAGCAGCTTTATCCACTGCAGCACTGTGATAAATTAATGCCCCATGTGAACATCAAACTAACGACATTCAGATTTTTTGTTCTAAATTTGTAGGGTAAATCTGACGAGTGCCTTTCCAGGTGTCTTTAACAGAGGCTAGACCGAAATATATGGGGAAAGTGAATACGGGGCGATAGATTTACAAAAGTAACTGAAAAGGGGTCCCGATTCGAAACGTCACATATCCATGTTCTCCTGGGATTCTACCTGACCCGCTGTTACTCCAGCACTTTGTGTCGTATTTCACCAAAGTAAAAGTCATGAGGAGGAGCAGATTGAACATGAACAGTGACATGGACGGAAGGGCCGGGTCGCCTGTGTTGAGCTGAAGATCCAACACAGGAGAGCATTGTCATTGTTACATTACCTGAACAAATTATGGTTTAAAACTCTCTCCCCCCCTTTATTGTAGAAAGCAAATTGTTTCTAGAGAGGAAGGGGTAGAAAAAATCTATGATGAAAAATGTTTTCACTATTATGAAAATGTAATCTTTTGTTCAAGAAAACCAGTGTATAAAATCATGAGGAATAGATCTGGTAGATGCAGTCTCTTGCCCAGCTAGGTGAAACGAGGACCAGAGGACATAGGTTTAAGGTGAAGGGGAATAGATTTAATAGGAATCTGAGGGGTAACTTTTTCACACAAGGGGTGGTGGGTGTATGGAACGAGCTGACAAAGGAGGTAGTTGAGGCTGCGACTATCCCAAAGTTTAAGAAATATTTAAAAAGGTACATGGATAGGACAGGTTGAGAGGGATATGGACCAAATGCGGGCAGGTGGGACTAGTGTAGATGAGACATGTTGGCCGGTGTAGGCAAGTTGGGCCGAATGGCCTGCTTTCCACACTGTATCACTCTGTGACTCAATTGCTCTTGGCTACGGCATGATCGACAGCAGAGAGCAGGGACACGGCGACTCAAGTGTTTAAGAAGGAACTGCAGATGCTGGAAAATCGAAGGTGCACAAAAGTGGACAAAGTGCTGGAGAAAGTCAGCGGGTGCAGCAACATCTATGGAGCGAAGGAAATAGGCAACGTTTCATGCCGAAACCCTTCTTCAGCCTATTTCCTTCGCTCCATAGATGCTGCTGTACCCGGTGACTAAAGTGAGGTGGAGTGCAGCCCGGATCGCGTGAGACTGGGGGTGGCGCAGGCGCAGTCAAAGATCCTAGAGCTCTTTGGGGCACAGCAAAGAGAAAAAATAAAATTACCAGAATCAACATTTATAAACATTTTATTCTTTAACAAGAGTTAACAGAATTATGAATCTAGCCCTATATCACACACACACAAACTGTACCCCCGCAACGCTGATTACACCGCGAGTCGGGTCGGGTAGGTTCCGGTTACTGAAATGGACAAAACAAATGCCCACGTTCCGTTGTGTACTGCACGTCAGCCCATTGCATTTTGCAGGAGTGGCCTATCTTGCTACGCTGTCGGATCTTTGGGTGGGACTAGTGTAGATGGGACATGTAGGCCAGTGTGGGCAAGTTGGGCCGAATGGCCTGTGTCACTCTGTAACTCTTGTTGCCCTTGGCTACGGCATGATCGACAGCAGAGATCCGTCCCCGGGAGTCGGTGACTCAAGTGAGCTGGAGCTGGAGCGCGGCCTGGAGCGCGTGAGACTGGGAGTGGCGCAGGCGCAGTCAAAGATCCTACAGTTCTTTGGGGCACAGTGTCCGGAAAGCGCCCTGATCACGTGAGACGGGCGACGTGCTTGCGTAGTGCAAGCTGTAAGAATCACGTGAGACGGGCGACGTGCATGCGTAGTGCAAGCTGTAAGAATCACGTGAGACGGGCGACGTGCATGCGTATGTGCAAGCTGTAAGAATCACGTGAGACGGGCGACGTGCATGCGTAGTGCAAGCTGTAAGAATCACGTGAGACGGGCGACGTGCATGCGTATGTGCAAGCTGTAAGAATCACGTGAGACGGGCGACGTGCATGCGTATGTGCAAGCTGTAAGAATCACGTGAGACGGGCGACGTGCATGCGTAGTGCAAGCTGTAAGAATCACGTGAGACGGGCGACGTGCATGCGTATGTGCAAGCTGTAAGAATCACGTGAGACGGGGGGCGGCGGAGGAGGAGGAGGCGGGATGGGGATGAGGTGAGTATGAGATCGGCCGGGAAACGCTCTCGCCTATTCGGTCTGTGGACTGGAACAGTAGCGGGCGGGGTCGAGACAGCGGCGGTAACAACAGCTCAGACATCGAATAAACCCCCGGGGTTACGTGCAGACAGGTGCCCGGGCCCGGCGCACCGTATTCCCGGTGTTCATCATGGGCCCGCGGCCGCTCTGCCCATCTCATCTCACCTCGCCCTAGGCCACTGTGTGCGGCCCAAATCCTCTTCCCGGTGAAACGTACAGATCAGTGGCGGACTGGCCAGTGTGTCAGCTTGCCCGATGGCAAGTGGGCCCCTGATGAAGTGGGCCCCTTTGTCTCCTGGCAACCAATATTTTTAGACCCAGTCCGCCACTGGTACAGACTACATACAGATGCTAGGATCCTGAGCAAATAAAAAAAACAAAATGTTGGAGGAACTCAGTCCTCTACAGGTGCTGGTGGCACAAGGAACTGCAGATACTCGGATCTTGAGCAAAATATATAAACAATACTGGAGGAATTCAGTCCTCTACAGATGCTGGAGACATCGGGAACTGCGGGTGTTGGGTTCTTGACCAAAAAAAAACAAAATGCTGGAGAATGCCATTAATAACAACAAGCCTGAGCAAAAAAAAAGTCCAATTTGTTGAAGGAATTCCTCCATAGATGCTGGAGATGCAAGGAACTATAGATGTTGGGATCTTGAACAAAACACACTGGAAGAACATGGTGGATCAGGCAGTATCTGGACAGATTCAGAGAGAGGAGTAGAACTTCTTAAATGCAGGCATACGTGTGGAGATTTTGCAGTGGAGCAATAAAATGGATGCAAATGGAACTGGAATCTTGAACAAATCCCAGTGCTGAAGTAGCTCAGTGGTTTGGGCAGCACCAGTGGAGGGAAATTAAGCACGGACCCTTCTAAGGCGGCGAGCATTCACCGATCTTGCTTAAAACTGCATCATTGAGTTTGTCTTCATGTAGGCTAGTCTGGTTGGTTGCTATACATGTGATCCATGGTGAGCTAGCCGATTAGATACAAAATTGGTTAGAAGGTAGGAAACAGGGTGGTGGAGGATTATTTTTCAGACAGAAGACCTGTAACCAGAGGTCTGCCTCTGGGGTCTGTGCTGGGTTTTCAACGTTTTTTATACATTATTAAAAATAGGTGGCATATAGGTGGTGGTATAAATACAGGTGGCATTTTAATAATTTATGATTTATGAATGACACTAAAATTGGTGGTATAGTGAACTGGGAAGAAGATTACAGGCAGTATTAGGCATTCATAAATCTTTTGAATGGTGATTCGTCTTTTTTTCATGCTACAAACCCGTAAGGTTTAGGTTTATAATTGTCATGTGTATTGAGGTACAGTGAAAAGCTTTGTTTTATAAGCTATCCATTCAAATCAGAAAATGCTATATTTAAATATATTCAAGTCAATAACAATAAGAAATAATTATCTTATATTTATCTTTTGTGTCTAAATTAATTTATCATTTGTGTCATATTCTAAAATTACCATTGGTATGATCCCTTTCAGGTTCTAACCTTGCCTTGGATTCCCCATGGAAAGAATGGGTGGAATTGAAAATGATAAACGTTATTGCATTGTGTTAAAAGATTTTACTACATGCGGAAGAAAGGTTCTGCGAGGGTCTTTGGGATATTTCAACCGCTTAAAACACGAGGAAATGTCCGCAACTGTGGAACGCTTCAAGCAAGTAGTAAAGTTGCCACCAGGAAATTATAAAGTAATTGGTAAGGAAGAAGCGGAGCTACTCGTTGATATCCAGGATCTTTCTCATCGATACGAGCTCTTTAAGAACGAACCGCTCTTCAGATCCATTTCTAAAGTCCAAATCAATGACGTAGTTCAACTAGTTCAACGTAGTTCAAAGAACAACAAGATGGTAGGAATTGTCAAAAATATTGAAAATACCCTGAGAAAAAAAGAATTGGATCTATATGGAACATTGTTTCAAGTAAGCTTGATGGTAAGCAGCAAATAACCGGAAAATATTGTGGGTTCAGTTTGGAAATGGCATTTACAATGCCGAATTGTAAAGAGCCATTGGGCTCTTACCAGTTTGGAAAATGTCAAGAGTGTTGTATTGTCATATGTCCCGAAACAGAACAATTAAATTCTCACTTGCAGCTGCTTCTTATCGAGTCCACACACAGGATTAGAAGTTGTTCAGCCATAGCTGAACACACTTCTCAGCATCTGCATTCAATGGTATCTGTCTTGCGCTTGTGCGTGGTGGTGGAAAGATTGGTGGAAACGGCCGCGACGTGAACGCTCTTTCCTTGGCCTTGACTTGCAGCAGCACAAAGGATATGTAAACATAGTACAAACATAGAACAAAAACATTCTGTGTGTGTGTGTGCACGCATACATATATGTGTGTGTGTGTATATATATATATATATATATATATATTTACTTCGGAGTCGCGTGAGTGATTCCATGAAGAAGGCCCGCCAGTGCTCATGCGCGTCGTTACGTCAGACGCATGGCGCAGCGACGGGCTGGAGAACGCAGCTCCACCAGCGGTAAGTTAAAAACTTGCAGGTAAGTTTTAAACTACGCTGCAAATGTCCCTATGTTCCATAAGGCTGGTTTCAGGAGCCAGCAGGAACATGGAGAAATCAAAGGTAGGGCGATGCGTGCCGCTGACAAAATCAGGGAAACTAACCGCGGCCAGCGGGCGGGCGCTTACACCGACTCCAGAACCGCTGGCAGTACAGCCAGCGGCAGCGACTCTGGTGCCTCAGAGCACCATGGCCACTCCAGTCCGGAAGAAGGCCAAAAGAAAGTCAGTAAGGCCTGTTGACTCCCCTCCCACCAACAAAAAAGTTTTGAGACGTCTAGATAAAATGGAACACCGCTTAGAAAGAATACTCGATCATGAGGTGTTCCAATCAGGGTTTTATACCCCAGGTTTCCCCAGCAGCCCTCAGCAGCAACCTCCAGCAGAGGTCCATATAGAGAAGAACTGTACCTTCAGGAGGAACCATATGTCCACGAGTCTGCATGGGGGCCCATACCAGCAGCGCCAGGTCAAGGGCTGCATGATACCTCCCTTATACATGAGCAGGGAGAGCCAGGGCAGTATGACTCTGACCCTGAAGTTGGTGGTATAGCAGAGGAGCATACCCCAAAGACACGAGCTTAGCTTCAGGTGTGCCGGATGTAGCATATAAATTAGCCATACCGGCAGGAACTGGTGAGGAAATGGAGGAAAATCTGGCCAGGAACATGAATTATATGCCCTCTCACCAGCTCCAAGAATCCATTATGGATGAAACATCTAAGAGGTACGAAACACCTGTAAACTGCATCGCTCAGAGTGCCCACAGTGAACCAGGCCATCTGGGGGCAAATAGGCGCAATCATGCGGTCGCATGAGTTAAGGCTGCAAAATGTCTTAAAATTAATCGGAGCAGGAATAACGGCATTTGGGCGGACAGTCGAAGGGGCACCACTATCGAACACACAGCAGGATATGTTAGCCCTGCTGTGTAACGCCCACTTCGAAATTAATTGCCTAAGAAAAACCGCCATCAAGCCTACGCTCAATCCAAGATTTGCAGCCTTATGCAGATCCTCCAACATTCAGCCACCAAACTTATTGTTTGGGGAGGATCTAGCAAAACAAGTCAAGGACTTGGATGACGAGGCGAAGTGAATCTGCCTCATTAAAACACATTCCTCAGGCAGGATGCTGCCTCGTCGACCATACCCCTTCAGACGGGTCACAGACGCTGGTGCAGGGCAAGGACCAAGCCGCGCTCTTCCATCCCTACGCCATTGGCATGCACCTGTGCACACCCCCAACAGAACTAGGAGACAAAGGAATCCAGCAACTATGGAGGTACGAGTAACTGGACCTGTCCAGGACATATCCTCTAGCGACCAGTCACCAGTCGGGGGTAGATTGCAATTGTTCTATGATGAATGGTGCTGCATAACATCAGATCTGTTTATACTAGACAGTATCCGGGGGTCTCGAATTGAGTTTATCTCTGAATTACATCCACCCATACAACATACACCAAGTCGGGTATTGGTGTTATCAAAACCAGAAACTCTACAGGTAAATGATCAAATTGAAACATTATTCAAAAAAGGGGTAATTGAAAGGATGGCTCCTCAGCCTCAACAATTTGTGTCTAATATATTCCCCAGGCAAAAGAAGGATGGTGGGTGTCAAGTCATTCTAGACCTAACCCGACTGAACTCCTATGTCCAGTATAAACATTTAAAAATGGAAACTTTCAGTACTACTAAGCAACTGGTTTCCAAAGGATGTTATATGGCGAGTATAGATGTGAAAGATGCATATTATTCAGTACCAATTCATCACAAATACCGTAGATACTTGAAATTTAGTTGGATGAGACAGCTGTGGCAATTTAAAACTTTGCCCAATGGGTTAACCTCAGCCCCTAGGTTATTTACAAAATTGTTGAAACCAGTATTAGGACTACTCCGGGCTCAGAATCACATTGTGATGGCATACTTGGATGATGTTCTGATCATAGGCAATACTCAGGAGGCAACTGAATTGTCTGTTTCAGTTACCAAACATATGTTTGAGAGGTTAGGTTTCCTCATCCATCCAACTAAATCCA
The DNA here is from genome assembly GCA_963514005.1 of Raja brachyura. Next base: position 29,016,225 of record OY740802.1, read on the forward strand.
AATTAATCCCATCTAGAATCATTGACTATTTGGGGTTCACCATTGATTCAACTAACATGTCGGTGACTCTGCCTATGGCCAAAACTTTAGAAATTATGGAGGCCTGCAGCAATCTGGTAGATGAACAGCAACGCTCCATCCGACGAGTGGCCAGTGTTATTCGCAAATTAGTGGCGGCTTTCCCTGAGTGTAATTCTGTCCTCTACACTATCAGAATGTGCAATGAGCTAAAGAACAGGCACTCAAAAAACATGCAGGTCATTTTGATAGACCAATGCAGTTGCCAGTCGAAGCTATCACCGAGTTGCAATGGTGGATAACTAATGTCTCACATTGTACTAGAAACATTCCGACTAAACACCCTTCAGTTGTTTTACAAACTGATGTGAGTGCTTTGGGATGGGGAGCCACTGATACCAATTCTAGCTGTGGCGGCAGATGGAGTATGCACGAGGCATTGATCTTGCGGATGCATGGGATAAAGTATTTAGAATTGTTGGGGGCATTCTATGGCCTAAAAGTGTACTGTTCAACAATGCATGATTCACATGTTCAGCTCCAGATTGACAATACCACAGCTGTTGCATACATCAATCACATGGGTGGAATTAAGTCATCATCATGTGATAATCTGGCTAACCTCATCTGGCACTGGTGTATTACGAGAAACATCTGGGTCTCAGCAATCTACCTACCAGGTAGAGATAACGTGGTGGCAGACACCAGGTCACGTAAATTTAATGACAACATAGAATGGATGCTGACACCAAAAGTTTTCAAAAAGATTGTTACCCAGTATGTATTGCCAGACATAGATTTGTTTGCATCCAGGCTGAATCACCAGTTACCTAAATACGTCTCATGGGAACCGGATCCAGGGGCAGTAGCGATGGATGCATTCTTGCTCCATTTGGGAGGTATGTTCTTTTACGCTTTTCCCCCATTCTACCCCATCAGTCAATGTCTCACCAAAATTGAGCAGGACTCCGCTTCAGGTGTTTTGGTAGTTCCTTACTGGCCCACACAGCCATGGTTCCCATTGGTTCTGAGAATGATGACACAGCCATTCATGGTTATCCCCAAATGCAGCAAATTGTTGGTTCACCCTGTGACAGGAGAGAGTCACCCTTTACATGATCGTATTAATCTGTTGATTTGCAGATTCTGACCAGACCGTTCCAGGGGCTCGGACTATCGAGTCGGAACGTGGATGTGATTACTGCGGCCTGGAGGGATAGTACTAAAAAACAATATGCATCTCATATTAAGAAATGGGAGATGTTCTGCTTACAATCAAATATATCTTATCACACTGCAGGCATACCTGATGTATTGGAGTTCCTTGCTACATTGCATTTTGACGAGCATTTGAGTTATAGTGCCATTAATAGTGCTCTGAGTGCTTTGTCCTCCTATTTATGACAGGGCCGGGACAACACTCTGTCGGATCTCATCCATTGGTGTCCTGATTCATGAAAGGTATTTTTAACAAGAACCCTCCCAGACCTAGATATACGGAAATCTGGGATGTGAGCATAGTTCTCACACTGCTTCGGCAATGGGCTCCAATTACATCTCTGTCTTTCCAAAAACTAACGCTCAAAGTGGTCATGCTCATGGCGCTCATTTCATTTCAGCGCAACGGGTCCAGACATTGCAAAAGCTACGACTGGACAGCATGTATTCTTCTGTAGATAATATTACGTTTTATGTATATGATCTAATCAAACAAAGCAGGCCAGGGACGTCTGGAACCAAAATAAGCTTTAGAGCATTGACCTGAGACTATGGTCAGGACCCCATTGACCTGAGACTATGTGTAGTTACGCACCTGCGTCAATATATGGAGGCCACCAAGAGTCTCAGAGGCTCCGAAACAACGATGCCCATCAGTCATAAAAAAACTCATAGAAAGGTGTCGGTACAAACCATTTATAGATGACTGAAACAGGTTTTGGATTGTGCTGGAGTAGACACTGATGTGTTTAAATGTCACTCCACCAGGGCGGCATCAACATCCGCAGCTAGGGCACTGGACGTCCCTTTAGACCAAATCCTCGGGGCCGCAGGATGGTCCAGTGAAGGGACTTGTCAACGGTTTTATGACAAACCTGCCCTCACGACGGAAGGCTTTGGGCATGCTATTTTGGGTTCTGTTTTGTAATTTCCCCCTGGGAGAGAGGGGTTATTACTGTTCCTTTTTGTTATTAAAACATTCATTTTTATAATTCAAACAATGTTCAGTACATTATTTGTTTATCCTGTGTCAACCGAAGCAGTGTGTCGTATGGAACTGGATCTACGGCATGAAATCACAGAGCTTTGAAATCTTCATGGAATCACTCACGTGACTCCGAAGTAAAATAGTAAGATTAAAGGAGAACTTACCAGTTTGAAGTTTGATCTTTATTTTATGAGGAGTTACGGTGAGCGATTACGTGCCCTTGCTCCCGGCCCTCATAATCGCAAAGATCATCTGGTAGTTCTAGTCTTCTGAGTCTTACTATATTACTTCGACTGTGGTTTCTGTGATTTCACGCCATTGCTTTGAAGATTGACGCGCATGCGCACTGGTGGGCCTTCTTCACGTAATCACTCACCGTAACTCCTCATAAAATAAAGATCAAACTTCAAACTGGTAAGTTCTCATTTAATCTTACTATTATATAATGTATTTATATATATACGCAAACACACACGCGCAAACGCACACACACACACAAACGCACGCGCACACACACACACACACACACACACACACACACACACACACACACACACACACACACACACACACACACACACAGCCCACAGTCTATGTAGGTGGCAGCTTATTTGGAGGTTAATTAATGTACGGTTGCAAAACACAAAATGTTGCAGGAACTCAGCGGGTCAGGTGGCATCTGTGCAGGTAATGGACAGACATTTCAAGTCGGGACCTTTGTTCAGACTGATTGTTCTGGTGGGGGCGAGCTTGACTGTATTGGGGGTTGGGGGGAGAGAGGAAGTTCTATTCCCTCCACAGATGCTGCTTGACCTACTGAGCTCTTCTTGCACTTTGTGTGTTGCTCTAGATTCCAGCACCTGCAGTCTCTTATGTTTCCATGGTTAATCATCTTTTGTCCAGCAATCAGCATTTTGATTTCATGAACTTAAAGCTTTGTATCAGCTGTACCTTATTATTTGGATGCTTGTGTAAAACACAGCTTAAAAGGACTATCTAACAGCATTGGGGATCATCTGACTTTTTTTTAGTTTGTCATTGTTTTGCATCAAGTGGAGCAATTCTGATTCTTTGGATTAATGCAAGTTTTATTTATACATTAATATCAGATTTGGGTGAACCAGAAGAATATAATTATTCATGAACCAGGCCTAAATTGAGTGAATGTGGAGAAGATGTTTCCTGGTAGTGGAAGACTCCAGAACAAGGTGGCACAGCATTAGAATAAAAGGACATACCTTTAGAATGGAGATGATGAGGGATTCCTTTAGCCAGAGGGTGGTGAATCTGTGGAATTCCTGGCCAAATTATGGGTTCTTGATTAGTAAAGGCATTCAAACTTACAGGGAGAAGAGACTAGAATGGGATTGAGGAAAAAAACAGATCACCCTTGATCGAGAGCAGAGCAGAATAAGTTTTAAAGCATAATTAAAAGCCACGTAGGCAAGATATTATCTGGCAGGCTGAGTACTTTGGTCTGGAGTGTTTTAGGTCACCAGATAAATTGTGCCCCTAGAGCTATTTTTTGCCTGTGGGTAGCTCTGGAGTCAACATAACAAAATCAAAAAGAGAGAATCCTGTTACTTGGTGTTAATTTATTTTGTGTGTATATTTTGTGGTTAAGTTTAAAAGTGGAAATTTGAAATTGAAGCAAAGCTGCAAATACTCAGCGGGTCAGAAGAAAATAATTTAATGTTTCAGGTTAATGATCCTTCAGCAGTACATCGACTTGTCTTACTTCTTTGCATGGATGCTTCCTGACTTGCTGAACACGTTATTTTTACTAATTTGCTTCAGATTTTGCAAGTAATACTTGGAAGAGACTATGTAGAGCTCTCCTTGTTAAAGCTTCAGTGACTCGCATGTTGCCTCACTTAAAATATTTTTCTCTATTCTCGCCACCTTTCTCACCCCACTTTCAATGTAGGAAGATAATAGACCAAGTCGGAAGAAAGGTGATCAATGCGTGAAGGTTAATGCAGGAGAAATCATTCAGGTCAGCAACACTGAAGTAGAACCATTCGGTAAGACATTAAATTGTACAATGGTAGTTTCAAGCTTGCTTATTTTGTGCATGTATGGTGCATGAACGGTTTAAAGTTGTAATGGGAGTGCATTGATATTCTGTGCCTGTTATGTTTCATTGGCAACAATTTATTTTTTGCATAACACCTGGGAACTGCTTGGGATATTTTGTGGAGAATTATTGACATAGATCAGACTATCGCACAAAGCAACCGCCCTTCCATTGCCTCCATCTACACTTTGCGCTGTTTCGGCAAGGACTCCAGCATAATCAAAGAGTGACCTTACCCCGGTCACTCCCTCTTCTCCCCTCTCCCATCAGTCAAGAGGTACAGAGGTGTGAAAACGCACACCTCCAGATTCAGGGACAGTTTCTTCCCATCAGTTATCAGGCAATTAAACCATCCTATCACCAACTAGAGAGCAGTTCTGAACTACTATCTATCTCACTTTACTCAGACTTTACTGGACTTTATCTTGTACTAAACACTATTCCCTTTATCATGTATCTGCACACCGTGTCGCCTTTCCGCAGGATGCATTTCACTGTATCTCGGTGCACGTGACAACAATAAACTAAACTAAATTTGAAGCAATGCTAGAGATAATCCCTTAACGGCCAAAGGTATCATTAAATTTGGTGATAATTAAGGTGGCTCCAGTTAGAGATTTTGAGAGGGCTGGAGGATATTATGGAGTGTGGAAACGATGAAGGGTATAGAAAACAAAGATGAAAAATGTTAAGCAAAACAAAAAGTGCTGGAGGAACTCAGCGGGTCAGGCAGCATCTGGGGAGGGGATGGACAGGTGATGTTTCGGGGCAGGACTCTTCAGACTGATAGACGTCAGGCCCTTAAAGAGCCTCAGCAACTTCTAGAGGATGATCTATTATAGATAGCAATAGCAAGGAGCAGTATTTCATACTGGCTCCTTTTTTTTAAATCAAAATAGCATTGCCCTAACATTTTTTAATTGTTTTTTCTCTTAAAACTGAAATGAACCACAGCTACCTCTGCAATCTGAAGTGACTATTTGTTTGCCAAGCATCAGTCCCCTTCTTTTGCTTTTGATTTATTGGGATAAGATTATTAGTAGTAATTGGAATGATCAAAAAGGTCTTGTTTTCCAACCCAGGCAGGTTTTTTTCTATTAAAGCAAAGGTTTGAGCTTTCTCGGATTGCCTCGGGAGGCCAATTTGAAAACCCATTCCCCAAGGAATTTGTACCATGTGTTTTATTTCGTCTGACAATACTCACTGTGATTGGCATGCAGTTAGCTCAGCGATTTCATGAGAGAAACATCTCTCAACCGCATTATTTTCTGTTTGGATTTTGGTTGCTTTTGAAGTGGTGTTGGTGTGAGAGGGTTTTTTCCTTTGATACGTTTCCTCGTGTCCGATAGTCCAGAAGGTAGAATTAGACCATTCAGCCCATCGAGTCAGCTCCGTTATTTGATCATGGTTGATCTATTTTTCTCCTCTTGACCCCATTCTCCTGCCTTCTCCCCATAACCTTTGACACCTTTACTAATGAAGAACCTATCATTCTCTGCATTTAAAGCACCTAACAATTTGGCCTTCACCACTGTCTGTGGCAATGAATTCCACAGATGCACCACTCTGGCTAAAGAAATTCCTCCTCATCTCCAGTCTAGATGTACTTCCTTTTATTCTGGCCCTGGACTCTCCCACTACTGCAAACATCCTCTCCACATCCACTATCTAGGCCTTCCATTATTTTGTATGTTTTGGTGAGATACACCCACATCCTTTCAAACTCCAGTAAGTATAGGCCAAAAGCTATCATATGTTAACCCAATAATTTCTGGGATAAGGGGAAGATAAGCTCGTATTCAGAATCTGAGTTAATATCAAGTTCATGTTCAAGAATATGTTGGTGTAGGTTGTTCATGCGGAGGTATTTTTTATCTGTGTGATATTAATATGAAATATCTGTGGTTTAACCTTGTTGTCTTACAGTTTTAGCAGATGCAAAAAATGGGAGCACACAACTATTCGAAGATCCATCCCAAAATATCAGTATATCTTCGAGAAGAAAGGGAATGGAACAATCAAATGAAGTTCCAAAGTCATTTGTCTCCTCTGCTTCAATTCCGGACCATGGGCAGGACTCTTCTAAACACATTTCCAAAGCTTTGACTCAAATCAGCTCTGATCCTTTTGAGGGATGTGAGAATCCCGCTCTTGAGGTTGGGTCAATGGTTGAAGTACAATTAAGAAACAATCGTGTCTACGGAGTTATTAGATGGATTGGTATACCAGAACGAATGGTGCGAAGAATGGCAGGAATTGAATTGGTAAGTTTTGTACTGGTTTTGTTTTCAGACCTGCATGATTGCATGTAATTTGATAAATATTTGTAAGTATGTCAGATGCTTTTTGACAAGTATTATCAAATATAGACACAAGATGCTGGAGTAACTCAGTGGGACAGGCAGCATCTCTGGAGAAAAGGAATATGTGACATTTTGGGTCGTGTCCCTTCTTCAAACTGATAGGGGAGCAGGAAACTAGAGGCATGAAGAAGTTCAGAACAAACCAGAGCCGGCACCGATGACCAAAGAAAGGGGGAGCTCACAATGGTCCATTGTTGGCTCTGGAAGAGGTGATAATGAAGGGATAAATGGATGCAAACATAGCAGGATCTAGCAGGACGATTAGGGTGGGGGGGCAGCGGAGAGGGAGGGAATGTAAGGGCCACATGAAATTAGAGTAATCAATATTTATACCGCAGGGTTGTAAACTGCCGTAGCAAAAGAGTTTAATAACTAGAGCCAGAATTTTGCCATAAATGCCATGTGCCTTTTCATGCCTTTTTTGACGATTTCACCAAGAATATGCCTTTTTCATGATCGAGTGCCTAAATCAGCCTTTTTTTTGCTGTTTTGCTAAAAGGTCCTGCTATTTTCTCGTTGTACCGTGATTACAATGATGTTTTCTGATGTTAACATGTTAATATTAATGTTATTATTAACGCGTTAACATAGTATAAATTACAAGAACATTTCCACCACTGGGGCGAATCCGGGGGTGCCACCGTTCATTCATTCGTGCCTCTGCGCGCTGGTTCAGTCTTCTCCAAAACCTATTTATTGCTTCTAATTTTGCAAACTTCCCACAAGCCGTCACTTCCCATGAGAAATATGGCGAAACATTAGTGAATAACTTGCAGGTTTTTAACAAAGTAACTGACGATATTCGTAAAGTTCCTGGCGATGTAGGTAAAGACATACAAGGGAAATGTGAGAGAGTGATTTTAGCTAACAAAGATCTTGAAGAAATACAAAACACAGCTAAAGTTCTCAAAGGTAGTTATAATGCACAAGATATCGACTTGAATATAGAGTCTGTAGCTTGTTTCGGGTATGTACTAGTAACCTCAGCTGAGGTAGAAAGAAGTTTTTCACAACTGAAGCATATTCTGTCTGGCAGGCGGCATAGTTTAACACCAGATAATTTGAAAAAAGTACTAGTGATTATGTGCAACCAGGCAACTTTGGTCATTTAATGTAGTATACCTTTATATTATCATTTTTAACCATATTTTGGTGGTGGAAATGCATGCCTTTTTATGCCTTTTAGTCAATGAATGCCTTTTTCATGCCTTTTCTGTAATTTTATTATGCCTTTTTGCCTGCCTATTTCAGAGTTTTTTGGTGCCTAAACATCCTGGCTCTATTAATAACCAATAGAAGTTCAAGCGATTATTTGTCGACATACCAAATCTCCACAATCATCTAAGGCTGCTCAATTCCTTTTTTTCTATGCAAAGGAAATGAAGGGACCTTTTTGTGCTTTATCTGAGGAAGTAGCTCTGAAGTATTTTGAGGTGATTGGTTTGTATAATCAGTGAAATCCTTATGGAAGCATGACAGAATTGGCTTGATATAATTGTAAGTTGTTCCTGGTGTGTGTAGAATAGTGTAGGCGTGCGGGGATTGCTGGTCGGTGTGGACGCGGATGGCAGAAGGACCTGTTTCCGCACAGTATCGCTAAACTAAAGAGATTTGCCAGTTTCATACCTGGAGTGGATTGGTTGACTTCTGAAGAAAGGTTGCATATTTTCGGCTTGTAACTGCTGGGATTTATGTTTAGTTTAGTTTATTATTGCCCTGTGTGTTGGAGTGACGATAAAATCAAATCGTGAATACAATCAATTCATCCACAGTGTACAGATAAGATTGTGACAGGTTTCAACGTGGTGGGTGTCGAGGAGACATTTCTTCTTGGACAACCTAGAAGTAGAGATCTCTTTAAGATCCTCCTTAAGTGGACCTCCATTTAAGACAGATCTCACAAAACAGCTACCCTTCCATTGATTTCATCTATACTTTATGCTGCCTCGGCAAGTCCGCCACCATAATCAAGGACCACTCACCCCGGTCACCCTCTTCTCCCCCTCTCCCATCAGGCAGGAGCTTCAGAATTTTGAAAATACATATCTCCAGATTCAGGAACAGTTTCTTCACGGCTGTTATCCGGCAACTGAACAGTCCTCTCATCAGCTAGAGTGCGGTCTTGACCTCCCATCTGTCTAATTGGAGACCTTATGAAATTTCACTGTACACTGTGGAGGAATTGATTGTATTCATGTATCGTTTGTCTTTTCTGTGGCTGGATAGCACACAAACAAAAACCTTTCACTGTACCCTGGTACCCAGGACAATAATAAACTAAACTAAGATGAGATCAATTCTTTTTCTGAGGGTAGTGAGACTCTGGCACTCTTCCTCAAAGGGCAATGGCAGTAATATCTTTGAATATTTTTTAGGCAGGGGTAGATAGTTTATTGAGGAGCAAAGGAGGACAAATGTGAAGCTAACGGTTCTTTTTAAATCATTTCTAGGACTATGAACTGAAAACTGGCTCTGATGGCACATTTGAGAAAAGGCGATATTTTGACTGTGAAAAGAATAAAGCATTATTTATACAGCTTAGAGACTGTAAACCAGATGCACGTTTTCTCACATATGAACTAAAGAATGTGAGCACAACCCCAATTAATGAACCAGGTAAAATTGCTGTTCTTTGTTTGCTTTTTGGGACATTTGCTAAGACTGCTCTGAAATATTTAATTGCCTTTTGGTCACTTGACCACTATGTTATCCCATTTTCTCATCCACTCACTACACACTGGGGGAAAGTTACAGCGGCCAATTAAGCTACAAACTTGCACGTCTCTGGGATGCGGGAGGAAACCGGAACACCCGAAGGAGACCCACGTGGCACAGGGAGAATGTACAGACTCTGCACATAGGCAGCACCTGAGATCAGGATCAAACCCGTATCTCTGATGCAGTGCTGCAGTGCCTCAACCAGCTGAGCCACTGTGCCACTCCTGTTAATGAATGTTCTGAGTACTTTCTGTAATAAGTGGTGCAGCGGTAGAGTTGCTGACTTAAAGTGCCAGAGACCCAAGTTCAACCCTGACTGCAGGTGCTGTCTGTACGGAGTTTGTACATTCTCCCTGTGACTGCGTGGGTTTTCTCTGGGTACTCCGGTTTCCTCCCACTTGGTGGGCCAAAGGGCCTGTTGCTGTGCTGTATCTCCAAAGTCTAAAGTAAAACCAGTACAGCAGCACAAAACCCGATTTTAGTAGAAACCCCCCTAAGTTTCTATTCTATGAAGCAGAAACATCCAAGATAGCAATTGAGATAATTATACTGTATATTTAATTATAAGCTAGGGGTTGCAAAAAGAATGATCATTAGTTTTACTCCTTTAAAACTAAGTCTTGCTGTGCTTAATGTAAGTCAGGGATTGTATGTTATGTTTTGGCTCTAAAAATTAATCAGCACTTTTTTTTTAATGCATATTTTTCGGTGTTGTATGATGTTAAGGCTTTTGGCCTTGGAATTGCATTTAATTTACTGGATTATTAATTTAATATGTGAGAATTAAAAATATTAATTTTGGTTGTTTCAATTGCAAGAGAAAATGATTGCAGATGAGCACACCATGGAAGAGGATGTCCCCCCAGTACGTGAGGATGAGGTGCAGCAGTTGATGGAAGGGAGAATGAAAGGGATTCAGGGACATTACAATTCTTGTTACCTGGACTCTACAATTTTCAGGTTTGGCTCCCGTTTCTAGGTTTGAATTGGTTGTGATGTGCTGCCTCTGTTCTTGTGAATGCACTGATGTTGTGCGGTGCCATTTTTCTATGCTGTTGGACAGTTGTACCATAACAATGTACTACAGGCAGTTCAAGATTTAAAAAGTGGTAGACACAAAATGCTGGAGTAACTCAGTGGGACAGGCAGCATCTCTGGAGAGAAGGAATGGGTGCCGGTTTTCCGGCCAAGACACTTCAGACTGAAGTCAGGGGAGTGGGTGGGACACAGATAGATGTAGTCGGGGACAGTAAGACTGGTGGGAGAACTGGGGAGGGGATGTAGAGAGAGAGGAAAAGCAAGAGGTATAATGCACTGTATGCGGTGTATAATTTGGTTTCTGTGACAAATAAGAAACAAAATACTGGAGAACTTCATTGAAAACTTAGCAGATTTCAATGAGCAATATAATGAATACAACCTTTGCGTTGATGCCAGCACTAAGCCGGACCTGAACATATACTGCTGCAGAAGTCCCTGTTTCCATTGCTAGCATTGGTTTAAATTGACAGTGGTGTTTTCTACTCTTTTGCTGGCTTCTCCTGTGCTCAGGCCTGAGTCGCAATGGACATGATCTTCTGCAGAGGTCCCAGCTCTTGAGTTAAAACATCTACCCAAGCCAACGTCAGGTTAAAGCTGAGAAACAAGGAACTGCAAATGTGTGGAAAGGATCTGCAGTTGCTGGTTTACACTGAAAATAGACACAAATTGCTGGAGCAACTCAACGGGTCAGGCAGCATCTCTGGAGGAAAGGAATAGGTGACATTTCGTGTTGAGATCCTTCGGTCTGAGAGTCAGGTTAGAGGGAAACTAGAGGTATGAGAACGTTGAGAACAAAACAGAGCCAGCACCAATGACTTGGGAAAGGTGGAGCCCACAATGGTCCATTGTTGGCTGTGGACGAGGACAACTGCGAATGCTGGTTTTCAAAATGACTCGCAGTACTGGAGTAACTCAGCGGGCCAGTATGTCATTCTAATTACTTTGTTAGTTTTTATGACATTAATTGTGTGGAGTGGCGCCTATGCAGTGTTTTAAATGTAATGGAGAAAAAATGCATATCCCAAGGATTTATGAATGTCAAAGATGATCGCTGGCATATAATGGACTTGACCACATTAACGCAATTGGCGGGCTTGTGTGTGAGGGTGGGTAGAAAGAGATTCATTGAATGTACATTGATGTCTATGCTGAGACAGCCACAGTGCTGTGTAGGATGCGTCAGATATCCTGAGTGGGCCTTTACATTTGGGATAATTTTCTAGGATATGTTTGTTCCCCCCCCCCCCCCCCCCCCCGTATGTTCTTCATTTTACACCTGAAGGTAGATTTTTACCTTCAGCTCCATTGATATTTTATACAGGGCAAGTGTAGATTGGGGTCAATTGCAGTCACGACTGGAAGTGTGAAGGGAGTATTCCTCTCTCGAAGCTGAATGTCATTCATAGAAAATGTTCTATTTCCAGCCCATTTATTTCCACATAGGTAAGAACGAATTCTGTGGAGTTATGCTTCATTGTTTTACTTTCCATTAATTTTTCAGTTTGTTCACGTTCAGTTCAGTATTGGATGGTATACTTCACAAGCCCGGAGGACATGATGAGAAAATTCAACGAATACTGAGGGAGGATATAGTCAATCCATTGCGAACGTAAGTGAGAATCACAGTATCGATTCTGCAATGAGTCGTACTGCACAGAAATAGGCCCTCCGGCCCAATTTCACCATACCTCGACCAAACCTCGTGCCCCTGACAATTTTAAGATTTGTTCTTTTTTTAAAAAATATTTCAAAGTTATGGGCAAGAATAATCTTTGGTTCCACTTTTATGATGAAGAGCCAACATGTGGCAGTGACGTTCCAGATTGAATGACCTTCTCTGTTCAGTTTGCTGGTCAAGTCTAATGAAATAAATAAATGATTTTAAAAACTAGGATCAAATAGAAGATTAGTCAGAGTTTGTGTTTTTAATTTCTACTTTGCAATGCTTACTTTGCAAATTGTTTTAGGGCAGGGTTAATTCCATGTAATTATTTGTCCGGATCTGGAATCATCAATCATTTTCAAAAGTGGAAGATTGGCTTTTCGAAATTCAAGCGAGCATCTGTACTGGCGTTACGAATTGTGGACCAATGATTGAAAATACAGTAAACCCTCGCAATTGCAGCCCTCTATAGAGCAGATTTTGGTTATAGCGGGCCGATGCTCGCATTGCGCTCCTTCCCCACTTCCGGCAGTTACTCAACGAGCTGGTATTACATGGCGCGCTTCCTGGTCCAGTTTGTGGGATCGGAGAGAGCGAGCAGCAAGACGATTATGGGAATACCGGGCTGTTCCCTGGCGCACTGCGTGTGGGGCTGGGGACTCCGTGGTTCCCTGGCCTGAGAATCCCGCTGGTTTAACCCACCATTGGCAATAATGAACAGCTACCCCCCCCCCCCCCCTCCCACATGGTCCATTATTGTGAGGATTTACTGTATACCCCTTTACTTATGCCTCTTTATTATATACACTTCTATTTTTTCTGACTAGTGGTCTAGTGGCACAAGATTAATTGGTAGATAATACAACTTTTCAGTGAAACTATAAATTTGCTGTTGGAACGATTAAGAAATAAGATTTCCATCCAGAAGCACAAGGACCCGCAGATGCTGGAATCTTGAGTAAAACAAAGTGCTGGGCTAAGTCGGTGGGACAGGCAGCATCAGTGGAGGGAATGGATGGACAATGTTTCATGTTGGGACCCTTCAGATAACATTTTGGTTCAGCACCATTTTCAAGGGTGCGAACTAGAAGCATTGTTTTTTCATTCCCTTTGTCGATCCTGTCTGGCCCGCTAAGTTACTCCATCACTTTTTATTAAGATTTCCTGCCACTCATTCTTTGTCATTTACAGACTTTTTTACGTTGTCAGTAAATTCAGTGTAGTGTAGAAATGTTCTGGAATGTTGCACTTTTGTAATTTTCTCTGTAATCTAGGGTCCGGATATTTAAATAAATATTCAAGACGCCAAGTTAACCACCAAATACTTTGATCCTAGGACTGGGTTTGTGAATGCAGAGAAGGTGATGAAATTGAGGAAGCTGTTAGGATGTGACACGTTCGTCTCGGCAGAGAAGGGTAACTATTTTATTTTTGTTAAGTGTAAACATTCTCCTGATGCCTTCTTATTTCTCAGTTGCAATGTTTCCTTGGTTTTTTTCTTCAATCAGGAATGGCAACCAGGTAGGTCCAAATACATTATTGTAAAATTGGGACAGATGCTCATATCTGGATCAAGTGTGATCAAGGAAGTCTATGGAATGTGGGAAGGAACTGCAGATGCTGCAGTTATAATATCTGCCTCAACCGCGGGTTCCAGCTCTCGCCACCCTCTGTGGAAAACTTGTCCTACACGTCTCCTTTAAACATTGCCCTTCTCACATTAAACTTATGGCCTCTAATGTTTGGTTTGTTCCCCTTATTGTTCAATACAATTACCTTGAACCAGAATGTTTGACCAACACCAGGATGTTCAGAACTGTGGCATTCTAAAATACGTCGAAATTTGATCCTTTTAAGTTTTCTCTTTGCTTTCTCGTCGATGTACTAAGATGGGGGGAGGGTACATTTTTTTCCTGGATTGTGTCTGACATTAACTGCAATAGGATATTTTAAAAATTACAATTATTTGCCAAGTACAGGTATTGACCCGAACATTCTATTAGAAAACTCTTGAGTGATAACCCAACATATAATAAGGTTTCCTTTAATGAAATCGGAATGATATTGTGTTTATAACTGCAGTTTATTTATCATCAATTATATTTTGTATTAGAGAGCCTGGCCCACACTTTTGCATACAAAACCAAGCATTATTTTGGATCTGTTGAGTGCCTGTCTTCAAGTCAGAGCAGTAACTAACCTATCATGAATGTACAGTGTGCAATCTGCCAGTGCCTATCTTCCTGAACTATTAAAATAAATAACTAAAATTAAAGTGAATAGCACGGTTCATGTGAACGTGAACACTTCTGATCATTTGCATTCTAGATCCAGAAGAGTTTATCAATGTCCTACTGCATGAAGTCTTGGCGGTTGATCCATTGCTAAAGATCAGGTAATTTTCTTTGTTTTTTAAGCTATTGACATTTACCCGTAGACTTCATTTCTGATCAGTTCATGTCCATTAAAATAATCCAACTCGGAAGCTAAAAGAGATTGAACATAAAACAATGAGGGAAGAACTTAGCTTGTCAAGCGTCTGTGTAAGCAAAAGGTGTATGTCCATGTTTCAGGTCAAAATTCTGTATCAGGACTCCCCGCTAGATATCGGCAAACGCCTTTCACCCTCACAGATGTTGCTTGACCCACTCTATTATTTCAGCATTCTGTTTTTTGTTCCAGCTTCTCCCCACTTGATATCAATTGTGATCACCAAAGTATAGTTTGAAAAACTAATTTTTATGATTCAAACTGAATTTGAATTTATTCTGGTACCAATTGGACTAGTTTTTAATGCTTCACTTGGAAGCTCTGTCATAATTTTGAAATTGCCCTTCATTACGAATTTCACACATTCTAGCTTTAATTTCTAAACTCTTTAATTTTCTTAAGAGAAAAAGTAGAAGAAGAAAAATGCATTAAAAGTAATGAAAATGTGTTGTTTCTGTCACTAGCTGTCCCAAATTTTAATCTGGAGTTTCCCCTGTAAATATTTGTTTGATAGTAACAGTTTTGTTTTACATTAAAAAAGTTGTTCTGAATTTTTTTAATTGATTTTAACGTTGAAATAAATCTCATGCTCATTACAAGAGGGCATTTCTATCACGTCCTGTGTCAGCTTGGATGTCCTGAAGATCTTGATTAATTTATATCTTTGCCTCTGGAATCACCAATTGCCCTGATATGCTTAGTTTCAAGGTACAAAGGTATTTATTGGTCACATACACCAATTGGTGTAGTGAAATGTTTCTTGCCAATGCAGCACATAAAAAAGAATACAGACAATAATAGAGAGATTTTAAACACAAAAAACATCCCCCCACAATGGTTCCCATTATGAGGGAAGGCACAATGTCTAGTCCGCATCCCATGCCCTTCCATAGTCAGGCCTATTGAGGCCTCCACAGTCGCCTTCTTGGAGGCCCGATGTTCCAGGCCGTTCTCGCCGGGTGGTGGTGCCCCGGCGTCGGGAGAATCCCCTCAGCGGCTTGGGACACCTGGAACGGCCGCTTCCTTACCGGAGTCCGCGGCTTCCAAAGCCAACAAGGCCATGCTGAATGGAGCTCCCCTCCACTGGCTCCCGATGTTGAATTCAGCGCCGCCGCCCACAGCTGGCCGCTCCACAGACCCGCAGCTCCGCGATGTTTTTTTTGTCGACGGTTTCAGCTCAACGGAGCTCCAGCGCGGCGACCCAGGCAAGGCATCGCCCGCTCCGCCCCGCGATGGGCTCCAGCGCTGCGCCGCTGCCGAAGCCAAGGTTGTGGGCGGTCTCATCAGGAAACGCCGCTCCAGGCCCGCTGGTAGGCCGCAAGGGCGGGTCAAAGATGCAGCCCGGAGAAAAGCTGCCTCTCCGACCAGGTAGGGACCCGGAAAAGTAGTTTCCCCCTTCCCCACCCCCCACATAAAAAAGAATAGACTCCAAACAAAATACTTAACTCACTAAAAATTAAAAAAAGAGTGAAACACAGACAGCTGCAGGATGGGCAGCCATACCATACAGGACGGTGCCCCCAAAACAAGACATGTTTAGAGATACTGTGCAAGCAGGTCCTTCAGGCCACAGAGTCCACACCAATCGATGATCACCCATGCACACTAGGGACAATTTACAGAAGATAATCAACCTACAAACCTGTACGTCTTTGGCATGTGTGAGGAAACAGGAGCACCCGGACGCAACCCACGCAGTCACAGGGAGAACGAGCAAATTCCGTACAGACAGAGCCTGAGGTCAGGGTCGAACCCGGGTCTCTGGCGCCATGAGGAAATAATCGATTCCCTGTACAGTTTTGAAACCAAAATGAGCTCCACCCAAGGTGATTGCAAACGACTGCAGATGCTGGAATCTTGAGCAAAAAACAAACTGTTGAAGGAAATCAGCCTGTCAGGCAGCATCTGAGGAGGGAATGGACAGGTGACTTTGGGTTGAGACCCTTCTTCAGATTCGAGTTGGGGGAAGAGAGATGGTAGTGGGGCAAAGCCTGGCAAGTGATAGGTGGATATAGATGATGAGTGTGATGGGAAGATGGGTGGAGTAGACTTTACTTTTGACTTGAGATACAGCGCAGAAAGAGGCCCTTCAGTCCAATGAGTCCTCGCTGACCAGCAATCGCCTCATACACTAGCACTATCCTACGCACTATGGAAAATTTACAATGTTATGGAAGCCTACAAATCTATATGTCTTTTGAGTGTGGGAGGACACCAGAGCACCCAGAGAAATCCCACGTAGTCACAGGGAGAACGTACAAACTCCACACTGTAGGTGACAACAACTTTCTTGAAAAGACAAAAGGTGTGAGATACGAGGATAAAGATAGAAGAGGCACAAAATGTGAAGCCAGAGGAAAGAATATAGGTGGAAGGGGAAAGGGAGAAAAGAATGGGAATTCAGGTGGGGCCGATCAGCCAACCCCCCCTCGCCTGCATCCACTTATCACTTGCCGACTCCCTTGTTCCGCCCCTGCCAATTTTCCAGCTTTCTCTTCCCTCCCCCCCCCCCCCACTCCCCAAAATAATTCTGAAGAAGGATCCTAACCCGAAATGTCGCCTATCCATGTTCTCCAGAGATGCTGCTTGACCTGCTGGGTTACTCCAGCACTTTGTGCCTTTTCTTTTTGTAAACCAGTACCTGCAGTTCCTTGTGTCTTCATTAACTCATTACATCTTCACTTTTCTCTTTCCTCCTGATGTTTCCTTGGTAACGTGAATTAAAACTGGTCCCCTTGCAATATACATACAATTTCTGAAACTAAACTATGTTCAAATCCTAATCCCTTTCTAATTTTATTAACAGCTTGTTTCTAGTTACTGTACTGATGGCTGTAAGTGATGACATTTTTATTGATGTGGACACAAGAATAGTGTTATTCTTCATGTGCACACTTCAGGTCGGGTGAGAAAATTCAGGAAAGCAACTGTTATCAGATAATCCTGGATAAAGATGACACAGTTAAAGTGCCAACGGTACAGTTTCTCCTGGAGCGATCCTTCCTCTGCTGTGACTTGAAATTTGAGGAGGTTGGTTGCTCTCTCTTTTCCAAAATACTAACCTTTTCTCTTAAATATTTCACTTTATTAATGTTCAGTGAGTTGCTTTACAATTAACGTTTCAAAACTCACTAAGAAATTCAGAACAATCTGCTTCAAATGTTTTCACTAGTACTCTAAAGTTTAATTAGTGGACCAGTTTAGAGATACAGCAGGGAAACAGGGCCTTCGGCCCTCTGAGTCCATGCTGACCACTGATCGCCCATTCACGCTAGTTCAGTGTTAACCCACCCACTCCCTACACATAAGGGTGGTATAACAGAGGGCCAATTAACATATGAACACAAGGGCAATGTAGCACCTGGAGGAAACCCATGCATAACGTGAAAACTCCACGCAGACAGCACCTGAGGTCAGGATCGAACCCTGGTCCTGTGAGGCAGCAGCTCTACCACCGGAGCCATTGTGCTGCCCATTAATTCTTAAAGAAGTAGTGTAATCACTAGGCATTTTGGGCTGCAAGTGAATTGCAAATAACTGAAGGAGAAATTTTACAATAAATACTAATACTAATGTAGGCTTGGTTACCTTAACTCCAAAGGTGACGAAGCCTACATTAGTATTAGTATTTATTGTAAAATTTCTCCTTCAGTTATTCAGAGCTCTATGTGCTCCTGGCTTCTCAAACTGTTTTGATTTACAAGGTAAGTCATCATGGACCCTCTTGGTGAATTGTAGTGCATTTCATTGTTGTCAATGGACTCAGTTGTAATGCGTTATAATGTTGTCAGTGTGGTTTAAGTTTGAGTAATGCCCAAACTATCATGGTCCCTTTTCATGACAATATGGATTCAATTTTAGGCCAGTTTCAAGTACCTCCTTTCTTTCGAATGCTGCATTTTGCACTTTACTGCTAGTAAATTGAAATTAAAATGGGGATCAAGGTCTCTCTGATCTTCTGATCGGAGTGCAACACAGCACGGTTTGGGAACAGCTCCATCTAAGACCGCATGAAATTGCAGAGCGTTGTGGACGCAGCCCAGACCACTACGCAAACCAACTTCCCTCCCATTGGCTTCATCTATACTTCATGCTGCCTCAGCAAGGCCACCAGCATAATCAAGAACGTCTCACCTCCCTCTTCTCCCCTCTCCCATCAGGCAAGAGGTACACAAATGTGACAAAGCACACCTCCAGATTCTGGTACAGTTTCTTCCCAGCTGTTATAAGGCAACTGAATCAGATTGTAATTATGTATTCTTTCCGCTGACTGTGTAGCACGCAACTAAGGCTTTTCACTGTACCTCGGTACATGTGGCAATCAACTCAACTCCTCTCTCCAATTAGAGAGCGGTCTCGAACTACCATCTACCTCATTGGAGACCCTTTGGCTATCTTTAATTGGACTTTACTGGACTTTTATCTTGCACTAAACGTTATTCCCTTTATCCCGTATCTGTACACTGTGGACGGCTTGATTGTAATCATGTATAGTCTTTCTGACTGAATAGCACGCAATAAAGCTTTTCACTGCACCTCTGTACATGTGACAGTAAAACATTAAATTAAACTGTGCAGTGTACAATATCTAACATTTTAGATAGATATTAAGTGTTGAAACTGGCAAAAGGAAATATTGGGCCAATGTGGAGTTATATTATCAAATAGTTACTAGCAGCTCCCAACTTTCCAATGGTATTTCAATTTCAGATCCCATCATGTCTTCTGGTGCAGATGCCAAGGTTTGGAAAACAGTTTAAAATGTTCACAGAAATCATGCCCTCGCTGGAACTAGATATTACAGACTTACTCAACAACTGTAAGTATTGGTTGTATATTTATAATTCAGTTCATTGTGTCATAAAGATTCCGTTTTCTTTAACAGCATTGCATGTAAAATGTGCAAGTGGTTATATAGTAGCAAATCAGTATAAACACCATACTGTGATTGCATCCAGCTATCAGTATTTGTACATTGAGTAATATTTGTACAGAAAAAACACAAGTACATTGAATACAGATGATTTCTATTGCTGTAAAATTACAGCTTTAGTTTAGAGATAGTGTGGGAACGGGCTCTTCAACCCACTGAGTCGGCGCAGACGAGCAATCACCCGTAGACTAGTTCTGTCCTACACACAGGGTCATTTACAGAAGCCAATTAACTCGCAAACATGCACGTCTTTGAAATGTGGGAGGAAACTGGAGCATCTGGAGAGAACCCACGTGGTCACAGATAGAATGTACAACCTCTGTACAGACGGCACCCGTAGTCAGGATGGAACCTGGGTCTCTGGCACTGTACGGCAGCAACTCTACCGCTGCGCCACTGTGCCGCAGCTTGCGACTCCTTTCTGTGGATCTCACAAACTGCAGTGATTGAAATGGTATTAGTCACATATTTTGTCACATGAATTACTCAGCAAGTTATGTGCATTCAAAAAAAGACGCAGCGTGCTGGAGTAATGCGGTGGGACAGGCAGCTTCTCCACAGAACATGGATAGGTGATGTTTCAGGTCGACCAGACTCGCCTGTCTGTACACCCACATACCTTATTTGTTCAAGAGATGGGGTTGTCATTGGCAAGGCTGCCATTAATTGTCCTGAAACAGGCAGTGCTGTGCTGGTTTCATATAGGTCACAGAAAGTATTTGAAACATTCATTGATCGAATGACAGGCAAGAACTCGTGGAAAAACCAACCACATTGCTGTGATCATATCGTCACTAAAAGACCAGATTGTATTCAGGTGGCAGAATTCCCTTCAGTTTTTACAACAATCAACTTGCTCAGTTACTAACACACTTGTTATTTGTTTTATATCACTCTATATCACTGTCTGTATCTCTCATTGCACTTTCCCCTGACTCTCAGTCTGAGGAAAGGTCTGGACCTGAAACATCACCTATTCCTTTTCTCCAGAGATGCTGTTTGACCCGCTGAGTTACTCCAGATTTTGTGTCTATCTTTAATTTAAACCAGCATCTGCAGTTCCTTCCTACACATTTGTTATCCAGTCAGTGGATTTCAACTCCATGTCAATGAACGCAACCACGGTACTTTGTACAGCTGCCAATACTAGACAGTGTTCCATAGAACACCGAACAGTACACCAGAGAAACGGGACCTTCGTCCTACAATATCCATGTTACACATAATGCCAGGTTAAATCTCCGCTGCCTTCATATGATCTATATCCCTCCATTTGCTGTATATTCACATGCTTCAAATGGCACTATCACACCAGCATCACCCCTTCAACACCACATTCCAGCCATCCACCACTTTCAGTTTAAAAAAAAACTTGCCCTGTGCATCTCATTTAAATTATGCCCCTCTCATTTTAATGCTATGCCTTTTTGATATTTGCACCCTGTGGGGGAAAAAAGGTTCCAACTGTCTACGCTATCTATGCCGCTGATTATTTATACACTTAGATCAAGTCACCCCTCAGCCTCTGACACTCCAGAGAAAACAATCCAAGCTTGTCTAACTTCTTCTTAATGCTAATATACTCACATTCAGGCAAGTGTAAACCTCTCTTGCACCCTCTCCAACGTCTCCATATCCTTGCTGCAGTGGGGTGAACAGAACTGCACACATAATACTCCAAATGCAGCCTAACCATGTCTTCCTGACTCTTGCACTCAATGCCCCAACCGATGAAAGCAAGCACACCTTCATTACCACTCTATCTACTTGTGTTGCCACTATCATTCAGCTATGGACTTGGACTCCAGATCCCTCTGTACATCAATGCTGTTAAGGGCTTTGCCATTAACCGTTACATCATTGACATAGCCTAGATTCATCACTGTTTGGAGTATGGATGAAGCGAGACCAAGCTTTGCCAAATCTGATAACTCATTCTGTGTGTTTGAAGAATGTAGCTGTTTTGTTTTTTGTTCTCTGCAGCTCTGAGGCAGTGCTTCATTTGTGGAGTGGTGGCAGAATATGAATGTGCTCAGTGCCTTCTGGATCCAATGCTGAGTCCGGGTGCTATCAAGCAGTACTGCGACACTTGCAATAGCCAGGTATGGATTCATTATCAACAAATTAATTGAGTACTAAACCAATCTTTTTAAATCTAAAATTATGGGTTTGAACCCAGACAATAATGAAGACTGAATATTAAAACTTGCAGACGGAAATGTAGTTTGTTCCACTCTATAGGCGGCATGCTGATGCAGTGGCAGAGTTGCTGCCTTACAGCGCCAGAGATCTGGGTTCGATCAGAACCACAGGTGCTGTCTGTATTATCCCTGTGACCGTGGTAATTTTCTCTGGGTGCTCTGGTTTTCTCTCGCACTCCAAAGACGTACAGATTTGCAGGTTAATTGGCCTCTGTAAATAGCCCCTAGTCTGTACGGAAGATCGGGCTGGGCTTGGTGGACTGACGGGCCTGTTTCCACGCTGTATCTCTAAAACTAAACACTCTCATTAAGATAAACTTGATGAGTAAACTTACATTCATCCTCCCATCATCAAAGCCTGCATCCACAGATTGCTGCATTCCACGATCTAGTGTGAAAAGCCACAGTAGGTGCTGATTTACAACTGGCCACAGGGTGGCGCAGTGGTAGAGTTGCTGCCTTACTGCGCCAGGCCCTGGGATTGATCCTGACTATGGGTGCTGTCAGTACAGCGTTTGTACCTTCTCTCTGAGACTGCGTGGGTTTTCTCTGAGTGTTCCCTTTTCCTTCCACACTTCAAAGATGTACAGGTTTGTAGGTTAGTTGGCTTTGATAAACTTGTCCCTGGTGTGTAGGATGGTGATCGCTGGTTGGCCCGGACTCGGTGAGAGCCAAAAGGCCTGTTTCCATGCTGTATGCTGTTGGTACTGACGTGGGTCTTTTGTGGGCTCAGGAAGGGTTTGGGGGCCATGTTGGAGTCGGTTTGTAAATCCCTTTCCTTGGTGAATATAACTATCAGTTTTATATTTAAAAGTGTTTGCGCACCGTTACTAATGGTGAGATGTTCTAATACATTGTTTTTGAACCCAAAACTGTTGAATCTCACTTTGTCTCCAATATTTTGCTCTGGGATTTTTCCACAGGTTCATTCCCACAAGGGGAGGAAGGACCACCAATTCAGAAAATTTCCTTCTCCGATCAATGTTTGCGTCAAAGCCCCTTTTCCACGACACAAGATGGAATTGTTTGCAGTACTTTGCATTGAAACCAGCCACTATGTGTCATTTGTGAAATATGGCTCCAGCAAAAATTCATGGCTGTTCTTTGACAGTATGGCTGATCGAATTGGTAAAGTTCTATTTGATTATATTACACACACACCAAGTATACTGGTCTTCACAAAGATAGACATAAAATGCTGGAGTCACTCAGGAGGTCAGGCAGCATCTCTGAAGGAAAGGAATAGGTGACTTTTTGGGTCACGATCCTACATCAGAATGAAGGGTTTAGACCTGAAACGTCGCCTATTCCTTTTTTCAAGAGATGCTGCCTGAACCAGCATTTTGTGTCTATCTTCGGTGTGAACTAGCATCTGCAGTTTCTTCCTACACATACTAGTCTTCCCTCTGGTTTACAGAAGATTAAGGTTCCCAACAAATCCTTTGTGTGAAAAACCCTCAGCAGGAGTTACAGTGAATCTTTAACTTTAGCAGGAGATACCAGTTTCTGTAGATTGTGAGAAGTTAGAAGTTCTCCAACAAAACACAAAGTGTTGGAGGAACTCGGCGGATCAGGCAGCATTTGGGAATGGTATGGACAGACAACATTTTGGGTCGAGACCTTCCTTCAGACTTTTTCCGCAGGATTGTGGTTTTCTGAAATGTGCAGGTAGAGGAGATGATACAATGACAGGAGGCAGATACAATGACAGCGTTTGAAAGACATTTGGATAGGAAAGGTGCGCCTAATGCAGGCAAATGGATAAGCACAGATTAGCATCGTGGTTGGCGCAGATGGATGGGGTGGAATGATAGGACCTGTTTTTGTGCCGTATAATTCTGATTCTGAGCTTTCCAGTGAACTTGATTAATTTTAAAATGAGGATTAAACACAAAATGCTAGAGTAACTCAGCAGATCAAGCAGCATCTCTGGAGAAAATGACCAGGTGAAGTTTTGGGTCGGGACCCTTCTTCAGACAGAAAGGAGAGAGGGGAGCAGGAGGTAGGAAAGTGCCAGAACAAAACAGAGCAGGCAGCAAATGACCAACAAAGTGTGGAGCCCATAATGTCCCATTGTTGGCTGGGGAAGAGGTTATAATGGAGATTTACAGGGATGAGAACAGTAGAGGGGGTTACTTGAAATGAGAGAATTCAATATTCATATTGCTTGGTTGTAAGCTGCCCAAGTGAAATATGGTAGGTTGTTCCTCCAATATGCCTGTGGCCTGACAAGTGTAGGGTGCCCACGAACACAAAGGTCAGTGTGGGAAGGGGTTAAAAGTGAGCAAAAGTGGAAACAAGACCCCAGTGAGTTCAAAAGGAGCTTGTGAACAAAGCCATTATAAGTTTAAAGAGAGCCAGCGAAAATCTGTTTTGTTTGTTGCAAAATCATTGGGGAATCTGAACGGTTATACTGTATTTTGAAATTTTCTGTCTCAAACTATGGTTTCAGCCTACTCCCCCAGCGTAATCTAAATAGGTATATACTATAACATTTGTCTCATTGATAAAATAATTGAACACTCAAATTCTATCCATTTAAATCTATTGGTTTCTTAGACTGATGTGCATATTGGTTTCTTAGACTTGGGTGCATAGACTGATGCACGTTTTTTTTTCCCCTTCACTGACCAATCTGTTCTGTCTGCCTTAGATGAAGAGAATATCCCAGAGATTACAGTTTGTCCACAAATAGGTGATTACCTGATGATATCAGAGGAAATGCTGGCTTATACCAACCTGAGGCAGCTTGATGGATATGCTAAAAGACTTTTCTGTGATGCCTACATGTGCATGTACTGGAGCCCAAGGATGTGTTTGTATAAGTGACTCTTGAGATCTAACGGCTGAGTGATTTTGCTCCGGGCAACAAATGGAAATGGCCCTTATCACACTGAATGACTGGTTCAATAGCAATGCACAAAAAATGATTAATTCCTTCTCTATCAAATAATCTACTGGATTTTGTAAAGTAATACTGTACATAAGAGTAATTATTTGAATTTTATGATGAAATGACATTTGAAATGAATGTTCAGCTGCAGTTTTTACTTGTTACTTCGGCACATTAATGGATATATATATATAGGAGAATTAAAGCGGGGAACTACATTTTGCGAGGAAGTGAATTATATTAGTTTTAGATTATTATTATTCACACGTGTACTGAGGGACAATGAAAAGCGTTTTTTTGTTCCATGCTGTCCAGTCAACGGAAAGAATATATGTGATTACTATCAGGCCGTCGATAGATACACTATAATGGGAATAACGGAGAAAACATTTAGTGCATGGTACAGATCGATTAAAGGTGTCCTGATAATAGCTGGGACGAAACTGGCCCAGAAACGTTTATAAACTGGCCCAGAGACCTGTATCATCCTATTTGATTTAAAGCAGGTAAAATATATTGCTGATTATCAGCCAATATGAAGAACTTGCATCTCCTTTCAAAGCGCTACATGCATTATATAATTAACACACATATTGTTTAAATGTACTACATAAGAACCGAGGGACCAGTTGCCCTGCATATCATTGCAATAATACATCTGCTTGGTATTGTTGGCACCACCAGGATAAGCCAACTGTGGAGAAAATTTCAATTGAATTTGATGAAACCTTGAGCAAATGACTTGATCTCTTTCCAACATGGTCGTGATGACGTTGCACAGTCCACATCAACAAATCTTTGGCCTTGTACCACAACATCCAGTGTAAAAGCCACCGATCTCCGAGACAACATGGTGACTCCAGCTAATGCAGCTTCACGCAATTTGAGAAAACTTGGTGATGTACACATTGTTGGTGCAAATTTTACTCCCTTCTTGGAATCTCCAGAGAAATGACTAGGAAAAAAATGTTGTACACCAAATTTTACTTGAAATCATGGTAAAGAGTCGGTGTCATGCAGTGTGGACACAGGCCCTTTCGCCCAACATGCCCACACAGTGAGTCCTTATCCTCTGAAGTATGATGCAGAGTGCACAAGCTGATGGACATGTGACAAAGAGCTCCGTGTGTGAACTTAATTCAAGGAATCTTCATGGACTGTTTCTGGAATTTTCCATACACAAACCTCATCAGGCAGATTGGATGTCTTGCAAATCGCATTGTGATACATATCCTGAACTGCCTTTCATTCACTGGTTTTTAAATCTCCGCATTAGAAAAATGTGCTGCGATGTTTTGGATTGTCAAATGTACCACTGTTGTTGAGAGAAAATCTGGGGATGTTCATTTGACCTGATTCTTTAATGCCTTCTATAATGTGTGGATGGACCTTTTTATTTTCACAGTTGAAAGTTGGGTGTTAGGAAGAGAAAATAACTTTATTCCTTTGTTTTCATGTTTATAGAACCTAAATTATCTAAACTCTCTGAATACAGTGCCCTCCATAATATTTGGGACAAAGACCCAGCATTTATTTATTTGCCTCTACTCCACATTTTGAGATTTGTAATAGAAAAAAATCACGTGGTTAAAGTGCACATTGTCAGATTTTAATAAAGGCCATTTTTATACCTTTTGGTTTCACCCCATGTAGAAATTACAGCAGTGTTTATACATAGTCCCCCCATTTCAGGGCACCATAATGTTTGGGAACAGCACTGTAATGTAAATGAAAGTAGTCATGTTTAGTAATTTGTTGCATATCCTTTGCATGCAATGACTGCTTGAAGTCTGCGATTCATGGACAGCACCAGTTGCTGGGTGTCTTCTCTGGTGATGCTCTGCCAGGCCTGTATTGCAGCCATCTTTAGCTAATGCTTGTTTTGGGGGCTAGTCCCCTTCAGTTTTCTCTTCAGCATATAAAAGGCATGCTCAATTGGATTTAGATTGGGTGATTGATTTGGCCACTCAAGAATTGACCATTTTTTAGCTACGAAAAACTCCTTTGTTGCTTTACCAGTATGTTTGGGATCATTGTATTGCTGTAGAGTAGAATGAACCGCCGGCCAATGAGTATTGAGGGTGAATTTTCTCAATTCTGTTAACCCAGACTGCCCCCACACTTCCCCACCTCTCCCTCAGCCCTCGGGCCCTGACATTCCTTCTCCATCCCCCCCCCACCCCCCTCCCCAGTCGCACTAGCTTCTCATTTTCACACCACAAACAGCTTACAATGGCCTGTTTCCCTTATCAGCAATACTTTTTTGCATATCTTTCATTCATTGTTCTTTATCTCTCCACATCACTGTTTATATCTCTCGTTTCCCTGATCCCTGACAAGTCTGAAGAAGGGTCTCGACCCGAAACGTCGCCTATCTCCTTCGCCCCTTAGATGCTTCTGCACCCGCTGAGTTTCTCCAGCTTTTTGTGAAACCCAATGAGTATTGAGGCATTTGTTTGAACCCAAGTAGATAGGATGATTCTATGCACTTCAGAATTCATTATGCCACTACCATCAGCAATTGTATCATCAATGAAGAAAAGTGAGCCAATACCTTCAGCAGCCATACATGCCCAGGCGATAACACCCCCACCACCGTGTTTCACAGATGAGGTGGTATGCTTTGGATCTTGGGCAGTTCAAGCAATTGGTAAGACGGGAGTTCCCCATTTTAAGGACACCGCATCCTTTTTTTATTTTTAAGATGTGGCATTGCTGGCAAAGACAATATTACTCATCCTAATTTCCCTTGATGATGGAACTGAACCATCTTCTATAAATTGCTCAATCCTTCTGCACAAGACTGTCAATCAATGGGAATTTCCAGGATTCTGACCCAGGGATGACTCAAAGCCAGCGATCTGTGCTAGTCTGCATAATATAATGGACCAATAAATGAATGACAAATTATTACAATCTATAACTATCCTGTTTAAATTCAGGGTTGACAAAAATGCTGGAGAAACTCAGCGGGTGAGGCGCATCTATGGAGCGAAGGAATAGGTGACGTTTTGGGTCGAGACCCTTGCTCAGACCATCCTTAAATTCAGGGTAGGGGTTTCAAAACAAGATAGCAAAAAAAACTTAGAATTTATTTATTTGAACTCTATCTGCTCTTAAATAACGAGTTGAACCATGATGCTCGGTCAGCCATTGATTCGATAGATAATATAGTCAGGAATAGGTTAACTTCTTTTAAACAGCTGATCGGCAATTCTCTATGTAGACACAACATGCTGGAGTAAGTCAGTGGGTCAGGCAGCATCTCTGGAGAAAATGAATTCTCCCTACACATTCCATATCTATGTATTGCTAATCAGAAGCGAGCAATGAGATGGGATGATGCATCTTTCCATCTCCGCTGAGGTATATCAACAATGGCTACTGTCCCCATTCATGTGAATGGGATCACCGATGTAGTTGAAAAGATACATTTAAGCAATGTATCACTTTAAAACAATATTTAAATCTTTTGAGGCTTTACAGCTGCAGGCACTAACAGAGGTAAGTGCATGGTTATTGAAAATGTATGCGCAAAGGCGGCATTATTCTTTGCAGGTTGCCTTCAACTGAATTAATCTTCTACAGCTCAATAAAAGCCTCTTAACATAAACCCTGTTTGCACATGCATTGTCATGCCACTTGTCCAAGAACAGCTCTGAATGAGTATTGTGTTCGATAAATCACCAGATTCAGATAACAGAGTTTGATTTACTAAGTAATTTATTACACTACTGAATAAGGCACATACACTCACGTATCCCCGAATATCCCAAAACGCACTCGCAAACCCCGAGTACACAGCAAAGCAAGTCGCAGGATGTTTCTAAAAACACTCATGTAAACCGGTACGCGCTTGCAAACTCATCAGAGCACGCCACAGGATGTTTCGTTCTTGATCACCTGGCACCGTTTGCGACACGGTCCATGGCTGAGGTTCTCTCACCGAAAGGGCGCCCAACACCAAAGATCGTAGAGCTCCGCTTTTGTAATCTTTGCCCAACACCACCCTTTATTTCTTATCAGAGCAGACCGCACCACTGCCCTCTCGCTGAGCCAATCATGCCCCCCTGTCTGCAACGTTTCTGTGCCACTAGCGGGGGTGGAGGAGGAGGAGAAGGAGGTGGTCTGGAGTTGTGGGGGAGGAAGAGGTCGGGGTGTCGGTGCAGCATGGTCAGTGACTCTGGGTGGGCAGAGGGAGCAGACCGTCCCCAACTCTGTTGCAGCTGACGTTGCTTGGAGCCGCGGTCCCACTCCCCCCCCCGGACCCAGTCCCCCCAGCCCCACTGACCCCGGGGGGAGAGTAGGGGCTGTCCCGAGGGATGCGCTCCTTCGGTCACTTACACCTTGGTGCTCGGGTTCAGAGCAAATATATTGATACCTTCCTGCTTTCAATAGGGAGGTTTCACGGCAGTCGGGTCACGACCCATGACCCGTACTGTTGCTACGCTACACCAAGTGGAGTACACGCGATGAACTGCAGGTAAGCGCTGACCATTGTTTCCAGTGTAGGGGGCCCGTTAAAACCCGCCGAAATCGTCAATTTTTGCGCTGTAAATAATTATGGAAATCGGGATAAGCGTGAGAGGCATTTAGCCTACTTAAGAATTCCAAAAGTGAGGAGAAATGACGGTAGATAGAAGCAAGAGCTGAAGGGACAACAACAGCCAGAGTGCTTGGCGAACATTGGCCGTTTGCTCACAGCATTTCATCAACTAATGCATTATTTGTGTTTTTTCTTGATTCCTTTGGCATCTAAAAAGTTTCAGAAGTGATAAATCTGGCTGTAAAATTTTAAAATCGCCCATGGTTCTCAAGTGGGTTTTTACATACTAAAAGAAAACGCCTCTGAAGCAAAATTTACACCCAGATTTATCACTTCTGAGACTTTTTAGATACCAAAGGAATCAAGAAAAACCACAAATAATGCCTAACTGTTGATGAAATGCAGTGGGCAAACGTGATAATTCCCAATATTTTCAATTCCGATATCTGCACGGCCAATGTTCGCCAAGCACTTTAGCTGTTGTTGTCCCTTCAGCTCTCGCTTCTCTTCACCTTCATTTCGCTTCACTTTTGGAATTCTCAAGTTGAGTACGTCTCTCACGCCACAATTTTTTTACAGCGCAAAAATTCAACATTTACCATCACCCGCCGGGGGCTTTGACTTTGACATCGGGAGGAGAATGGGGAGTGCAGGGGAGAGATAAGACTTTGCCTTCCATCACAGTGAGAAGGGGATTCGCTGTGATGGATGTTTGTGTAAACACTGTTGTGTCTTGGTTCTTTTTATTGTGTGTATGACTGCAGAAACCAAATTTTCGTTTGAACTTAGGTTCAAATGACAACAAACAAATAAATTGTATTGTAAGAAGGTACGCATTCCGTGTGTTAACAGTGTGTGCCGAGGCAGCCATGTCCTCCACATGGATTGAGCTGCTCCGTGCGTCACGCCCTTTGACCCGATGACCTTACGTGCAACCCCCCTATAGAATGACCTGGGAAAGGCTGCGTTCCCAGACAATGCGACAGGTGCAAGGTCAATTCTAGATAACACGTCAGAATCTTGTTTTCAAGAGACTATGGAATGTAGAGCTGCTAATTTAGCTGATAACTCCATTCCACATTTTAGCTGAAACTCTTTAGTTTAACCCTTACACAACAATGAGCTAAAATGTTGTCCCATTAATGTGTGGACAGGGCTCATTGCTTCCAGCCCCTGCCATGAACTTCATTCCTCATTGATTCCACCTCTCCATTTCAAAGTGCTAGTTCTTTACAACTTTGCTGTCATGTTTGTCCCGAAGCTTTGGCCATGCATTTCATCATCAAAACTGCCTATCTCCATCTTTGTAATGTCACCTGCTCTCGCTTCACTTAGACCATTGTTCATACTTTAACTTTTGCCTCAACTATTCCAATGCTCTTCTGGGGCAGCATCCCAACCACGACCTCATTGAAACATACAGAATGGTGAAAGGCTTGGATCGAGTGGATGTGGAGAGAATGTTTCCACTAGCGGGTGAGTCTAGGACTAGAGGTCATAGCCTTAGAATTAAAGGACGTTCTTTTAAGGAGACGAAGATAAATTTATTTAGTCAGAAGGCAGTGAATCTGTGGAATTCTTTGCCACAGAAGGCTGTAGAGGCCAAGTCAGTGGATATTGTTAAGGCATAGATATGATTTTTGATTAGTACAGGAGGTTATGGGGAGAAGGCATGAGAATGGGGTTAGAAGGGAGATAGATCAGCCATGATTGAATGATGGAGTAGACTTGATGGCCTGAATGGCCTAATTCGACTCCTATCACTTACCAAACCATTCATTCAATCCATGGTCTTTCTGTTAATATCATCTACTGGGATAATCTCACATAGGAAATGTTTGCCAACTCCCTTTTGCTTTGGAAACTATTATTGCCAGAAATATTTAGAGGTAGAGTTTAGAAAGATCAGGAATTGAGGGCTGTTTGATCTGGCACAGATGAGGGGTTATCATGGGGCAGATCAGCCATGATCCTATCTAATGACAGGCTGAGCTTGAGGGGCCAGGTGGGGCTATTATATTGTTCTCCTGCAACACTTCCAGGACTGATTGGTTTCATCCACAACAAAAAGTCAATGGTTTCATTGGATGCCTAATCATAAATTAGAAACTTCACAAGACGATAAAAGTAAGAAAAATATAGCACCTTACCTCCTCATGGATCTCTCAAACAACTTCACCTCGAAGTGCTCTTCAAATGTAGAATGTTACTCAGCGATGAAGCAACCAGTTTGGAAAAAAAATTGGGATGCTTTTTTTGTTGATGGATTAGGTTGATCAAGATTTCTCCTCAAATTCATACAGGATCCTTCTCAACACCTTGGCCTAGCATAGTTTGGACTACAACAAAGTGGACTTAAGGCATTGGGTCAAACAGGGTCGTAACAGAACACCGGAAAGAACTGCAGATGCTGGTTTAAATGGAAGGTAAACACAAAATGCTGGAGTAACTCAGCAGGACAGGCAGCATCTCTGGAGCGAAGGAAAGGGTGATGTTTCGGGTCAGGACCCTTCAGTCTGAAGAATGTTTGGGACACATGGCTTCACAGGTGTTTGTAATTGCTCAGGGGTGTTCAATTGCCTCCTTGATGCAGGTATAAGAGAGCTCTCAGCACCTAGTCCTTCCTCCAGTCTTTCCATCACATTTGGAAACTCTTATTGCTGTTTATCGACATGAGGACCTAAGTTGTGCCAATGAAAGTCAAAGAAGCCATAATGAGACTGAGAAACAAGAATGAAACTGTCAGAGACATCAGCCAAACCTTAGGCTTACCAAAATCAACTGTTTGGAACATCATTAAGAAGAGAGCACTCGTGAGATTACTAATCACAAAGGGACTGGCAGGCCAAGGAAGACCTCCACAGCTGATGACAGAAGAATTCTCTCTATAATAAAGAAAAATCCCCAAACACCTGTCCGACAGATCAGATACACTCTTCAGGTGTGAATTTGTCAATTACTATTGTCCGCAGAAGACTTCATGGACAGAAATAGAGGCTACACTGCAAGATGCTACCACTGGTTAGCTGCAAAAATAGGATGGCCAGATTACAGTTTGCCAAGTACTTAAAAGAGCAACCACAGTTCTGGAAAAAGGTCTTATGGACAGATGAGACAAAGATTAACTTATATCAGAGTGATGGCAAGAGCGAAGTATGGAGGAGAGAAGGAACTGCTCAAGATCCAAAGCATACCACCTCATCTGCGAAACACGGCGGTGGGGGTGTTATGGCCTGGGCATGTATGACTGCTGAAGGTACTGGCTCACTTTTCTTCATTGATAATACATCTGCTGATGGCAGTAGCATAATGAATTCTGAAGTATATAGACACATCTTACCTGCTCAAGTTCGAACAAATGCCTCAAAACTCATTGGCCGGCGGTTCATTCTACTCTACGGCAAGACAATGATCCCAAACATACTGCTAAAGTAAGAAAGGAGTTTTTCAAAGCTAAAAAATGGTCAATTCTTGAGAGGCCAAGTCAATCACCCGATCTGAACCCAATTGAGCATGCCTTTTATATGCTGAAGAGAAAACTGAAGGGGACTAGCCACCAAAACAAGCATAAGCTAAAGATGGCTGCAATACAGGCCTGGCAGAGCATCACCAGAGAAGACATACAGCAACTGGCGATGTCCATGAATCGCAGACTTCAAGCAAAGGATATGCAACAAAATACTAAACATGACTACTTTTATTTACATGACATTGCTGTGTCCCAAACATTATGGTGCCCTAAAATGGGGGAACTATGTATAAACACTGCTGTAATTTCTACATGGGGTGAAACCAAAATGTATAAAAATGGCCTTTATTAAAATCTGACAATGTGCACTTTAACCACATGTGATGTTTTTCTATTACAAATCTCAAATTGTGTAGTACAGAGGCAAATAAGTAAATGATGGGTCTTTGTCCCAAACATTATGGAGGGCACTGTATATCTTTTCCTCTAGCTTTTCATTTTACTTCTCTCCATTCTTGTCTCCTTTTCATCTCTCGCCTTTGTTCACCCATCTGTCAATTAACCCCTCACCTGTTGTCCTGCCTCCACTTATTTTCCACCTTTCTCCCCCATACAACAATCAGTCTGCAGAAGGGTCCTAACCAGAAACGCCACCTGACCTGCTGAGTTAATCCAGCTCTGCGTTGATTCCAGCATCTGCAGTTTCCTGTGTCTCTGCCAAACAGCACTTAATAGCCATAAAATCAACGCACAAGCATAAAACACATCACATTGAAGAGGATTAGACAATCAATACATTCAGGCTTTATCTCTGTACTGCCACTTTTCATTTTAGAATTCCGAGATTAACATTAGTTTACAGGCAGAAAAACAGATTAGCATCAGCTAAACTTTTGCAAAATACATTCAAGGGAATCTTCTCCTCAATATCATTGTATAATTAAAGCAATATATACTATTTTAACATTTACATTACGTTCGTGCTTAAGACAGGATTCAATGTGCAAGAGGACCAATTAAAATTGAATGCAATATTTCCCTGCTCAACTTGTTGAAAGGACACAAAGTGCTGGACTAGCTTAGCAGGTCAGGCAGCATCTCTGGAGAGCATGGATAGGTGATGTTTTGGTCAGGATACTTCTTCAGACTGCACCTATTTGACTTTGATCAAAGGTAGACACAACATGCTGCAGTAACTCAGCGGGACAGGCAGCATCGCTGGAGAGAAGGAATAGGTGAAGTTTTGAGATCCTGCTTCAGACTGATGTAAGGGGAATGGATGATACCGAGATAAAATGTAGTTGGAGACAGTAAGACTGGCAGGAGAACTGGGAAGGGGGAGGGGATGGAGAGAGAGGGGAAACCAAGGGCTACTTGAAGTTAGAGAAGTCAATGTTCATACCGCTGGGGTGCAAGCTACCCAACTTTGATCAATGTTATTCTCTAGGTGGGAATGCTATGGACATAGAACTGCTCTCTCAACTCCAAAATGGCACCTTGAACCACACCAATTGGGTGCATTCTGGCAAATGTGTGCAGCATTAAAAGTTAGATGGCCATAATAGGCCTGGTGAGGTGGGGAACCTACAAACTCATGATGAAACGTTCACTTCTTGCAACCTGTATCTAGTCTTATGACCAAGGTAAAGTTCAGTGGCAAACATGAGTCGTAATTACAAAGCCAAAACCCAGAAGTGTTTGTTACTTTTAATGGCCAAAGTATTTGCAAGCATTCTGGCAGCAAGGACAATAAAAATCAGGTGCCAGATGTTGCTGCCTTAAGACTACTCACCCCATATCTTAACTCGGTCTGAAAAACATCTCTAAATAGTTTGAAGATGACTAACGATTGTAGCTATGCACCAAACCAAAAAGAAAGACCTCAATGTGTAATATGGGATATACATGACTGCAATCCAACCATGGTAGTTCTCAGATCAACGCATTTAGTAAGATGCCACCACGTTGAAATTCTGGATTGTGGTTAGACACCCAAATGGTATAAGCAATTGAACAATCATATATACGGCTGAAATCTCATCAGTTGATTGAAATGTA
Source organism: Raja brachyura (assembly GCA_963514005.1). The sequence goes on from OY740802.1 coordinate 29,050,901, forward strand.
ATTTTAATACCATTAATTAAGGTTCCTCTAATTACAAGGACACGTAAAACACCTACTACACTGGCCATTTACTAAAGCACAATGTGGCAGTTCTCTCACAGTGCCCTCCATAATGTTTGGGACAAAGACCCACCATTTATTTATTTGCCTCTGTGCTCCACAATTTGAGATTTGTAATAGAAATAAATCACATGTGGTTAAAGTGCACATTGTCAATTCAATAAAGGCCATTTTTATGTGTTTTGGTTTCACCATGTAGAAATTACAGTGTTTATACATAGTACCTCCCATTACAGGGCACTATAATGTTTGGGACACATGGCTTCACAGGTGTTTGTAATTGTTCAGGTGCGCAATAATTGCCTCCTTAATGCAGGTATAAGAGAGCTCTCAGCAACTAGTCTTTCCTACAGTTTTTCCATCACCTTTGGAAACTTTTATTGCCGTTTGTCAACATGAGGACCAAAGTTGTGCCAATGAAAGTCAAAGAAGCCATTATAAGACTGAGAAACAGGCAGAACTGTTAGAGACATCAGCCAAACCTTAGGCTTACCAAAATCAACTGCTGGAACATAATTAAGAAAGAGAGCACTGGTGAGCTTACTAGTCACAAAGGGACTGGCAGCCTAAGAAAGACCTCTGCAGCTGATGACAGAAGAATTCTCCCTCTGATAAAGAAAAATCCCCAAACACCTGTCCGACAGATCAGAAACACTTCAGGAGCCAGGTGTGGATTTGGTAATGACCACAGTCCGCAGAAGACTTCATGATCGAAATACAGAGGCTGCACTGCAAGATGCAAACCATTGGTTAGCCGCAAAAAAAATGGCCAGGTTACAGTTTGCCAAGAAGTACATGAAAGAGCAACCACAGTTCTGGAAAAAGGTCGTCGACAGATGAGACGAAAATTAACATATCAGAGTGATGGCAAGAGCAAAGTATGGAGGAGAGAAGGAACTTCCCAAGATCCAAATACCACATCATCTATAAAACACGGTGGTGGGGGTGTTATGGCCTGGGCATGTATGGCTGCTGAAGGTAGTGGCTCACTTATCTTCATTGATGATAAATTGCTGATGGTAGTAGCAAAATGAATTCTTAAGTGTATAGACACATCCTGTCTGCTCAAGTTCAAACAAATGCCTCAAAACCCATTGGCCGGCAGTTCATTCTAAGCAAGACAATGATCCCAAACATACTGCTAAAGCAACAAAGGAGTTTTTTAAAGCTAATAAATTGTCAATTCTTGAGTGGCCAAGTCAATCACCCGATCTGAACCCAATTGAGCATGCCTTTTATATGCCGAAGAGAAAACTGAAGAGGAATAGCCCCCAAAACAAGCATTAGCTAAAGATGGCTGCTGTACAGGCCTGGCAGAGTATCACCAGAGGTGCATCACCCAGCAACTGGTGATGTTCATGAATCGCAGACTTCAAGCAGCCATTGTAAGCAAAGGATATGCAACAAAATACTAAACATGACTACTTTTATTTACATGACATTGCTGTGTCCCAAACATTATGGTGGCCTGAAATGGGGGGACTATGTATAAACTGCTGTAATTTCTACATGGGGTAAAACCAAAATGTATAAAAATGGCCTTTATTAAAATCTGACAATGTGTACTTTAAACACATGTGATTTTTTTCTATTACAAATCTCAAATTGTGGAGTACAAAGGCAAATAATTAAATAAAGGGTCTTTGTATCAAACTTTATGGAGGGCACTATATATTACACATCTTCTGGTCCTACAGTCTGTATCTCTAAAGTGTAATGTCCTCCATTAATGCTTTATAAATGAAAGGTTTGAAGTCCATTGAAAGGAGTAAAAAGTATCCAGTTATTTAGGCAAGCTGAAAGAGGTGCACATCTACACTTCTGGCAGGGATAGATGTGGGAGTGTAATCTGAAGAAGAGGAAGAATAGATTGGAATAAACGTACAGCTTTGCAGAATAGGTTTGGCTGAGCCAAGCTTCACTAGTTTAAGTGCCACAGGCCAGATCTAAATTAGGTGACTGGTGAAGATCCTTTTCCCGCAGAAGTGACATTCAGATATTTGCTGCTATCTTGTGCTGTGGACTGCTATTTGTTCAATTTTTTTCAAACAGTAACTGGGCTGTTTAGAAGGTGGAGCAGAGACCTCCTGTTATGAAAGAAGGCTTTGTAAAGAATTATCACCAGGACCACAGTAATTTCTCTAATGGGAGAGATTTGAGGGTAATTTCCCAGACTGTAAGCAGTTTTGGGCCTCATATCTGAGGAAGGATTTGCTGGCCCTGGAGAGGGTCTAGTGGATGTTTACAAGAATGATCTTAGGAATGATTGGGTTAAGATAGTTATTCCAGCTTGTTGTGTCTAAGTGGGACAGGCAGCATCTCTGGAGAGAAGGAATAGGTGATGTTTCGGGTCAAGACCCTTCTATGATTGGGTTAACATATGATGAGCATTTGATGGCGCTGGGCCTGTATTCGCTGGAGGATGGGGGGGGGGGGCTCATTGAAACTTACCGTGAATGGCCTGGATAGGGTGGATGTGGAGAGAATGTTTCATAGCTTCAGACTAAAAGGACGAATCTTTAGAAAGGTGAGGAATTTCTTTAGTCAGAGGGTGGTGAATCTGTGGAATTCATTGCCACAGAAGGCTGTGCAAACCAAGTCAATGGATATTTTTAAGGCGGAGATTGACAGATTCTTGAGTAGTACGGGTGTTGGGGGATTTGGAAAGAAAGCAGGAGAATGGGGTTGAGAGGAAAAAATAGATCAGCCATGATTGAATGGTGTAGTGGACTTGATTGGCCAAATGGCCTAATTCTGCTCCAATAACTTAAGAACTGTAAACCGATAATGAAAGGTTATTGTTATTTTAAACCACGTGCTGGAACCACAGATTTTCTTTTAGGGTACAGTGCAATTACTCTTATGGACAAGGTACTACAACTCTGTGGGAAAGGCTGAATTGGCCAGAAGGTCTTTTCCTATTTGTTAATTTGCAAGTATTTGGGAGAATAAAAGAGAGGTAGTCTCAAACCTTTTGGATAATTGTAGACCAAAGGGTTTGATATCAATGTCATCTGATATATACACTAGTAGCAAAAAAAGGAAGACAAGAATAGGAGCCAGTACAAAATATTCAATAAACCTGCTCCAGATATCAAAATTTTTATCAGATAGTCATTTGAAATGCTAGTTGAACCACTTTGATCTTTAAAGCAGGTACAAAACAGTCTTGGGTTGTCATTTTAATGCTACCAAGGTGCAATCATTTTCCATTATAAAGTCTGAAATACAAACTCTGAAAGATGTACAAGTCAAAAATTAACATTTCATCTCTCATTTCTACAGGTAATTTACATTAATTAAATTAAAACAGATACTAACTACAAGAGTACCAGTATTACAGGGAAGCTGTGCTTCAATGCTGCCTCATCTCTTAAAACAGTGGTGGCCTAAGAGATCCAAGTCTTGTTAGATTCCTGGGAGATTCCATAATTATTGCAGACATTAAAACAACATCAGTGGAAATATTACTTCCTGCAAGCTGTCCCATGGAGTCTTTACAGATCCCGTGATTTGATGGTACAAAAGATTTTGAACTGTTGCAAGTTTTTATAATGTACACCAAGAGTTTGATTTCTCTCCTTTCAAAATTTAAAACTGGCAGGAATTGATGACAGTTTTTGATCTTCACTCAAAGTGAATTGCAGTGTAAAAGATAATCCAAACAACCTAGAAGCATAAAAAAAGGTGAAAATATTATGTGACACATACGGAAGTTAATTTTCTTATTTACAAAAATCTGAGGGGAAATTGAAAAGGAAATGAATTCAGGGACCACCTTTTTTGACAGTTTCAATTAAATTCAATTTATTAAATGTATCACTTAAACAAGCAGCAATAGAGCTTCAGTATACTTTTTTCAAAACTATGTGGTTTTATTTTGGCTTCTTCTCTATCACCCCCAATCCATTTCATTGCCTCTGGTAAGCTGAAAAATGACCTAGCAGATGCCATTAATATTTAATCATCCATCCAGTTATTCTTTATTGGTACCCTACAGGCTGAATGTCAGATTCAGATTAGTGCATTGTATATACACCAGGGTGCAATTAAATTCATTGTTTGCATGAAGCTCAGAGTACACAGTATACATGATAATGATGGACACATCAATAAATACAACTAATACAAAACAGTACAATGTCACAAGGATATTAGTGCAATCTGAAATTGTGCAACAAAAATACTAAAGTGCATTGATGGAACAACCGAATGAGGTTGAGTTAAGATAAGAGTCGATGGCAGCATCCTTGCCTCTGGAAAGACTTGTTACACAGGTAATTGGTTCCAGTGTCTGATAGCAGTGGGGAGAAACTATTCTTACTCTGGACATCTAGGCTTTCCAGCTCCAGTATTTTATCCCAGAATGTAGGGAAAAAAAGGGAAAAGACAGGCATCCCTGATGATACTTTCAGCATTTCTAATCCAATGCACCGTCAAGGTGGACTGGATGGAAAGAAGTGATGAGGCCTCTGATGTAGGGCCTTGATGTAGACTGAAGGGCCTTGACCCGAAATGTCACCCATTCCTTCTCTCCAGAGATGCTGCCTGTCCTTTTTGTGTCTACGTCGGTTTAAACCAGCACTTGCAGTTCCTTCCTACATACTCTGTTCCCCAGCCTCTAATTACCATGCCGAACCAGGTGAAAAGAAAGGCATGTAGTTGCATGGTTCTCTTCGATTCAGAGAACTTATCCCCAATTTGTTCAACTCTTAACAGACATCAGCAGTTATATACAAAAAAGATATGCCCTCTGTAATATTTCTTTCTTAGCTCAATGGCAGTATGCAAAAGTAGACAGTTTATATCTTAAAGGCCCTGTCCCACCAGCATGCAACTCTATGCGATGAGCGCGACCTAACGTGGTCGCTTGAGCCGTCCGGCATCGCGGGGCTAGTCAAACTTCGATCGCCAGAGCCGTGCGGAATTGTGCTGAGTTCGGCCCGACATCGCGCGGGGCTCCGAAAAACGGACAATGTTCAAAAATTCCGCACGGCAACGGCTTGTCGGCTCGCAGTCGCCTCGACGCATTACACACCGTCTCGACGTCGTGCCTCCGTGACCCTCTCTGTAGGTGCCTCCGTGACCCTCTATGTGTGTGGCTCCGTGGCCCTCTGTGTGTGTGCCTCTGTGCCCCTCTCTGTCCTGGCGAACTTACTTTAAGACTTCGCTCCAAGTTCGCCTCACTTTGCGCCGCGTTGCGCCACTCACCCGATCTCCGCGTGGCCCTCGCTGCCGGTTTGGTCGCGCTTGCCGCATGCAGGCGCATGCTGGTGGGAACGGCCCTGTACAGGGGATCACCCGACCTCCGAGCGGCCCACGTTTCTAGTTTGATCGCGATCATCGCATGGAGTCGGATGCTGGTAGGACAGGCCCTTAACTACTGTCTTTCTCTTTCACATGCTAATCGGTATTTATCCATAGATTACAGGGCAGCAACCATTATCAACAAAGCATCCTTCTAGTAACGTTGAGCTATGAAACTCGAGGACAGGTATTTTTATATATAGACTACACTTTTATACCACAGAGGATCATGAATCTATTCTCTTTGTGTATAAAGCTCAGAAATTGTAATTTAACTCCAGAGCCAAGACTTTACACAAATTAATTTATCCTCATGACAGACACAAAATGCTGGAGTAACTCAGTGGGACAGGCAGCATCTCTGGAAAGAAGAAATGGGTGATGTTTCAGGTTGAGATCCTCCTTCAGACTGAAGAAATCCTCGTGACAATTTGGTGGAGGTTGTGAAATGGTGCAAACTTTTTTTAAGCTACTTATTTCAGTGCTTCAAAGTGTAAAATATGCCTGTTACAAAGCAGGATTGACCAATATTACGACATAAAGAATAGTTACCAGAAACAATGCAAAAGACGTCATAAATCCCTCTTTTGTTAATTCCCATGTTCCGCCGTACTCCTCTTCATCCACTTGTTGGAAACTGCTGAAGTAGAGGTACAGGATCCCTGCATTGATCAAGCAAAATCTGGAAACAGAGAGCCCAGAGAACACTTACACAGATGTTCAATGCAGAAAGACTGCATAAATCACAACAAAATGATGGTGGTATAATTTTACATTTGAAAATTAACTTTGTCTTTTCAAGAAGATTTGTTGAAACATAGAGAAATAGGTGCAGGAGTAGGCCATCGGCCCTTCAAGCTAGCACCGCTATTCAATATGATCATGGCCGATCATCTAAAATCAGTACCCCGTTTCTGCTTTTTCCCCATATCCCTCGATTCCTTTAGCCCTAAGAGCTAAATCTCACTCTCTCTTGAAAACATACAGTGAATTGGTCTCCACTGCCTTCTGTGGCAGAGAATTCCACAGATTCACAACTCTCTGGGTGAAGAAGTTTTTCCTCATCTCAGTTCTAAATCGCCTACCCCTAATTCTTAAACTGTGACCCCTGGTTCTGGACTCCCCCAACATCGGAAACATTTTTCCTGCATCTATCCTGTCCAATCCGTTAAGAATTTTATATGTTTCTATAAGATCCCCTCTCATCCTTCTAAATTCCAGTGAATACAAGCCCAGTCGACCCATTCTTTCATCACATGTCAGTCCCGCCATCCCGGGAATTACCTGGTGAACCTACGCTGCACTCTCAATAGCAATAATGTCCTTCCTCAAATTCGGAGATGAAAATTGCACACAATGCTCCATGTGCGATCTCACCAGGGTCCTGCACAACTGCAGTAGGACCTCCTTGCTCATAAACTCAAATCCTCTCGCAATGAAGGCCAACATGCCATTAGCTTTCTTCACTGCCTGCATGCTTACTTTCAGCGACTTCATCTTCCCCACTACCGATGTAAGACTAACTGGTTTAGAATTCCGTTTTCTTTCTTCCTTCTTTCATAAAAAGTGGGCTTACATTGGCTACCCTCCAGTCCACAGGATCACCAATGCATCCACGATTTCTAGGGCCACCTCCTCGAGTACTCTAGGATGCAGACCATCAGGCCCTAGGGATTTATCTGCCTTCAGTCCCAACAGTTTACCTAACACCATTTCCTGACTCTTCTTCAGACCCTTCTTTTTAATTCAAAATGAATCTTTCTCAAAATGTGAAAGGTTTACGGTCATACTCAGAGAGTTGACAACTTTTCACCCTTGGCGCCATTCTTGTTTCTGAAGGTACAATCTAATGTACAATCAATAGTTGGGAGTAAATGGCATACTTTACAGGTAATGTTTTAAAGAAGGAACTGCAGATGCTGGAGAATCGAGGGTTACACAAAAAGCTGGAGAAACTCAGCGGGTGCAGCAGCATTTAAGGAGCGAAGGAGATAGGCGACGTTTTGGGTCGAGACCCAATGTGGCTACTTCATTCATATCACACAAACTAATGCTGTGGCAACTCAAAAGAGACCCAAATACCTGATGTTTACTGGATGAGAATGATGAATGAAGAGCAGAAAATTAAATGTTAGAAAACTGAGATACAATGGAAAGGAGGGCAAGGCCGGTGGGGCAATCTTATTAATTTAAACTTGTGGTAGCTCATTTTATTTGACTGAACCAAAATTAGGATAGAAAGCCTAGTTCCAGCTTCCTTCCAAACAGATTGTTGAATATTACTTGATTTAGAATTTTATTTTTTTGGATTCTGTAGTTGGCAGGAGGCAGGAAAATAACCTTGAAAGAAAATCCCAGTGCATCAAAATTAATCCACAAAATACATGTCTTAACAGTAAATATTTTTCTATTACACAAATAAGCATAAGAGGAAGAGCATCAAGACTTACATTGCTATTCCCAAGAATCCTTTAAGTGGAACAACTCCCCAGATAACACCCAAAACAATTGCAATTATTTGACGAAACCAGTAGATCACATCTAGGAACTCATCCTGTAAAGAGGAGGGAAGGAAAAAAAAAATCAATTAATCTGTCCAATTTGCAGTCCAGGATTTTTACAAAGCAATTATTAAAAGCTTGAAATTCAATTAAGATTCTGTTTTGGTAAGCTCTGAGTTAAGAATGACCTTTCAAAGGATATTTATAATTCTGAGTGACAATCTGACTGACTTTATAAAAGCGCACCCTTTGAATACCAAGTTACCTGACAGGAGGCTGCTAATTGACCCATCAGCTGCTTCTATGTATTGAATATTGAATAATTGAATAAATTAACAAAACATTTTTTTGATTAGCCAAATAGTATACATACACCGAATTTGCCTTGGTGCTTTGATCGCTAGTAACAACACGATATACAGTAGGCAATTTAAAATAAACATTATAATTTAAACATGTGAAGAATGAAATAAAATCCCAGAGCTAAAGGAGGCTACAGACTTTTGGCTGTTGAGTAGAGCTACTGCTCGTGGAAAAAAGCTGTTTTTATGTCTGGCTATGGTAGCTTTCACAGTTCGTAGTTGCCTTTCAAAGCGCTTGTGGCCAGGGTGGGAGGGGTCTGAGATGATCTTACCCGTTCGCCTACTGGCCCTTCCAGTGTACAGTTCGTCTATGTGGGGGGGGGGGGGGGGAAGGTTGCAGCCAACAACCTTCTCGGCTGATCGAACTATGAGCTGCAGTCTCCGGATGTCATGCTTGATACCAGACCATGATGAAGAAGGTGAGGACAGACTCAATGATGGCAGTATAAAACTGGACCATCATTTCCTGTGGCAGTTTGAGTTTTCTCAGCTCCCGCAAGAAGTACATCCTCTGATGGGCCTTTTTGACGGGAGTCGATGGTGGCCTCCCATTTAAGATCCCCGGAGATGATGGTTCCAAGGAACTTAAATGTCTCCACAGATGTGACTGTGGTGTTGATAGTGAGTGGGGGAAGGGGGAGGGGGAGCTCTCCTAAAGGCTACAATAAATTCCACTGTCTTAAGAGCATTGAGCTCCAGGTTGTTGCGATGGCACCAGGAAGCCAGTTGCGTCACTGTCACACAGGCAGAAGATTCCTTCCCATCCTGGATCAGTCTAATCAGGGTGGTGTAATCCGCAAACTTGAGAAGCTTGACAATAGAGTCTGTGGAGGTGCAGTCGTTGGTGTAGGGAGAGTATGTGAGAGGGGAGAGTACGCAGCCTTGCGGTGCTCATATGCTGAGGGTCTGCGTGTCCGAGATGTGCTTTCCTAGCCTCACATGCTGCTTCCTGTCTGTCAGGAAGTTGGTGATCCACTGACAGAGGGGTTCAGGCACAGTCAACTGAGAGTGTTTCGAGTGTAGTAGCTCTGACACAGTGGTGTTGAATGCAGAGCTAAAATCCACAAACAAAATCCTTGCATAGGTCCTCTGGCAGTCTAGGTGCTGGAGGATGAAGTGCAGGCCTAGGTTGACTGCGTCATTTGCTGATCTATTTGCCCGGTATGCAAACTGCAGGGGTCCAGCAGGGGGTCTGTGATATTATTCAGGTGGGCCAGCACAAGTCTTTCAAGGGTCTTCATGATTACTGAGGTCAGTTCGACAGGCCTGAGTCATTAAGACTAGTAATCCTCGGCTTTTTGGATACAGGAACAATAGTGTAGACTTTGAAGCAGATTTGCAGGGACTGATTGAAAATGTCTGTGTCGACTGGTGCCAGTTGTTCGGCACAGAGCTTGAGGGTAGAGGGGGGAACTTTTTCCAGTCCTGTAGATTTCCGGCTTTTCTGTCTCCTGATTAGCTTTTCCGCCTCCTCAATTGTTATTGTTAGTGATGGAGAAGTGGCCAGACTGATGTTGGGCAGCAAGGAGGGGGTGGGTAGTGGACGAGGGCCCAGTCTTTGCAGAATGGAGTCAGGCTGTAAGTGGGCATGAAGTGGTGATTGGGGAGGAGTGGGTGGGGAAGGGTCCAGTCTTTGCAGAATGGAGTCAGGCTGTAAGTTGGCGTGAAGTGGTGATTGGGGAGGAGTGGGTGAGGGAGGGTGTTATGTTTCTGTCTATCGAACCAGCAGTAGAACCCGTTCAGGTCATTGATCAGCTGACTGATCAATGACCATCAGATTGTCCAAGAAGTGGGGGTTTTTCCTCCTGTAGCTGGTGATTTCTTGCAAGTTCTTCCACACTGATGAAGAGTCATTTGCTGAGAACTTGCTCCTCAACTTCTCAGAGTACCTTTCCTTGGCAGGTCTGATTCCTCTTCTCAGCTTGTACTTGGCCTGCCTCCAGAGGTCTGCATCCCCACTACAGTAGGCCTCATCTTTAGACTAGCGGAGCTGTCTGAGTTCTGCTGTAAACCAGGGCTTGTCATTTTTGAACCTGATCCGGGTCCTAGTGGGAATGCAACTGTCCTCACAAAAGCTGATATATGATGTCATTGTCTGTATATTCATCAAGGCTTGTGGTTGCTTCCTTGAACACATTCCTATCAATGCAGTCAAAGCAGGACTGTCGCTTGTCCACTTTTTCATGTTTCTGACCACAGGCTTAGCAGATTTTAGTTTCTGCCTGTAGGTCGGAATAGGTGAACTGAACAATGATTAGAAAGCCCTATACATTTCCCCACCCTTGCGTACATATCAAATATTCTTCTCAAGATTACACCTGGAGGCAGGAAACACAGCATCAGTCAGTGCATTTCACATCACAGGACTTATGTGAAAGGCAATTCTTCACATTGCTTCTCCGTCCGTTGTCGATCGCCTTATATCACCAAATGCTGGTTTTCAAATGCCCCACATCATGAAGATTTTCTTATTTACCCTGTCAAAATGGACATGCTATTGAGTTGCTGTTCGATTATGTTCTTAGTGAACCTCTTTACTTCTCTTTACACAACCAGAGCCTAATCAAACTCTACTGCACACTTGATAAAAACTTTGTAAATCCAAGATTTCTGTAAATCCTGTAAATCTGTAAATTCTGTAAAACTTTGTAAATCCAAGATTGACTGGCAATCAATTCTAAAAGGGTTGACCGTGGATACGCAATGGAAGACATTTAAAGACTGCATGGATGAACTACAAAAATTGTTCATTAAGTTTGGCAAAAGAATAGATCAGGGAAGGTAGTGCATCCGTGGATGACAAGGGAAATCAGGGATAGTATCAAAGCAAAGGCTGATGTGTACAAAGTAGCCGGAAAAAGCAGCATACCAGAGGACTGGGAGAACTTCAGAGACCAGCAGAGGAGGACAAAGGGCTTGATTAGGAAAGGAAAAATAGATTATGAAGGAAAACTGGCAAGGAACATAAAAACTGACTGCAAAAGTTTTTATAGATATGTGAAGAGAAAGAGATTAGTTAAAACAAATGTAGGTTCCTTGCAGTCAGGAACAGGTGAGTTGATCATGGGGAACAAGGATATGGCGGACCAATTGAATAACTACTTTGGTTCCGTCTTCACTAAGGAAGACATAAATAATCTGCCGGAAATAGCAGGGGACCACGGGTCAAAGGAGGACTTGAGTGAAATCCAGGTTAGTCGGGAAGTGGTGTTGGGTAAATTGAATGGATTAAAGGCCGATAAATCCCCAGGGCCAGATAGGCTGCATCCCAGAGTACTTAAGGAAGTAGCTCCGGAAATAGTGGATGCATTAGTGATAATTTTTCAAAACTCTTTAGATTCTGGAGTAGTTCCTGAGGATTGGCGGGTACCAAACGTAACCCCTCTTTTTAAGAAGGGGGGTGGGAGAGAGAGAAAATGGGGAATTACAAACCAGTTAGTCTAACATCGGTAGTGGGGAAACTGCTAGAGTCAGTTATTAAAGATGGGATAGCAGCACATTTGGAAAGTGGTGAAATCATTGGACAAAGTCAGCATGGATTTACGAAAGGTAAATCATGTCTGACGAATCTTGTGGAATTTTTCGAGGATGTAACTAGTAGCGTGGATAGGGGAGAACCAGTGGATGTGGTGTATCTGGACTTCCAGAAGGCTTTCGACAAGGTCCCACATAAGAGATTAGTATATACACTTAAAGCATACGGCATTGGGGGTTCAGTATTGATGTGGATAGAGAACTGACTGGCAAACAGGAAGCAAAGAGTAGGAGTAAACGGGTCGTTTTCACAATGGCAGGCAGTGACTAGTGGGGTACTGCAAGGCTCAGTGCTGGGACCCCAGCTATTTACAATATACATTAATGATCTGGATGAGGGAATTGAAGGCAATATCTCCAAGTTTGCGGATGACACTAAGCTGGGGGGGCAGTGTTAGCTGTGAGGAGGATGCTAGGAGACTGCAAGGTGACTTGGATAGGCTGGGTGAGTGGGCAAATGTTTGGCAGATGCAGTATAATGTGGATAAATGTGAGGTTATCCACTTTGGTGGCAAAAATAGGAAAGCAGACTATTATCTAAATGGTGGCCGATTAGGAAAAGGGAAGATGCAGCGCGACCTGGGTGTCATGGTACACCAGTCATTGAAAGTAGGCATGCAGGTGTAGCAGGCAGTGAAGAAAGCGAATGGTATGTAAGCTTTCATAGCAAAAGGATTTGAGTATAGGAGCAGGGAGGTTCTACTTCAGTTGTATAGGGTCTTGGTGAGACCACACCTGGAGTATTGCGTGCAGTTCTGGTCTCCAAATCTGAGGAAGGACATTATTGCCATAGAGGGAGTGCAGAGAAGGTTCACCAGACTGATTCCTGGGATGTCAGGACTGTCTTATGAACAAAGACTGCATAGACTCTGTTTATACTCTCTAGAATTTAGGAGATTGAGAGGGGATCTTATAGAAACGTACAAAATTCTTAAGGGGTTGGACAGGCTAGATGCAGGAAGATTGTTCCTGCTGTTGGGGAGGTCCAGGACAAGGGGTCACAGCTTAAGGATAAGGGGGAAATCCTTTAGGACCGAGATGAGGACTTTTTTCACACAGAGAGTGGTGGGTCTCTGGAACTCTCTGCCACAGAGGGTAGTTGAGGCCAGTTCATTGGCTATATTTAAGTGGGAGTTAGATGTGGCCCTTGTGGCTAAGGGGATCAGAGGGTATGGAGAGAAGGCAGGTACAGGATACTGAGTTGGATGATCAGCCATGATCATATTGAATGGTGGTGCAGGCTCGAAGGGCCAAATGGCCTACTCTGCACATAATTTCTATGTTTCCTAAAATGTAGTCCACAGGAAAAAACTTTTTGGGACACTGCACCAACAAATCCTGCATGAAAAATCGCAGGCTCAATTGAGTTGTGGCCATTGTTTGCCAATTGGACCATCTTGTAAATGATCACAAAACACTGCTGGGGGTACTCAGCAGGTCAGGCAGCATCTGTGGAGGGAAACAGACAGGTGGCATTTTAGGCTGGAATCCTTCTTCAGACAGATGGAGTAGAGGGGAGAAAGCTTGAGCGGAGAGGCGAGGGAAAGGGCTGGGCAAGAACTGGCAAGTGAACCCACCTATCTCTTGACAGTTCTTGTGCAACCTCTTCTCCTCACCTCTCTCCAAAAGAAAGGTTCCAACTAAAAATGTGTCTGTCCATTTCCCGCATTCCTCCAACAGTTTGTTTTTTGCTTATGATTATAGGATCTGCAGTGCCTTGAATCTCCATACAAATCTTCTTCTTCTTGCGAATGAAACATAAACTAAATAAATAGTTAGATCTCAAGCTGGGTGTTGAGCAGCCAGGTTGTTCTCTCTGCGTCGATGTCTGCCAGGCCCCGAGCTCCATTTGGTGGGTGGTAGAGCGGGCACCCAGAGATGACATGATTAGCTGTCCGTTGTACTGCTCTGCATTCACAGGCTGCGCTCTGGTGGAGTCCCCATCTCCACATGCTGGCCATGAAACGCCCAACTCCAGTACGAAGTCTGTTGAGCTTCACCCATGCTCCTCTGGGGAGGTCAGACCCTGGACAGCTTTTATCTGGTGAAGAGATGTAGCTGTGTAAAGGAGATAAAGGTAAAGGTGCCTTCCACTCCTGTGATCACTTGGTGGCTATCCAGTATGTTTTTGTCTCAGTTGGCTGGATGGATGCTCGGAGTTGTTTTCCATGTGGAGCAAAGGGGTGACGGGACTTCAGTCAGGGTTGCTAGCCTTCGGATCCTGCAGGCGGAATGCCTGCAAGTATTGGGAGTTGCTCGACTGGAGTAGGTTGAACCAGTGATAGTTCGCAAGGTGCTGTTCAGGCTCGTGTCTACCAGGCTAGTATGTCTACTTCGACTCCATACTGGTGTGCAGTACTCAGCTGGGGCATATACAAGAGCTAAGGCAGGGGAGCAAAGAATTGATGGACTGGCTCCATATAAGTGATGGTACCTAAAAAATTGAAACCAGGTGCAATAGTTGCTAACTTGTTAGAAAAAGGCTGATATAACAATTGTGTTAAAGTATGCAAAATAGTAAAATTACTTGCAGTGACTCACTCTCCAATTAAACTAATTTTAAACTTTTAAAAAGTCACCAATGTGAATATAAAACATACAACATAAAAAAGTACAGCGCAGAAATAGGCCCATCAGCACACCATGTCTCCACCAATCATATCAAATTAAACTAATCCCATCTGTCTGCACATGATCCAACTCCCACTATTTCCTGCCTGTTCATATATCTGACTAAATGCCGTTTAAATGTTGCGAACCTATCTGCTTGTATCGTTTTTGCTTTGCAGAATGATAAGCAAAGCACTACCACTGCCTCGTAAATCTCCTTTATATTATTCTTCTCTCACCGTATATCTACGCACTCTAGTCTTTGACATTTCCACCCTGGCGGAAAAAGTTCTACCCTATCGGTCTACCCTATGAAATGTTAATATGGTTCTTTCAGGTCTCCTCTCAACTGCTGACATTCCAGTGAAAACAATCCAAGTTTGTCCTCTCCCTATAGCTAATACCCTCCAATCCAGGCATCATTTGATAAACCTCATCAGCATCTTCTCCAAAGCCTCCACATAATACTCCAAATGGGCCCTATCTATGGTCCTCAATTAACCCTCAACATGACTTCCCCACACTTACACTCAATGCCCTGACTGATAAAAGCAAGCATATTTATTTTATTACTTCAGTCTGAAGAAAGGTCTTGACCTGAAACGTCACCCATTCCTTCTCTCCAGAGATGCTGCCTGTCCCGCTGAGTACTCCAGCATTTTGTGTCTACTGTTGATTTAAACCAGCATCTGCATGTTCTTTCCTACACATATTATTTTATTAATGGGTTTGGCTATATTTCCTAACATACTCCATCAAATGGAAGAAAATCTGGAACAAAAATCATTTTACCATTTTGGTATTGCATTTAAGACTTGGAGTCATAGAGTGACACAGTGTGGAAACAGGCCCTTCGGCCCAACTCGCCCACATTGTCCCAGCTACACGAGTCCCACTTGCCTGCGTTTGGTCCATATCCCTCCAAACCTGTCCTAACCATGTACCTGTCTAAATGTTTCTTAAACGATGGAATAGTCCCAGCCTCACCTACCTCATCTGGCAGCTTGTTCCATACACCTACCACCCTTTGTGTGAAAAAGTTACCCCTCGGATTCCTATTAAATCTTTTCCCCTTCACCTTGAACCTAAACTTAGCACCACTAAAATGTTTCTCAACAACACTGTGGTCCCGATGCAGATCGATATTGTTCTAACGATTTTTGCAGTGACCTTTCCAAAGGAGTTCTAATGAATATTTCAAGGAGATAACATATAGGATAATGTCAACACAGCCAGAGTGAGGGACTGACTGATATCTTCGCCACAGGGTTGGCATGAGCATAATGGATTAATTGCCTTTTATCGTATTGATGAAATGAATTCATACAAACATTAATTTTATTCTTAATATAGGTTGCACATAAAATGGTTAGCAAATTCCATTAATACCTATAAAAAAGGTACAAATTGAAAAGCTAGTCTAAAGTGAAAACATAGAATTTATACTTCTCAAATAAAAAATAAATTATACTCTGGAGATGATCATCCAGCTTTAATTTTCCATGGCATAGTAATGGGCACATCTTACCATATCAGAGTCTGTTTACTGACATTTATAAGTACAAGTCATTCTGTTAATATGCGTGTTTTCATAAAACAACTAGATATAATGACAATAGACAATAGGTGCAGGAGTAGGCCATTTGGCCTGTCGAGCCAGCACTGCCATTCACTGTGATCACGGCTGATCATCCACATTCAGTATCCTGTTCCTGCCTTCTCATCATATCCCCTGACTCTGCTATCTTTAAGAACTCTCTTGAAAGCATCCAGAATTGGCCTACACTGCCTTCTGAATTATGAAGGCAGAGAATTCCACAGATTCACAACTCTCTGAATGAAAAAGTTTTTCCTCATCTCCATTCTAAATGGCCTACCGCTTATTCTTAAACTATGGCCCCTGGTTCTGGACTCCCCCAACATTGGGAACATGTTTTCTGCCCCTAGCGTGTCCAATCCCTTAATAATCTTATATGTTTCAATAAGATCCCCTCTCATCCTTCTAAATTCCAGAGTGAAGAAATAGGAAACACTATTTGGTTATAACGTGATTTCAGTCAGGAACTAGAGAACCACTTATAAATTACTTTTGAAATTGTTAAGCAGAAAAAAAAAGCTGTCTTAGATTTAAGCAGAATTAGGGAGGGAAAAACATCTTTCCATGTGACCTCCTACAGTAATCGGACACCATTGTCCCTTAACACAGCAGCTAGTATAACTGTGCATGGCCATTGCAACTGACAAGCAATTGTTTCTATTGACATTTGTGCAATGATAGTCTATTAAACAAGTTAACACACAGCCTTTAGTATCTTTGGCTTTCAGTAACAAAAATAAACTCATTGCTATTGAAAAGATCTTTATTTTGCAAATATAGAGGGAAAAAACGTTGTTATTGAGTAGACACAAAATGCTGGAGTAACTCAGCGGATCAGGCAGCATCTCTGGAGTATAGGAATAGGTGACATTTCAGGTTGAGAACCAAGAGCCAGAAATTCTCTAGCCCCTAAACTCCTTTCTCTAATTGAAACGATTATCTTTGAAACATAAATTTGCATAATATGAGGTTTGTTAACTTTAGGTTAATTATTGTCACATGTAATCGAGGTACAGTGAAAAGCTGGAGTAACTCAACGGGGTCAAGCAGCATCTCCGGAGAACATGAATTGGTGACATTTTGGATCTGGACCCGTCATTCAACCCAAAATGTTAACTGTCCATGTTCTCCAGAGATGCCGTCTGACCCGATAAGTTACTCCAGTTCGTCTTTTTTTTTGGTAAACTAGTTTTAGCAGTTCCTTGTGACTACAGTGAAAAGGTTTTGTTTGCGTGCTATCCAATCAAATCAGAGAATACTATACATGAATACAATCAAGCCAAACATAACAGGTATAGAGGGGAGAGAAAAACACCAGAGTGCAGACAAGTGGAAAAGAGTGAAGTGATTGTATTGGATGATAGCAGATCCTCCTCTGGGACCAGCATGCAAAGAGCCGTCACGCTCCAGCGCCATCTTTAGAGATCACAACTATCATACTATAGCACAACTACCTGCCGTGGGGTTGAAACTACATCCCCGCTCCATCTAATTAATCTCCCCTTTCTTAATTTTTATCAAAGAAAATTAAAGTATCACACCACCTGTTATTAATGTGGTTCCATATAACACTTATTTTCAAATTTTAAATATTTATGAAATCATTTTAGAATTTTATCTGCCAAAACAGACTGCTTTTTATTTAAATGCCTTTCAATAGTAGTCCTGAACTATGAGAACCATTGCTTATAAACCTTTATTTAAGAGTCTTTGAGGTTTCAAATGAATGCCACATGCTTATAAATAAAGCTATTAACACTAGTTTACAGCAGGGAAGCTTCATATCCTTATCAAAAGGTAAATCTTCACAGAATTTAACACAAATCTTTATTTATAATTTGTAATTTGCTTGCATCACATGATATTCTTACTTGATGTGCAGCATCTCCCACTCTGAAAATGAAAATACTTCAACGCCTTGTCTTTGACCAATTACAATTAAGAAAGAGAACTGAACCAAATGCTATGACATGAAAATGTCACAATTTTACTGTTTCCAATCTCATCAGAGGTATTGTAATTATCAGTCGGCATTATTATTGAGAAAAGGTCAGGAACCCTTAACATTATATTTTTTATATAGATGCTACCCAAACTTGCTGAATATTTCCACAATTTGGTGTTTCAGATATCCAGAATTAACAGTATTTTGCTCTTGCGTTATGTTGTCAGATTGCATTTAGCATATGGTCAATGTGCAGGGTTGAGGACATGGAGGTAATAGGAGTGTGTGTGTGTGTGTGTGCGCGCGCACGTGGTGAAAGGAATGTATGTATGTGATAGTGGCGTTGGGTAATGGGAGCATAATTGGAAGCAAATCGCACCTTTTAGAAGGGTGGCAGTGACGCAGCTGATGGAGCTGCAGCTTCACTGCACCAAAGAACCAGGTTCGATTCCAACTACAGATGCTGCGGAGTTTGCATGTGCCCACGTGGAGTACCCCTGGGTGCACTGGTTTACTTCCACATCCCAATGATGTGTATTTGTAGGTTAATTGGCCGCTGTAAAATTGCCCCTTGTGTGTAGGGAATTGATGTGAAAGTGGGATCAAATAGAACTAGGATGAATCGATAGTCAGTGTGGACTCAGTGGGCCTACGGGCCTGATTCCACCCTGTATCTCTCAATCAATGAAAATCATTGTATAAATCTAAACAATCAATTTATACCATGAGAGGAATAGATAGGGTGAATGGACAGAGTCTTTTTGCCCAGAGTAGGCGAATCAAGAACCAGGGGAATGGTTTAATAAGAACTGAGGAGCAACTTTTTCAAAGATTGGTTGTCAGAAGCTGAAACAAGCTGCCAGAGCAGGTTGTTGGGGCAGGTACTATAACAGCATTCAAAATACATTTGGATAGGTACATGGATAGAAAAGGTTTAGAGTGCTAAACGCAGGCAGGTGGGACTGGTGTAGATGGGGCATCATGGTCAGCAAGGGGCAAGTTGGGCAGAAAGCCTTGTTTCTGTGCGGCATGACTGTAAAAAGCATCAACGGTGCAGTTTTCGCAGGTGAATTTTGGGGATAGGGGGCTACAGATGGGAGGCAAAATATATTTTGGGGGGGGAATAGCTGCCTGGGAGTGTTTAGTTTGGGGTCTGGAGTAAGGCTAGAGGGACAGCATAGCGATGGTGCAAGAGCGAGCAGGTCCAAGGTGTAAGGTATAGTCATAATGTGGAAATGCCCTTCAGCCCAACTTGTTTCCACAGACCAACATGTCCCATCTACTCTAGTCCCACTTGACTGCGTTTGGCCCATATCCCTCTAAACCTGTCCCATCCATGGACCTATCTAATTGCGTCTTAAACATCACAATAATCCCCACCTCCTCTGGCAGCTCGTTCTATACACCCACCACCCTTTGCGTGGAAAGGTTACCCCCTCAGATTCCTATTAAATTTTTCCCCCCTTCACCTTAAACCTATGTCCTCTGGTTCTCAATTCCCCCACCCTGAGCAAGAGACCAATTTGTCCACCTGATCTATTCCTCTCATGATTTTATACACCTCTATCAGATCACCCTCATGGTGATATGGTCTAAGGTGCTAAGACTAAGGAGCCTTAAGAAGGGTCCAGACCATCCTTTTTCTCTAGAGATGCTACTTGACCCGCTAAGTTACTCCAACGCTTGGGAATGTCTACCTTTGGTCTGAGGTGTAATGTGTGGTGGTTTGGGTCAAGGGGCCGTGTAAAGTTGAGGAGGAATGGAGCTGTGGAGGCTTTTCATGGGACACAGGCCAACTTTGGAAGTGGAAAGCCTCCCGGGTGTAATGTTGAGTGGTTGTCTCTGGAATTCTCTGCCACAGAAGGTAGTTGAGGCCAGTTCATTGGCTATATTTAAGAGGGCGTTAGATGTGGCACTTGTGGCTAAAGGGATCAGGGGGTATGGAGAGAAGGCAGGTACGGGATACTGAGTTGGATGATCAGCCATGATCACATTGAATGGCGGTGCAGGCTCGAAGGGCCGAATGGCCTACTCCTGCACCTATTTTCTATGTTTCTATGTTAGCGTGCCTGCGGGTGACAAGACACACGGAGCAGGAGCAGGGACGCGTTCGCCGGCGTCCGTGGGAGGGTGTCCCATGGTCTGGGGCCCACTGCCATGCTCGCCCCCACCTCATAAGTGATAGGAGCAGAATTAGGCGATTTGGCCCATCAGGTCTACTCCACCATTCAATCAATGCTGATCCATCTCTCCCTCATAACCCCATTCTCCTGCCTTCCCCCCCATAACCCCTGACACCCGTACTGATCGAGAAATCACCTCTCACCTTATCCTCCCAGGCCGCTTTACTGTTCAGCACTTTACTCCAGACGGACACTTTCAGTCCGCCGTTGGCCACGAAGTGTTCACGGGACTTGGCCGCGCTCATCCTGCAGTCAGTCGGTCAGTCAGTCAGTCAGGGCCGACCGGCCGTCTCTGCCGCTCTGCTCGCGCTTCTCGCTCGGCCCGCGCTCCCCCACTCCGCCCGCCAGCCCGGCCGCCCGACACTCCGAGTGCGCGCGGCTGCCAGCGCGGTCCTCCACCGGACCGGCATGCCCCTCACCGGGGCCCCGCTGAAGACGATGTGGCGGCCGCCATCTTCTCACCATGCCCGCAGTCTGGGCGACCGCTCACGGGGCGCTCCTCCGCCTAATTCACCTGCTGTAGAAAGGTATAGCTCGAATAAACTGATCTTGCAAGATACAGCATAGAAGTCGGCCCTTTGGCCCAGCAAACTGACCATCATTCACCCGTTCACACCAATTCTACGGGCCTGAGGAAGGGTCCCGACCTGAAACGTCACCCATTCATAGACGTAGACATAGAAAATAGGTGCAGGAGGCGGCCATTCGGCCGTTCGAGCCAGCGCCGCCATTCATTGTGATCATGGCTGATCGTCCCCCATCAATAACCCGTGCCTGCCTTCCCTCCATATCCCTTGACTCCACTAGCTCCTAGAGCTCTAACTCTATTAAATCCATCCAGTACCCCTCGTGTGTAGGGAGTGGATTCCTTCTCTCCGGAGATGCTGCCGGACCCGCTGAGTTACTTTTGTGTGTATCTTTGGGTTAAACTAGCATATGTTGTTCTTACACATCCCACTTTCTCATCCACTCCCCGCACAGACTGGGTACAATTTACAGAGGGTCAATTAAACTCTTTGTAGGGTACGTTGAACATTCCCTGTTCCAGGTATACACTGGCCGTATTCCCAAACCCCATCTCCATTACATTCACGACTGCATCGGATCAACCTCCTGCACCCATGCAGAACTCATGGGCTTCATCAACTTCACCAATTTTCATCCTGCACTCAAATTTACTTGGACCATTTCTGACACCTCCCTCCCCTTTCTTGATCTCAATCTCCATCACATATGAAATAGACAATTGACTGACATCCATTACAAGCCCAATGGCTCCCACAACTATCTCAACTATATTTCTTCCCACCCAGCTTCCTGCAAAGACTCTATCCCCCTACCAATTCTTCCGTCTACACCACATCTGCGCCCAAGATGAGGTGTTCCAAACTAGAACATCCGCGATGTCCTCATTCTTTACGGAACGGAAGTTCCCCTCTCCCATCATAAATGAGGTCCTCACTCGTGTCTCCGCGGTACCCTGCAGCTCCGCCCTTGCTCAGTCGCAACAGAGTCCCCCTAGTCGTTACCTTCCACCCCATTAGCCGTCGCATAAAACACTTAATCCTCCAAAATTTCCACCACCTCCAACGAGTTCCCACCACTAGCCACGTTTTCCCATCTCCACCCCTTTCTGCCTTCCGCAGAAACCGTTCCCTCTGCAACTCCCTGGTTTACTCATCCCTTCCCACCCAAACCACCCCCTCCCCAGTACCTTCCCCTGCAACCGCAGAAGATGCAACACCTGTCGCTATACCTCCGTCCTCAACTCTGTCCCGGGACCCCGACAGTCCTTTCAGGTTAGGCAGAGGTTCACTTGCACCTCCTCCAACCTCATCTACTGTATCCATTGTTCAAGATGTGGACTCTTATGCATCGGCGAGACCAAATGCGGACTGGGCGATCATTTCGCAGAATACCTTCGCTCACCCCGTGTGAACCAACCCGATGTCTCGGTTGCTGGACACTTTAATTCTCCTTCCCATTCCTGCACAGACCTTTCGGTCATCGGTCTACTCCATTATCAGAGTGAGGTTAAACAGGGCTCTCGCTTAACTTTTTTTCCCTATTGCCAGCCGGGCAACCTTGACAGCTTTTTAGGTTGCCAAATGACAGTTTAGGTGGTCATTGAAGACGGTTTGCATACTACAGATTGATGCAAGCATGTTTTCTGTGAAGGACCAAAAATTACCATGACATGGCCATAGTATGGGTCGTTATTGCTATTGGCACAGAAACACTCTGGCTTCCCACATAATTTATCCATAACAAAATATAGAGGTTGCAAGGAAATTTCTAAAGGCATTTTATGATAATAGCAGTTAAAACCGACTATACCCATCTCACAGGTTAAACATTACACTAACTGACAAGAGATGGCCAAAGGACATAACTGCAGCAAATGTTCTTTTGGTAATATGTTTAAAGGTGTCAAAACAAATAATAACATTGGGAATTAAAACACATTTGATTACATTCCGTTATCAAACATAATCAATGTTCGCTCTGAAGACCATGAAGCAAATAGTGTCAGGTGGTGTGTGAATCAGTGCGGGGTGGATAGATGGCGGGGGGGGGGGGGTGGTTGAGAAGGCAATCAGTGCGGAATGGATGGATTGAGGCAGGTGAATTAGTATGTGTTGGTTGGAGTATGTAATATTGTGAGGGGAGAGCACGGGGGACGTCAGTGGTGTTCAATGGGGGGGATCAGTACGGGATGGATGGGGGAATCAGTATAGGATGAATGGGGGTTCAGTACAGGATGAATGGGGGTAGACAAAAATGCTGGAGAAATTCAGCAGGTGAGGCAGCATCTATGGAACTAAGGAAATAGGCAATGTTTCGGGTCGAGACCCTTCTTCAGACTGTTCCCCCCCATTCTTCTTGAATGGGGTTGGATGGGGGGGAAATCAGCACAGGAATGGGGAGGATCAGTACAGGATCCGTGCAGGATGAATGCGGGGGGGGGGGGGGGTTAGGACAGTGTGGATTGGAGGGTCTGCAGGATCCCATGCAGGATGAATGGGTATCACTACAGGATGAATGAGGGGATCAGTATAGGATGAATGGTGAATCAGTACAGGATGAATGAGGGGTTCAGTACAGGATGCATGAGGGGATCACTGCAGGATGGATGGGAGGATCAGTGCAGGGTAAATGGAGGGTAGGTCAGTACGGGATGAATGGAACAGTGCAGTATGAATGGGGGGAGAAGTGCAGGTGGATGGGGGGGGGGGGGTCAGTACAGGATGAATTGGGGGACCAGTGTAGGATGGATGGATGGGGGTGGTGGTGGCAGGAGAATCAATGCGAGGTGGATAGGATGATGAATAGATTGGGGAGCTGGGGGGGGGGGGGGGGGGGAAGAGCACAGGGGATGTCAGTGAGGACTAAATAGAGGACGGAATGGGGATCAGTGTGGGATGGAGAGGAGGGGTCCCAGGGTGGGGGGGGGGGGAAGAGAGAGAGAGAGAGAGAGAGAGAGAGAGAGAGAGAGAGAGAGAGAGAGAGAGAGAGAGAGGGGAAGGGGCAGAGCAGGTGGGGATGAAAGAAGATCAGCACTCTAGTATTGATGCAATACATGCTGGCATGACCAGCAAGTCCATTAAACGTCGCTACATTCAACCTGTTACAAAACTGAGAAGTAACGGAAATCCAATTGAATGGCTAGGCTAACTGATGTTAAATATAGATCTTACTTGCTGTCCAATAATAATTGTAATTGGCTGCTAAAAACTAGAATAGAATTGTGGATTAGACTTTGTGAGATGTTTAACATCTCTTTGCTCCCGAAAACAACTGCAGATGCTGCTTTATAAAAAAAGGGACCGAAAGGAACTGCAGATGCTGGTTTACATCGAAGATAGACACAAAATGCTCGAGTAACTATGCGGGCCAGGCAGCACCCCTGGAGAATATGGATGATAGGTGATGGAGAAGGGTTCCAACCTGAAACATCACCTATTCCTGTTCTCAGGTATGCTGCCCAACTTGCTGAGTTCCTCCAGCACTTTGTGCTGATTGCAACCTTCGTGAAGATTGCAACCTTCACGTGGTCCGGCCTGTTTCGACTAATGCAATCAACTCGACGTGCACAAACGGAAGGTCAAATAGAACAAGTTGTCCAACAATTTTAGGCTGTGCACGCCACACGAAAGAAGAAGAAGAAGAAGAAGCACTTTGTGCAAAGACTATATGATTAAATTTGCTTCTGAAACTCTTTCCCCAAAAGACTCTTCCAATAAATGATGCGAGGCAAATGGGTAGGAAGGAGAAAGCTAAAAGTATGCAATTAACTACAAAATTAAACTCACTGAAATAAATGGAATTACAAAGATTTATTGTAGAAAGATTGACAGCTTTTGCACATATAAATTGGGAGAAGAAAATAAAAAGAAAAAAATCACTATCCAACCATTGACCTCTTCCGTCCTCTCTGTTTAACTTCATCAAGCTTTTTTATAACAGGAGCTGACTTCTTGGAAGCGTTTGAGTAGCTTGTCAGGATGACTTGGAACACACTTTCTGTATTGGGGTGACTGCTCAGAAATGCTTTCTCCAGCACGTAAAGGTCAACTCCTTTATCCTCTGGCAGAGCAGAGATAAAACTCAGTCCAAAATCAATTAGTACCAATCTAAACAGTTTCTCAGGCTGACGTATCATCATGTTGGAGGTGGTGAGGTCCCCATGAACAACATCCTCATCATGCATTCGTGCAAGGATCAGGCCAATTTTTTCAGCCAAGGGAAAAAGTTGTTCTGTATCCTGTTTTGACTTCTGAACTGAAGCTACGTAGTCACGGACGGTTATAGCACCAACTAAATCTTCGAGGTAGATACAACTTGCATTGTAGTCCACAAAATACACCACAGGGGTTGCAATACCTAAAAAAATAAAAATAAAATTGACTTTTAACTTAATTTTATTCATCATCTAATGGATAATATGTCTCATGCTAAAATATGACTTGATCGCTCGCAATTTCACTCTGCTTTAGTGCCCAATTCACCAATATCATTGTGCTATTTGTAAAACCTAATGCTCATAAGTAACGTATAAGGAGCAGAATTGGGCCATTCGGCTCATAGCATTTACAACACCATTTGAAGATGGCTGATCTATTTTTCCTTCTCAACCCCATTGTGTCTTCCATTGTGACTTGTGAATTCCACAGATTCACCAGGCTCTGGATAAATAAATTTCCCCTCATCTCTATTCTAAAGGTACATCTTTTTATTCTGAGGCCGCCCCCTCCAGAACTAGACTCCACTGTTGTGGGACGTATCACTGATGGAGACGAGTCAGAGTATAGAAGTGAGATTGACCGATTGACCAAATGGTGCCATCACAATAACCTGGCTCTCAACGCCAGCAAAACCAAGGAACTGATTGAAAATTTGAAAACCATGTATCATTTTCCTTCCACTTCACGATTATGCGCCACTTTGTGTTGGTCTATCACACTACTGAAACATCCTCTCCACATCCACTCTACCAGGCCTTTCATTGTTTGGCCTAATTCTTGCAGGACCAAGAAAGTGGGAAGAAGTGTTGATTTTCAGATTGGAAACTGTGACCAGTGGTGCGCCGCGGTGATTAGTGCGGAGTTCCCTATTATCCGTTGAAGATATTAACAATTTAGATGAGAATTTAAATGAGACGAGAACACCATAATTGATGTTATGCTGATCAGTGAAGAAAATTGTCTTAGGTTACAAAAGTATCTAGATCAACTGGTAAAGTGGGCCAAGGAATGGCAGATAGAATTTCTCTCAGACAAGTGCGATGTGATAAGGTTTGGGAATTTTTGGGCACCATATCTAAGGAAGGATGTGCTGGCTCTGGAGAAGGTCCAGAGGAGGTTCATACATTTTCTTTAATAACCTAATGCAGCAGCTAATTGAAGCATAGTCTAAATGCACCACACCCACAGGTTTGCTTTGCTACTAAAGTAAAGCTTTACAGATATTTATATCTCTCCATTTTCCGATCATTCACGCTGACTCTTCCCATGCTATTATTATCGTGCAAGTACCATGTTACAAAATGTGTATTAATAGATTCTAGGGGAGTGGGATTAATTGATTACTTTGGAAAACAGAACAGCCTAGCACAGGGACAGGCCATTTGGCCCACAATACTTGTGCCAAACATCATGCCCATCTGAACTGATCTCATCTGCCTGCACATGATCCATATTCCCCACACATCCATGTGCCTATCTAAACGCCTTTTTAATGCCAATATCATATCTGCTGCCACCACCGTTCCTGGCAGTGCGTTCCAGGCTCCCACCACCCTCTGTGTAAACAAACTTGCCCCGTACAACTCCATTAAATTTAACCCCTCTCGCCTTATAGCTATGCATGAATACATTGGCGATCTCCATTAAACTTTCCACTTCTCACCTCATAGCTATGCCAATAAACAATAGGTGCTGGAGTAGGCCATTTGGCCCTTCGAGCCAGCACCGCCATTTGCTATAATTGGGTGGGCGGCGCGACCCACGTCGCAGCGGCCTCTGCAGTCCGTCTGACTTTTTTTAATTTTCTTGTCTCGTTTGAATGTAGTTATAGCGTTTGTTTTTAACTGGGTATGTGTGTTGGGGGGGGGGGGGGGGGGGGTGGGTTGGGGGGGGGGGGGGGGTGGGTTGGGGAAACTTAAAAAAATATTTTCCCTGTACAGTGTACCCGACCTTTTCTCTGTCAGGTCTCCGTTGCCGTTGGGGCCTAGCACATTGGAGCGGCCTCCAACCGGAATGACCTGGGGCTCTAGTCGCGGAGCCTGCGGACTACTTACCATCGTGGGGCTGGCCGAGTTTGGGACGGGAGGAGCTGTGGTGGCACGCTGCTGCGGCCTGACCCCGGAGAATCGGAGGCTCCAGCCGCCGGCCCGGTGGACGGTGACATCGCGAGCTCGTGGGTCCCTGGTGGGAGACCGCTTTTCGGAGCCTCCACAACGGCACCTTCTCCCGCCCGAGTTGCTGGGTTGAAAATGACCTGGAGCGGGGCCTTACATCGCCTGGCTCGGCTTTAATGGCCGTGGTACTTGCTAGTGCCCGCCGGGGGCTCCAACATCAAGACCCGGAGCGCGGCCTTGCATTGCCCAGCACGGCCTTAATGGCCGCGGGACTTACCATCGCTCGCCGGGGGCTTTGACTTTGACATCGGGAGGAGAATGGGGATTGATAAGACTTTGCCTTCCATCAGGAGGAGGAGGAGATTCGCTGTGATGGACGTTTGTGTAAACTGTGTTGTGTCTTGGTTCTTTTTATTGTTTGTATGACTGAAGAAACCAAATTTTGTTTGAACTTCAATGAGGTTCAAATGGCAACAAATAAATTGTATCATTTTATCAATGCGATCATGGCTGAAATTCCTGCCTTTTCCCCATATTCCCTGACTCCGCTATCTTTAAGAGCCCTATCCAGCTCTCTCTTGAAAGCATCCAGAGAACCGCCCTCCACCGCCCTCTGAGGCAGAGAATTCCACAGACTCATAACTCTCTGTGAGAAAAAGTGTTTCCTCATCTCCGTTCCAAATGGCTTACCCCTTATTCTTAAACCGTGGCCCCTGGTTCTGGACTCCCCCAACATCGGGAACATGTTTCCTGCCTCTAACGTGTCCAAACCTTTAACAATCTTATATGTTTCAATAAGACCCCCTCTCATCCTTTTGAACTCCAGAGTGTACGAGCCCAGCTGCTTCTCTCAGCAAATGACAGTCCCGCCATCCCAGGAATTAACCTTGTAAACCTACGCTGCACCCCCTCAATAGCAAGAATGTCCTTCCTCAAATTAGGGGACCAAAATTGCACACAATACTCCAGGTGTGGTCTCACTAGGGCTCTGTACAACTGCAGAAGGACCTCTTTGCTCCTATACTCGACTCCTCTTGTTATAAAGGCCAACATGCCATTCGCTTTCTTCACTGCCTGCTTACTTTCATAGACTGATGAACAAGGACCCCCAGATCCCTTTATTCTTCCCCTTTTCCCAACTTGACGCCATTTAGATAGTAATCTAACTTCCTGATTTTGCTACTAAATTGGTAGCCCTCTGGTGTTGGACATTTCCATGCTGAGAAAAAGGTTCTGACTGTCTTTCCTATCTATGCCTCTCATAATTTTATATACATATCGTCTAACCCCAACCTCTGATGTTCCAGAGAGAGAGGCACAGGCAATTCATAAAACCCAAGGCAGAGGCTGATATTCCCACAATTTTTTTTGCCAATTAAAATTAACACTGGAAGCTCACTGCAACGTCCTAAACTCAACCAGACACACAATTCTGACGTTGAACTTCAGGCAAAAAGATCAAGGGAAAACACAACAAAAGTTATAAACAAGTATTGAAATGACAGAACTGCAATTTAAAATTACAAATGTTCTTTCAATGAGTTTTCAAATATTAACCATTTGTATTTCAGAAGTTGACAGCCTTCCTACTTCAGCAAACAAAAGACATTACAATAGACACTGACCAGCTTTCCTGCATCGGAGGATAGATCGTACTTCTTGAGCAGTCCTGCGATGCGTGAGTTTCTTGTCCAGAGCAGAGTGACGGTAAGATTTGGGGAACCGCTCTTTCACGACGGTTGGCTTTCCAAGGAAATGTCCCCTATAAATTTTGGATTCAGCACCTTGTTTGATCATCTGGAAATGCTGAAGAAAATCTTTGACACGGAGATTTGCGAGTGTCCCCAGGTCATCCTGCTGCAGAGTATCTGTCGCCATGGTTTAGGATGTGCAAGAAAATCTGCAGTGAAAATCAAACTCGTGAAAACGGTGAATCAAAAATTCAATACAAGGACCAAACTCAAATATTGAAGATGATGTAACACAATTGGAAAAGTTGTAAAGCTTAGCAGGTCAGAAATCAGAATTTACATTTCAGGTGTTGATCTTTTATCAGAACTGTTTTTCTTGTGTTAGAAAAAGATTTTCATCCAAATTATAGTATTGGGAAAAGGGGGCAGAATCTAAATTTGAGGGTTATGCGTGTACTTATGATTAATATATAGGGGGGTTACACGTAAGGTCCCTGGGTCATTGGGCTTGACGCATGGAGCCGCTCAATCTATCTGGAAGACATCCGTAACTTCCGGTATATGTTATCAATGCAAGAAAGCGTACTTTCCTACCTGTTAAAAACCGCCAAAATGTTGAATGTTTGCGCTGTACAAAATTGTGGAAGTCGGCGTAAACGTGAGAGACAGGTACCCAACTTCAAAATTCTAGGACTAGGGGAAAATAAATGTTCAGCACGGACTGGAAGGGCCGAGAGGGCCTGTTTCCGTGCTGTAATTGTTATATGGTTATTCCAAAAGGTAAAGAGAAGCGTCATTTCTCCTCACTTTTGGAATTCTGAAGTAGGCTAAATGTCTCTCACGCTTATCCCGATTTCCATAATTATTTACAGCACAAAAATTGACAATTTCGGCGTGTTTTAACGGGCCCACTACGCTGGAAACAATGGTAAGTGCTTACCTGCAGTTCATCGCGTGTACTCCAGTTGGAGTACCGTAGCAACAGTACGGGTCATGGGTCGTGACCCGACTGCCGTGAAACCTCCCTATAGACGGGCACAGTTGCAAAATTGAAAGAACTTTAAAAAAATTTGATAAACAATTATGATTTTTGCTAGATGGGGAATAATGCCTTTTCTTTCTAATTCCACGAGAGTTTCAAGGGACATGAATTTTTGCTATTCATTTCCATGTTTGAACATAACCCAATAGGAAAATCCCCTCTCTGCTATTGGCCTGCAGCTGAAGTCCAACTGCATTAGGTCAACCCTGCTTCCTTGTACACCTGTGTCGGAAGGAACTGCAGATGCTGGTTTAAACCAAAGATAGACACCAAAAACAGGAGTAACTCAGCGAGACAGGCAACTCTGGAACTTTCCCTTAAATTCTTTTCCTCTCCTGTGTATTCACTTCTTCCCTCCCTTTCTCCCTGTTATTCCTGACCTCGTGTCCTTTCCCCTTCTCCTCTCTATCTTCTCTTCTCCCTTCACCCTCTCCATTCCCTTCCCTTTCCTCCACATCCCATCTCTTCGCCTCCTCTCACTTTCCTCCCCCCTCCCCCTTCCCACTCTTTCTGTCCTCCTCGCTCTCGTGCGCGACAGCCCTGTTCCCCCCTCCGCTCAATCGTCAATTTTCCTCTCACCTCTTCTTCCCAGCGATTCTCCAAACCGAAACATAAGACGGTTACATTGTAAGATCAGCCGCCAATTCGGTGCACGATCCCTAAGCAGGCCCGATCTCGGCACAGTCCTCCATCCCAGCGGCGCGGTCCTCCAGTATCCCGGCATCGACTACGGCTGTGTGACGCTTTAGGTGTCGCCATCTTTAATCCTGGCATTTGCTCGCTCTATCTTTTCATGCGCTTCAAGGATTGGTTGAACACTTCAATTTGTGTTCCATTTACAGGAAAACAAACCTGTTACTGGAATTTGGTACTGGAACCAGTTTTTTTTTAATGTGGGTGTGGATGGGAGGGATTGGGGAGAAGATGATGGGCAAATGGAGCCAGATGGGAAAGATGTTCTTTGTGCGTATGGCGTGCACAACCTAAAGTTGTAGAACAACTTGTTCTATTTGATCTTATTTGATTGTGCACGCGGGGCAATTACATTAGTCGAAACCAAAGATTATAGAGGAGCAAGATGCGCCACTCAGTGGAAAAGGCGTAGTATCACATGTGTGATTGTCGACGGCATATTAGCGGACCAGAGGTAGCGTCGACTATGGCGTCTACATCATTGGGAAACTATAATCTTTGTCTCTCGATCTCCCACTATGTAATCCGCTCCAAAGCTACAGAGCAGTTGCAAGCAAAGATTATAGAGGAGCAAGATGCATTAGAAAGTTAGTAGATTTATTTGCAATAGATCTTTACTTACCTCTCGATCCCTCTCTATCCCCTCTCTTCTCGCTATCTCCCTCTCTTCTCTCGATCACCTCCTCTTCTCTCTATCGCTCTCTCTCCCCTCTCGATCTCTTTCTCTCCCCATCGATCTCTTTCTCTCCCCTCTCGATCTCTTTCTCTCCCCTCTCGATCTATCTCTCTCCCCTCTCTTCTCGATTTCCCTCTCTCCCTCCCTTCCCTCTGTGTGAGAGTTGGCAGCCCTGATATGCCTTAGGCCCAAAAGAGGATATAAATAAATTACATAATGGTCTTTAGAAGAACATTTTAATAAGCTCTTCTATCTGTCCCACCATATATTTATATGAATGTGTGTTTGTGTGTGCCTGTAATTTTGTGCACAGTGTGTGTTAAAGCAATACAAGGGAAGCTGTACAATGCAATGCAAGGGAAACTACGCAAAGGTGGGGGCTGGGGAGGAAAGATGCGAGGGAAATGGGGGGAACGGGGAAAAGGGAGGGGGAGAGGGGAGGGAGGGAGAGAGAGGGAAGGAGGGAGGGAGATGGAGAGGGGAGAGAGATGAGAGATCGAGAAAAGAGAGGGGAGAGAGATCGAAAGAAGAGAGGGAGAGAAAGATCGACAGAAGAGAGGGGAGAGAGGGATCGAGAAAAGAGAGGGGAGAGAGAGATGAGAGGGAG
The DNA here is from genome assembly GCA_963514005.1 of Raja brachyura. The sequence goes on from OY740802.1 coordinate 29,082,568, forward strand.
AGAGAGATCGAGAAAAGAGAGGGGAGAGAGGGAGAGAAAGATCGAGAGGGGGAGAGAGAGGGATCGAGAGAAAATAGAGAGGGATCGAGAGGTAAGTAAAGATCTATTACAAATAAATCTAATAACTTTCTAACGCATCTTGCTCCTCTATAATCTTTGTTTGCAACTCCTCTGTAACTTTGGAGCGGATTACACATGGGGAGGCAATCCGCCGAAATGGCGGCCGTGACGTTCCGTTACGTACTACACACCAGTCCATTGGATTTCCACTGAGTGGCGCATCTTGCTCTTCTATAATCTTTGGTCGAAACTGGGCGGACCACGTGAAGGTTGCAATCTTCCACCCCAATGGGAAAGGTGAATAAAGGAAAAAGAAAACTAGGTGGGCAGGTGTGTATGGGAAGAGAACACTTGGGGTTGGGTTATTATAGGGGGGGGTTGCATGCAAGGTCATCGAGTCAAAGGGCGTGACGCACGGAGCAGCTCAATCCGTCTGGTGGACATGGCAGCCTCCTGCATACACTGTTTAGCAATGTTACAACATTTTGAGATTTTCAAAGTCAAGTCTGCAATTTATCCCATCAGATATAGCATAAAAAGAAGTTTAATTTGACTCCTAATTCACTTCCATATCTTCAGTATTAAAAAGGTTATGGCCATTTTCATACTCGGAAATGAGCATCTTGTTTCCTATTGCTTATCCATTGACTTAACACAAAAACTGTGATCGTGGACAGTCAAAAGCGCATAACGTTCTAAAAAATTAAGAGAACTGAATGAAATTTTCAGTTATTATAGATTGAAGCATTCTGAAACAAATATAAAACATTTTACTTGGATGACCTGAAATTAAAGCATATAATTAGTTAGTTACCTAATTGTAGCTAATTACAAAATTGACCGTTGTGACGGAAATAGTAATAAACACCCAGACTGCCTTGAAAATTCAAAAATGTGATATTCTCAAGATCAGAACTTTAATATTATTGTATTATATGCTGTAAGTCCATAGCAGATAGGTATATAAATTACAATTTCTAGCAATAGACCAAGTCTTTATGGAGAAGATCAGTTGCTAGCTGGTACATTGGCATATTATAATCAGTAGCATCATCAAACTCTTCAGATTGTAACCAGTAAGCAACTCTGTACACCTTGTTTTTCCTCAACTTTTCCATTTTGCCATTGTAAACTACAAGTTTTTGCTCTTCAAACCACGCATGACATGCCTTTCTGCCCACTACTTTCCCATTAAGAATGTCCGGTAGATCAGCACATTTGGAGTAGTCCAAATTCGGATAATCTCTGCGAATGCTATCTAAATCAGTCTCTTTTGCTGGGCATTTGGATTGACATTTTTGCATTTCTTCATCGGAGCCATCTGTTTAAAATGTAAAGGAAAACAAAACACTGAACAGCAATAACAGAAACAAGTTATTATTTGCAGTTTTTGAAAAAAGGTAGAAATGATAAAGTTAAATGCTAAAACAAATAGTAAATACCCAACAAAAAAAAATCATATTCATCAGTTTCATCAAATCAATTAAATTCATCTAATCGATTAAATTCATCTAAATTCAATTACTAGATCTAAACATCCATCCATTTCTTAAGAAAATGATTTTTTTTTTAATAGCCTAAGTATCCAAATAACAAACTAATCCCATTCACACAAGAATTCACAATATAACATGATTTATTAATCTCACTGTCATGAACTTATATGCTAGATGGAAGGAATTTAAGGTAGACAAAAGTGCTGGAGAAACTCAGTGGGTGCGGCAGCATCCACGGAGCAAAGGAAATAGGCAATGTTTCGGGCCAAAACCCTTCTTCAGACTGATGTAGGGTGGGGGGGTGGGAAGAAGAAAGGGAAGAGGAGGAGCCAGAGGGCTGAGGGAGAGCTGAGAAGTGGAGGAGACAATAAGGGCTACCGGAAAATGGAGAAGTCAATGTTCATGCCACTGGGGTATAAACTGCCCAAGCAAAATATGAGGTGCTGTTCCTCCAATTTACGGTGGTGCTCACTTTGGCCATGGAGGAGGCCCAGGACAGAAAGGTCGGATTTGGAATGGGAGGGGGAGTTGAAGTGCCGAGCCACCGGGAGATCAGGTAGATTATTGCTGACCGAGTGGAGGTGTTCGGCGAAACGATCGCCAAGCCTATGCTTGGTCTCACCGATGTAGATCAGCTGACATCTAGAGCAGCAGATGCAATAGGTGAGGAATTTAATGTTTAATTCCCATAAATTAATCTAGAAACATCCACTCTCAATATAATCAAAATTATTATTTTTTGCACAATACATGTGGAATTGCTGTTGAGGATATTTAGTATAAGCATATTGATTATGGATAGACAATAACACAAAATATAGACGATTTAGATCCTCTTATGACATGATTGTCCAAAAAAAAGAGAATTTTAATCATCTTGCGAGTGGGTGTTTCTGGAATGCGATTGATTGGAACTTTTGCCGTTGCCGTGCATTTTAACCCCATATCGGCAGGCAAAGACACTGCTGGTTCGTATGGGGCCCAAATAACATTTTCATGCCGTAAAATTAGATAAAAGCCACCCCAAAAAGCAAGATTATATGTGAAATAAACGACTTACCTTTTGTTTTGTCTTAATATTATGATCCATCACGTTGAAGGCGTTGAGGGCGTTAGAAGTTGTTTTTTACTTTAATCCAACTATTAAATTGTCCAGCGATTTTTTTAATTAAAAAAACCGGGAACAAAAGTCCGATCGATTTTTCTTCATCAACTAGCAGCCCGAGGAAATCCCTCTCCGCCAACCTGTATTTTAATCCCGCCCCCCCCCCCCCCTTCAAAGGCGCCAAAGTCACGCACACAACCCGTGGCAGATCTGCAGCGCCGCTGAAGGTAGGTTTTGTAACATCCGTCAAAAACCTGGCAGCGGACACACAGGGACAAAAAACCGGCAGCGGACACACGGGGCCAGGTGGAGCAGGGCAGCGGACACACGGGGACAAACACCTGGCAGCGGACACACGGGGACAAAAACCCGGCAACGTCCCCGTCAACTGCAGCAGAGTTGGGGACAGTCTGGTCCCTCCGCCCACCCAGAGTCACTGACCGCGCTGCACCGGCACTGCTCCCCCCCTCACCAGCATTCCCCCCCCACCCTCCCCTCCCCCGACCCTCCCCCCACCCGACCTTACCCCCCCCGACCCTACTCCCCCTCCGACCCTAGGCCCCCCCCAACCTGACCCCCTCCCCCGAACCGAACCATTCCGACCCTCCCCCTCCCTCCCCCTGACCACGGGGACAGACGGCCCGGGGTCCGCGAGTGTGTAACCAGAGTGTGGAGTGCTGGGACAGAAGAAGGGCCGGCTGTACTGGCAGCCATAGTATATGCTTACCTGACGTTCACTGCGTGTACTCCAGACGCCGTTGCGTGGCAACAGTATGGGTCACGGGTCATGACCTCGACTGCCGTGCAACCTCCCTATAGTCCCAGCCTCAACTACTCTGTCAGCTTGTTCCATTCCCCCACCAACCTTTTTGTGAAAAAGGTTACCCCTCAGATTGGTAGGTTGGTAGGTTACCCCAAGAGGCTGCAGAGAGTGGTGGACACAGCCGAGTCCCTCGTGGGCACAGCAATCCTCACCACAGTGACAGAAAAGGGACACACTGAGGAGAGATTAAAGTTGTCACACCTGCCCTTGCCTTTGGTGACAGAGAGGGTTAAATGGGTGTGAGATGGTTCCGATGGTCAGCCCGCCTGCATGCGCTTCCCCCCCTCTGCCAAACTACTCACTTCCTCTCCCTTCCCTGTGAATCATTCACATGGGGCACTGCTTCAGGAAGGTGACATCTATCATCAAAGGTCCACACCTTCAGGGCTATGCCCTCTTCTCATTGCTACTGTTAGGCAATAGGTACAGAAGCCCGAAGTACCACATCAACAGCTACTTTCCTACAAGCATCAGGCTCTTGGGTCAACCGGCACAACCCCAATCCTACTTAGCAATGAAATACTCTTGCACTGCCATGGATTTGTTTCTGTTGTGTTTGTGCATAAATGTCTTGCTTTTGCATAGCCTTTTTCTTCTCACTATCTTGTATAACTTAGGTATAATCTTTATGTTATCCAAATTGACTTGCAGCTTCTATTATAAACATAAACCTATTATTAAAGATCTAGAGTTTTAAAGAATCTAGAGTATGGCATAGCACAGCAGTACAAATAATAGAGCTTCTGCCTCACAGCTCCAGCGACCCGGGTTCATTTCTGACCGTATGGAGTATGCTATATGCTATATGTATGGAGTTTGCAGGTTCTTCCTGTGATTGCATGGATTTCCTCCAGTACAGGTGTAATACTATAATGTGATAGCTCTGTTCCCTACAAAATCTTGCATGATTTTGGCACAGTGGCGCAGCAGTAGAGTTGCTGCCTTGCAGTGCCAGAGACACGGGTTCGATCCTGATTACGGGTGCTGTCTGAATGGAGTTTGTACATTCTCCCTGTTACCGCGTGGGTTTCCTCCAGGTGCTATGGTTTCCTCACACACTCCACTCTAAAAGATGTTCAGGTTTGTAGGTTAATTGGCTTTGGTAAAAAAAAAATCATAAATTGTCCCTAGTGTGTAGAGGATAGCGTTAGTGTATGGGTGATCACTGATTAGCATGGACTCAGTAGACCAAAGGGCCTGTTTCCACATTGTATCTCTAAAATCTACAGAAAATTGAATTATAAAACCAATTACGTAATTGGGGGAAAAGGGCTTAGGGTGGTTCAGACTTGCAATAACAAAGTTACTGTGCTATCCCATATTCTCGATTCTTTTCAAACTTTGGTACAAAAATCAGTCATCCAGCCCTTTAACCATTTTCCATCATTCTGCTGAATAATTGGTGATGGAACTTGTTTAAGAAAGAACTGCAAATGCTGGAAAAATCGAAGGAAGACAAAAATGCTGGAGAAACTCAGCGGGTGAGGCAGCATCTATGGAGTGAAGAAATAGGCGACGTTTCGGGTCAAGACCCTTCCTCAGACTGGTGATGGGACTTGATCTCTATGAACCTGTTGATTATCCATTTATGTTCATATTATCATCTGAATAAATATACTGTATTCACCTATTTTGATAATTTCAATTGATCCATCAGTCATTGTGAAAGCACACTTCCCGATTTCCAAGCAATTGGCTAATTCTAATTTTATGATTACGTTCTCTTGTTCTGGATTTCTACAGAGGAAACAGTAGTCCATTCTCAAAACTATCCAACCCTCTTCTATGATTTTAAATACTCAACCTTAAAAATTCAATAAAATGTTGTGTCTTTGGAAGGAAAACAGAACATGCTCAGCAGGTCATGTAGCGTCTGTGGAAAGAGTAATAATTTATGTTTCATGACTGGGAAAGGGAGGAACTGGATTTCAGATGATCAGCATGGGTAGACAATAGACAATAAACAATAGGTGCAGGAGTATGCCATTCGGCCCTTCAAGCCAGCACTGCCATTCACTGTAATCATGGCTGATCATCCACAATCAGTACCCCGTTCCTGCCTTCTCCCCCTATCCCCTGACTCCGCTTTCTTTAAGAGCTTTATCTAACACTCTCTTGAAAGCACCCAGAGAATTGTCCTTCACTGCCTTCTGAGGCAGAGAATTCCACGGCTTCACAACCCTCTGTTTTTCCTCATCTCCATTCTAAATGGCTTACCCCTTCTTCTTAAACTGTGGCCCTGGTTCTGGACTCCCCCAACATCGGGAACTGCCTCTAGCGTGTCCAAACCCTTAATAATCTTATATGTATCAATAAGATCCCCTGTCATCCTTCCAAATTCCAGAGTATACAAACCCAGCCGCTCAATTCTATCAACATATGACGGTCCCTCCATTCGGAAATTAACCTGGTGAACCTACGCTGCACTCCCTCAATAGCAAGAATGCCCTTCCTCAAATTTGGAGACCAAAACTGTACACAATACTCCAGGTGTGGTCTCACTAGGGCTCTGTACAACTGCAGAAGGACCTCTTTGCTCCTATTCTCAACTCCTCTTGGTATGAAGGCCAACATGCCATTCGCTTTCTTCACTGCCTACTGTACCTGCAGGCTTACTTTCAGTGACTGATGCACAAGATTTTGTTGTACTTCCCCTTTTCCCAACTTGACACCATTCAGATAATAATCTGCCTTCCTGTTTTTGCCACCAAAGTGGATAACCTCACATTTATCCACATTAAACTATAGTTTATTTCATTTTTCACCTGGTTCAGTGGCTATCTTTTCACAGGTCAAACTACGTGCTTTATGAAGTAAATATGATCTTCAAAAATTAATTTAGATGCACACTTCAGAGTGAGAGATTAATCATTTTGCTGATGATATTATGCACTTGGAATCATGTGTTACTTAATTGGTCCAACTTTTAATTGACAGGTGCTATATTCCAGATTAAAACATTATATCAGGTTTATTGTAAAGCAAAACTAAACAAAGCAAATACAAACTCAGTAGATTATAGCAGATTACAGAACTTCATTTAGTTATAAATGGCTCTTACAAAATAATATAGCCATTTATCGCATTATCACACATTCAAGCAACAACTACGGACCAAAGAACAATATTTTCCTTCTCTGAAGCATATACTTTTTCTGACCAACTAGGCTTTAATATCAATCCCACAAATTTATGGTTGCCTTTTCTCCTCTCCGCTTTTTCAGATTTATTTTGTTAAAATTGAATACAATTTCTACAAAGCTATCCTTGCATTTGAACTGATGCTGCTTTTTAATCTGGGAACTTGACCATTTTGGTCTAATGTCTATTATGATATGAAGATGACAATACTGCAGATTGGGTTCAGGACACCTTGGAGTTTGCAAAACCTTCACGCTAATCTGTCCATTTAACTGAATTTGCCTTTTGCAGCCACGAGACCCCCAGTGGTCTGGAGGAGTCACTGCAGTGGCTGCCCCACAAACAGTTGTGGTCAAAGATGAGAGAGTTTCTGATCCATGAGGAAACTTTGAGGTCTATTATTTCTATCTTGCCTCTCACGCAAACACACATTCACGTATATATACTAGACCAAGTGCAGACCCGTTGGGTCTGTTCCTCCAACGCGCGGTTGCATGGGGCGGGGTTGAACCTGCAACATCACACACACACTAACCACCCCTCCCCCCCACACACACTAATCACACCCCTTGATATATTAATTTTATTCATTGTCTTCTTATACCCCATCCCCACCCTATCCACTGACGAATAGCCCTCACCTCGCAGGTGATACAGAGACAGAGTGGGGATGCAGAGACAGAGTGGAGGAGATAAAGATCAGGGAGAGAGGGCAGAGAGAGAGCGGCTGACAGGCACTGCAAGTAGAAAAGGGATTTATTAAATCTTAAAATGTAAATAACTTAAAATACAACAATTTAAATGTTAAAGATAAAATGTATTCAGTTAAATTCATTTTCGTTGTGTCTCTTGCTCCCTGTTTTGTGTTCTTTCTCGTTGATCCTCGATATATTCCGTTATTTCTTGTTGGCTCTCTTGCTCCTCTCTGTTTTATGTTCTTTCTCATTGATCCCCGAGACATTGTTTCTCTTGTCACGGCTGTTCATTACTTTTGTCTTGAATTCCTTTTTTTGGAGAAATTTCTAACATTATTTCTTGTTGCGTCTTCATTCCTTCTATGAAGCCAACAACATAAGAATAAAAAGGAAAATTTTATATTTTGTAGATATTAATAAACTTCTAAAGACATTGTACTATTGTGTACCGATCTGGCTGTATTTTGGCAACTTCTTCTCTTCTCTTGTGCCGTTCTGCTCATCACTGCTTCTCAACGTCGCTTTGTGTTGTTCCTTGACCATCCAGCAACTCGATTGCTCCCATTTCTTTGCATGATGTAAAAAAAAGAAAGATATTTATCATGATGTAGATATTCATAAACTTGTAAAGGTAATTTACAATCTGGAAGTGGCGGCGCTGCCTGGCAGCTGCGGCTCACCTGCAGTCCGTCTGTTTTTTATTTTATTTTTGTCTTCTTGTGTCTGTTTTAGTGATTATTTTGGTTTATTAGGCTGTGTATGTGTGTGTGTGTGTGCGTGGGGGGGGGGGGGGGGAGGGGGGGAGAAACAGGGTTTTAGTCTCTCCCTTCGGGGGGATGCGACTTTTCTTGTCGTGTCCCCCGTCACCGTCTCCGTCTGTGCTCAGGCCCTAATGGCGGAGCTGGCGGCCTTGGAGCTATGGCGGCCTTCCAGCTTCCAGCAGCGGCGGCACGGCTTCGGAGCTTCAGCGGCGACCTGGCTTCTGAGCTGCGGTGCTCTAGTGGCGTTCCGGTGGCGGCCTGGCTTCGGGGCTGCGGTGCTCCAGCGGCGACCTTGCTTTCGGGGCTGCGGTGCTCCAGCGGTGACCTGGCTTTCAGGGCTGCGGTGCTCCAGCGACGTTCCAGCGGCGACCTGGCTTTGGAGCTGCGGTGCTCCAGCGTTCCAGCTGCGGGCCCTGTGGCGGTGTTCTGGCATTCCGGCGACGGCGGTGGCGGCAGCCCGGCTTCGGAGGCTTGGCTGCGGGCCTGGTGGACGGCAACATCGGAGGCCTGGATCTCCTCAGCGCAGAGGGAGAACAAGGAGGGAAGAAGACAGAGACTCTAAGACTCTTGCCTTCCAGCACAGTGAGGAGGTGCCTGGTGAACTCACTGTGGTGGATGTTAAATATGTGCTTATTGTGTGTTTTGTTTTTAATGATATGTTATGACTGCAAGGTAACAAAATTTCGTTCAGACCGAATGGTCTGAATGACAATAAAGGATAATCTAATCTAATCTAATCTAATCTAATTTCATCTATTGTAGACATTTATAAACATTTATTGTTGTGTCTCTTGTTCCATGCAAACTTCCATTATTGTTTGGAGATCCTCAAGAGGTTCAGTCCTTTCTTGTTCTGTCTCTTGTTCACTTCTGCTCCTTACTGCTTCTCAACATCTCTTTACGGTGTCCCTTGACCATCCTGTAACTCATTTGCTCCTGCTTCTGGGCATGATTTTTTAAAAAAAGGAGATATTTATTACAATGTAGATTTTTATAAACTTCTATCTATCAATCCATCAGCATACGAATAAAAAAGACATTTGCTATCTTATACCGATTTAGGTGTTTTCTATCAATTTCTTGTTGTGTTGCTTGTTCTCTACTGTCCTTCGTTTATTTCTCACAGATCCCAAAGACGTTCAGTCTAAATATCTCGGATCCATAAATGAGGCAACAGTGACAGCTCTAGACAAAAAGGCAGCATTTGAATAGTATTAGGGCATTCTGATAAAACTAAAGTAAATTTGTATCAAGGATTAAAAAAAATGCGCTGGTCCCAAATAATTTCAAATACTGGCCTTTCATCCATCTTAAGATCTGAAGTTGAAATTCACTGATGGTTACAGAATTTTCAATTCCACTGCAACTCCTGAGAAAATGCAGTCAATGCTTACAAACAAAATAACTCGACAATAGACCAAAGTGGAAAGTAACATTCATGTCAAACAACAGAAAAAGTAACGATAATTTGCCACATAACCACATAACCATAATTTAACCAGGTAACCTTGATACTCAATGCCATTACCAGCACCAAATCCTCAAACATCAATATCTTGGCAATCATCATTTACTCAATAATTGACTCAACAATTGAACTGGACATGATACATATGCCCTAGATGTGCAAGCCTAATGTTTTATATCTTGCAGCAAATAATCCATCTGCAAGCTTTATCATGAAGCATGAGAACAGCTCCAGCAACTTTCTATCCAAAAAGCAAATGCAACTGGCACGATTTTACATGTCACTTAACGTGTCCTTGAAGCTTTTTCTGAGGCAGCATTTTAAACTTTTGTGTGCAGAAATGTGATTCCTGTGTTAAACATCCCTTGTTGAACTGAGGAGCAATCATCAAAAGAAACTCTGAACATTCGGTTCCTTCTTGCATCGCTTGTTGCCTTAAGTTTTGCGTTCTTTCATTGACTTTAGGAAAATTTGGGCACTTACTGCAGCAGTCATCGCTCAACTAAGCATTTGTCTAATTACAACATTCCTGGTTGATGTCCCATCCTTCAGGAACACTTTTACTTGTTCCTTCACCTTTCCTCAGCTAAGAGCTACATATAGTTGGCCATGTTGAAATACTGGTTTCTCAAGGTATATCAAGACCTTCTCCATGGTTTGCCCTTGTGCCTTATGAATTGTCATCGCAAAACTCGACAGAATAGGGAATTGGCTCCGCCTAACGGGAATGTTTTCATGTTCTGACAAATTAATCTTCATCCTAGGAATGAGAACAATCTCTTCTTTGTAGGCCCCCATGTTGATTCTAGCAACAATGAGATTATGGTGTATCTGTTCTACAATTAACCTTGTTCCATTGCATAGCTTTGGGGGTTGCAAGTTTCTGATTCAAACAATTGGAGATCCTTTCTTCAACTCCAATTTGTGTGGTGGTAATCCACATATCACGACTGAATCGAGGAATTCCGTTGGGAAGTGAGTTGAATTTGTTCCGTCAGTGACAGTATTGAAAGTATAGTACTCCCTCAAGGTTCCAGGGAAGCGTCTAACACACGTTGAATTGATTCTTCACATCGTATCATTGTGAGGAACCAAGATACAATTCTTAGAGAATAATGTTGCAGGTTGGTCAAATGCTGAGAGAACCATGTGTTCTGGAATGTTAATTTCATTTTCTTCATTCTTTTCAATCTTGTCCTCGGCTACATCCAACAAAAATTGAGAATACTCACCCTTTCCTTCGGTCAATCGCATATTCCTCTTCAATTCAAACTTTGTGAAAGTTCGCCACAAGTACGATGTCTTGATGCAGGAGTTTTGAACGTCAATATCACTTCCCATCTTCTCTATAGGAAGGAGTTGTCTAAAATCACCACAACAAATGGTAAGAATCCCGCCAAAATGATCCTTTTTGCGGCATACATCTTGAAGAGTTCTGTCCACTGCTTCAAATCACTCCCTCCTAATCATTGGGCATTCATCCCAAACAATGAGCTTCACTCTCCTGATGAAATCTCCCGTTTTAGAGTCGCTGTTGATGTTGCACATTGAATCCTCCGTCACATGGATAGGTATCTTGAAGCGAGAATGTGCAGTTCTTCCACCAGGCATTAATGTGGCTGCGATACCAGACGATGCTACAGCAATGGCAATTTGACCTTGAGCTCTAACCGTGGAGATGATCAAATTTATGATAAATGTCTTTCCTGTTCCTCCTGGTGAGTCAATGAAAATCATTGAAGATAGATCCCTTTGCAAGCAGTCACACACATGGTCATAAACTTCTCTCTGCTCAGCATTCAGCAGAGGCTCCTTCTCATCAACAAATCGCTGTTGTTCTGATCTATTGTAATTCAATTCATCAAGTAAATCAACATTTTCACCACCAATGTCCATCCTTTCATTTCTTGGTCGAGGCAAGGAACATTTTTCCAGTGTGGTGTTGCAATTCTCAAGCTGGTCCTGAATATAAAACAGAGCCTGATCATGATGTCTCTCATCAATTGTGATATTTCGATCACTTTTTCTTCTTCGCTCACTTTCAAGGTAATCCTCAGACATGGAATTCTTGAAGCGATCCCATAATTGTAGAGGATCGTTGATGTCAGTATTTGTCAGCAGAACAACAAACAAATCCCTCATTGCACTGGGGAGTCTTGTCGTCTCAGGATCTTCCATTGTTTGTTGCCAATGGTCGTCAGCTTCCAACAAACCACTTTCTCTGCAGACGTCTTTGAAGGAGGGAACAATTACTCCATTATGTGTCTTCAAAGACTCGAAAGACACTGGCCCTTTCACATGATGCAGAAGCAGTCTCATGTAGAAGAGGTCACCGGATTTTGGAGAAATGACATATATTCGTCCAAGAACGTTGACTTCAAAAATACCTGAGAAGTTATCCACTCTCTTCCCAACCTTCCTTCTTTGCCATCTCTTGCTGCTCCATGTATAAAATCGAGGTACATCAACGTACTTGCAAACGGATCTTCAGAACTCAATCGTAAAAAATCAGTCAAAGTGGTTCTAACCATTCCATTATTCATCCCTTGCTGAGCAGCATCAAAAAATACTTGTTGTTGGACTGGTAGATGTACAAGTCGAATGACATGGGGGTGTCTCTCACGAGTAAGAAATCCAAGGACTGATGCCCCTCCCTCTGAAGGACCAACGTATCTTCCATTCAGGTATTGTTTAATCTCGTCATTTACATTAATTCCAAAAGCTGCCTGATCACATCCCTTCAAGGTGTACTTGACTGTACAGAGCAGCATATTTTGACGTTGAGGTGACATTTGAAAGCCTTCAATAGTTCTGCATTATAGGGCACAACCCAATTGGAAGTAATAGTCTGTAACGAACGTCCTTCTTGATGTCCCTGAAACCCTCCCATGGCTGGAGATCTCCTCCTGTGCAGAGGATACGAATCATCTCCACACATTGTACTTTCGACAAATGGCTTTGGGAATCTCTTGGTGCATCTTCCTTCCTTCCAACATGGAGAGGTGTCCTTTCAGAACGGTCCATGGATCATGTGCTTGAGTACCAATTTATGCAGCTCAGGATCTGCTTGCGGGTCTGGAATTTCAGCTTGCACAAATATTTCATAATGTTGAGGTCTTGGCTTACTCACTTCATCAAGCCAAAGCAGACAATGGAAATGAGGCATGCGTCTCTTCTGATATTCCACAGTCAAGAAGAAAGCGATACAGTTTCCAAAGAAGCCATCTGGTCCAGTGACGATCTTGAGGAATATTTTTATTTTCAGCTCGAATACTCTTGCTACTAATTCTGGTCTATCATACGGCTGTTGATTTGGAAAGAGGAACTATCGGATTTCGCTCCAATTTGGATTGCAGGTCATCATAATGAAGAATGCAGCTGTACCATACTTCCGAGCATACATCATGGCGTCCTGGCATCATTCCATCATATATCGGGGACCACCGACAAATGTTGAAGAAAGGATGATGCGCCTTCCGATGTTTTCCAAGTCATCATTATCATGTAATGCATCTGTCAGTCCTTAGTACGTCGTTGACCTCAACAATACCTGATTCATGCAAATATAAATGAGTCTATCACTTTCCATTTTAGCCGCCATATCAACAAGATATTGTTGATAGAGTTGTCCTCCTCTCAAAAGCTGGTTGAATTCATTGTCACGATTCATGATCCTATGTGCATAATATTGCATCAGTGTCAATTTCCTGCTGTTACTCATTTGGAGTTGTGAATGCCATCCGTCATCACCAAGTGGAAAGAAAAGGATGTATTGAAAACTGTCATAAGACCTATGGGACTCTGAAATGATTTGCAGACCTCCTTCTGCTCCTCCTCTTCCTCTTCTTCTCAAGACAATGTGGCGTGATGTTGCCGCAGGCTCATTACTGTCTGCTATGAGGACGGCAACATCATTTGCAGTTTGCGTGTTAAACCTCCATTCATGTTGTAAAGGTGGCCGATAATTGGGATCAATAACGATTGATGCCTCCGGTAAATCTCTAATTCTCTCCACCGCCATTACAAGTGAATGAATGTAAGGGTTGTTTAGTCTTATCATGTTTAAAGCATTTCAACAATGTCCCTTTGAATACCAGCATCTCGGAGTATACTCATTTGCAACTCAATGCTATCTTGCGGGTCCATGAAATAGATTTGTAAGAATTTACTTTGTTCATCTAGGTCAGGCATCAATGAACCAATGAAATGATGAATCTGGCCTTGAATGATCACTGAAGGATTCCATCCATGTGCCACCACTTCCTTGGCACCAAATGACATGAGTTGAAAGAGGAAATTGTATTGTCTAATATTCTTTCTGAACTCATGTGCTTGTGGTGTGTCACCTGTATACAAATTAATGAGTGCATTCGGGAGCGTTTTCAGAGGAGCAATGTTGACCTTACCCTTCATGCAGCAAAAGTTGGTCATTTCTCCTGAGAAGCGGTGCGCTCGACAATGAAGGCAAACATTGGTCATTTGACCAACATCAGCAGAAAGATTTCTCCTTGTAAGTTGTGCATTTTATTGTCGTATCTCTGTCTCACTGTTCATCCAGCCTTCTAGTTCTTTCATCTTCCATCTCTGCATCCTTTCTCATTTGTATTCTTTCTTGATGTTCCTCAAGATGTTGAGTTGTTTCTTGCTGCATCGCTTGAGTCCTTCTCTCCTGCTCCCTCTCTCGTTTATTTCTGAGATGTTGACTTCTTTCTGGCTGCGTCTCTTGAGCCCTTCTCTCCTCCTCCCTCTCGTTGATTTCTGAGACGTTGAGTTCTTTCTTGCTGTGTCTCTTGAGCCTTTCCCTCCTCCTCCCTCTCTCATTGATTTCTGAGACGTTGAGTTCTTCCTTGCGGCGTCTCTTGAGCCCTTCTCTCCTCTCTCTCGTTTATCTCTGAGACATTGAGTTCTTTCTTGATGCGTCTCTTCAGCCTTTCTCTTGCACTCTCTCGTTTATCGCTCAGACATTGAATTGTTTCTTGATGCTTCTCTTCAGCTAATCTCTCTCGCTCTCTCTCTCTCTCGTTTAACTCTGAGACATTGAGTTGTTTTTTGCTGCATCTCATGTGCACTGCTCTCCCTCTGTCTACCCCGACTATCTCGGAGACACTGAGATGTTTCAGGCTGTGTCTCTTGTGTCCTTCTCTCCTGGTTCATCTCATGTAACCCCACTTTTAAAGAAAAGGAGGGAGAGAGAAAACGGGGAATTACAGACCAGTTAGTCTAACATTGGTAGTGGGGAAACTGCTAGAGTCAGTTATTAAAGATGGGATAGCAGCACATTTGGAAAGTGGTGAAATCATTGGACAAAGTCAGCATGGATTTACGAAAGGTAAATCATGTCTGATGAATCTTATAGATTTTTCGAGTATGTAACTAGTAGAGTGGATACGGGAGAACCAGTGGATGTGTTATATCTGGAATTTCAGAAGGCATTCGACAAGGTCCCAGATAAGAGATTAGTATACAAACTTAAAGCACACGGTATTGGGGGTTCAGTATTGATGTGGATAGAGAACTGGCTGGCAGACTGCAAGCAAAGGGTAGGAGTAAACGGGTCCTTTTCAGAATGGCAGGCAGTGACTAGTGGGGCACCGCAAGGCTCAGTGTTGGGACCCCAGCTATTTACAATATATATTAATGATTTGGACGAGGGAATTGAATGCAACATCTCCAAGTTTGCGGATGACACGAAGCTGGGGGGCAGTGTTCGGTGTGAGGAGGATGCTAGGATGCTGCAAGGTGATTTGGATAGGCTGGGTGAGTGGGCAAATGCATGGCAGATGCAGTATAATGTGGATAAAAGTGAGGTTATCCACTTCGGTGACAAAAACAGGAAGGTAGACTATTATTATGAATGGTGGCCGATTAGGAAAAGGTGAGATGCAATGAGACCTGGGTGTCATGGTACACCAGTCATTGAAAGTAGGCATGCAGGTGCAGCAGGCAGTGAAGAAAGCGAATGGTATGTTAGCATTCATAGCAAAAGGATTTCAGTATAGGAGCAGGGAGGTTCTACTGCAGTTGTACAGGGTTTTGGTGAGACCACACCTGGAGTATTGCGTACAGGTTTGGTCTCCAAATCTAAGGAAATACATTATTGCCATAGAGGGGGTACAGAGAAGGTTCACCAGACTGATTATTGGGATGTCAGGACTTTCATATGAGGAAAGACTGGATAGACTCGGCTTGTACTCGCTAGAATTTAGAAGATTGAGGGGGGATCTTATAGAAACTTACAAAATTCTTAAGGGATTGGACAGGCTAGATGCAGGATGATTGTTCCCGATGTTGGGGAGGTGCAGAACAAGGGGTCACAGTTTAAGGATAAGGGGGAATTGCTTTAGGACCGAGATGAGGAAAACATTTTTCACACAGAGAGTGGTGAGTCTCTGGAATTCGCTGCCACAGAAGGTAGTTGAGGCCAGTTCATTGGCTATATTTAAGAGGGAGTTTGATGTGGCCCTTGTGGCTAAAGGGATCAGGGGATATGGAAAGAAGGCAGGTACAGGATACTGAGTTGAATGATCAGCCATGATCATATTAAATAGTGCTGCAGGCTTGAAGGGCCAAATGGCCTCCCCTGCAACTATTTTCTATGTTTCTATATGCACTTCTCTCCCACTGTCTCCCCCGACTATGTTGGGGACACTGAGATGTTTCAGGCTGTGTCTCTTGTGCCCTTCTCTTCTGGTTTCTCTCCGGATTATCTCGGAGATGTGTTCTTTCTTGCTGCGTCTGTTGTTCTTTTCTCCTCCTCATTACTTCTCAATGTCTCAATTTCTCATCACATGACCATCTTGTATGTCTTTTCCTCCCTCTTGGCATGATTTGAAAACACAATCTCAGTTATCAATGAAGAGAGGATTAATTTATTAAAAATGGAATCTTTCTGATTTAAAAAAAAAGCCCAAACACACTCTCAGTTATCAATGAAGACAGATTAATTTATTCCAAATGGTATCTTTCAGATCAAATAAAATCAATCACAAAGAAATTGGTTTTAAATCTCAGTTGTCAATGAAAACGGATTAATTTCATGAAAATTGAGCCTTTCCTGTAGAATGAAATCAATCACAAAGAAGAAACAAAGCAGGAAATTTTAACATCAATTAAAAATCCCAAAAATGCTGTCTTTGAAATTAAATGTTTATTTTAAGAATTAAAGATAATCGTTAAGAATTTAGAAATTTCAACATTGTAAAGATGTAACAAACGGGGAAAATTTAACATTAGAATTAAAAAAACAACAACTATCTTTTAAAAAAAGCAAAAAAAACTCAACGTTGACAAAGTTAAAAAACAATGAACTTGAATCTAAGCTGTCAATTAAAAGACAGCAATTTCATTTTTTAAAATGGTCTTTGAAATTAAAAGTTAGTGTTAAAAATTAGTGATGTTAAGTGAGAAATAATTCAATTCAATTCAATGAGAAACAATTAAATCAACAATAATAAGCAGTTAAATGAGAAACAATTAAATGCAATGCAATACAAATAAAGAAATTAGCAATGAAATTAAATCAAATGTTAATGTAAATAAAATAATCTTTTAAATGGAATGCACTCTTTACGATTTATAAAGTAAATGGAGACAGAAAGATAAATGGTTTCAAAATGAAGTTTTACACAAAAGCAAATGGCTGAAAAATTAAAAAGAATGATTTTGAATCTAAGCTGTCAATTAAGAGACAGCAAATTTATTGTAAAAAATGGTCTTTGAAATTAAAAGTTAGTGTTAAAAATTAGTGATGTTAAGTGAGAAATAATTAAATTCAATTCAATTCAATTCAATGAGAAACAATTAAATCAACAATAATGAGCAGTCAAATGAGAAACAATTAAATTCAATGCAATAAAGAAATTAACAATGAAATTCATTCAAATATTAATGTAAAAAAATTAATCTTTTACATGAAATGCACTCTTTAAGATTTATAAATTAAATGGAGACAGAAAGATAAATTGTCTCAAAATAAAGTCTTACTGCCAAACAAACGGCTGAAAAATTAAAATGAGCTGTCTATGAAATGAACAGTTAACTATCGAAGCAGATTCTTATCGTGAGACAAATGGAATTCAGGACTTTGCTCTTCATAAGCAAAGTCAGAATGACGGTTGGTGAAGAATTTGAATAACCGCTGAGCGTTCAGATGCTGCACGCGTCTCATGCACCAAAGCTGTTGGGGGGCAGGAGCATGCGTCGTCACACACACTAAGCACCCACCCCCAAAGCAGCGGGTCCTTTGTAAGTTTATCTGGAGTTCGGGGGGAGGAGTGTGTGTCGTCACACACACTAAGCACCCGCCCCCACAAACAGATGAGAGCATCTGGTTGAATGGAGAGCGTGTGCCCGCCCCCTCAAACAGTCATACACACTAAGTGCCAGCTCTGTCACGCTGGCTCAAGCCAAAGATCGGCTTTCTTTGGCGATCTTTGGCTTGAGGCAGCATGACAGAGCCTGCCCGGCGGAGGGGGGGGGGGCAAGTGTAGGAAGTACTCAAGCCGAACATCGGCTGTTCCCCCACCACAGGAGGCTACAAAATGGGAGAGGGAGGGGGGAGAGGGAGGGAGGGGAGGGGAGGGGGGGAGAGGGAGGGGGAAGAGAGGGATGGGGAAGGGAGGGGGGGAGAGGGAGGGAGGGGGGGAGGGTGGAGTGGGCAAGCATGATGCTGACTGAGGCTGCGGGCCAGATGTTTGCAGTACGCAGTGTCTCAACAATGTACGCAGCATCTTGACGGCGTACGCAGCGTTTCGACGGTGTATGCGGTGTCTTGACGCCGTACGTAGTGTCTTGATGGCTTATGACGTCGAGAAACTGTGTACGGCCGTCGAGACGCAGTGTACGCCCTCAATGCGCCTGCAGGCCAACAGGCCGTTGAGGCGCCGGTTCTTTCACGCTGGCTGAAGGCAAAGATCGGCAGTTCGCCTGCTGCTTTTCGCCATCCACGGGAAGTGCTGATCTTTGACATGAGGCAGCGTGATAGAGCCGGGCCGGGGAAGTAAATTTGGCAGCGAAATAAGGAAACTGTCGGGTCTCGGGGGGGGGGGGGGGGGGGAGGGAAGTGGAGGGAGTAAAATTGCCAGTGAAATAATAAAAATGTCGGGGCCCGAGGGGGGGGGGGGGGGGGGGGGGGAGAGCCTGGCGGCAACAGTGGAAATTGTCAACGAAAGAAGAAAAATTGTGACATTTTTGCAGGAGAGCAGCAGCAGCAGCCGTTATGGGACAAAATGAGTGAGTGTGGAGGGGGGGGGGAAGGATTTTATTTAAAAATGTGTACATAGAAATGTCGAAATGTAATGAGGAGTGGATCCGTGAATGTAAAAGTGTAATGTCTAGCGAAATGGAAAATTTCTCAGAGTTTGAGTGTGTGGTTTTGGCGAACCATGAAATCAAAGGGCAAATCTGACATACACACAGCGCCGACACACTCACAGAGTTTTAAAAGTATACTAGACCAAGTGTGGACCTGTTGGGTCTGTTCACCGAATGCGCGTTTGCGGGGGGGAGGGGGGTGGGCTGTGGCATCACACTCACACTAACAACTCCCCAAACACAAAGGCGGGGGGAGGGAGGGAGAGGGATGGAGGGGGAGATGGGGTGGGGAGAGGGGAGGGTGGGGAGAGGGGTGGGCGGGGAGAGGGGGAGAAGGAAAGGGGAGAGATTGGGGAGGGGGAGGAGAGGGGGTAAAGGGGAGAGAGAGGGGGATGGGGAGGGGCAGGAGAGTGGGGAGTGGGAGGAGAATGGAGAGGGCGGGAAGGGGTGGGAGAGGGGTAGGGGTGGGAGAGAATGCTAGAGGGGCGGGACAGAGGCGGAGAGAGGGGACGAGGGGTAGGGGAAGGGAGAGGGGCGAGAGGGGGTGGGGGAGGGGGGAGGGAGAGAGGTGGGGAGGGGGAGGGAGAGGGGAAGAGTTGGGAGTGAGAGGGAGAGGGGTAGCAGGGAGTGGTGCAAGAGAAAGGGGAAGGGGGAGATGGGGGTGAAGATGGGTGGGGAGGAGGGAGAGAGGGGTGGGAGGGGAGGAGGGAGAGGGGTGATGAGAGAGGGAGATGGAGGGGGGAAGGGGAGGAGGGGGGGTGGGGAGGGGGTGGGGGAGGGAGTGAGAGGGGGTTCAGGGAGGGGGTGAGAGAGGGGTGGGGGAGGCGGTGAGAGAGGGGTGGGGAGGGGGAAGAGGGGTGGGGGGAGAGGGGGAAGAGGGTGGAGGGAGGGGAAGAGAGAGGAAGGGGGAGAGAGGGCGAACAGTGTGGAGGGAGGGGGAGAGGGGTAGGGGAGAGAGGGGGAAGAGTGTGGAGGGAGGGGTAGAATGGTAGGGGGAAGAGTGGGGAGGGAGGGGGAGAGCGGAGAGAGGGGGAAGAGTGGAGATGGAGAGGGAAGGGAGGGGGAGACAGAGGGTTGGGGTGGGAGCTGGGGAGGGATGGGGGATGGGGGAGAGAAGTGGAAGAGTGGGTAGGGAGGGGAGAGGTGTAGGGGGGTGTGGTGGAAGAGGGAGAGAGGCAGGGGGAGGGGGAGGGGGAGTGGTGGAAGAGGGAGAGAGGGTATGGAAAAGGGTTGGGGAGGGAGAAAGTGGGGGAAGGGGGGAGAGAAGTGGAAGAGTGGGGAGGGTGGGGGAGAGGGTTGGGGGGAGTGGTGGAAGTGGGAGAGAGGGAGGGGGTAGGGGAAGTGGTGGAAGAGGGAGAGAGGGGTATGGGAAGGGAAAGGGGTGGAGGGAGAGAGGGAGGGGGAGAGAGAGGGGTGGTGGAGGGAGAGGGGTGGGGAGGGAGAGGGCTGGGGGATGGGGGAGAGGTAGGAAGGGGGAGGAAGGGGAGAGGGGTAGGGGGAGTGGTGGAAGTGGGACAGAAGGGTAGGGGGAAGGGGGTGGGTGGAGAGAGGGAAGGGGGGTGGGGGAGAGAAGGGTGGGGGAGAGAGGGATGGGGTGGAAGGAGGAGCGGGGAGGGAGAGGGGTGAGGAGAGGGAGATGGAGAGAGGGGAGGAGCGGTGTGGGGGAGGGGAGGAGAGAGGGGAGGGGGCGAGAGGAGTGGGGGAGGGGGGAGGGAGGGGAGGAAGGAGATGGGGTAGGGGAGAGGGGGGGAAGAGTGTGGAGGGAGGGTGAAGGGGGGTGGGGGAGAGGGAAGGGAGGCAGGGGAGAGAGGGATGGGGGTGGGAGGAGGAGGGGGAGGAGAGGGAGAGGCGTGAGGAGAGGGAGATGGAGAGGGGGAGGAGAGAGGGGTGGGGAGGAGAGAGGGATGGGGAAGGGGGAGAGATGTGTGGGGAAGGTGGGGGAGGGAGGGGGGTGGGATGGAGAGGGAGGGGGGAGGGAGATGGGGTATGGGAGGGACGGGGAAGATGTGGAGGGAGGGGGGAGAGGGGTGGGGAGAGAGGGAGGAAAGAGTGGGGAGGTAGAGTGGGATGGGGAGTGATTGATGAGCTATATCACACACACCTGATTACACTGCGAGAGGCATAAGTCGGGTCGGGTTTCCGAAAATGGCGGAGGTTCTGCTCCGTTGCATACTACAAGACAGTACATTGGATTTTGAAGGATTGGTCTATCTTTGCCTTCTATGATCTTTGGTTGTGGTCACTGAATAGTCAGCAGACCTCAGATGGTGAAATCTGAGCTGCATGTCAGGACAGCTCACCTCTCAATCATCCTACTTGTGCTGTCAGAGGACCCTTCTCACCGTTTCTGAATATCTCTGGTTATCCAATCCACTGCTAGCAAATTCTCACAGAAAAACTTTTGATACATGCTGCATGAAATGAGAAGTGCACACTACCCTTGATAAGTATACAAGGGGCCCTTGTGGGCTTACAACACACAAATAATTAAAGAATTGCCATCTCCTTAGTGGCATCTACCCATACAGCCTCACAGCGCCAGAGATCCGTGTTCGATCCTGACCCCAGGTTCTGTCTGTGGAGTTTTCACATTCTCCCCGTGACTGTGACCGTGTTGGTTTTCGTCCAGGCGCCTTGTTTCCACCCACATCTCAAAGACTTGCAGGTTTGGTCGGTTAATTGGTCTCTGTAAATTGCCCCTAGTGTGCAGGGAGTGGATGCAAAAGTGGGATGACAGAGGACTAGTGTGAACGGTTGATCGATGGTCTTGGTGGGCCTGTTTCCATGCTGTATCTCTAAAACTAAAATAAAACTCGCCCATGTCTAATGATGATTCATACGCGCCAGCCAGGGTTCCTGCAATTTTGTCTCTATTTTCGCTAAATGAAAATCACTTAAAAAGACTAGCTGAATATGATAGCATTATTGTTTTTGAAAGCACACTGAGCGCAAATTGGATACTGCTTTTCCTGTGTTAGTACAGAAATGTTTCATGTACAGTGCTTTGGGATCTGAGGTGCAATTCAATTCTTTCTTCTGTAACTAAAAATGACAGGCCAATAGGATACAATCACATTTTACTTTGTCCTTTAAAGCTTACGTGACATTGTTCTGACACAGAGAAAACAACTATGTTGTCACTGAATTGATGTTCTGAATCTTTTACCAACTTTTGATGGAGATATTTGATCCTTTCATCTTCCCGTTGCTCAAAGAAGCTTGCAGAAATCTTTCTTCGTGCACGCAATGCATAGGTTTCCAAAAACACTGTAATATAGGCAATATAATAAAGCAGACAGATGACGAAAATGATCTGGACATTTGGGTGAGATGGATGAAATATGCATCTATCTGATACAAGGGTGACATTCCAAGTAAAATTGGCTTCCTTTCGCAGTTGAATTGGGAGGAATTTTTTGTTAAAAATTCGATCTATTATGGTCTCCACGTCTACCTGGAAAAGACCAAATCACGTTTAATTCTTACATAAATAAAGACATATACTACACAGAAAATTGTAATCTGTAAAAAAAAACTATAGCATGGCACAGGGGCTGCATAAAACATGGAATTTGTATGTTCTCTCTGTGATGTCGTGGGTTTTCTACAGGTGCTCCAGTTTCCTCCCACATTGCAAAGACATGCAGATTTGCAGGTTAATTGGTTTCTGCAAATTGTTCTTAGTATGTGGGATAGAGCTAGTGTACTGGTGATCATTAGTCAGTGTGGACTCGGTGGGACAAAGGACCTGTTTCCATGCTTTCTCTAAATTAAAATGTCACGTTCATTTTTATCCCAAATAACAATTGAAACATTATAATCAACCTTGCCCTTGTTTTGTTCAATTATCCCACTTTACTTTGGTTGCATGCTAGAACCTGTATATAATTCCCGGAGATACAAGTGCCTGTAGATACTAAAATATTGAGCAAAATCAAAAGTGCTGGATTAACTCAACGGGTCAGGCAGCATCTGTGGAGGGAATGTATAGGTGACATTTCAGTTCGGAACCTCCTTCAGACTGTAGTAGGAGGGATGGGGATGGGGGAGAAAGTGGGAAAAGAGAGGCTGGTGATGGGACAAAGTCTGACAAGTGATTCTCCCCCCTTTGCGATAATTAGTCTGAGAAAGGGTTCCGAGCTGAAACATCCTCTATCCATTTCCTCCGCAAATGCTGCCTGGCCTGTTGGGTTACTCCAACACTTTGTGTTTTGCCAAGATTCTAGCAGAGTTCAGACTGCAGAGTCCTTGTGTTTTCAAATTATAGATGGATACAAGTGAGGATGTTTTCTTGCCAGTTGCGTGGAGTAAGTGACAAAAGTTTTTCAATTGCTGTGCCAAAATGACAGGAGAGAGGGAGAAAGGGATTGTTCTTAACAATGGAACCATTTTGAATTAGAGGGTTGTTTTCATGAATAGGGCAATGTAGAATGAGAGTAGCTGTAAATCACAAATCTTAAGACACGATGTATGATTACTGAAAGTGGAAGGATTAGAGGGTGAAATCACATATGCATTCTACCAATTTCCCAATGTGAGATTGGGAGTTCCAGGGGGTATTGGCAGGAATTAAGAACTGAAAGTTCTAGGTAATTTCAGGTCCCGTTTCTGCTTCTGTCCTTGAATTATACCACCGGTTCCAAATTTCTTGTCTGTAGATAAATGTTAAACTGAAGCCAATAGTGCAGTCTCAAAGATCTAATAATCCTGGAGAGGTGATTTCCCAGGTTGTGTCAGAGTGTTGTCTTGACCCTATATATAGGTCCACAGAAAATGGGCAGAATGTTATTAATCTTCCCAAAATAGCACAAAATGCTGGAGTAACTCGGCAGGTCAGGCAGCATCTCTGGGGGAAAAGAATAGGCGACGTTTCGGGTCCAACTAGAGAGCAGTCTTGAGCTACCATCTACCTCATTGGAGACTATGTTTGATTGGAATTTTCTGGACTTTATCTTGCACTAAACATTATTCACGTTATTCCCTCTATCATGTATCTGTACACTGTGGATGGCTCGATTGTAATCAGGTATTGTCTTTCCGCTGACTGGTTAGCACACAACAAAAGTTTTTCATTGTACCCGTGACAATAAACTAAACTCAAATTCAAACTCAAACTCAAACTCATTCTTTTTCTCCAGAGATGTTGCCTGGCCCGCTGAGTTACTCCAGCATTTTGTGTCTCTCAACAGTATAAACCAGCATCTGCAGTTTCTTATTCGGCAATACTTATGTTTCTTCCTCAATATCCTTCATGTTTTTTGCTCTCATGGGAAGAGAAACTTCTGACTCCAAAGTGGGAATTTCTATTTGGTTTACTGCTAACTTCCGCGGCAGCTGGAACTGCTCCAAATTACAATAAGCAAATCTGAGGAGCGCTGCTTGTTTATGTAATAGTGTCCATCATTTGTTTTGTTTTAGTTTAGAGATACAGCACGAAAACAGGCCCTTCGGCCCAGCATGTTTGCGCTGATCACCCCGTACACTCGCAGTATCCTACATACTAGGTACAATTTACAATTTTACTAACAATTTCCTGTTGAATTTATTGGTAACTATCTTATATCTATACTCTGTTTTCTAGTTACTCTGCAGATGAGAATGTCTTCTTTACATTTATCCTATTAAATCTTAAAGACCTTAAGTCTGCAGTCTGCACTTTTCCAGAGAAACAAAGTCTTACTATGTTCAATATATCCCATTTGATTTAATCTCACTTTTTTTAAAAACAGCTAGCAATTTTTCTTTTGCATTTTCTTTAATGATTCCACAACCTTTACATGAAGATGGAGACAAGATGTATTCACTTTACACTGACTTACAGGCAACTTCTATCTTATGGGCATTTGGGTTGAGGAAATTTTCCCTTACAGAATTCACAAATCACAAGCCGAGGCTTGAGATACATAATACATTTGCAAGTATAGAATTCATATGAAAAAATCAGTGTTCCTCAGATTTGCTTATTGTATTTAGATAATAAAATGATATATATAAATCAACAGAAAATTATATATTTTTCAAGGTGCATTTCTTGATGCATGCTTAGATGAAGTGGCTTCATATTAAGTAAAATTACAATAGACTGTTTTCTGGGACTGAAACCCCTCCTCTGCTGTATTGTGGGGTTCATCTGTATCTGCTTTTCAGCTCTAACCCTCTATAAATGATCCTCAATGATGTTGTGTTATAGAGTCATGGAACCTTACAGTGAGGAAAGGCCCTTCTGACCAACTTGCCCACACTGACCAACATGTCCCAACTACACTAGTCACACCTGCCTACATTTGTCCCATATCCCTCTAAACCTGTCCTATCCATGTCCATGTCTAAATGTTTCTTAACCGTTGAGATAGTACCTGCCTCAACTACCTCCTCCGACAGCTCATTCCATACACCCACCACCATTTGTAACCCCTCAGGTTCCTATTAAATCTTCCCCACCCCCCCTCCCCCACCCCCCCTCACCTAAACCTATGTCCTCTGGTTCTTGATGCCCCTACTCTGTGCAAGAGTTTAGTTTAGTTTAGTTTAGAGATATAGGATGGAAGCAGACCCTTTGACCCGCCAAGTCCATGCCAACCATTGATCACCCGTTCATGCTAGTTCTATGTTACCCCACTTTCTCATCCACTCCTTACATACCAGTAGCAATTTAGTTGACAACCGAACACGTCTTTTGGATGTGGGCGAAACCGGAGCACCCTGAGGAAACACATGCGGTCTCAAGGAGAACATGCAAACTCCACGCAGACTGCACCCGCGATCAGGATCAAACACGGGAGTCTGGCACTGTGAAGCAGCAGCTCTACCAGCTGCGTCACTGTTATTATTAACACGAATAACAGCCAATGCCTGAAAAGAAAGGCAATGGAAGAAATATAGTAAAAGCATATTTACTTTGTATATGAATCCCATTTCGACAGGTATGGATGGAATGTCAACTGTCAATTGCAGCATCTTTGAGGTGAAAATAAAGATGACAAAATCTGCTGTTATAATCACGGCGGACAGGGCTAAATATGCCGTGCTCAGTACCATTTGCTTGACACAATTGGCCACTTCATCTGAAGACATTTTTAACCCTGTGGATTTGATTAAATGTTTGCTTGCGGTTCGTTTCGGCATGGGCTTCCCCTTCTTTGTTGGCAGCAGCTGTGTTAACTTGCCAGTTATGTACACATTGTCAAACTCCAGATTTGTCAGGTAGCCCTTGAGATACTGAATTGAGCTGATGGCCAGATAAAAGAAAACAAAGGCAGCAAGTGCTCTGTTGGCGTGCAGTGTGATCTCACTGAGTAAAGTCTGAAATATTGAAATATTACTCTGGATTTCGTTGCCGATTGTTTGCAGGTGGCTCTTCAATGATGACTGATTGAAATCTGAATTAATTTCCAATTTCGGTTCCGATTGATCTAACCTGTTCTCCACAATTTTATTCACATTTATTAGTTCTCTAACCAGTGCATCTGTCATGTCCTCTACTTGTTTTGTTGAGTTCACAAGGCTATTGATCGAGGTCATTGCAATGCATCGAAGGAGCTTGAGGACCATCTTGATGTTACCCATCATATTGGGGACATTGTTGACGGCCATAAGCATGAAGCAAGTGGAAAGGAGGAGATCGCGTCCTTGTTTTGTGCCTAACGTGGGGATTACAATAGTAAATACACAGCGCACGGGGTGAACTATGAAGAGAAGCAGGAACATAATGATTGCAAACATTTTGGTTATAATCCAGCTTAAGTGCATTCCGTACTTCAGAGATGAAAACATCCAGTTGTGAAGGAGGCCACTGACGATGGTGCATATGCACAAGCATGACAGGAAAAGGACAAGTAGTTCCTTCCAGTTATTTGGAGTAGGAGTGGAGTAAGCATGCCATAGGAATTGTAGGACTCGTTTAATTTTCTCAGCACACTTTTTCCAGCAAAAAATATAAGTCTTCAAATTGTTGTATCTGAGGGGGTAACAAAAAGCAACACTTAAGACACCAAAAATATGAGAGGAAATAGGAAAGTGCAGCGAATAAAGGTTTATAAAGTCAGCAGATGTTGTGTAATTATTGTTTGGAATTGTCCACACACTCCTTTCATGGCGATGACATCTGACATCTTGAGGATTTTCTTTTTTTTAATTTTTTTAATTTATTTAAAAAAAAATAAAAATTTTTATAATATTTTTATTAGAAGCCATACTTATTACAAATAATATAACAGTTTTTTCAGATATACATTTTACATATTTCCAAAGTTATATAAGTATTACAAAGCAATATATATAAGCCTCAATTTTTTTTTGAGAGTGAAAAGAGTAAAGAGTAAAGAAATAATAGATGTTTAATTTAAAGAGTGTGATTAAATAATATTGATTATGATTTTGGTTATATATGGGAGGAAAAAAAAGGGAAAAAAATCAAAATAATAAAAAAAAAATAATAATACTGGCAAACAATTATTATACTAAAAAAAAATGAAGTATACATCTTAACAATGAATAGAACTATTTCTAATAACAATATATATTGAGACGAGTATACAAATCTCAGATTAAATCTTTTCATCTGATCTTACCACCGGGTACTTGAGTTACAATGCTGAGCCCAGCTACCCCTTCATATAGTCAGTGAATGGAGACCATATTTGTTCAAAAAGTTCATATTTATCCATTAGGATAAACCTAATTCTCTCCAATTGCAACGTCTCCAACATTTCCACTGTCCACATTTTAATTGTAGGGGATAATGGTCCCTTCCAGAATTTTAATATTATTTTTTTTCCAATCATTAAACAGTAGTCAAGAAAATTTCTTTTTATTTACTGTTAATGTTTGATTTGAATCTAAAACACCAAATATTATTAGCTTTGGGTCAGGATTCAATATAATCTTAAGAACTATAGAGATAATTAAAAAAATTTCAGTCCAATAACTATTACGTTTTGTGCATGTTACAAAACTATGCGTTAAATTAGCTTCTATGTGCTGACATTTATCACACAATGGAGATATGTTAGGAAAAATTCTATTTAATTTCATTTTTGAATAATGTAATCTATGTAATACTTTGAATATCAAAGTATGTCTGGCATTTAACGAACAACGGTGTATACGTTGTAGACTTTCTTCCCAAAAGTCTTTTAATATCGATAAACCTGTTTCATTTTCCCATATTTGTCGAAGTGATTCTGTTAATTAAATTAATCATCTGCGTATTAAAATATCTTTATACGCAGATGACATCTTAATATATATAACAAAACCAGAGATTCGTATCCCTAAGTTACTTAATGTTATAACTGAATTTAGTATGTTCTCAGGATATAGAATTAATTGGAATAAAAGTGAAATTATGCCTATAACAGGAATAAAATTTAATAAATTACAAAAATTTCCATTTAAAATAGTTACTGACCAAATTAAATATCTAGGAGTTAATGTATCTAAATCTTATAATTCTTTATTTAAATCAAATTTCCCCCAATTACTGAATAAACTAAAAAATAATATCCTATATTGGAAAACATTACCAATATGCTACATTTTCCTAAGCATTCTAAAACTGGGTGCAAAGGAAGGCTTGTATTTATGTATGCCATTTTTCCAGAATATCCCAAAGTATTTCCCATCCAATGAACTGCAATCAATTTAGTAATGTCAGAAATACAGCAGTCAATTGGTGGACCAAGAATTCCCCCAAACAGCAGTGTTGATGAGGGGGGGGGGGGAGGGTAAATATTATCCGGGACATTAGAAGTATGGAATTGATGAGCTACAATGTGCTACAATGCTGAGAACTATATTCTGCACTCTGTTTCTTCCCTTTTCCTCTATCTATTGTAACATAGAAACATAGAAACATAGAAAATAGGTGCAGGAGTAGGCCATTCGGCCCTTCGAGCCTGCACCGCCATTCAATATGATCATGGCTGATCATCCAACTCAGTATCCTGTACCTGCCTTCTCTCCATACCCCCTGATCCCTTTAGCCACAAGGGCCACATCTAACTCCCTCTTAAATATAGCCAATGAAGTGGCCTCAACTACCTTCTGTGGCAGAGAATTCCAGAGATTCACCACTCTCTGTGTCAAAAATGTTTTACTCATCTCGGTCCTGAAAGATTTCCCCCTTATCCTTAAACTGTGACCCCTTGTTCTGGACTTCCCCAATATCGGAACAATCTTCCTGCATCTAGCCTGTCCAACCCCTTAAGAATTTTGTACGTTTCTATAAGAACCCCCCTCAATCTTCTAAATTCTAGCGAGTACAAGCCAAGTCTATCCAGTCTTTCTTCATATGAAAGTCCTGACATCCCAGGAATCAATCTGGTGAACCTTCTCTGTACTCCCTCTATGGCAAGAATATCTTTCCTCAGATTTGGAGACCAAAACTGTACGCAATACTCCAGGTGTGGTCTCACCAAGACTCTGTACAACTGCTGTAGAACCTCCCTGCTCCTATACTCAAATCCTTTTGCTATGAATGTTAACTTACCATTCACTTTCTTCACTGCCTGCTGCACCTGCATGCCTAATTTCAATGACTGGTGTACCATGACACCCAGGTCTCGTTGCATCTCCCCTTTTCCTAATCGGCCACCATCAGATAATAATCTACTTTCCTGTTTTTGCCACCAAACTGGATAACCTCACATTTATCCACATTATACTGCATCTGCCATGCATTTTCCCACTCATCCAGCCTATCCAAGTCACCTTGCAGCCTCCTAGCAACCTCCTCACAGCTAACGCTGCCCCCCAGCTTAGTGTCATCCGCAAACTTGGAGATGTTGCATTCAATTCCCTCGTCCAAATCATTAATATATATTGTAAATAGCTGGAGTCCCAGCACTGAGCCTTGCGGGACCCACTCGTCACTGCCTGTCATTCTGAAAAGGACCCGTCTACTCCTACTCTTTGCTTCCTGTCTGCCAGCCAGTTCTCTATCCACATCAATACTGAACCGCCAATACCGTGTGCTTTAAGTTTGTATACTAATCTCTTATGTGGGACCTTGTCAAAAGCCTTCTGAAAGTCCAGATATAACACATCCACTGGTTCTCCCTTATCCACTCTACTAGTTACATCCTCGAAAAATTGTATAAGATTCATCAGACATGATTTACCTTTCGTAAATCCGTGCTGACTTTGTCCAATGATTTCACCACTTTCCAAATGTGCTGCTATCCCATCTTTAATAACTGACTCTAACATCGGTAGTTTCTCCACTACCGATGTTAGACCAACTGGTCTGTAATTCCTTATTTTCTCTTTCCCCTCCTTTTTAAAAAGTGGGGTTACATTAGCTACCCTCCAATCCTCAGGACTCCAGAATGCATCCACTATTTCTGCGGCTACTTCGTTAAGTACTCTGGGATGCAGCCTATCTGGCCCTGGGGATTTGTCGGCCTTTAATCCATTGAATTTACCTAACACCACTTCCTGGCTAACCTGGATTTCACTCAGTTCCTCCATCTCATTTGAACCCCGGTCCCATGCTATTTCCGGCAGATTATTTATGTCTTCCTTAGTGAAGACAGAACCAAAGTAGTTATTCAATTGGTCTGCCATGTTCGTGTTCCCCCATGATCAATTCACCCGTTTCTGACTGCAAGGGACCTACATTTGTTTTAACTAATCTTTTTCTCTTCACATATCTATAAAATCTATAAAATTCCATTTCCTAATTAAGCCCTTTGTCCTCCTCTGCTGGACTCTGAATTTCTCCCAGTCCTCTGGTAGGCTGCTTTTTCTGGCTGATTTGTATGCTTCATCTTTTGTTTTGATACTATCCCTGATTTCCCTTGTTATCCACGGATGCACTACCTTCCCTGATTTATTCTTTTGCCAAACTGGGATGAACAATTGTTGTAGTTCAGCCATGCAGTCTTTAAATGCTTTTCATTGCACATCCACCGTCAACCCTTTAAGAATCAGTTGCCAGTCTATCTTGGCCAATTCACGTCTCATACCTGCAAAGTTACCTTTCTTTAAGTTCAGAGCCCTTGTTTCTGAATTAATTATGTCACTCTCCATCCTAAGGAAGAACTCAACCATATTATGGTCACTCTTGCCCAAGGGGCCACGCACAACAAGACTACTATCTAACCCTTCCTCATTACTCAATACCCAGTCTAGAATAGCCTGCTCCCTCGTTGGTTCCTCTACGTGTTGGTTTAGAAAACTATCCCGCATATATTCCAAGAAATCCTCTTCCTCAGCACCCCTGCCAATTTGATTCACCCAATCTATATGTAGATTGAAGTCACCCATTATAACTGTTTTACCTTTGTTGCGCGCATTTCTAATTACCTGTTTGATGCCATCCACAACTCCACTACTACTGTTAGGTGGCCTGTACACAACTCCCACTAACGTTTTCTGCCCCTTAGTGTTTCGCAGCTCTACCCATGTCGATTCCACATCCTCCAAGCTAATGTCCTTCCTTTCTATTGCGTTAATCTCCTCTCTAACCAGCAACGCTACCCCACCTCCTTTTCCTTTCTGTCTATCCCACCTGAATATTGAATATCCTCGGGTGTTCAGCTCCCAGCCTTGGTCACCCTGGAGCCATGTCTCTGTGAACCCAACTATATCATAGTCATTGGGTACACAAAATGCTGGAGAAACTCAGCGGGTACAGCAGCATCTATGGAGCGAAGGAGATGGGCAACGTTTCGGGCCGGAACCCTTCTTCAGACTGATGGGTGGTGGGGGGAGGCGGGGGGAAGAAAGGAAAAAGGAGGAGGAGGAGCCCGAGGGCTGAGGGAGAGGTAGGAAGGGGAGGAGGAGACAGCAAGGGTCAACAGAATTGAGAGAATTCGATGTTCATGCCAAGAGGATGCAGACTCCCCAAGCGGAATATGAGGTGCTGTTCCTCCAATTTGCGGTGTTGCTCACTTTGGCCGTGGAGGAGGCCCAGGGCAGAGAGTCATATGTCATAGTCATTAATAGTTATCTGCACATTCAACTCATCCACCTTATTACGAATGCTCCTTGAATTGAGACACAAAGCCTTCAGGCTTGTTTTTTGCAACACTCTTACAACTATACAATTATGTTGAAAAGTGGCCCTTTTTGATTTTTGCCCTGGATTTGTCTGCCTGGCACTTTTACTTTTTTATGGTACAGTATATCTGATCTGTTTGGATAGCATGCAAACTAAAGCTTTTAGTTTGTTACATGTGTCAATAATAAACCTAAATTTAACCCTAACCTCTTCAATATAAGACCCTACAAAGCTTTTCATTCTACCTCGGTACACATGACAATAATATATCTAAATCTAAATCTCTTCAATACAATGCCCTACCTATAATCTTCAACATCCACGCAAAGGAGCAAACTGTGCTCCACTTTAACAACTGATCCAAATTACAGCACCGCTGGCAGTACAGTACTCCCTCCATATTGCATGAGACAGGCCGTGTAGATTTTTCTGCTCAATTATCAAAAATGTGGAATTAAAGCTGGCATTTTCTAATGCAGAAGTGAGAGTATTACAAACTAAGCTACAATCAATGTCTCAGGATTTTTTTCAGTGTGAGACATTTTAGAAATAGAAACAAATTAATTATCTTTGTGTAAGTTGCAACAGAATGAAAAGAAAAAAAGGTTAAAGCAGATCAACTTAACATCACTCCCAGGAGATTGTAGAAATAAAGAGAAGATGGTTAGAGATGAATTTGACTGTTTGAATTTAAATTCTCCAGCTTCTATTGTGAAGCAAGGGAGTCGTGCCTTCATTAATAGCTCAGCTTTAGATACTGGTTTAACTTTAGTTTTAGTTTAGTTTTGAGATACAATGTGGGAACAGGTCCTTTGGCCCCCCGAGTCCTCGCCGACCAGCGATGACCCGTACACTAGCACTATCCTACACACTACGAACAATTTACAAATTTTACCGAAGCAAATTAACCTACAAACCTGTACATCTTTGGCATATGGGAGCACCTAGAGAAAAACCACACGGTCACGGGGAGAACATACAAACTCCATACAGTATGCAACCGTAGCCAGGAGAGAAGCCGGATCTCTGGTGCTGTAAAGCAGCCATTCTACAGTTGCGCCACCACGCCGCCCAGTGCTAATATGCCACCTTGCATATGTCCAGTAGCTTAACCACTTTAATACCCAAATTGTACATGCTTTTATTTCTGATGTTAATATGCAATTGTGCATAGTGTGGTACTGTGATCTCCAATATCTCCAATGAACAGCATCTCATATTTCGCTTGGGCAGCTTACAACCCAGTGGTATGAATATTGATTTCTCTAACTCCAAGTAACCCCTACATTCCCTCTCCCTCCATCCCTCCCTCACCCAAGTCGCTCCGGCTTCTCATTCTCACCGAACAAACAGCTAAAAATGGCCTCTTTCCTTTACCATTGTTACTTTTTTTTGCATATTTGTTGCATTTATTTGTTCTATATCTTTCTACTTCACCATCTATATCTCTTGTTTCCCTTTCCCCCAACTGTCAGTCTGAAGAAGGGTCTTGTCCTGAAACGTCACCCATTCCTTCTCTCCAGAGATGCTGCCTGCCCCACTGAGTTACTCCAGCATTTTGTGTCTATCTTAACATTAACAAAGTCTTCCCCAAATGAAAGCATCACCAACACCGAAGCACCAAAATATTAGCCATTACTTAGCTTGCCAATAGGGCGTATCCAACCAACGCTTAAAA
Organism: Raja brachyura; assembly: GCA_963514005.1. Next base: position 29,116,110 of record OY740802.1, read on the forward strand.
GTTGCTGAATAATACTGAACGTAACAAAATTAGGACTAACTCGCATGAATTTAATTTAAAATGTTTGGGGAATGGAAATATTTCCCAATCTCTATCAAGAGGTTTTCAATGTAAACAGGTTGTGAGGCCTGCAACCACACTTAAGCATAATGAACAAAAGCTATCCGTTTGATTTAATTATTTGATTCAATGTGCTGACTGCACACTGGAAAAAGAATGATCAAATAATTAGAGTCATACAGTTACACACCATGGAAATAGGATCTTTCCATGCCAACCAAGCTGCCTGATCGGGTTAATTCCATTCGACCGAATTTGGCCCATGTCCCACTTCAGCTTTCCTCTCCATGTATCTGGCTAAATGTCTTTCAAATTTGTAATTGTATCCACGTCCACCTACTTCCTCTGGCAGCTTGTTGCACATACCCACAATCCTCTGAGTGAAAAATGATGCCCATCAGGTCCCCTTTAGATGTTCCCTCTCATCTTGAATGGGCGGCACAGTGGCACTGCTGTAGAGTTCAGAAGAAGGGTCTTGACCCGAAACGTCACCTATTCCATAGATGCTGCCTCACCCGCTGAGTTCCTCCAGCATTTTTGTCTACCTTCGATTTTTCCAGCATCTGCAGTTCTTTCTTAAACATGCTGTTGGGTTGTGTCCCAGCTTGGTTTGGCAACAGCGCTGCTGCTGAAATTGCAGAGAATTGTAGATGTAGCCCAGTCCGTCACACAGACCAAACTTCCTATCATTGACTACATCTACACTTCACATTGCCTCGGAAAACCAAAAATAAGAGATAGACCCAAAATGCTGGAGTAACTCAGCGGGTCAACTAGCGCCTCTGGAGAAATTGGATAGATGATGTTTCAGGTCAGGATCCTTCTTCGGACGAAATATAAATTATTATACAAAATAAAACTTTGTTGTACTCTGCACTTTGAGCAGAATTGAATTACACTCACAGAGCAATGAAGCACTGAGGTATCTGCAGTGTGTTGATTCAGGTCCACAGTACTTACTACTTGCTACTTAGATAATTACTTTAAATCCATCTCCTCTTATAACTTTATGGGCATCAACTCCAGTCATAAGCAGGCCATTCAACAATGATTGGCATTATAGTGCACACCTATCCTATCCTCCCACCCACACAGCAGGAAAGTAAATCTATCCAAGAGACACTAACCCTCTACAGGAGAGGTGGCTACTGGGTGATTTTACCTTCACATATTCAGCTTTAAGTGAAATCAAGTGGACAGACGTGAATTCAACTAACGGTTCATGTGGCACGTTAAGCATTTGATCAAGAATTTCTTCCCTGTTTACTGTTGGGCTAGTTGTAGATTAGTCATGCAACATTTCTGATGAGTGTATGAGGCAGATCCTCGATGTACTGGAGAAGATTATAAACATTATTTTCACAACAGTTGGGAAATGAGAGTTTTCATGATCACACAATACTTTGTGTAATTGTTGCATTCAATGTTGTGGGTTCCTCCTTTTGTCTTGATTCCTCTACCTGCATCTTTTCTCAAGCATGTTGGTCGGTAGCTGAGAGAGGGAGGATGAGGTGACATTTTGTGGATGAGGATGAGGGTGGGCAAATGGAAGTTAGGGGGCTTAGGAAGTGGGGATGGGTGTTATGTTACCGGGATCTCTATGATATATTTGTGAAGTGATTATATTTCCTGTGTGATGAATGGTGTATCCTATCTAGTTACGCCACCATGGGGAACATTGGAGCTGAACCTGACACTTGTACGCAAAAGGACACAAAGTGTTGGAATAACTCAGCAGGGCAGGCAGCATCTCTGGAGAACAAGGGTAGGTGACATTTCGGGTCGAGACCCTTCTTCAGACTGACCTTTCTTATGTCAATTTTGCAGCAGTCAATAAATATTAAATGAAAACAAGAGAAATGTTGATTTATGTCTTCCTTGGGGACATGTCAGTTATGCACACCTTCTAATATTCTGTCCACCCTAATTCTGGATCAAATGTGGTGCAATTATCATTTCTATCACTCAATACTAGACATTTGAAAATCCAACTAATCCAATGGTAAATCCTCCAAAGGTTCAATTTTTGTTCAGTAATAAAAACGGCACTGTTCATCAAAATTATTTCCAACCGCATTGTTTGAGTTGAGCATCGAACCGCACCAATATGAAAACATCAAAATGATTTACTTACTTCATTACTTTATCATCAAGTTGGTTGTCCATCCCCATAATTTTTGATGTCACTCCAGTTGCACACTTTTTTCACCTCCAACTCGCGAAATAAATAAAAAGAAACAGAGCCAAATTATATGCTGTGTTTACCCTCCTCTCCACGGCCTCAAAAATGACTTGCACAGCTTGGCATCAAATCGAGAGCAACACAATACTTAGTGTAATTGTTGCATTCAATGTTGTGGGTTCCTCCTTTTGTCTTGATTCCTCTACCTGCATCCTGAATTGGGAGCTTCCTGATTTACATGATGCTGTGAGCATTTTGAAAATGTACTGTTTCCTCTTTTGAAAATAAAATAGTAAGATTAAATGAGAACTTACCAGTTTGAAGTTTGATCTTTATTTTATGAGGAGTTACGATGAGCGATTACGTGAAGACCCCGCCAGTCCGCACGCACATCAATCTTCAAAGCAGCGGTGTGAAATCACAGATAACATTAACTGAAGTAACATAGTAAGATTATAAACCAGACCTTCCAGTAGACCTTTATGATATTGAGGGCCGGGAGCGGTGGGCACGTAATCGCTCATCGTAACTCCTCATAAAATAAAGATCAAACTTCAAACTGGTAAGTTCTCGTTTAATCTTACTATTTTACTTCGGAGTCACGTGAGTGATTTCATGCCGTAGATACAAATCCAGGCGTCTCACACTGCATCAGTTGACTCAGGAGAAGTGAATAATGAGCAATACATTGATACATGGTACTGGTTAACATGATGATGCTTTACTTCACAAAAAATAAACAAAAGAATACACAATAGCGACTCCTCTCTCCCAGGGAGAAGCTATGAAACAGAACTTAAAATGGAATGGGTGAATACCCGGGGTTGAATAAGTGGTTTATTATAAAACCTCTGAAAAGTTAATTCATTTGACCATCCTGCGGCCGCGAGGATATGGTCTAGAGGGATGTCCATTGCCCTTACTGCTGACGTTGATGCCGCCCTGGTGGAGTGAGATTTAAAATTGTCAGTATTAACTCCTGCAGAACCCGGCACTTGTTTCAGCCATCTTGACATGGTCTGAAAGGACACTTTCATATGTGGCTTTTTGTGGCTAATAAACAATGCTACTTCGGAGCTTCTGAGGCTCTTGGTGACCTCGATATAACACCGCAAGTGCACCATCACACACAGCCGTAAATCCGTGCGATATGCTGACAGTACAAGCTTGAATCCTGACACCCCTGGTCTGCTTTGTTTAATTAGATCATACATGTAAAACATAACGTCATTCCTTGATAACACCATCCTGTCCAGACGCAGCTTGGCAAAGTCTGAACCCTTTGCGCTGACACCAGCGCCATGAGCATGACCAACTTTAGGGTAATCTTTGCCAATGACAAGGATGTGGCTGGACCCCACTGACGAAGCAGCGTGAGTATCACGCTCACATCCCAGATTTCAGAGTACCTAGGCCTGGGGGGATTGAATTAAAAACACCCTTCATAAATCGGATATTAACGGATGAGATCCTACAGACTGAAGTTCCGACCTCAGGCATAGGTACGACGACAGGGCACTCCTGGCACTATTGATGGCACTATAGCTCAACCCTTCATCAAAATATAACTTGGACAGAAATTCGAGCACATCTGGGATGGAGGCTGTGTGTTATGTAATGTTTCCATGTAAACATAAGTCCTCCCATTTCCTGACATGAGAGATGAACTGCTTTTTGTACAATCCCTCCAGGACGATGTGATGACATCCACGGTACAATTGGATCGTCCCATACCCAGGTATTGCCTTCTTAGAATCCGCAAATTAACAGATTAATACGATCATACAACAGGTGTTGATCTCCAGTCACAGGGTGCACCAATAGATCATGACATTTTGGGACCACCATAATAGGCTGTATAATAATGTCCGAAATAAGAGGGAACCATGGCTGTGTAGGCCAGTCGGGCACCACCAAAACTCCTGAAGCGGAGTCCTGCTTGATCTTGGTAATGCACCGACTGATGAGGCAGAATGGGGGAAATGCATATAAAAACACTCCACCCCAGTGTAGCGAGAACGCATCTACCGCTACTTGTAAAGAGCGTACACTCACACAGTGTTTCTTTACTATGGCCTTTATTAATTACACATTCACTGATGCCCTAGCTGTACATGGTCTGCACGTTTTACTAGAGGAGGAACTAGGGGATGGAGAGACATTAATATATTTGATAAGAAGGGAGTGGTTAGTAAGGCTACACAACCTATAATTAAAGGGACATGCACTAATCATCTACATCCTTCCTCTTACAAAGAAAGGAACGTGACGGCCGACCATGTCTCATGCACTAGGGCACTGGAAATGAACAGACAATAAAATAGCAGCAATCACATATAATCGCCGTAACGGTCAGGCGCGCGTACAATATGGCCCGAGCGGGTGCGAATCCCGCTCACACCCCCTCCCCCCAAAGGAACAGGACCCGGGGAGGACACCCCGACAGGAGAGCCGCGAGGCGGGGACACGCGCGGTGACAAAGGGATGGAAGGCGAGCGACTAGGCGACGGGGGAGAAACGGGCGGAGGCACGGGAACAGGCACAGGGAGAAGGACCGGGACAGGCCGAGCAGGCGCGGGTTTAGTGACCGCAGCAGGCGGGAGAGCAGACAGAGGGGAAGCATGGGGAACAGCAGGAGGAGGAGGAGGCTCATTCACCAGGCGGAGGTGCTGACGGGACCGACGGTAAACAGTGCCATCGAGGTTGACCAGATAGGAGCGAGGAGAAGTGGCAGTCCCGACAACAATCGCAAGGCCAGGGCGACCGGAGGTGGAACGCATGCGGACAACCTGACCAGGGGAAAGAGGAGGTAGTGCACGGCAGGACCTATCATGGGAGCGCTTCTGAATGGACTGCTTAGCAGCGATGCGCTCATGGACCATGGCAGGTTTCAATACTGCAGGGGCAAGAGTTTGCTGGGCCACCGGGATGGGAGGGCGAGTGACCCGGGACATGAGGCGCTGCGCCGGGGACCCCAAGACGCTGTCACGGGAGATGTTTCGGTGGTTGAGGAGAGCGAGGTAAATGTCAGATTTGGATGCACGGCAGCGTTCCAATAAGTCCTTCGCGCTGCGAACAGCACGCTCGGCCAGGCCGTTGCTCTGGGGGTATTCAGGGCTGCTGGTGTAATGCCTGAAGTTCCAGCTGTCAGCAAAGTCCTTGAATTCCGCGCTGGTAAACTGGCTGCCGTTGTCGGACTGCAGGCTCGCTGGAGAACCAAAGGTCGCGAAATGGCGGCGCAGCTTCGCAACTACAGCAGAAGAGGAGAGAGAGAACAGCTGGTTGACCTCAAACCAGTTAGAGTAGGAATCGACAAGCACCAAGAAGTGCTTGCCGTGCCACTCAAAAATGTCTGTTGCCAGCGCCGACCATGGCAGGTCTGGTGCAGGCTGCTGCAGAAGGGGCTGCCGCTGCTGCTTCGGTGCGAGACTGTTGCAGGTTGGGCAAGATGACACCCGGTCCCGGAAGTATGCAGCCATATCAGGCCAGTAAAACTGGCTTTGGGCGATGGAGAGAGTGGCCTCAGCCCCGGGATGGCCGCGATGAGCAGTGTCGAAATACAGTTGCCGAAGAGCCTCAGGCACCACAACCTTGTGACCCTTAACGATAACGCCATCTCGCAGCACCAGCTCGTCACGGACCAGGAAGGAAGGCACAGCCGCGGCAGGTAGGGAAGAGCGTCGTTCGGGCCAACCCCGCTGAATGACTGCAGCCAACTGTTGGAGAGAGGCGTCAGCAGCAGTGTGTTTGACCAGGGACTGTAGCTGTTTCGAAGGCACAAAGTTGACGTTCATGACAATCATACTGGAAGCCTCGTAAGGGTGACGAGTGGTCGAAGCCAGAGGAGCCCGAGACAACGTGTCAGCAATAAACATGTCCTTGCCTTTACGGTACACCACGGAGAAGGTAAAACGTTGTAATTGAAGCATCATCCGTTGTAACCTGGAGGAGGCAGCGTGAATCGGCTTGCCGAGGATGGTGACCAGGGACTGGTGGTCAGTTTCAATAGAAAATTCGGTGCCCAGGATGTAGTCTTTAAACTTTGAACAGGCAAACACGACAGCAAGCAGCTCCTTCTCAATCTGGGCATAGCGCTGCTCAGCTGGAGTCATCGTGCGGGACGCGAAAGACACAGGCAACTGTACCCCATCATGGATTTGCAAACAGGCAGCACCCAGCCCGAACTTGGAGGCATCGCAAGTGATGACGATCGGACGTTTCAAGTCGAAATACCTCAGCGTCGGAGTGCAGATGAGTTTAGAACGCAGCACATCGAAAGCAGCCTGGTGCTGCGGGAACCAGGACCACGCAGTATCTTTCTTCACCAAGTCTCTCAAGGGAGCACTCAACTCACTCAAATCAGGGATGAACTTTCCCAGGTAATTGACCATGCCAAGGAAGCGCTGGAGGCTAGGCACATCCACAGGAGCAGGCATCTCAGAAATAGCAGCGGTCTTCTGTGGGTCGGGCTTCAGCCCGGACGCTGTGAAAACGTGTCCCACATAGGTGACCTCCGGGACGCGGAACCGGCATTTACTGGGGTTGAGCTTCAAATTCACCTCCCGAGCTCGATCCAAAACCAGTCGGAGGTTGTGGTCGTGCTATCCTACATCTATTCCATACACCAAGATGTCGTCGACGATGATAGCGCACGGGAGCCCCGCGAATAGCTGTTCCATCGTCCTCTGGAAAACTTCACTAGCGGAGCTGATCCCGAACGGCATGCGCAGGAATCGGAACCTCCCAAAGGGAGTGGCGAAAGTCGTCAGGTAAGATGATCGTTCATCTAACGGTATCTGCCAGAACGAGCTCTTTGCATCCAGCACTGAAAACAAAGTGGCTGGGCCGACCTGTGCAGCAACATCCTCGACAGTACGCATAGGGTAGTGTGGGCGCTTGATGGCCAAGTTCAAATCTTTAGGGTTGATGCAGATCCGCAGCTCACTTTTGTCCTTCTTGGCAGCAACAACCATGGTGGAGACCCACTGAGTTGGCTCGCTCACCTCCTTCAGAATGCCCGTAGCCACCATGTCACGAAGGGTGGACTCGACCCTGTCCTTCATCGCAAAGGAGACCCGGTGGGGTGGTCGTACAACCAGATCCACATCAGGATTAAGAGAGATCTTATAGTTGCAGGGAAGCATCCCCAGCGAATTGTCAAACCGATCAGGGTATTCGGCTAGCGGGTCCAGAGGTCGCTGAACCAAACGGATGTCCCGGTGGAAATTGACCAACCCAAGGTCCTGGCATGCCTGAACACCAAGCAGTGGAACACATTTTTCGCCTACCAGAAAGAAAGAGAGGGGCTGAACGGTATTCAGCACTTTACAGTTCAGGGTAGCTTTCCCCACAGGGACGAGCAGACCTCCCCCATAGGCTCGAAGGACAGAGCGCTCAGTGGTAATCCGCTCATTATTCCTTATCTTTTTGAAAAGGCTTGTTGACATTACGTTTGTTGCGGCCCCAGTGTCGACCTTGGCAGAGAAAGTCGCACCATTAACAGTAACTTGCACAGTCGGGTCCGTTATCCGGGCAGGTGTCTTCCTAACTGAAAACATGCTGAGCTCACGCTGGGAAGAGTCCGAATCAGACTGTGGGAGGTTGTTAGGAGGTTGATAAGAACCAGACACATTATCATCCCGTGCCAGGTAATTAGAGGGCTTACGCTGTTGCTGGGCAGGATTCCTGCGAAATCGACAGGCTGCTGAGAAATGGTTGAGTTTGTTGCAGAAATGACATGTCTTTCCCAATGCAGGGCACACATTGTAACGATGAGCCACAAAATTACAGTTCGGGCAGAGCTGTTCTGACTTAGAGCTGGAGCCAGAGCTGGCACCACGGCGAGCTTGCTGAGCAGGACGGCGGGTGGCGACGGTAGCTGACCGAACTTCATGATCAGAGGGGGGCGCAGCAGAGGTGACAGCCTCCGCCATTCTGGAGGCATGCAGAGCATCGTGGAGGGTCAGGTCCGGCTTACACAGGAGCTCCGACCGCAGCTTCTCATTCCGTAGACCGTACACCAAGACATCTCTGGTCAGGGTATCTGGGGTCGCATCACCCAGGTGGCATCGTCTAGCTAGATGCCGTAGGGCAGCATAAAAATTACCGACAGACTCACCGGGGCTCTGACGACGTCCAAAGAACTTAAAACGCTCCAGAATAGAGTTTGTGGGAACGTCGCACATTTCAGTGAACTTTCCGAGTAGGCAATCAAGGTCTCTGGGATCTTCGTTCACCCCGTACTCAAACGACTCAGAGCGCTCCAGAGCCTCGGAGCCGGCTAGATTCAAGAGCAGTGACGCTTTAACTGCAGTGGAAGCAGCTGGGTGTACGATAGTAACATAATGCTGAAAGTCCCGACGGAACACATTCCACCGGTGAGCGATGTCATCGTCAAAGACAAGAGGTTCTGGCTTGCGGCAGGAGGAAGCCATGACCAGGCAGGGAAGGGCAACTGGGACAAATAAAAACTAACGCCGATAAACAGGAGACGCGTGATTCGAAACGACTGACACCATGTAAAGAGCGTACACTCACACAGTGTTTCTTTACTATGGCCTTTATTAATCACACATTCACTGATGCCCTAGCTGTACATGGTCTGCACGTTTTACTAGAGGAGGAACTAGGGGATGGAGAGACATTAATATACTTGATAAGAGGGGAGTGGTTAGTAAGGCTACACAACCTATAATTAAAGGGACATGCACTAATCATCTACACTACTGCCCCTGGATCTGGTTCCCATGAAACATACGTCGGTACCTGGTGATTGAGTCTGGATGCAAACAAATCCATATCTGGCATCCCATACTGAACAACAATATCATTAAATACATAATGATTCAACATCCATTCTGTGTTGTAATTGAATTTGCGTGACCTGGTGTCTGCCACCATATTGAATCTGCCTGGCAAGTAGACAGCTGAAACCCAAATGTTCTTTTTAATGCACCAGTGCAAAATAAGGTTAACCAATCTGTCACAAGATTCCTACTTGATTCCACCCATGTGATTAACATAAGCCACTGCCATAGTGTTGTCAATCTGAAGCTGAGCATGTAAGTGATGCTTGGTGATACAATAAGCCTTGAGCCCGTAAAATGCTCCCAAAAGCTCTAAATAATTAATTCCATGTGATTGGAGAATAAATGCCTCATGCATATTCCATCTGCCTCCACAGCTAGAAATGATATCAGTAGCACCCCAACCTAGGGCACTAACATCAGTCTGCAAAACAACTGAAGGTGCTTCCATCAGAATTTTGCTAGACAATGTGAAATGTTTCTTATCCACCACTATACTTCAGCAATGGCTTCAGATGGTAATTGCATGGGCCTGTTGAAATGACCTGCATGTATCCTGAGTGCCTGTACCTTTGCCCTCTGTTAAATTTGGTAATGCAAAGGTCCATACTGCACAGCTGGAAAGGCAGCTACCAATTTGCCAATCAAGCTGGCCACATGTCTAATTGAAGGTGATTGCTCCCCCAAGAGCTTGATACAGCCTTCAATTAAATCTAATCTCTTGCTCTTGGGCAGAGTCACAGACATGTGAGTTGAATTAACTGTGAATCCCAAATAGTCAATTACTTTAACCGGTACGAATGTTGATTTAGCTGGATGGATGAGAAACCCCAATCTCTCAACCATGAGTTTAACAGCTGAAACCGATAACTCAGCTGCCTCCCGGGTTTTTCCAATTATTAAGATGTTATCCAAATAAGCCATTATAATATGACCCTGAGCCCGGAGTAACCCCACTACTGGTTTTAGCAGCTTTGTAAATAATTTAGGGGCTGAGGTTAACCCATTAGGCAGTGCTTTAAATTGCCATAATTGCCCCATCCAGCTAAATTTCAAATATCTCCGATACTCTTTATGAACAGGCACTGAGTAATATGCATCCTTAAGATCTATAGATGCCATATAACACCCTCTGGAAACCAATTGCTTGGCAGTAGCAAATGTTTCCATTTAAAAATGATTATACTGCACAAACGGATTAAGTCCTGTCAGGTCCAAAATAATCCGACTCCCACCATTTTTCTTTGGTCTAGGAAAAATATTAGATACAAATTGGTGAGCTTGATAAACTGTCTTCTCAATTACATCTTTTAAATATGACACTTTTGAAAAATATAAAAGTGGATAAGTCTCCAGGTCCGGACAGGTTATTCCCTAGGACATTTAGGGAAGTTAGTGTAGAAATAGCAGGGGCTATGACAGAAATATTTTAAATGTCATTAGAAATGGGAATAGTGCCGGAGGATTGGTGTACTGCGCATGTTGTTCCATTGTTTAAAAAGGGTTCAAAGAATAAACCTAGCAATTATAGACCTGTTAGTTTGACGTCAGTGGTGGGCAAATTAATGGAAAGGATACTTAGAGATAATATATATAAGCATTTGGATAAACAGGGCCTGACCAGGAACAGTCAACATGGATTTGTGCCTGGAAGGTCATGTTTGAGAAAGCTTCTTGAATTTTTTGAAGAGGTTACTAGGGAAATTCATGAGGGGAAAGCAGTGGATGTTGTCTATATGGATTTCAGTAAGGCCTTTGACAAGGTTCCCCATGGAAGGTTGGTTAAGAAGGTTCAATCTTTGGGTGTTAATGGTGGAGTAGCAAGATGGATTCAACAGTGGCTGAATGGGAGATGCCAGAGAGTAATGGTGGATGGCTGTTTGTCAGGTTAGAAGCCGGTGACCAGTGAGGTGCCTCAGGGATCTGTGTGGGGTCCACTGTTGTTTGTCATGTACATCAATGATCTGGATGATGGGGTGGAAAATTGGATAAGTAAGTATGCAGATGATACTAAGATAGGTGGTGTTGTGGATAATGAAGTAGATTTTGAAGCAGATAATGAAGCAGATTGAGTTTAATGCTGATAAGTGTGAGGTGCTACATCTTGGCAGGACAAATCAAAATAGCATGTACATGGTAAGTGGTAGGGAATTGAGGAATGCTGTGGAACAGAGAGATCTAGGAACAACTGTGCATGGTTCCCTGAAGGTGGAATCGCTTGTAGATAGGGTGGTAAAGAAAGCTTTTGGTGTGCTGGCCTTTATAAATCAGAGCATTGAATATAGGAGTAGGGAAGCAATGTTAAAATTGTACAAGGCATTGGTGAGACCAATTCTCGAGTATGGTGTACAATTTTGGTCGTCTAATTATAGGAAGGATGTCAACAAAATAGAGAGAGTACAGAGGAGATTTACTAGAATGTTGCCTGGGTTCCAGCAACTAAGTTACAGAGAAAGGTTGAACAAGTTAGGTCTTTATTCTTTGGAGCGCAGAAGGTTAAGGGGGGACTTGATTGAGGTCTTTAAAATGATGAAAGGGATAGACAGAGTTGACGTGGATAAGCTTTTCCTATTGAGGGTAGGGAAGATTCAAACAAGAGGGCATGACATGAGAATTAAGGGACAGAAGTTTAGGGGTAACATGAGGGGGAACTTCTTTACTCAGAGAGTGGTGGCTGTGTGGAATGAGCTTCCAGCAGAAGAGGTGGAGGCAGGATCGATTTTAACATTTAAAAGTAAAGTGGATAGGTATATGGACAGGAAGGGAATGGAGGGGTATGGTCTGAGAGCAGGTAGATGGGACTAGGAGAAAATAAATGTTCGGCACGGACTGGAAGGGCTGAGAGGGCCTGTTTCCATGCTGTAATTGTTATATATTATTGTTATATGTTATATAATTTTCCAATTTCAGCTTGAACCTCCAAATTCTCCTTTTGTGAGAAAATGAGTGCCCTCTCTGGTATATGCTTTGTGGGTGGACACAAATTGGGAATAAATTCAATTCAAAACCCTTGTATAATTTGAAGTATAAACAAGTTTGATGTTATTTCATACCATTCTTTCAGAAACCAGTGTAACCTCCCCCCAACTGGTAGGTAATTCTCACTCAATATGTTTTGACAAGAACCAGACCCACCTACCTCCATGGTTACCAGTGGAGTTCTTTGTCCCCTGATTCTGGTGTGAAAAGGCATGTTTGCCCGTACTCCTGCTGGAGTGAGCCAGGTGCACACATTGAATTGCCGGCTTGGTCCTTGACCGGACCCGGTTTCAGCAAACCGCTTGCAGGGGTACTGCCTCGGAAGGGTTCTGCTGGTCACTGACGCCTTGATGAGCCCGATGGTTTTTGCCTCGTCGTCCAGCTCCTTCACCCGCTTTGCGAGGTCTTCCCCGAACAGCAGATTTGGTGGCTGGATGTTACTAGGCTTACACAGGGCAGCGAACCTCAGGTTAATGGTAGGGCGGATGGCGCTCTTCCTAAGGCAGTTTATCTCAAAGTGCACATTGCACATGAGAGCCAGGGCATCCTGCTGAACCTCAGTCATGTGCCCACCATCCACCGATCTACCAAAAGCCATAATGCTCGATGCGAGCAGCTTCAGCACCCTTTGCAGCTTTATCTCTTGTGCCCTGATGCCTACGCACATATGGCCCCAGATGGCATGGTTTACTGCCAGCACTTTAAGCAGGATATAATTAGCTGGCTTTTCGTACTTCTTGGCCGTTGCATCCATGGCCAGCTCCTGAAGCTGGTGTGAGGACAAGTAATTTATACTCTCAGCCAGCTATTCACCCAGCGGCTCTCCGGAGTCTGTTGCGATGGAAAACCTTGCCGCCAGGAATGGGACCTCTGGCTCGTGCCCTTCATCCCTTGGGGCAGCCTCCATTGCTAAGCCCACAGATTCGACATCAATCATACTCTCCTCCTCCAAGAGGGAGACACTAGGCAGCCCTGTAGGCGCTGCTGGCGCGGGCTTTTGGAGAGGCCGGCGCTCTTGATGGAGCATCCTCTCCATTAGGAGCTCCATCCTGGATAACCGTAACATGGTATCCATTCTCGAGGGAGAACCCTCTCAACCGACTCGTCCGAGTCTAGCGGCCGTGCAGACTTTCTGGTGGCTTTACGCCCCTCCGGCGCAGCCACGGTGCCCTCAGATACCAAGTCTGTAGTCGCTGGTCTTGCAATTAGCGACTCGGTAGATGATCTAGGCGGCTGCCCGCTACCTGCACTCTGCGGTCTTTAGTTACTTTCACAACGGCATGCCTTGCTCTCAGTGATTTCTCCATGCTTGGACTTGTCGTCCTGTAACAAGATTTAACAAGCGCAGAAACGAGCCCCAACAAGTTTGACACTTACCTGAGGCTTTTTAAACTTACCGCTGGAGAAGCGCTGCTCCTCCCAGCCGGTCGCTGCGGCATGCGTCAGACGTAATGATGCACATGCGGACTGGCGGGGTCTTCACGGAATCACTCATGTGACTCCGAAGTAAAATCCTTTTTTTCCTTATATGGATAATTTTAAAAGTATTTAATAATCGCTCCTAATTGGGACAGGAATGTTTGCACTCATCCAATTAATGGATATCTTTGACTTGCAGCGTTAACTGTTTTTCCTCGCACAGATGTGGCCTGACCTGCTGAGCATTTCCAACATTTTGTGTGTTTCGTTTAGATTTCCAGCATTTGCAGGTTCAGATCCAATGTTCCCAATGGTGGCGTAACTAGATAGGATACACCATCCAGTTCACAAAGGAAATATAATCACTTCAACAAAGATATCATCGAGATCCTGGTAACATCTATCCCCGTTTCCTAAGATCCCTACCTCCATTTGCACTCCCTTATCCTCATTCACAAAATGTCACCTCATCCTCCCTGTCTCAACTACCGACCAACACACTGCCACGCTTGAGAAAAGATGCAGGTGGAGGAATCAAGACAAAAGGAGGAACCCACAAATTTCATTTAATAAATATCTGTATAGTGAAAAGGCCTCATGTATTCGTTTCACGAGTTCTGCAAGAGTTCAGCCCATTAGATCTAGGCTGGCTCGTAGAACAATGGCATAAATCCATGTAACCAGTGAGTTGCGGAGGGAACGGTCTCTGCAGAAAGTGAAAGCGGAAAGGGGTGGAGATGGGAAATATAGTTAGTGGTGGGATCCCATTGGCGGTGGCGGAAATGTCGGAGGATTCTGTGTTGCATGCGATGGCTGATGGGGTGAAAAGTAAAGACTAGGGGGACTCTGTCCCTGTTGCAACTGGGGAGATATGGTGTAAGATATGGAATAATGTATCCTGCAAAGATGAGAATTACTTATAATTGTGTTGAACGTGCCTTCATGGACCCAGAAGAAGCATTTAAATATGCACAAGGTATCGTAAAGGAGGTCGACTGATTATCAGGAGTCGGTCTCCCATAATATTACAGAGGAGAAGCAGCGAAGATAAGACTTTTTAATTAAAAAGCCTGCTCTTGTTAAGATGGCAGATTCTTCCATGAGGCGATGACTTGACACTTTATCTCTGGAACGTTAACTCAAAGTCGAACTCTATGTTTCACTCATGAATGAAGGACTTGGAAAACAAGTGAAGCCGAGGTGGAAAACAAACGGAATTTGGGAATACGAAAAAATAATACTAATGGACGTGTACAAAACTTTATGACTTAAGAAACATACAATTATATACTAACATAAAACAATTAACTAACAGAACTAAGTCAACAACAATAACCCACTACTGTGTAATATTGATACACAGCGTAATAATGACTGATTCCCCTAAGGGGTAAATGGGAGGTTTATCTCACGATGCTAATTAACTCCTAAGTATAAGGATAATGAGTTAAATATGATCGATATGTATTAACAATATACTAACAAATTTAATGGATATAGCAGATCTAGTTTAAGCTGTGCGTAAAGGAGGGGGGGGGAGGAGACTTAGATACTTGGAAACTATCCAAGGGTCTGAATTTGGTTAAACCCTGGAACCTGCTATTGTCTAATATAAAAGAATGGGACTTAATTGGGGAGTGAAATGTAATAATTGTCAGTATATAGGCATACAGGGGTATATAACTAACATAGTTACCGGTATATTTTAGCATATACTTAATGTTGTATCTTTTGAAGATGCATTTGAATAGTTAGATTTGAAATGCGTCTTATCTTATATATAATTTTCAATTTTGAACCGGCCTTTCTTCCTTTTAATAATAATTGGTCAAGGGGGCAGAGCGGAATGTATAACAACACCTACGGGAGTCTACAAGAACTGACCTACCACCTTTAGGTGGTTTCTTTTTCATAATATCTTTATCTTTAGATATTATATTATCACTTTTTGTTTTTCAATTACCTTGTCACCACTTTACACTTTCTGGTCTTTTTTAAGGTATATTTTGAAGGGGAGATGCCAACAAAATTTAACAGCTGTGGATGACCACCCATCACCTAGAGTTCTGAGGTACGTGGTTGCACCATATGACTTAAGGGTATTAACATGATTTACAATGCAAGACAATAAACAAAAGAAAACTGGAGGAATCATGTTTTGTAGCTGGAATATAAGGGGCGCTAATGAACCAATTAAAAGGGGTAAGATTTTTGCCCAATTAAAAGCAGTCAATTCTGACATAATCTTTTTACAGGAAATACATTTGAAACATCAAACACAGATAAGACTGAAGGCAAATTGGATTGGGCAAACATACTACTCTTCATTTACTTCTAAATTTAGAGGCATGGCTATTATTATTTGTAAAGTTATACCATTTAAATCAAAGAATATCATAGCAGATAAAGAGGGGAGGTACGTTATAGTTACGGGAGAAATCCACTCTATCCCACTTACTATGATAAAGATTTATGCTCCCAACTTTGATAACCCTCAATTCTTTAATAAAATTCTGGATATATTTTCAGAGTTTAACTATCAAAATGTGATAAAGGGGGGAGATTTCAATTGTGTTCTAGATCCATATCTGGATAAATCAGCAAAACAAAAAAGGACTAACATAAAATCTAAAACTAGTGAATTCCTACATACATACATAAATAACATAAACATAACAGATGTATGGAGAATCGCTAATCCAGTTGGAAGGAAATACTCATTTTATTCAACGGTACATAAAACATATTCACGTATCGACTATTTTTGAGTGCACACAAAATTAATTCCGTACACATACAACTTGTATAATAATATCATAATAGTATTATTTCTGATCACTCCCCGTTAACTTTTTTCTTAAAATTAGAAGGAATGTCTGATAAAAAATCGTTCTGGAGGTTTAACCCCCAAATTTTAAACAACTCACAAGGTTGTACATATTTAAAACAGCAGATGAAATTCTTCTTTGAGACTAATGATACACCAGGTATCTCACCCTCCTTATTATGGGAAACTTTTAAGGCATTCATTAGAGGAACTATAATTTCATATCAAGCTTACCAAAATAAAAAGAACAACACTGAACAATTGCAGCTAGAACAACAAATTAGACAATTAGATATAGATAATGCCAAAGAACAAACCATAGATAAACATAATAAGATAACAATACTGAAATACAAATTAAATAAAAGTTTATCGGCAAGAATAATACGATTATTTCAAATTACAAAACAGGAAAACTTCGAATTCGGTGATAAACCACATAAAATCTAGTACGTCAACTGAAAAAAATGGGAAATGGAAAATACAATTACTAAAATTAAATCAGATATAGGTGAATTATTAACATTACCTAAATACATTAACAAAAGATTTGCTCAATTTTATCAATATCTATATACATCTAAAATCTCAGCAGATAATATTAAAATTACAAATTTCTTAGACAATTGTAATCTTCCAAAACTCAACACATTGGAACAAGAGGAATTAGGAGCTCAGATTGCACTTAAGGAAATAGAAGAAACAATAAACTCATTGAAGAATGGTAAAACACCAGGACCAGATGGCTTTAGTAATGAATTCTATAAAAGATTCTACGAGATAATTTCACCACGCTTACAAAATTTATATATACATGCTTTTAAAGAAAATATACTACCAGAAACACTAACCGAGTCAACTATTACACTTATACCTAAAAGGATAAAGATCTAGAAGACCCAGGCTCAAATAGAGCCATAGCACTCTTGAATACAGATCAAAAAATATTAGCAAAGACCCTAGTGAGAAGATTGAGTAAATATGTTAGCAAGCTAATAAACCCAGATCAAACGGAGTTTATACCCAAGAGATACTCATTCAGCAATTTGAGACATCTGTTTAATATAATGTACTCACATAAAACTGAAGAGGAAGACTTATCAATTATTTCACTGGATGCAGAAAAAGCATTTGATCAAATAGAATGGTAATATCTATTTAAAGTATTGCAAACATTTAATATGGGAGAGAATTTTATCTCATGGGTAAAATTATTATATGACGGACTTCCGGTGGCGCCATGTTCTAGGGGAGAACAGCGCCAGATCAGCTCCGTAAAAATCTGCAAAAAAAACGGGGCTAAAGGAGGGTGCTAACGCTACTTACCGCAGGAGATCGATTAAAAACGGCTCCGGTGCGATTGAAGGCTGCGTGACGTCATCAGGCGCGCGACTTCGGTAAGAAATTTAAAATGCAGCACTCCTCCCCTCCCCCGAAGAAAACGGGCCTAAGAAGAGAGGCTGGCACCACCAAAGCCTCGGGCTCGAGTCTGACTGCCTCCCAGGAAGAAATCTCACAGAGAAAAGTGGAAATGGAAGAGTTTAAACATTCCATGATAGGTGAGATGAAGAAACTGGTGAAAGAAATAAAAGATCTGAAGAAGGAATATAAAGATGAATTTAAAGACATGAAGAAAGAATATAAAGATGAAATAAAAAATCTAAAAGCGGAGATTCTGGTGTCTCAGGAGAGAATTAAAGTGGAATTAACAAAAGAAGTTACCGAGACGGTAAAGATTATGATGAGCAAATGGAAAAGTAAGACGGAGGCTGAATTTCAAAACCGATTCTCTGAGATAAACGCCAAGGTTGCTGGGTTGGAACAAATGCTGAATGATAAGATAGATCCTATTACCATTACAATTGACCAACACAATGATACACTTAAAGATTTGGCTGATTTTGCTGTAAAAAGTGCCAAGGAAACTGAGAAGTTACTTGCCGAGAATAAACGCCTCTCAGAACTACTTCGCAAAATAAATGAGAAATGTATTGATTTGGAGGGCCGACAAAGACGTAAGAATTTGCGAATTGTAGGATTGACCGAAGGTTGTGAAGGAAATCAAGATCCACGAAAATTTGTTGCAAAACTCCTAAAAGACATTTTGGAATTGGATGAAGAACCACTGTTGGGCCGTGCCCACAGGGCTTTAAGACGGGTCCCTGGGAGAGGTGCACCACCCAGACAAATGATTGTAAAGGTGGTGTATGATCACGTCTTTGAAGATATGATGAAGATAATAATGAGAAAGAGAAATTTGAAATATGAAGGAAATAACATTAGTATCTTCAGAGATTACCCAGCGGAAGTTGCTAAGAGAAGATCCTTATTCACTGAAACAAGAGGCATTCTACGGAATTTAAAGAATACAGTGGATCTCAGATATGGCTTGATGTACCCAGCAACACTGAGAGTGACCTATGACAACGAGGAACACCGCTTCGTTAAGCATACTGATGCATTGAAGTTCGCTCAAGGCATACAGAAGAAGGCAGAAGAGGAGGAAACAGACGATGAATCACGGGAGGAAGAAGACGACGACTGAACATTTTGGACTTTTATCATTAACCTGCGGTTATGAATTATTCATTGAGAAAGAGGGAAAATAATGGGAATGTAGTAGTGGTTTGGTATCAATTTGTAGAATTTCAATAATTCCCCTAACATAGTATTATTTATTATAATACTAATTACAATAGAATAGTAATTAATAAATAGTTTCATGAATAATATAAATAATTACTAAACCCTTAAAGTTAGTACCCCACCCCAATATACACAGTATTCTAGTTGGGAGCTGGAATATTTAACATCTTTTTTAAACACGGAAGTCATTAGATTAATCGCCACGTTAGTGTGGCGTTCACTAACACACACTACACAATCTATCAGTGTAGTCTTTTTTTTCTTTGGGCACCCTTTTAACACTCTTTTTTCTTTTTTCGCTTATATTTTCTATTTTTTTTAATATATTAAGTATTTGAATTTATGTTATATATTATATGAATGTAATTATGAACAATACCGTATAGTTATTTTAGATAGACATGGATATGGATTATTGAGATTGGTAATTTTCGTCGGATTGACGTTTGGGTGCCTCGTTGAGCTGGAGGGGCCGAGAGGGCTACTCCAAAAAAAACCACCCTAATACTAAAATGCAAGATATGAATTTGAAGACTGGGGATGATGGAATCACTTTCTGTAGTTGGAATGTTAAGGGAATTAATGAACCAATTAAAAGGGGTAAGGTGTTAGCGCAGCTGAATAGATTGAAATCAGACGTTATTTTCCTCCAAGAGACGCATCTCAAAAGAGATGATCAATATAGATTAACAGCTAAATGGATTTCAAAGGTATATCATTCTTCATTTATACATAAATCTAGGGGAGTTGCAATAATTATTCGTAAAGGTATACCTTTTAGACAAAGTTCTATAATAGAAGATAAAGAGGGCAGATATGTAATAATTACAGGGGAATTATACTCAAAAAAAGTAATTCTTATGAATATATATGCTCCTAATTTCGATAACCCATTATTTTTCAAGAAAATATTCAATAATATTCCTATATCCACTCAACATAATTTAATAATTGGGGGCGATTTAAATTGCACTTTGGATAACTACTTAGACAGATCCTCAACAAAAAGGAAAGCTATTTCTAATTCAAGTAAACTTATAAATTCTTTCATTAACTCAACTAACGTTAAGGATATTTGGAGATTAGAGAACCCATCCGGACGAGAATATTCTTTTTTCTCGCCCGTATTCGGAACCTACTCGAGGATAGATTACTTTTTAATAGACTCAAAACTGCTTCCCTATGCGTACAATGCAAAATATCACAATATTATTATTTCAGATCATGCACCATTAACATTTAAGATAAAACTAAAAGATATATCTAATAAAACTATGACTTGGAGATTTAATCCTCAGATACTGAAGGACAAGGATTGTTGTAATCATGTGACAGAACAGATTAAATTATTCTTTGAGACAAACGACACACCTGAAATTTCACCATTGTTACTTTGGGATACATTTAAGGCATTCATGCGTGGTGCAATAATATCGGCACAAGCATATTTTAATAAAGAAAACCGAAAGAGGGAACAGAAGTTAGAAATGGAGATAAAACAACTAGACAATGAGAATATAAAACACCCTTCTAAGGAGTTAAGTAATAAAATTGCAATAGCAAAGTATAGACTAAACGAAATATACTCTAATCAAGTCATCAAACTTTATCAACAAACCAAACAAGTGCATTTTGAATTTGGAGATAAACCGCATAAATTGCTAGCACGACAATTAAGAAAATTAGACGATGAAAAAACGATACATGGAATCAGATCAATGCAAGGAAATATACTGACCATACCAAAAGATATTAATGATAGATTTTTACAATATTACCAAAATCTTTACTCATCAAAATTAACAGGACAAACAGATGGAATGGAAACATTTCTACAAGAATGTCAAATTAAGAGTTTAGATCAGGAAGGGAGACATTTGTTAAATGCTGAAATATCAGTGAAAGCTATCGCAGAATCAATTGGTTCGTTAAAGAATGGAAAAGCTGCGGGACCTGACGGCCTGAGTGCAGAATTTTATAAAAAATTTCAAGATCTGATCTCTCCAAGACTACATACAGTGTATAGACATGCATATGAACAAGGAAAATTACCAGACTCTTTAAATGAATCCACAATTACACTTATACCTAAGGTAGATAAAGATCTGGAAGATCCTGGTTCATATAGAGCGATTGCCCTTCTAAATACAGACCAAAAAATATTAGCTAAAGTTTTATCTAGGAGACTAAGTTTGGTGATCTCTAAATTAATACATTATGATCAAACAGGTTTTATTCCAAAACGCTATTCATCTCATAATTTAAGACGCCTGTTTAATATTATATATTCTAAAAGAATACGAGATACGGAATTAGCAGTCATATCGTTAGACGCAGAAAAAGCATTTGACCAGGTGGAATGGTTATATCTATTTAATATAATGGAAAAGTTTCAATTGGGGGATCAATTTTGTAAATGGGTAAGAATCCTATACTCAGATCCTACTGCAAGAATTCTAACTAATCAAATACTATCAGTTAAATTTAAACTCTTTAGGGGATGTAGACAAGGATGTCCGTTATCGCCTTTATTATTTGCCTTGGCGATAGAGCCTTTGGCGGAAAGAATTAGGTCAGAACCTGAAATATACGGTTATAATACTGACAGAACAACTAATAAAATATCCTTATATGCAGATGATGTTTTGATTTACATCACAAAACCTGAAATTAGTATTCCAATGTTGTTTGATGTTATAAATAAATTTAGTACATTTTCTGGATATAGGATTAATTGGAATAAAAGTGATATTATGCCAATAACTAATATAAATTTAAACATATTACAACAATATCCATTATCAATAGTTACTGACAAAATTAAATATTTAGGAATTAATGTATCTAAATCTCATAACTCATTAATTAGATCGAATTATCCTCAATTATTAGATAAACTTAAAAAAAATATTTTATATTGGAAAACACTGCCTATATCTTTGATTGGTAGAATAAACGCTATAAAGATGGTTTTTCTACCACAATTATTATATCTGTTTCAAGCTATCCCTTTTTTCCTTCCGAAAACCTTTTTTAAAAAAATTGATAATATTGTTAATAGTTTTATCTGGGATTATAAAAATCATAGAATAAGTAAAAAACATTTATGTAAGTCAAAGATAAACGGAGGATTAGCACTTCCAAATTTTTTATACTACTTCTGGGCAGTACAGATTAAGAATATGAATTTTTGGTGGGTAAATACGGACCTGGAACCAACGTGGCTAAAGATAGAAAAGGAAGATTGTTTGCCTTTCAACGTAGATTCAATTATTTTTGCCCCAAAGGAAGTTCAAAAAAAAATTTATAGGGACAATCCAATCATTTATAATAATAGACGTATTTGGAAACAAATAGTCAAGACTTTACATTTAGACAACCTTTCATTTAGATTACCAATTATGAATAACCCATTATTTAAGCCCTCCACATTGGATGGAGGGTTCAGACATTGGGATAATTTAGGAATTACAAGGGTAGAGCACCTTTATAGAAATGGAAAATTTCTTTCATTTCAGGAATTACAAGATATCTACGGATTGTCTTCACAGCATTTGTTTAGGTATTTCCAAATTAGAGATTATATTAAATCTAATACACAGGATTTTAAAAATAAGGAACCAGGATTATTAGATGAATCGTTTAACTGGCATCCAACCACAGAAAAATTAATAGCTTATATATATAACATCATTATGGATAAGGAGAATCCAATAACTGAAACATATCGTCAAGCATGGGAAAATGAAATTGGATCACCTATAACCAAAGAAAATTGGGAAGAAAGTCTACAACGAATACACCGGTGCTCGTTAAATGCTAGACATATATTAATACAATTTAAAGTATTATATAGATTACATTATTCAAAAGCCAAATTAAATAGTATATTTCCTAATCTCTCCTCTATTTGTGATAAATGTAAGAATTTAGAAGCAAATTTAACACACAGTTTTGTTGCATGTCCTAAATTGAATTATTATTGGACAGAAATTTTTAAAGTAATTTCTGAAGTTCTTAAGGTTAAATTAGAACCCGACCCAAAGCTAATAATACTGGGAATTCCAGAGGCTAATTTGATATTTACACTAGATCAAAGAAATTTCCTTGATTATTGTTTGATATTAGGGAAAAAAATAATATTGAAATTTTGGAAGGGAACATTATCCCCAACAATTAAAATGTGGGCATCAGAGATGTTGGAGACATTGCAGTTGGAAAGAATCAGATTTGTCCTTTTGGACGAGTATAATTCTTTTCAACAGATATGGTCTCCATATATACAGTATTTAGAGAAGTAGCTGTTCTTGGCATCACGGCTCGACTGACACCCTGCGGGATTTGATGAAAATAATGTATTGGTATACCAGGATATATGCATGTCTTTACTGATATTATTATTTGTAGTTGTTTCATTTATAATATATTGTGTGGCTTTTAATTGATATATATACATAATATGTCTTTTTTCTTTTTCTTCATTTTTTCTTTTTCTTTTATACCAAATAATTATTAAGGAATTATAATTTTATTGATTAATAATGGTATTTCTCTTTACCCACTTTTATTTTCAAAAAAAAATAAGATAATAATCATTAGAGTACAAATATTGATTTAAGTTGATGTTTATAACTCAGTTTTAAACATTGAGAATTGTTTATTGCTAATAAAAAAATTATTCAAAAAAAAAAAAAAATTATTATATGACAAGCCGACGGCTAGAATACTGACCAATAACATATTATCCCCGAAATTCCAATTGTCAAGGGGCAACAGACAGGGGTGTGCACTATCGCCCCTGCTATTTGCACTTGTGATAGAGCCTCTAGCAGAAAGTATAAGAAGTCATCCGAATATTCATGGATATAATAACAAACACTCAAATAATAACATTTCATTATATGCAAACGACATATTATTATACATTAAAAATTTCCAAATTAGCATGCCAAATTAGCATATTAAATTTAATAGAGGAATTTGGTTCCTTTTCAGGATATAGAATAATTGGAATAAAAGTGAAATTATGACGATAAAACCTCAAAGTATTTGGGTATTCCAATTACTAGAAAATATAAATCATTATTTAACGCAAACTGCATGCCTTTATTAACTAAATTGAATGTGTTGATTAAATTCTGGAAAACAATGCCGATGTCCTTAATAGGGAGAATAAATGCTATAAAAATGATCTTTTTACCACAAATACTGTACCTATTTCAATCATTACCAATATATTTAGCAAAAAATTATTTAAAGAACTAGATTCTGATATTACAAATTTCATATGGGACTATACATCACATAGAATCCAAAGAAAGCATCTGTGTAAACCTAAAGAATGTGGGGGACTGACACGCCCCAATTTGTTGTACTACTATTGGGCAGTGAATATTAAAAATATAATGTACTGGTTGGACAGCTCTGCCCAACAAGTAGATTGTTCCCCCTATAATATAGGGGCGATTATTCTTTCCCCGATGAAACTGAACAATATAATATATAAGAAAAATCCAATTATTCACAGTATAATACGAATTTGTAAACAAATAAAATTAACTTTAAATTTAAGAAACTTATCGCTTCTTTCTCCAATAGTTAACAATCCCTCATTCAAACCATCTATAATTGATAAAACGTTTATCCATTGGGAAAGAATAGGAATTAAAATGATTAGAGATATGTATGAAATGGGAAAACTTCTATCATTCCAACACCTACAACTAAAATACAATCTGAAAAGTAATCAATATTTCAAATACCTTCAAATTCAAGATTATTTGAAAAAACACATACAAGGATATCAAACTCTAACATCAGATTTATTAGATGAAGGAATGAACAGAAAGGCAGAATCAAGCAATTTAATATCATATTTATATAATATAATTTTAAATATAGAAACACCAACAACAGAGGCCATTAGAAGGGTCTACGAATTATTGATAAAAATTCTGAAAGACAGATGGGAAAAAAAACTATTATATGTACATAAATGTTCAATTAGTGTAAGGCATAACTTAATTCAATTTAAAATTTTACTTAGATTATATTACTCGAAAACTAGACTGATTAAAATATTTCCAAACGTTTCCCCCATTTATGACAAATGTCTAATTCAAAATGCCACTATAGCACATTCCTTTGTCTCCTGTACAAAACTTCATAAATTTTGGAATGAAATCTTTGGAAATTTACAAAACTATTTAACATGAAACTGAACCCCAATGCAGAACTGATTATCTTCGGATCAATGGAAGAGGGACGTAAGATAACTACATTCCAAGAATCTCTCTTTAATTATGGTTTAATAACAGCAAAAAAACTTATACTTAAATTTTGGAAAACGCATCCACGCCAACGTTTAAAATGTGCATTTCAAATATTTCGGAAACGTTACATCTTGAAGAAATGAGATTCCTCCTATTAGGCAAAGTACACCAATTCTTAAAGATTTGGTCTCCTTTTATCGACTTCTAACAAGCATATGCTGCAACATAACCTTAGAAATTAAATGGTTCAGAACCGTGTGACGGGTGGGTAAAGATATTAAATAGGTATATCTCTCCTAATTTATTCTCCTTCTTTCTTTAAAAAAAAAAATCTCTTTAGCTTCTTATTTCTTCTTTCTGTCTCTCTTGCCATTTGTTTCTACTCTCCTGTCTATCTATCTCTTTTTCGGGCTCTTCTTATTATATCATGAATTAGCACCATCACCATTGCCTACGACACTCTCTATTTTCTTCTTTCTATCACTGTTATTTATTATTAAATTAAAAATAAGAAGTTGTACAAGAACTGTAATATTTCTGTATGCATCAGGTACTTAGGTGCCACATGACTGTATTTACTTCTAATAAATAAATAAATAAATAAATAAATTGGGGGGGGGGGGGGAAGAAAACTCATGTCTCAGCATAACTCCACATGGTCGAAGGATAGTCTTTCGTTTCCCTGATCCCTGACCAGTCTGAAGAAGGGTCTCGACCCAAAACATCGCCTATCTCCTTCGCTCCTTACATGCTGCTGCACCCGCTGAGTTTCTCCAGCTTTTTGTGTAACCTTCCTTCTTACCATGTTGGCCCCAAAACGAAAACTAAAAAGCTAACAACTACTGCACAAGAAAACCAGCAGCAAACACGCCTCCAACCACATAATAAATCCCACCCACATAATTACGGGCAGACTAAATTTAACGGCAAATGCTATAATTTATGACACACAAAATTAAGCCAAATGGCCACTACACATATAAAATGAGTGGAATTTAATTGGCAGATGGGTGGAGTAAGTGGCAAAGGCAACAGGTGAGAAGGAGAAAAAGGGGTGTCAAATAAGGAGAGAAGAGGAGTGAAATAGATAGCTGGAGGTAGGGAAATTGGCGCAATGGGACAGGGAAGGGAAAAGATCGGATAAAAGGAAATCCGGGATGGGAGATGACACACGGACGAGGGGAAAGGAGCAGGGTTTATTTTTTTATTGTGTCTTGAACTTTAAAAAACACCCAGTTTCAAATGTTGAGTCCCATACAAATACAGGAATGAGTATCAATATCATATGCTTCATTTCCTGTTCCTGTTAATTGTACAGTCGTTTTGCATAAGATTGCCTATTTTGCATTCTTTGTTGGATTGGGACCTGATATAATAGTAAGATTAAACGAGAACTTGCCTGTTCGAAGTTTGATCTTTATTTTATGAGGAGTTACGATGAGGGATTACGTGAAGAAGCCCCGCCAGGCGCATGCTCGGCATACTTCATAGCAGCGGCGTGAAAAACACAGAACCAATAGCCGAAGTAAGATAGTAAGGCTCACACAAGACTAGAACTACCAGATAATCTTTTAGGTTATGAGGGTTGGGAGCGGAGGGCACGTAATCCCTCATCGTAACTCCTCATAAAATAAAGGTCAAACTTCGAACAGGCAAGTTCTCGTTTAATCTTACTATTTTACTTCGGAGTCACATGAGTGACTACGTGAAGATTTTGAAGCTCTGTGATTTTCATGCCGTAGATTCATTCCATACGACACACTGCTTCAGTTGACACAGTAGTGAGTAAATCATATTATTGAACATTGCTTGAATAATGCAATAAGTATTTTAATAATAATAATAAAAGAAAGAAAAGTAATACCCTTCTATCATAAGTGAATTACAACAAAAGATATGAATCATTACATAAAAGAAAACAAATAATCAAACAGAACCCAACACTGCATGTCCAAACTCTGGCACCGTGATAATAGGTTTATTGTAAAACTTGGAAAAAGTTTCTTCTTTACACCATCCTGTGGCCTCTAAAATTTGGTCGGGCGGCACGTCCTGTGCCATCGTTGCAGACGTGGATGCTGCCCTGGTGGAGTGAGATTTAAACACATCAGTGTCTACTCCAGCTAAATCCAAAACCTGTTTTAAACATCTAGAAATAGTTTGTACTGACACTTTTTTGTATGTTTTTTTATGGGCAATAAGCATTGTTGTCTCACAACCTCGGAGACTCTTGGTTACTTCAATATATTGAGTCAGATGCTTAACCACACACAATGTTTGGTTGACAGGATATGCTCTAAAGATTACCTTGGTTCCAGACTTCCTCGGTCTGCTTTGTTTGATTAGATCATAAACATAAAAAGTAATGTTATCTGCAGACAAGTGCATACAATCTAAACGTAACATTTGCAATGTTTGTACTCTTTGTGCTGACACTAATGCCATAAGCATTACTACTTTAAATGTTAATTTCTGAAAAGACAGTGACGTAATTGGAGCCCATTGCCGAAGCAATGTGAGAACTATACTAACATCCCAAATTTCTGTATATCTGGATTTGGGAGGATATTTATTAAAAATCCCTCTCATAAATCGGGATATTAATGGATGAGACCCGATAGATAGATGTTCTGAAAATTGTCATAAATAGGAAGACAAAGCACTATTAATGGCACTATAACTAAGGTGCTGAACTCCAATACATCCGATATGTTTGCAGTATGATAAGATATATCTGACTGAATACAAAAAGCTTCCCATTTCTTTATGTGAGACATATATTGTTTCTTAGTGCTATCTCTCCAAGCAGACGTTATGACATATATATGAAGAGAAAGAGGAAGAGATTAGTTAAAACAAATGTAGGTCCCTTGCAGTCAGAAACAGGCGAGTTGATCATGGGGAACAAGGATATGGCGGACCAATTGAATAACTACTTTGGTTCCGTCTTCACTAAGGAAGACATAACTAATCTGCCGGAAATAGCAGGGGACCGCGGGTCAAAGGAGGACTTGAGTGAAATCCAGGTTAGTCGGGAAGTGGTATTGCGTAAATTGAATGGATTAAAGGCCGATAAATCCCCAGGGCCAGATAGGCTGCATCCCAGAGTACTTAAGGAAGTAGCTCCGGAAATAGTGGATGCATTAGTGATAATCTTTCAAAACTCTTTAGATTCTGGAGTACTTCCTGAGGATTGGCGGGTAGCAAATGTAACCCCTCTTTTTAAGAAGGGAGGGAGAGAGAAAATGGGGAATTATAGACCAGTTAGTCTAACATCGGTAGTGGGGAAACTGCTAGAGTCAGTTATAAAAGATGGGATAGCAGCACATTTGGAAAGTGGTGAAATCATTGGACAAAGTCTGCATGGATTTACGAAAGGTAAATCATGTCTGACGAATCTTGTGGAATTTTTCGAGGATGTAACTAGTAGCGTGGATAGGTGAGAACCAGTGGATGTAGTGTATCTGGACTTTCAGAAGGCTTTCGACAAGGTCCCACACAAGAGATTAGTATATAAACTTAAATCATACAGCATTGGGGGTTCAGTATTGATGTGGATAGAGAACTGGCTGGCAAACAGGAAGCAAAGAGTAGGAGTAAACGGGTCGTTTTCACAATGGCAGGCAGTGACTAGTGGGGTACAGCACGGCTCAGTGCTGGGACCCCAGCTATTTACAATATACATTAATGATCTGGATGAGGGAATTGAAGGCAATATCTCCAAGTTTGCGGATGACACTAAGCTGGGGGGCAGTGTTAGCTGTGAGGAGGATGCTAGGAGACTGCAAGATGACTTGGATAGGCTGGGTGAGTGGGCAAATGTTTGGCAGATGCAGTATAATGTGGATAAATGTGAGGTTATCCACTTTGGTGGCAAAAATAGGAAAACAGACTATTATCTAAATGGTGGCCGATTAGGAAAAGGGGAGATGCAGCGCGACCTGGGTGTCATGGCACACCAGTCATTGAAAGTAGGCATGCAGGTGCAGCAGGCAGTGAAGAAAGCGAATGGTATGTTAGCTTTCATAGCAAAAGGATTTGAGTATAGGAGCAGGGAGGTTCTACTTCAGTTGTATAAGGTCTTGGTGAGACCACACCTGGAGTATTGCGTACAGTTCTGGTCTCCAAATCTGAGGAAGGACATTATTGCCATAGAGGGAGTGCAGAGAAGGTTCACCAGACTGATTCCTGGGATGTCAGGACTGTCTTATGAACAAAGACTGCATAGACTCGGTTTATACTCTCTAGAATGTAGGAGATTGAGAGGGGATCTTATAGAAACTTACAAAATCCTTAAGGGGTTGGACAGGCTAGATGCAGGAAGATTGTTCCCGATGTTGGGGAGGTCCAGGACAAGGGGTCACAGCTTAAGGATAAGGGGGAAATCCTTTAGGACCGAGATGAGAAGAACTTTTTTCACACACAGAGTGGTGGGTCTCTGGAACTCTCTGCCACAGAGGGTACTTGAGGCCAGTTGATTGGCTATATTTAAGAGGAAGTTAGATGTGGCCCTTGTGGCTAAGGGGATCAGAGGGTATGGAGAGAAGGCAAGTACGGGATACTGAGTTGGATGATCAACCATGATCATATTGAATGGCGGGGCAGGCTCGAAGGGCCGAATGGCCTACTCCTGCACCTAATTTCTATGTTTCTATGTTTCTATGACATCCATGGTCCTATCTGACAGTCCAAGCCCTTGTAATGGTCTGGTCAGAACCTGCTGATTAACAAATTCATATGATCATGCAATTGATGAACTTGTTCTGTCACTGGTTGTACCACCAAATCCCTGGAGCTGGGAATCGTCATAAATGGTTCAATTATCATTCTAAGCATCAATGGGAACCATGGCTGTGTAGGCCAGTTTGGAACCACCAAAACACCCATGGCAGAGTTTTGCTCTATTTTACTGAGGCATTGCCTAATCAGGCAAAATGGGGGAAAAGCATAGAAAAACATATTTCCCCAATGTAGCGAGAATGCATCCAACGCTACAGCTCCTGGATCAGGCTCCCATGACACGTATTTAGGCAATTGGTGATTTAATCTTGACGAAAAACAGATCAATGTCTGGTACACCATATTGATTGACAATTTTTTGGAAAATTTGTGGATTTAACATCTATTCTGTATTGTCTTTAAACTCCCGTGATCTGTTGTCTGCCACAACATTGTCTTTCCCTGGGAGATAGATTGCTGAAAGCCAGATATTCCCAGATACACACCAATTCCACATCAGGTTGACCAGATGAGCACATGATACTGATCGTACTCCACCCATGTGATTGATATATGCTACAGCTGTGGTATTGTCTACTTGTAATTGAACATGCAAGTTCCCCATTGTAGAACAATAAGCTATTAATCCAAAAAATGCCCCCAATAACTCCAAATAATTAATACCATATGTTTGGAGAATTAAATCCTCTTGGACAGTCAATCTACCACCACAGCTGGTGTTATTGTCCATAGACCCCCCCCCATCCGAGAGCACTAACATCAGTTTGCAATACCACTGTAGGTTGCTGAATAACAATGTTTTTAGTAGCTTGTGCAACATTCCCAGTCCACCACTATAATTCAGCCAACGATTCCGTTGGCAACTGCATGGGTCTGTCAAAATGACTGGCACGTTCTTTTAGTGCTTGTGCTTTTGCCCTTTGAAGATTTTGATAATGCAAAGGACCAAACTCAACAGCGGGAATGCTGCTACTATCTTACCAATAACCCTAGCTACTTCTTAGATTGAGGAATAAGGTTTGTCAGCAAGAAAACTACACGCATTTGTAATATCCACATCTTTATCTGTTGGTAAAGTTACTGACATAGCAACTGAATTAATGACAAATCCCAAATACTCAATTGTTTGCAACGGCTGTAGCTTAGATTTCGTTGGATGGGTCAGAAACCATATAACCATATAACCATATAACAATAAACCCTAGCCTTTTCAACAGGCTTATAGTTGCTGAAACTGAATCTTCAGCTGATTCCTGAGTGGCATTAACAAATAAAATATCATCAAGATAAGCCATGTAAATGTGATTTTGGGCCCTTAACAATGCAAGTGCTGGTTTCAATAATTTTGTGAACAGCCTGGGAGCTGAACTTAACCCATTAGGTAATGCTTTATATTGCCACAGCTGACCCATCCAATTAAACTTCAAGTACCTACGATAATGGTGATGAATTGGCACTGAATAATACACACCTTTAAGTCTATAGTAACCATATAACACCCTATGGACAACAACTCCTTTGCAGTGTTGAAGGTGTCCATTTTGAAATGTCTATACTGGACATATGAATTCAATTTTGTGAGATCCAAAATGACTCTACAACCCCCATCTTTCTTTGCCCTGGGGAAAATATTTGACACAAATTGTTGTGGATGATTCTCCGTACTCTCAATTACCCTTTTTTAAATACATTTTCTACTTCTTCTTTTACCTTAGAATTTTCAGGTGCAGAAAACACCAAAACCCGATTAGGTTTGTCCTGTACAGGTGGATCAACTTCTTCCATAAATTCTATAATAGCACCTGACACAGTATCTAATATAAACCAATCAGATGTTATACAGTACCATTCATCATATAACAATTGCAATCTACCACCAACCGAGGTTCTACAACAGTTTCCTCTGTGATAGAATAAAGTTTTTGTACCACAGCAAATGACTGTGACGGTCTCCTTCTCCCAATATATGGATTGACATTGGGCTGTGATGGGTGATAATACCTTCTCACCATACCCCTGCCTCTGCTTGTTCCTGCTCCTGAATCAAACCCCCTTCTCATCCACCCAGATTATCTCCTTTGACCAAATATAAAAGGTTTTATGAGGCTGATAGTCGTTGCCTCCTCATCGATATCCTTAATTTGTTTAGGCAGGTTTTCTCCGAATAAATAATCTGGAGCTTGAACATTGCTTGATTTACACAAACCAGCAAATCTTGGGTGCAGGATGGGCCGAATGGCGATTTTCCCCATGCAATTAATCTCAAAATAAGAGTTACAAAACAATGCCAGCATGTCTTTTTGGATTTTGGACATTTTGGATCCTGTCCTCGCATTGTTGAAGTAATGGGTGTCCATATAGCTGGATTCACCGTTGGCACCCTCAGTGATGCACAATTAACAGGTGTTTTATAGAGGTCTGCTGTCTCAATCATGACAGTCTCCTGAAGCTGATGAGAAACCAAATAATTAATGTTGGCCACCAGGTTTTCTTCTATGACCTCACCGCTTCCCTCTGGTATAGCAAAGGATTGTGCTACATCTGGTACACCTGTAGTTTGACTTTTGTGTTGTGGTGGGTATTCAAGACCAGAAACACCACCTTCAGGGTCAGTCTCCTGCCGCCCTTGTACTCCTGAGACTTGCTCAAAGGAGACTTCTTCCAGAACTAAACAAGGCTCTGGAGGTTCAAATTCCCATGTTGTGAAGGCACCATATTCATGATATGGAACCCCCTCAGGGTTCCATATCTGGGAATATTCTGGGTCTTTTGACCCTTGGTTAATAATTGTTTGAAGCATTTTCTCCATTTGGTCCATCCTGAGCCACAGGGTTTGTTTGCCTGGCCCTGCCTCTTCTTCATCAGATTCATCTGATATTACAGGCTTAGCAGACTTCCTTTTATTTTTCCTTTCCACTGGAGTCCCCTCCGTGGCCTGTGGCTGTGGAGCGTCTAAACGCTGAACAACGGCAGGGTCAACGGCTACCGGTATCGGAACCGGCTCCGTACTAATCTGTGGTCCCGATCTTAATTGTGTTTCCACCCGGGACGCGCGCTTTCCCCGCGCCGAAATAGATTTCGAGCCCGAAGGCTTCAGCCTATGAAGCCTAGTGGTAAATCCAGCTCTGCGCGGCCGCCCTAGATCTCGAGGCCCTAAGCTTAAGCTTGTCAAGGTTCTCCGTAAATCTGGCCCTGGTTCTATGATAACATTGGTATTCTGGAGGGAAGGACCAAACATGATTTCATAATCATGAACACATTTGTACTTCGTTTTCTATATTATTTATTTATTTGTTGTTCATGATTTTAGGGCTTCACTGGGAAAACCAGGATTTATTTCCATCTATCTTTAATTGGTCTTTACTGGTCTTATTCCCTTTATCCTGTATCTGGACACTATGGAAGGCTTGATTGGAATCACGTACAGTCTTTTCGCTGACTGGATAGCACACAACGAAAAAGCATTTTACTGTGCCCACGGCACTTTTTACATAACAATAATAAACTAAAATCAACAAAACTAATAAAATAATGAATTTTTACATTTTTTACCCTGAATATGGAACTTTGTTGTACTTGCAGTAAGTATGAAATGCTACATGTTTCTGGACAAGACTGATTTTTGCACTCTTTCATGTTACTTTAGATCTTAACAGCTGAATCTGTATTAAACTGTGCAAAATATGAATTAGTATCACATAGCTCAGTTTATTTGACTAGGTATTTCATTAACTAGAAGCAAACAGAAAAAAAAACATTATGCACACAATGACCAAAGGAGCTTTGATCTTAAGGGCAGCACAGTGGCGCAGTCAGTAGAGCTGCTGACTCACAGCGCCAGAGACCCAGGTTTGAACCTGACCTCGGGCGCTATCCATGTGGAGTTTGCACGTTCTCTCTCTGACCGCGTGGGTTTCCTCGGGGTGCTCCGGTTTCTTCCCACATCCCAAAGAGGTGTGGGTTTGTAGGTTAATAGACGTCTAAATTGCCTCTAATGTGTAGGATGAGAAAGTGCAATAACAAAGAACTATCGTGAACAGGTGATTGATGGCCGATGCAAACGCGGTGGACCGTGAATACTTTCTCAACTTACATCTGATAATAATTTCTCCCACTCTGCAGCTATTTTGTCCTATAATTCATCTTGTTGAAAGTGGAGGATAATAGTATGGAATCTTCCCTGATCTTATCCTAGGGGTTTCGACGTAATCTAGATACTATAGCAAAATGTATTATTTGTTTTCCAGCTTGTATTACAATGGTACCGAGCTCTGAATGTCTCTCTACTAACGGCTTGCCTTAAACCAGCAATAGTGTTGATGAATGTTATATTATTTAACAAAATATCTTTATACAAGTGTTGAGTGATTGCCTTGTCTGTTTCCAATGCATACTTATTAAATGGCTTCTCACTATGAGCTGATAGTCCGCTTTCTTCATCGATGCAGTGTTTGTTGATGCAGCCTACTTATAAGTTTGGAGTTACTAAAGGACCTGTCCCACTTTCCCGAGTTATTCACGAATTTTCCTGAGTTATTCACAAATTCTCCCGAGTTTTCCAACTCACCGAATGTTCGTAACGAGTCAGTAGGAGGCCGTAGGAGTCCGTGGATATATCGTAGTGGCTCGTTATGCCAGCCGCAGGTACTCTAGGCTATTTTTTTACTTGTGGACAATTTTGATCAGGCTGGAAAAAACGTCCCGACTTACCTGATGCCCCGAGTACCTACAGCTGGCATAACAACCCGCTACGATATATCCACAGATTCCTACGGCCTCCTACGGACTTGTTATGAATATTCTGCGAGTTTGAAAACTCGGGAGAATTCGTGAATAACTCGGGAAAGTGGGACAGGCCCTTTACTGCTTGGTGGTTGCATTTGAAGTTAGATTAAAAACTAGTTCTTCATTTGAATTAATGCCAGCTGTACCACATTAGGTGATTATGGCTGCTGCTTCCTAACTGTATCAACGCTATCAATCACCCTTCTCGGTTGGGTGTTCAACTCCAATGATAAGTCTGTTATGTAGCACCTTGCCAAAAATAGGTGGTGTTTCCCGCATTGTGACTCTTTCTCAATGCATTCTCGGAGATAGAAGCATCATAAAAATGAAATGCTCACTAAGATGATTATTTATACTTGTTTTGTACCATAACTATCCTAATTGTATCTTCAGAACTATACATTACTACCTCAGAACCAATTTTCTACACTGATCCTGCATCCCTTGATTTCCTTAATGTCCAGACGTCTATCAATCTTTGTTTTGAATGAACTCATTGACTGAGCTTCTCCAGCTTCCTGGAAATAACTTTATACAAGTGTTAAGTGGTCATCTTTATTTCTGAAGCATATTTGTTAAATGGCTTCCCACTGTGAGCTGGTAGTCTGCTCTTTTCACTGATGCAGCGTTTGTTTATGCCGCTTATTCTATAATCTCAGGGTTAATTGCTGCATGCAGGTTACATTGGAAAAGGATTTTGAAGGCTGGACCTCCGAGGAATTATTACACTCTGAGTGAAAGAAATTAAGCTATCCAATTAAGCTATCCACTCATAGTTGGGGTGTGGAAGAGAACCGGAGTGCCCAGGAGAAACCCACGCAGTCACAGGGAAAACAGCACCTGAGGGCTGGATTGTAGCTGTGACACTGGAGCTCTGCATGGAGCACTCTGCACTGATGATCTGGGTTTGATCCTGACCATGGCTGCTGCCTGTGTGGAATTTGCACACTCTCACTCTAACAGCATTGATTTCCTCCTATTTTCTCCCACATGCTAAAGATGTGCGGATCAGTAGGTTCATTGGTCACTGAAAATTGTCATTACTGTGCGGTAGAATCTGAGGGCAATTGATAGAAATGTGCAGAGAATAGAAAAGTTGAATTAATGCAGGATTTGTGTAAATGGGCGGTTGATGGACTTGGTGGCCCTGTTTCTGTGTTGTATCTCTCTAATGGGCCTGTCCCACTTAGGCGATTTTTCAGTGGACTGCCGGTGAATGACAAGTTGCCGGCTGTCGCCTGAAAAACCGGCAACTGGAACGGCGGCTGTCAGAGTGGAACACACACACAAACATATTGCTTCCTTCACCAGCCCGTTATGCAGGCGGGGGACAGGGCAAGCGGGGTGAACACTGTTTAAATAATTCATACGGTGCAAAGCCAAGGTGGTACAGACACACACCGCGATGAACAGGAAGGTTGGCGCTGTAAAAAGACGGCTAAAGCACGGTGTACGGTAAGTCCTTTAAAAGAGGGGCGGGGGGAGAGGTGGGAGAAGGGGGGAGAAGGAGTGGAGACAATTTTTAAGAAGCCAGAGATACATGGCTGTGAAGCTCGGCAGACATTTAACATTCGGTTATCCTTCGTTCTGAAAACTACTGCTTACCTTTTCTCCCCCCAATGAGCCAATGAAATTCACCGGTCAGCACCGGTTCCAACCTACGAGAACCTCCAAGATCATTCGACCTCCTGGCAACCTACCTATGGCTCGAGAATTCTCACTACTCTCCATAGCGGCTTCATTCTAGTCACTGTTAATTCCCAGAATGCGAGAACTCCTCACGGCCATGAAGGCGACTCCCCGGCAACCACCCGCAAACATGTGGCGATCATGTGGCGACTGCATAGTCTCCTGCAGTTGCCTGAAAAGTCGCCAATGTGGAACAGGCCCATAAGACTCCACTGATCACTCGTGAAATTTCAGTGAAATATTGGTGGAACCAGGTTATTCCCACCCTGGTTGCCCCATCCCGCCCCATGAGTCATTCTCCAGCTCTGGGTTCCCTCTTCCCATCCTCTGGTTCCCATTCCTTGGCCTACCTCAAGGGTGACCTCGTAATTGATGGTACCTGAGATGTGGGTACACTCACAATACTGTTAGGAAGAGAGTTGCAGGATTTTAATCCAGTGGTGGCAAAGGAATATACTTCCTAGTCAGGATACTTGGAATCTCCACCAATCTGCCAAACACACCTGTGTCCACCTATCACTTTTCAGGGCTTTATCCAACCCAACCTCTCTTTTCCAGCTTTCTCCACCCTACTACTATCAATTAGAAGAAGTGACCTGACCCGAGACATCGCCTGTCCATTTCCCTCAAAAGTCGCTCGCTGACCCGCTGGGTTCCTCCAGCACTTTGTGCTTTACCTGAGATTCCAGAATTTACAGTTCCTCGTGTCTCCACTTGTAAGCCGAGTTTGAATATTGAACAATAGTGTTGCAATGTCGTCAGTAGATCCCAGTGTTGTAGATATAATTTGACAACTAAGCTGCCAGAGCAGTTAGTTCTGGAACAAACACTTTCACTTCGGAACCTACAATATCACCAGGGCTTAAATCTTTCTCTGTATCCAACATTCAGCCATTTATCAACATCCTCCTCACACCTCTGCAATCTCTATCTGCCTTTCCCTCTTAAGGATGATCCATTTTGCCTGCACTTTTGACAACGTTTTTGTCATCGGCAATAGAGCGCAGAGAAGATTTACGAGGATGTTTCCAGGACTCAAGAGCCTGAGCTATAGTGAGAGGTTGAGCAGGCTAGGACTTTGTTCCCTGGAGTGCAGGAGGATGAGGGGTGACCTTATAGAGGTGTATACGATGACAAAAGGAATAGACCGGGCAAATGTACAGAGTTTTTTTCCCAGAGGAGGGTAATCAAGAACCAGGGGATATAGGTTGAAAATAAAGGGGGGAATGATTTAATAAGAACCTGAGGGATAACTTTTTTTACACAAAGGATAATGGGTATATGGAGGAGGTAGTTGAAGCAGGTACTCTCGTAACGTTTAAGAGACATTTGTATAGGTACATGGATAGGATAGGATTAGACAGATATGGGCCAAGTGTGGGCAGATGTGCCTAGTGTAGATGGGGCATGTTGGTTGGTGTGGGCAAGTTGGGCCTGTTTCCATGCTGTATGACTGTGAGTCTCTATGACTCTATGACTAATTTATGTTTCATGTCTGGGAAAGGGAGGAACTAGATTTCAGATGATCAGCATGGGTAGACAATAGACAATAAATAATAGGTGCAGAGGTCGGCCATTCGGTCCTTCCCCAGCAGCGCCATCCACTGTGATCATGGCTGATCATCCACAATCAGTACCCCGTACCTGCGTAATCCCCTGACTCAGCTATCTTTAACAGCTCTATCTAACTCTCTCTTGAAAGCACCCTTTCTTGAAGTAAATATGATCTTCAAAAATTAATTTAGACGCACACTTCGGAGTGAGAGATTAATCATTTTATTGATAATATTATGCACTTGGAATGATGTGTTACTTAATTGGTCCAACTTTTAATTGACAGGTGCTATATTCCAGATTAAAACATTAACCATATAACCATATAACCATATAACAATTACAGCACGGAAACAGGCCATCTCGGCCCTTCAAGTCCGTGCCGAACAACTTTTTTCCCTTAGTCCCACCTGCCTGCACTCATACCATAACCCTCCATACCCTTCTCATCCATATGCCTATCCAATTTATTTTTAAATGATACCAACGAACCTGCCGCCACCACTTCCACTGGAAGCTCATTCCACACCGCTACCACTCTCTGAGTAAAGAAGTTCCCCCTCATGTTACCCCTAAACCTCTGTCCCTTAATTCTAAAGTCATGTCCTCTTGTTTGAATCTTCCCTATTCTCAAAGGGAAAAGCTTGTCCACATTAACTCTGTCTATCCCTCTCATCATTTTAAAGACCTCTATCAAGTCACCCCTTAACCTTCTGCGCTCCAGAGAATAAAGACCTAACTTATTCAACCTATCTCTGTAACTTAGCTGTTGAAACCCAGGCAACATTCTAGTAAATCTCCTCTGTACCCTCTCTATTTTGTTGACATCCTTCCTATAATTGGGCGACCAAAATTGTACACCATACTCCAGATTTGGTCTCACCAACGTCTTGTACAATTTTAACATTACATCCCAGCTTCTATACTCAATGCTCTGATTTATAAAGGCTAGCATACCAAAAGCTTTCTTTACCACCCTATCTATATGAGATTCTACCTTCAAGGAACTATGCACGGTTATTCCCAGATCCCTCTGTTCAACTGTATTCTTCAATTCCCTACCGTTTACCATGTACGTCCTATTTTGATTTGTCCTGCCAAGGTGTAGCACCTCACATTTATCAGCATTAAACTCCATCTGCCATCTTTCAGCCCATTTTTCCAACTGGCCTAAATCACTCTGTAGACTTTGGAAATCCTCTTCATTATCCACAACACCCCCTATCTTGGTATCATCTGCATAGTTACTAATCCAATTTACCACCCCTTCATCCAGATCATTGATGTACATGACAAACAACAAAGGACCCAACACAGATCCCTGAGGCACCCCACTAGTCACCTGCCTCCAACCCGACAAACAGCCATCCACCATTACCCTCTGGCTTCTCCCATTCAGCCACTGTTGAATCCATCTTGCTATTCCTGCATTTATACCCAACAGTTGAACCTTCTTAACCAACCTTCCATGAGGAACCTTGTCAAAGGCCTTACTGAAGTCCATATAGACAACATCCACTGCTTTACCCTCGTCAATTTCCCTAGTAACCTCTTCAAAAAATTCAAGAAGATTAGTCAAACATGACCTTCCAGGCATAAATCCATGTTGACTGTTCCTAATTAGACCCTCTTTATCCAGATACTTATATATATTATCTCTAAGTATCTTTTCCATTAATTTGCCCACCACTGAAGTCAAACTAACCGGTCTATAATTGCTAGGTTTACTTTTAGAACCCTTTTTAAACAATGGAACAACATGCGCAGTACGCCAATCCTCGGGGACTATTCCAGTTTCTAATGACATTTGAAATATTTCTGTCATAGCCCTGGCTATTTCTACACTAACTTCCCTCAATGTCCTAGGGAATATCCTGTCAGGACCTGGAGACTTATCCACTTTTATATTTTTCAAAAGTGCCAGTACTTCTTTTACTTTGAAACTCATAGTATCCATAGCTACTCTACTAGTTTCCCTTACCTCACATAATTCAATATCCTTCTCCTTGGTGAATACCGAAGAAAAGAAATTGTTCAATATCTCCCCCATCTCTTTTGGCTCTGCAGATAGCTGTCCACTCGGTCTCTCCAATGGACCAATTTTATCCCTTGTTATCCTTTTGCTATTAACATAGCTGTAGAAACCCTTTGGATTTACTTTCACCTTACTTGCCAAAGCAACCTCATATCTTCTTTTAGCTTTTCTAATTTCTTTCTTTAGATTCTTTTTACATTCCTTATACTCCTCAAGCACCTCATTTACTTCATGCTGCCTATAATAATTGCAGATCTCCCTCTTTTTCCGAACAAGATGTCCAATTTCCCTTGAAAACCAGGGCTCTTTCCAATTTTTACTGGTTCCTTTCAACCGAACAGGAACATAAAGATTTTGTACTCTTAAAATTTCCCCTTTAAATGTCCTCCATTTCTCCTCTACATCTTTCCCATAAAACAAAATGTCCCAGTTCACTCCTTTTAAATCATCTCGCATCTCGTTAAAGTTAGCCTTTCTCCAATCAAAAATCTCAACCCTAGGCCCAGTTCTGTCCTTCTCCATAATTATATTGAAACTAATGGTATTGTGATCACTGGACCCGAAGTGCTCCCCTACGCATACCTCCACCACCTGTCCCGTCTCATTTCCTAACAGGAGGTCCAGCACTGCCCCTCCTCTAGTAGGCACCTCTATGTATTGCTGCAAAAAACTATCCTGCACACATTTTACAAACTCCAAACCATCCAGCCCATTTACAGAATGTGTTTCCCAGTCTATGTGTGGAAAGTTAAAATCTCCCACAATCACTACCTTGTGCTTACTACTAATATCTGCTATCTCTTTACATATTTGCTCTTCCAATTCTCGTTCCCCATTTGGCGGTCTATAATATACCCCTATAAGTGTTGCTACACCTTTCCCACTTCTACGTTCCACCCAAATAGCCTCCCTAGATGAGCCCTCCAATCTATCCTGCCAAAGCACTGCTGTAATATCTTCCCTGATTAGCAATGCAACACCTCCACCTCTTGCCCCTCCAATTCTATCACACCTGAAGCAACGAAATCCTGGAATATTTAGTTTCCAATCACAGCCCTCCTGCAACCATGTTTCACTGATCGCCACAACATCATACTTCCAGGTGTCTATCCAGACTCTAAGCTCATCCACCTTTCTTACAATGCTCCTAGCATTAAAATATGCACATTTAAGAAACCCCCCATCTCTTATTCTCTGTTTATTTCCTTTTTTTTCTTTCTCCTCTTGTGTCCGAGTGCTTCCCTTTTCTGCTTCCTGCCTCCCATTCTGTCTACTAGCTTTTGCTATTTGCATCCCTCGCCCCATTATATCAGGTTTATTGTAAAGCAAAATTAAACAAAGCAAATACAAACTCATTAGATTATAGTAGATTACAGAACATCATTTAGTTTTAATTGGCTCTTACAAAATAATATAGCCGTTTATCACATTATCACACTTGTTCAAGCAGCAACTACGGACCAAGGAACTGAAGCATATACTTTTTCTGAGCAACTAGACTTTAACATCAATCCCACAATTTTATGGTCGCCTTTTCTCCTCTCCACTTTTAATTTTCAGATTTCATTTGTGAAAATTGAATACAAATTATACAAAGCTGTCATTGGTTTTGAACTGATGCTGCTTTTTAATCTGGGAACTTGACCATTTTGGTCTAATGTCTATTTTGATATGACGATGACAAAACTGCAGATTGGATTCAGGACACCTTGGTGTTTGCAAAACCTTCACGCTAATGTGTCCATTTAATTGAACTTGCCTTTTGCAGCCACGAGACTACCAGTGGTCTGGAGGAGTCACTGCAGTGGCTGTCCCGCAAACAGTTGTGCTCAAAGATGATAGAGCTTCTGGTCCATGAGGGAACTTTGAGGTCTATCATCTCCATCTTGCCTCTTACACAAACACACATTCATATATATATATATATAATGTTATATTTGTGCATAGTGTGTGTTAGAGCAATGCAAGGGAAACTGCAGAAAAATAGGGGGTTGGGAGGGAATGATGGGAGGGAATTGGGCAGAAACAGATAGATTAAGCAGGAGGAAAACATTTAAAAATAAAATTAACAAAATTATGAATTTGGTAGATCAGCTATAACACACATACATACAGTTCCCCCGAAACGCTGATTACGCTGCGAGAGGCATAATGGAAGTTGAGTGGGGCTCCCAAAATGGCGGAGGTTCCGCTTCGTTGCGTACTACATGTCAGTCCATTGGATTTTGAAGGTGTGGTCTATCTTAGCCTTCGACGATTTTTGGTTGTGGTCACTGAATAGTCAGCAGACCTCAGATGGTGGAATCTGAGCTGCATGTCAGGACAGCTCACCTCTTAATCATCCTGCTTGTGCAGTCAGAGGACCTTTCTCACCGTTACTGAATATCTCTGGTTATCCAATCCACTGCTAGCAAATTCTCACAGAAAAACTTTTGAAACATGCTGTATGAAATGAGAAGTGCACACTACCCTTGATAAGGATAGAAGGTGCCCTTGTGGGCTTACAACAAATAATTAAAGCATTGCCATCTTCTTAGTGGCATCTACCCATACAGCCTCATAGCACCAGAGATCCGTGTTCGATCCTGACCCCAGGTTCTGCCTGTGGAGTTTTCACATTCTCCCCGTGACCGCATTGGCTTTCGTCCGGGCGCCTTGTTTCCACCCACATCCCAAAGACTTGCAGGTTTGGTCAATTAATTAGTCTCTGTAAATTGCCCCTAGTGTGCAGGGAGTGGATGCAAAAGTGGGATGACAGAGAACTAGTGTGAACGGTTGATCGATGGTCTTGGTGGGCCTGTTTCCATGATGTATCTCTAAAACTAAAATAAAACTCGCCCATGTCTAATGATGATTCATACGCGCCAGCCAGGGTTCCTGCAATTTTGTCTCTATTTTCGCTAAATGAAAATCACTTAAAAAGACTAGCTGAATATGATAGCATTATTGTTTTTGAAAGCACACTGAGCGCAAATTGGATACTGCTTTTCCTGTGTTAGTACAGAAATGTTTCATGTACAGTGCTTTGGGATCTGAGGTGCAATTCAATTCTTTCTTCTGTAACTAAAAATGACAGGCCAATAGGATACAATCACATTTTACTTTGTCCTTTAAAGCTTACGTGACATTGTTCTGACACAGAGAAAACAACTATGTTGTCACTGAATTGATGTTCTGAATCTTTTACCAACTTTTGATGGAGATATTTGATCCTTTCATCTTCCCGTTGCTCAAAGAAGCTTGCAGAAATCTTTCTTCGTGCACGCAATGCATAGGTTTCCAAAAACACTGTAATATAGGCAATATAATAAAGCAGACAGATGACAAAAATGATCTGAACATTTGGGTGAGACGGATGAAATATGCATCTATCTGATACAAGGGTGACATTCCAAGGAAAATTGGCTTCCTTTCGCAGTTGAATTGGGAGGAGCTTCATGTTCAAAATTCGATCTATTATGGTCTCCACTTCTGCCTGGAAAAGACCAAATCACATTTAATTCTTACATAAATAAAGACATATACTACACAGAAAATTGTAACCTGTAAAAAAAAACTATAGCATGGCACATGGACTGCACAAAACATGGAATTTGTATGTTCTCTCTGTGATGTCGTGGGTTTTCTACAGGTGCTCCAGCTTCCTCCCACATTGCAAAGACATGCAGGTTTTTAGGTTAATTGGTTTCTGCAAATTGTCCTTAGTATGTGGGATAGAGCTAGTGTACTGGTGATGATTAGTCAGTGTAGACTCGGTGGGACAAAGGACCTGTTTCCATGCTGTATCTCTAAATTAAAAAGTCACGTGCATTTTTATCCCAAATAGCAATTGAAACATTATAATCAATCTTGCCCTTGTTTTGTTCAATTATCCCACTTTACTTTGGTTGCATGCTAGAACCTGTATATAATTCCCGGAGATACAAGTGCCTGTAGATACTAAAATATTGAGCAAAATCAAAAGTGCTGGAGTAACTCAACGGGTCAGGCAGCATCTGTGAAGGGAATGGATAGGGGACATTTCAGTATGGAAAGTCCTTCAGACTGCAGTAGGAGGGATGGGGGTGGGGGAGAAAGTGGGAAAAGAGAGGCTGGTGGTGGGATAAAACCTGACAAGTGATTTTCCCCCCTTTGCTATAAT
The DNA here is from genome assembly GCA_963514005.1 of Raja brachyura. Next base: position 29,160,245 of record OY740802.1, read on the forward strand.
TAGTCTGAGAAAGGGTTCGGAGCCGAAACATCCTCTATCCATTTCCTCCACAAATGCTGCCTGACCCGTTGAGTTACTCCAACACTTTGTGTTTTGCCAAGATTCTAGCAGAGTTCAGACTGCAGAGTTCCTTGTGTTTCCAAGTGATAGATGGATACAAGTTTTCTTGCCAGATGGGTGGAGTAAGTGACAAATGTCTTTCAATCGCTGTGCCAAAATGAGAGCGAGAAAGGGCTTGTTCTTAACAATGGAACAATGGAACCATTTTGAATCAGAGGGTCGTTTTCATGAATAGGGCAATGTAGAATGAGAGTAGCTGTAAATCACAAATCTTAAGACACGATGTATGATTACTGAAAGTGGAAGGATTAGAGGGTGAAATCACATATGCATTCTACCAATTTCCCAATGTGAGATTGGGAGTTCCAGGGGGTATTGGCAGGAATTAAGAACTGAAAGTTCTAGGTAATTTCAGGTCCCGTTTCTGCTTCTGTCCTTGAACTATACCACTGGTTCCAAATTTCTTGTCTGTAGATAAATGTTAAACTGAAGCCGATAGTCCAGTCTCAAAGATCTAATAATCCTGGAGAGGTGATTTCCCAGGTTGTGTCAGAGTGTTGTCTTGACCCTATATATAGGTCCACAGAAAATGGGCAGAATGTTATTAATCTTCCCAAAATAGCACAAAATGCTGGAGTGACTCAGCAGGTCAGGCAACATGTCTGGAGAAAAAGAAGAGGTGACATTTCGGGTCCAACGAGAGAGCAGTCTTGAACTACCATCTATCTCTTGGAGACTATGTTTGATCGGAATTTTCTGGACTTTATCTTGCACTAAACATTATTCACTATATTCCCTTTATCATGTATCTGTACACTGTGGACGGCTCGATTGTAATCATGTATTGTCTTTCCGCTGACTGGTTAGCGCACAACAAAAGTTTTTCATTGTACCCGTGACAATAAACTAAACTCAAATTCAAACTCAAACTCAAACTCATTCTTTTTCTCCAGAGATGTTGCCTGGCCCGCTGAGTTACTCCAGCATTTTGTGTCTCTCAACAGTATAAACCAGCATCTGCAGTTTCTTATTCGGCAATACTTATGTTTCTTCCTCAATATCCTTCATGTTCTTTGCTCTCCTGGGAAGAGAAACTTCTGACTCCAAAGTGGGAACTGCTCCAAAATACAATAAGCAAATCTGAGGAGCGCTGCTTGTTTATGTAATAGTGTCCATCATTTGTTTTGTTTCATTTTAGCTGAGCGATACAGCACGAAAACAGGCCCTTCAGCCCAGCATGTCTGCGCTGATCACCCCGTACACTCGCACTATCCTACATACTACGTACAATTTCAATTTTACCAACAATTTCCTGTTGAATTTATTGGTAACTATCCTATGTCTATACTCTGTTTTCTAGTTACTCTGCAGATGAGAATGTCTTCTTTACATCTATCCTATGAAATCTTAAAGACCTTAAGTCTGCAGTCTGCATTTTTCCTGAGAAACAAAGTCTTACTATGTTCAATATATCCCATTTAATTTAATCTCACTTAAAAAAAAAACAGCTAGCAATTTTTCTTTTGCATTTTCTTTAATGATTCCACAACCTTTACATGTAGATGGAGACAAGATGTATTCACTTTACACTGACTTACAGGCAACTTCTATCTTATGGGCATTTGGGTTGAGGAAATTTTCCCTTACAGAATTCACAAATCACAAGCCGAGGCTTGAGATACATAATACATTTGCAAGTATAGAATTCATATGAAAAAATCAGTGTTCCTCAGATTTGCTTATTGTATTTTGATAATAAAATGATATAAATAAATCAACAGAAAATTATATATTTTTCAAGTTGCATTTCTTGATGCATGCTTAGATGAAGTGGCTTCATTTTAAGTAAAATTGTAATAGACAGTTTTCTGGGAATGAAACCCCTCCTCTGCTGTATTGTGGGGTTCATCTGTATCTGCTTTTCAGTTCTAAACCTCTATAAATGATCCTCAATGATGTTGTGTTAAAGAGTCATAGAATCTTACAGTGAGGAAAGGCCCTTCAGCCCAACTTGCCCACACTGGCCAACATATCCAAACTACACTAGTCCCACCTGCCTGCATTTGTCCCATATCCCTCTAAAGCTGTCCTATCCATGTTCCTGTCTAAATGTTTCTTAACCATTGGTTCTTGATGCCCCTACTCTGTGCAAGAGTTTAGTTTAGTTTAGTTAAGAGATATAGGATGGAAGCAGGCCCTTTGACCCGCCAAGTCCATGCCAACCATTGATCACCCGTTCATGCTAGTTCTACGTTACCCCACTTTCTCATCCACTCCTTACATACCAGCGGCAAATTAGTTGACAACCCAACACGTCTTTTGGATGTGGGTGGAAACCGGAGCACCCTAAGGAAACACATGCGGTCTCAAGGAGAACATGCAAACTCCACGCAGACTGCACCCGCGATCAGGATCAAACACGGGAGTCTGGCTCTGTGAAGCAGCAGCTCTACCAGCTGCATCACTGTTATTATTAACACGAATAACAGCCAATGCCTGAAAAGAAAGGCAATGGAAGAAATATAGTAAAAGCATATTTACTTTGTATATGAATCCCATTTCGACAGGTATGGATGGAATGTCAACTGTCAATTGCAGCACCTTTGAGGTGAAAATATAGATGACAAAATCTGCTGTTATGATCACTGCGGACAGGGCTAAATACGCCGTGCTCAGTACCATTTGCTTGACACAATTGGCCACTTCATCTGAAGACATTTTTAACCCTGTGGATTTGATTAAATGTTTGCTTGCGGTTCGTTTCGGCATGGGCTTCCCCTTCTTTGTTGGCAGCAGCTGTGTTAACTTGCCAGTTATGTACACATTGTCAAACTCCAGATTTGTCAGGTAGCCCTTGAGATACCGAATTGAGCTGATGGCCAGATAAAAGAAAACAAAGGCAGCAAGTGCTCTGTTGGCGTGCAGTGTGATCTCACTGAGTAAAGTCTGAAATATTGAAATATTACTCTGGATTTCGTTGCCGATTGTTTGCAGATGGCTCTTCAATGATGACTGATTGAAATCTGAATTAAATTCCCATTTCGGTTCCGACTGATCAAACGTGTTCACATATTTTTGCACATGTATTAGTTCTCTAACCAGTGCATCTTTCATGTCCTCTACTTGTTTTGTTGAGTTCACAAGGCTATTGATCGAGGTCATTGCAATGCATCGAAGGAGCTTGAGAACCATCTTGATGTTGTCCATCATATTGGGGACATTGTTGACGGCCACAAGCAAGAAGCAAGTAGAAAGGAGGAGATCGCGTCCTTGTTTTGTACCTAACGTGGGGATTACAATAGTAAATACACAGCGCACGGGGTGAACTATGAAGAGAAGCAGGAACATAATGATTGCAAACATTTTGGTTATAATCCGGCTTAAGTGCATTCCGTACTTCAGAGATGAAAACATCCAGTTGTAAAGGAGGCCACTGACGATGGTGCATATGCACAAGCATGACAGGAAAAGGACAAGCAGTTCCTTCCAGTTCTTTGGAGTAGGAGTGGAGTAAGCATGCCATAAGAATCGTAGTACTCGTTTAGTTTTCTCAGCACACTTTTCCCAGCAAAAAATATAAGTCTTCAAATTGTTGTATCTGAGGGGGTAACAAAAAGAAACACTTAAGACACCAAAAATATGAGAGGAAATAGGAAAGTGCAGCGAATAAAGGTTTATAAAGTCAGCAGATGTTGTGTAATTATTGTTTGGAATTGTCCACACACTCCTTTCATGTTGCCGATGACCTCTGACATCTTGAAGATTTCCTTTAATTAAGTTTACATTTTTGTGATGATGCATCTGTCCTTCAGACAATCCCACTAATTTTTGATATTCATTAAGTTGTTCTTTGTCATTTGGAGCTTTAGTTAAAATCTATGCGACATTTTCCTAAGCATTCTAAAACTGGGTGCAAAGGAAGGCTTGTATTTATGTATGCCATTTTTCAGAATATCCCAAAGTATTTCCCATCCAATGAACTGCAATCAATTTGGTAATGTCAGAAATACAGCGGTCAATTGGTGGATCAAGAATTCCCCCAAATAGCAGTGTTGATGAGGGGGGGGAGGGTAAATATTATTCGGGACATTAAAAGCATGGAATTGATGAGCTACAATGTGCTACAATGCTGAGAACTATATTCTGCACTCTGTGTCTTCCCTTTTCCTCTATCTATTGTACTTGAGTTTGACTTGATTGTATTTATGTATGGTTCAGTATATCTGATCTGTTTGGATAGCATGCAAACTAAAGCCTTTAATTGTACCTTGGTACACGTGACAATAATAAACCTAAATCTAACCCTAACCTCTTCAATATAATACCCTACAAAGCTTTTCATTCTACCTTGGTACACGTGACAATAATAAATCTAATCTAAATCTAAATCTCTTCAATATAATGCCCTACCTATGATTTTCAACATCCACCCAAAGGAGCAAACTGTGCTCCACTTTAACAACTGATACAGCACCGCTGGCAGCACAGTACTCCCTCCGTATTGCATGAGACAGGCCGTGTAGATTTTTCTGCTCAATTATCAAAAATGTGGAATTAAAGCTGGCATTTTCTAATGCAGAAGTGAGTGTATTACAAACTAAGCTACAATCAATGTTTCAGGATATATTTCAGTGTGATTCATTTTAGAAATAGAAACAAATTAATAATTTTATAAATAATACATTATTTTTAAATTTAAAGACATTTCCTTCACAATTTTTAACTTTGTGTAGGTTGCAACAGAATGAAAAGAAAAAAAGTTTAAAGCCGATCAACTTAACATCACTCCCAGGAGATTGGAGAAATAAAGAGAAGATGGTTAGAGATGAATTTGACTGAATTTAAATTCTCCAGCTTCTATTGTGAAGCAAGGGGGTCGTGCCATCATAATTAATAGCTCAGCTTTAGATACTGGTTTCACTTTAGTTTTAGTTTAGTTTTGAGATACAATGTGGGAACAGGCCCTTTGGCCCCCCGCGTCCTCGCCGACCAGCGATGATCCGTACACTAGCACTATCCTACACACTACGGACAATTTACAAATTTTACCGAAGCCAATTAACCTACAAACCTGTACGTCTTTGGCATATGGGAGCACCTAGAGAAAACCCACACGGTCACGGGGAGAACATACAAACTCCATACAGACTGCAACCGTAGCCAGGTTAGAACCTGGGTCTCTGGCGCTGTAAAGCAGCCATTCTACCGTTGCGCCACCACGCCACCCCAGTGCTAATATGCCACCTTGCATATGTCCAGTAGCTTAACCACTTTAATACCCAAATTGTACATGCTTTTATTTCCGATATTAATACGCAATTTTGCATAGTGTAGTACTATGATCTCCAATATCTCCAATGAACAGCATCTCATATTTCGCTTGGGCAGCTTACAACCCAGTGGTATGAATATTGATTTCTCTAACTTCAAATAACCCCCATATTCCCTCTGCCTCCATCCCTCCCTCACCCAAGTCACTCCAGACTGTCAGTCTGAAGAAGGGTCTTGACCTGAAACGCCACCCATTCCTTCTCTCCAGAGATGCTGCCTGTCCCGCTGAGTTACTCCAGCATTTTGTGTCTATCTTAACATTAACAAAGTCTTTCCCAAATGAAAGCATCACCAACACCGAAGCACCAAAATATTAGTCATTACTTGGCTTGCCAATAGGGCGTATCCAACCAACGCTTAAAAGTTGCTGAATACTACTGAATGTAACAAAATGAGAACTAACTCGCATGAGTTTATTTTAAAACGTTTGGGAAATGGAAACATTTCCCAATCTCTATCAAGAGGCTTTCAATGTAAAAAGCTATCCGTTTGATTTGATTCATTTGATTCAATGTGCTGACTTCACACTGGAAAAAGAATGATCAAATAATTAGAGTCATCCAGTTACACACCATGGAAATAGGATCTTTCCATGCCAACCAAGCTGCCTGATCGAGTTAATTCCATTCAACCGAATTTCGCCCATGTCCCACTTCAGCTTTCCGATCCATGTATCTGGCTAAATGTCTTTCAAATTTGTAATTTGACTTAAGGGTGAGTTACGGATACAGTGAGTTAAGGGTACAGTGAGTTAAAGATGTAGTGAGTTAAGGGTTCAGTGAGTTAAGTGTTCAGTGAGCTAAGGGTTCAGTGAGCTAATGGTTCAGTGAGCTAAGGGTACAGTGAGCTAAGGGTACAGTACTTTTTAGTAAAGGTTAGTTTAAAGGAATAAGATTTTTATAGCATGAGTGAGTTGATTTAATTTGGGGCCAAGCCATGTCAGTTGAGATCGGCCCCATGGTTTGCTCATCCTGCAACATGTGGGAGATCAGGGATATGGTCGGTGTCCCTGGTGACTACGTTTGCAGGAAGTGTGTCCAGCTGCAGCTCCTGGCAGACCGCATTGAACGATTGGAGCTGCGGTTGGATTCATACTGGAGCATCCACGATGCTGAGAAACTCGTGAATAGCATGTACAGTGAGTTGGTCACACCGCAGGTAAAAGTTAAGCGGACAGAATGGGAACGGGTGGCCATTAGCCAGCGTAGCAGTAGGCAGGTAGTGCAGGAGTCCCCTGCAGTCATCTCCCTCCTAAACAGATATACCATTTTTGATACTGTTGGGGGAGATGGCTCATCAGGGGAAGGCAGCAGCAGCTAAGTTCATGGCATCATGGGTGGCTCTGCGGAACAGGAGGAGAGAAAAAAGAGTGGAAGGGCTAAAGTAATAGAGGATTCAATTGTAAGGGGAATAGATAGGCGTTTCTGCGGCCGCAAACAAGACTCCAGGATGGTATGTTGCCTCCCTGGTGCAAGGGTCAGGGATGTCACTGAACGGCTGCAGAACATTCTGGAGGGGGAGAGTGAACAGCCAGCTGTCGTGGTGCACATTGGCACCAACGATATAGGTAAAAAACGGGATGAGGTCCGACAAGGCGAATTTAAGGAGCTTGGAGATAAACTTAAAAGTAGGACCTCAAAGGTAATAATCTCTGGATTACTACCAGTGCCACATGCTGGTCAGAGTAGAAAGAAATAGGAGGATATTGCAGATGAAAACGTGGCTTGAAAAATGGTGCAAGGGGGAGGGATTCAAATTTCTCGGGCATTGGAACTAGTTCTGGGGGAGGTGGGACCAGTACAAACAGGACGGTTTGCACCTGGGCTGAAATGGAACCAATGTCCTTGGGGGAGTGTTTGCTGGTGATGTCATGGAGGATTTAAACTAATGTGGCAGGGGGATGGAAGCATGAGCAGAGAGACAGAGGGGTGTAAAATGAAGGTAGAAGCAATAGGTAGCAAGGTGAAAAATAAAAGTGGCAGGCAGAAAAATCTAGGGCAAAAATCAAAAAGGGCCACTTTTCAACACAATTGTATAAGGGGTAAGAGTGTTGTAAAAACAAGCCTGAAGGCATTGTGTCCCAATGCAAGGAGCATTCGTAATAAAAGTGGATGAGTTGAATGTGCTGATAGTTAGTAATTAATATGATATAGTTGGGATCACGGAGACATGGCTCCAGGGTGACCAATGCTGGGAGCTGAACATCCAGGGATATTCAATATTCAGGAGGGATAGACAGAGAGGAAAAGGAGGTGGGGTAGCTTTGCTGGTTAGTGAGGAGATTAACGCAATAGAAAGGAAGGACATTAGCTTGGAGGATGTGGAATCGATATGGGTAGAGCTGAGAAACACTAAGAGTCAGAAAACGCTAGTGGGAGTTATGTACAGGCCACCTAACAGCAGTAATGGAGTTGGGGATGGCATCAAACAGGAAATTAGAAATGCGTGCAACAAAGGTAAAACAGTTATAATGGGTGACTTCAATCTACATATAGATTGGGTGAATCAAATTGGTAGGGGTGCTGAGGAAGAGGATTTCTTGGAATGTATGCGTGATAGTTTTCTAAACCAAAATGTAGAGGAACCGACGAGAGAGCAGGCTATTCTTGACTGGGTATTGAGTAATGAGGAAGGGTTAGTTAGCAGTCTTGTTGTGCGTGGCCCCTTGGGCAAGAGTGGCCAAAATATGGTTGAGTTCTTCATTAGGATGAAGAGTGACTTTGTTAATTCAGAAACAAGGGTTCTGAACTTAAAGAAAGGTGACTTTGAGGGTATGAGACGTGAATTGGCCAAGATAGACTGGCAAGTGATTCTTAAAGGGTTGACGGTGGATAAGCAATGGAAGGCATTTAAAAACTGCATGGATGAACTACAACAATTTTTCATCCCAGTTTGGCAAAAGAATAAATCAGGGAAGGTAGTGCATCTGTGGATAACAAGGGAAATCAGTGATAGTATCAAAACAAAAGATGAAGCATACAAATTTGCCAGAAAAAGCAGCCTACCAGAGGACTGGGAAAAATTCAGAGTCCAGCAGAGGAGGACAAAGGGCTTAATTAGGAAAGGGAAAATAGATTATGAAAGAAAACTGGCAGGGAACATAAAAAACTGACTGCAAAAGTTTTTATAGATATGTGAAGAGAAAAAGGTTAGTTAAAACAAACATAGCTCCCTTGCAGTCAGAAACTGGCGAATTGATCATGGGGAACAAGGCCATGGCAGACCAATTGAATAACTACTTTGGTTTTGTCTTCACTAAGGAATGTAACCCCACTTTTTAAAAAGGGAGGGAGAGAGAAAACGGGGAATTACAGACAAGTTAGTCTAACATCGGTAGTGGGGAAAATGCTAGACTCAGTTATTAAAGATGGGATAGCAGCACATTTGGAAAGTGGTGAAATCATTGGACAAAGTCAGCATGGATTTATGAAAGGTAAATCATGTCTGTGAATCTTACAGAATTTTTCGAGGATGTAACTAGTAGAGTGGATAAAGGAGAACCAGTGGATGTGTTATATCTGGACTTTCAGAAGGCTTTCGACAAGGTCCCACAAAAGAGATTAGTATACAAACTTAAAGCACATGGTATTGGGGGTTCAGTATTGATGTGGATAGAGAACTGGCTGGGAGCAGGAAGCAAAGAGTAGGAGTAAACGGGTCCTTTTCAGAATGGCAGGCAGTGACTAGTGGGGTACCGCAAGACTCAGTGCTAGGACCCCAGCTATTTACAATATATATTAATGATCTGGATGAGGGAATTGAATGCAACATCTCCAAGTTTGCGGATGACACAAAGCTGGGGGGCAGTGTTAGCTGTGACGAGGTTGCTAGGAGGCTGCAAGGTGACTTGGATAGGTTAGGTGAGTGGGCAAATGCATGGCAGGTGCAATATAATGTGGATAAATGTGAGGTTATCCACTTTGGTGGCAAAAACAGGAAAGTAGACTATTATCAGAATGGTGGCCAATTGGGAAAAGGGGAGATGCAACGAGACCTGGGTGTCATGGTACACCAGTCATTGAAAATAGGCATGCAGGTGCAGCAGGCAGAGAAGAAAGCGAATGGTTTGTTGGCATTCATAGCAAAAGGATTTGAGTACAAGAGCAGAGAGGTTCTACTGCAGTTGTACAGGGTCTTGGTGAGGCCATACCTGGAGTATTGTGTACAGTTTTGGTCTGCTAATCTGAGGAAAGACATTCTTGCCATAGAGGGAGTACAGAGAAGGTTCACCAGACTGATTCCTGGGATGGCAGGACTTCCGTATGAAGAAAGACTGGATAGACTCGGCTTGTACTCGCTGGAATTTAGAAGATTGAGGGGGGATCTTATAGAGACTTACAAAATTCTTAAGGTGTTAGACAGGCTAGATGCAGGAAGATTGTTCCCGATGCTGGGGAAGTCCAGAACAAGGGGTCACAGTTTAAGGATAAGGGGGAAGTCTTTTAGGACTGAGATGACAAAATCATTTTTCTCACAGAGAGTGGTGAATCTGTGGAATTCTCTGCCACAGAAGGTAGTTGAGGCCAGTTCATTGGCTATATTTAAGAGGGAGTTAGATGTGGCCCTCATGGCTAAAGGGATCAGGGGGTATGGAGAGAAGGCAGGTACAGGATATTGAGTTGGATGATCAGTCATGATCATATTGAATGGCGGTGCAGGCTCGAAGGGCCGAATGGCCTACTCCTGCACCTATTTTCTATGTTTCTATGTTTCTATGTAATTGTATCCACATCCACCCACTTCCTCTGGCAGCTTGTTCCACATAACCACAATCCTCTGAGTGAAAAATGATGCCCATCAGGTCCCCTTTAGATGTTCCCTCTCATCTTGAATGGGCGGCACCGTGGCACTGCTGAGGAGTTGCGAAGAAGGGTCTCGACCCGAAATGTCACCTCTTCCTTCGCTTCGTAGATGCTGCCTCACCCGCTGAGTTTCTCCAGTATTTTTGTCTACCTTCGATTTTTCCAGCATCTGCAGTTCTTTCTTAAACATGCTGTTGGGTTGTGTCCCAGCTTGGTTTGGCAACAGATCTGCTGCTGAAATTGCAGAGAATTGGAGATGTAGCCCAGTCCGTCACACAGACCAAACTTCCTACCATTGACTCCATCTACACTTCACATTGCCTTGGAAAAGCAGCTGGTATAATCAAAGACGTCACACCCCGGTCATTCCTTATCTCCCTGCTCCTGTCTGGCAGATGGTACAGAAACTTGAAAGCACGCACCACCAGACTCAGGAATACTCTTCCCCTCTGTTATCAGGCTTCTGAACAGTCCTTCCATAAGCTAAAGTCTGTCCGATTCACCTCTAAATCCATTGCAGGCATTGGACTATGTTGAAGAAACTGTTGCACTACAATGCTGAGAACTATATTCTACATTCGTTATTTTCCCCTTTGCTCTACCTATTGTACTTAGGTTTGACGTGATGGTATTTATGTATAGTATTATCTGATCTGATCTGATAGCATGCATAACAAAACTTTTCACTGCACCTTGGTACATTTGACAATAATAAACCTAAACATAAACCTAAATGGTCACCCCTCATCTACCTTTGCTCTAACTCCAGCCAACCCTTATAACTCGTCCTTTAATCCTGGCATCATACTTGTGAAATTTTTCTCCCCCATCGCTATCTTAATCACATCCTTTCTATAGTATGGGGATAGAACTGTACACAATATTCCAGGTGTGGTCTCATCAACTTTATAGAAAACTGTAACACGGCGTCCTAATTCAAGCTAGCTGTCCAAAAAGCATAATTTCACCTCAGAATCCCATTAGAAAGCAGAAAATACAAAATAAGAGATAGACA